>WPIO01000029.1:3750000-4500000 GCA_009760855.2 Cristatella mucedo
GGCTAATCTTGTTCAGTCTTGTTCTTCTGCACTTATGATAGGTAGTGGTTGTCCATGTTAGCCACGTCTGTTATGCTGTTGGCTTGGCCTCGGTGAATTATATGATTAAGCTACCGGATACCCCGTTGGTCCATCGCTGATTGCTGACCGAAGGGCAGTTGTTGTGTTGGCAGGTATTGTGCTGGTAATGCTTCGCGACTGCCGCCTGACTGTTATCTATTTAGTTAGTAGCTTTTAGTCAGGTTTTGGGTGGCAAGCTCCTCGCGAAACTCTTACCTCGTCTCTTTGCAGACCTACATCTGTGCAAAGTGTGGTAGCATATTGTCGCCTACTCTCGAGAAACCTTCTGATGAAGCTTCAGCCGTGTCGTATGAGAGAAAAAGGAGGTGGATTTGTTCCACCTGTCACACGAGCAAGTTCTGTGAAGAGATATGCATGCCTTACGTCTTTCGATATCTTGCTGCCGAGTTAGCTGCTGTCAACCTCAAAGTGAGGCTACAGCTCAGCTGAGCTCTATTGTGAAGTACTTCGAACTTCAGTAATGAAAGCTTCGTTTGATTTCGTCTGCAGCCATCCTAGACATTGCAAGAGGGCCGCGGCAAACTTGGGAAAAGGATTAAATTGTCGACAGTTTGCAGCAATAATCTCATTGCCTCGGTCCTGACGTTGTCCTACCTGGTTTGACACTTGATCAGCATCTGCCCGGGCTGGTTGTTCCCCGGACTGGTGTGTGCTCTGTTATGCAGCAGCTCATTGAAAGTGTTTCAAGTGCTTTATTTGTACGGTGTGGAAGACGCTAGTTTGTACACACATCCGGAGGTCTTCTAGCATGTGCTGCATGATTTGCTTTGGCTGGCCCATTAAAATGAGCACGTCATCTGTGCTGGACTCCAAGAGCTTCAAGCAAGCACCACTGTGGAAGTATTTCGTGTGGCAGATTTGATGCCGGATCCAACTCGAGACTGCATCTCAACTTCTCTGACTTTCTTATCGAACGTGTCGCCGCCATATTGCCTCTTGAGGTCTTCTCTTAGCTTTTGTGCAGTAGCAGCCATACTTCTCACCTGCCGAGGAAGGCAATAACTCGGTTACAAAGGGCACGGTACGTTGGTTGATCAATTGGATCATATAAAGCAATGCATAGAAGATCGATCGATATCGGTAAGAGAGGTTTCGCTGGTCAGTGAGGTTACTGATGTATAAATACACCACATGCCCGGCCAAGATAAGGGTAGCTGCGACAGAAGAAAATGTTTGGCCCTTTAAACCACTCAGCAGGCGACTGCTCTGCAACATGGATGCGGAGCAGCCATAGCTCTTCGCGTTCTCTTGCAGCCTATCGCGGATACACGCCTTGTAGTTATCGCGGATACATACCTTGTAGTTGACTGCTTCTTTTTCTTGCTGCACGGCTTTTGCTTTCCATTCTTTGACAAATGTATGACTGGCGTGCTGCCACTGAAGAGCATCATGCTGTTCTTTTATTCTGTCCAACAGAAACGTACGGGTAGCGTTTCATTTCGTCTGAATATGTAGCTGAAATGCACGGTATAAGTAAGGGTGGATAGCAAATGTGACTGGGAGGTTGTCCACATACTGTACCTGCGGTGTAAGCTCTTCTGCTGGCTCTGCTTTGACTCGCGGACTCGTCGAACTGCTTGACTTCTGGCTTCCATGTTAGATTGGGCTGCGAGACAGGCTTTGAGCTCAGTCTAAAAATCATAATGCCTGTTCAAGATGCGATCTTAGTTCCCGGTCTAATTAGTGATGAGAAAAGCAGTCGACCCGTCGCGTAGAAATTTAAATTGTAACAAACACGACCGTCGTCGCTCGGGGTTTCTACTTACAAGGTAGCTGTTCTTCATCATCTCCCTACTGTCGGCCTCCATCATTTGGTTCATGTGGTCGATCCGCTCTTGCGACTTTGTTCGCCTCCTTGTGCTCTCCCTCCTGAATGTTAATGAGCACCATTAATGGGCATCGCTACCAACACTGGGGTATCATGACATGAGCATGACATCGTGTGAAGTTAACCCTGCGACGAAGCACAGGCTACACCGACGACAACTGAAGTAACTAGCTAAGGGGTTAAAATCACGGTCGCGGTGAAGCTGACTGTGTAGTACCTTTTAAGTTCGATATGGAAGTCGCGAGAACTGAGAGCATTCTCGTAATTTCTCTGGCCACGAAGGTGTTTCATTGTTATAGATGCTCGTAGGTCTTCTTTGCTGTGTCTACGAGCAAGGCAGCTCAAGTCAATAAACGAAACAGTCTAAGAAGCGAAAGTTCGAAGCATGTCACTAGAGGCAACAAGTGAGGAGACTAGTCTCTGTTGATCGAAACTATAAAACTCAACCACAAAGTGCATTAGTTGAAATGTCACATAGGTAGTTGAGCACAGCGTGCCGTTCAGCAGGTGCAGCACAATAAGTCGACAGCTTCACACAAATTTCGAGCAGCTTCTCTACTCTCCAGGATCGGATCTCTGTCGACCAATTTATCTGAGGAGTTTGACTGGCTAAGGGAGTGAGCCTGCATGAGGCCTACGGTACTTTTCAGTACCATTTAAGGCCATCGAATGTCTAGTGAAGGCTTAATGGTCGCGAGTCGTAAAACTTGCTCGTAACCTTTGGGCGTTAATGACACGAGAGTTGAGTGTTCAGCGTCAAATCGGGAGCGAAGCCCCTCCAGCTTCATAAGATAGCCTGTACCGGAGATTGTACGGGCGGCGTCGCGATGGTACAGCCAATTAGCTAGTAATTTCACGTTTTGACTTTAATTCTACCTGTACTTTGCTTGAGTCATGACGCGGCTGCAAGTCCATGCAAACTAGGTGGCCCTTCAAGGAAAGCTGAGTCTGTCGCTTGATTAGCAGTAAGAATAAGTCATCTATGTAGTGCCCAAAGGAAACCTGATCTCTATCCAGCGTTTTAAAACTCGCTAGCAAGAGAAGCACTAGTCTTGCACAAGCACGTAAGAAGACACCGAGCAAAAGGTTTTCTCTGCCTGCATTTGAGCAGCGTACTACAGACTCTTTTGTGTTTATATAACTCGGAGGAGGGCCTGGCATCCTCCAATGTGCTGCCTCGTTAATGACTGCTAGCCAGCGTCTGGTGTTCCTAAGGTCCTATAAACTAGCTGCATGAATAAAATAAAAATAAAATAAACTAGCTGCACCAGTTAGTGACCTCGAGACAGTAGGCGATAGTTTTTCTGTTTATCATGCGTAGCTAGCGATCTCCGACGGGCGAACTAGCTGCAAGTTTTCAAAACTAGCTCGAAAACGTATCTTTTCAGGACTGCTCTGCCTATGATTTAGCCTTGAAAATGGCAAACGTGACGCAAAAGGCTTGCAATAGCACAAAAGAGAATTCGTTAACACGTGCAAAAAAAGCATACATAAAAGATCCATCAAAAGGATGGTGATTTTAAACAGGCATCAGGTCAGGAGTCGTACAAAAGCCCAGGTTACCAGTCGTATGAAAGCCCGCTCGACCCGGAAATTGTTACCCAACAGAGAATGCTGTAAACGATGCAGAAGCCAGAATATCAATTATTCCACAACTGCCTCTAAAGGCCACAGATGGCGGCGGTGCACGGTGAGTGCAGTAATGTTAGAAGCAAAGGCTATAAAAAAAGAAGAGAAAGCTGCTCACTCATTTAAGCGCTGGATCGCAGAGTGGCGGGCTTGGTGTGTCGCACTTCGTTTGTGGTTCTGCCTCTTTTTGATCTGAAGCGATTGTGTTAAAAATTTGCTTTCGTAGAAATAGCCACTTGAATACGATGACTTTATGTGCTACCGTAAACTGCAAACGGTGGGGGAGCAAGGAGACTTTGGGTATCGCAGCCTGCAATACCTTATTCTCATATGAGATCTGGTCCTCGCGTTTGCTGGAAGCTTTTGAGAGGTCTTGCATCGATCTGGTTATCAGCTTGCTCCTGTAAAGCTGCTGCTGCTTCTCCAGCATGTCCATCGCTTCTTCCTAAATGCGGCAAGAAGATATGACCATTGATTAGCCTCGTAAGCGATCCTTCGAGACTGCCAGACGATAAGCTAATGGCTTACCTGCCGCGATTTCCTCTCGTAATCATACAGCTTCTTAGCTTCAATCTTACGATCCTGAAATAGCACGTTAAACTATCGATAACGGATTCAGGTATGCACAGTACTTCGCAATGAACATCAGCCTATAATTGCATTGTACACGAAGGTATTATACATACAGGCATATACCGTACAGTCGCACTTCTTCGCTACTTCTTCATACCTTCCCCTAATTCAACTACGTTTCTTACTCTTTCTTTGTTGCGTGAAATGTGCATTGTTGGCTACCAATTATTAAAAAAAGCCACCTGGGCACGTGAGTGCTAGAGGAATCTCTCCACGGCAACCGCCACTAAATCCTCCTGACTATACGGAGTTATAGATAGACATCCGAAGCATGACCAGAAACATTTCTCGAGAAGGCCGACCTTCAACCATTTCAATAGTCTTTTCAAAATGGCGTCAAGATTTCCAGTAAAAACCGAATTATTTTTGAGTTCCCTCTTCCTTTTTAATAATTATACGAGCAGAAATATATTTCCTGTACAATGATGCAAGATTAACATGGAAAGTGCAAGTTCATTGAAATAAGATCAAATAGAAAACCTTAATTACGAGAGAACATGATATCCTAATTAAAAGCAAACTTAATTTTTTATTTAAGTATCGAGAGAGTTAAAGCACAAGCGGCGAATCAAGTTCTTAATTATTTTGCCAATGCTCCTAATTGGTAATACTTTCTGAAATCATTAAATAATAATTAAATTATCAAGCCTTATGTCAAAATTCCGACGAAAGCTTGACTTAATTCCAAATGACCTGGCAGAGTCGACGCTACCGGAAAGCACGAGGTCACGTGACGCCATTTGCTGGTAGCACCCTATATAATAAGCGAAACTAGGTGCCCAACTGCGATTGCTTTTGAAAAATGCCAATGCACTACCAAGACGCATAAAACATCGGATCGTAGCTAAGAAAGATCGGGCATGTGTGGTCGTAGAGAGAGAGAGAGAGAGAGAGAGAGAGAGAGAGAGAGAGAGAGAGAGAGAGAGAGAGAGAGAGAGAGAGAGAGAGAGAGAGAGAGAGAGAGAGAGAGAGAGAGAGAGAGCATCCATGCACGAACACACTGGCACAATATAAACACAGTAATACCACCCACCCAGCTAGCTTACCGAGCTCTCTTTGAGCTGCGACAGGAGCTGGGATGCTCTGAGATCGCCGACGAGCACCTGCTGCTCACATTGCCTACGCCATGCTGCCTCCTCTGCAAGCCTTCTTTCCCGCTCCTCTTCCTAAAAACGTAAGCAGTAGCATTGTATCCGCCTCGTTCGGCTGTACCGGGCCCTACTTAATCGCAGGGCGATTACCCTATTGGATGCTCAAGTGAAATCGTGCGATTAATCGAGACCGGAAAAGTCCATGAAATGAGGCAGAGGCATATACCATAGGTCAGCAATTGCTATTAAGGCAGCTGAATTACGGCGATTGTGACCAAAGACGGCGTTGCTGAGAAAGAAGCAACAAATCAATTTGGCTCCACACCACAGCAGAAATTTACAGCTTTAAAAGGTGAACAGTTTAATTTGACACATTTTGGCTCCATCCTCATATAAGACAGTAAGAAGGATATCAACTAAAAAGAAAAAAATGAAGAACCGTTAGGAACAAGTTCTCTGTTACCACCAGTGGCCTTTTTTGTGTGTGGCCTTCCAATCGTATGATCTCTGCGAAATCCCCTACAGTACGAGACGCGGAGATTCGAAAATGTCTGTTGAGTTAAACAACATATGCGCCAACAAAAGCAATCCGTCAAAAACTCTGAAAAGGCATATCCTGGCCATAAATCAGACATCTAGCTCTAAGTATTCGTCTACCCCAAAATCAACGGAGTCACACAAATTTCGCAAAAGTAAACGGCAAAAATCCACTTTTAAGAAAATATCGATGCAGAATATTTTTTGCCAAAAAGAAAGTGAATCAATTATTTGCTGCGAAAGAGACAGGATTAGTGATTACTATAACTGTCATGCAGTCATGAGTGCCGGCTAGGTCGTGAGGTTTGTATCCTTCATCGAATATCGGAAACAGAAACCTGGATTCCATTTTTGGTGAGCACGGCTTAGATAGGATTACTAAAATGCACTAGAAGGTCTGGTATTGGCTTGAACAATTCTCAATTTCCAATGTTTAGAAACAACCAGAAACATCTTTCGGCATTTAATCCACCATCCCGTCTTTCAATCAACCCTAATGTTTTCCTATGCTTCGGCCTTAAGATGGAAACTAAAGCTATATGATGCTAGCCCTCTTCCAAAAGTGTTTAATCTTACTTGCACCCAAGACATGTCGTAGTGTATGGAGGCCAACCGAAGATGTTACGAACATGAGGTCTTAGTAATGTGTTTTCACATTAGGCTTTTCTGATTATTAATGCCGTCCATGGGCCCCAACAAACTAGTTTTTTTCCTGCGTAGATTGCGTGCTTACTTGTGCACGATTCAGTGCATGCTGCTAACCAGCGGTCCTAATAATCAGCGGCCTTGAGTGTTTTCTTGATTTTTTGCACAGTTCTATAAGTATGATAAAATGCTTGTCATTAAATGTTGTTATTGCTACTCTTGAACCGAGTTGTAATACTTCTAGATACAAATTTTGATCTATTCGAGCGCTAATAAGTAAGACGTTATTATTATTTCGATAGATAAAGGTGTTATGAAAACTAAAAAGTTGCCTATTGTGCTCAGCTAAGGTTTTATCACGCGCGGAGCCGTCCCAATATTCCATGCTTTATTTGCCGGGGAGGCCGAAGCAGTCCCAAGATTCCAAACTGCATCTCGGCTGCACACACGTTTGAAACATATGAATCGAATTAGAGAATGCTTTTCAGTTCAATGAGTGATGAAATCACGAAACTGAAAACTTGCACATCTTTCGAAATAATCCTTGTCCAAACTAAGCAAGCCGGAAGAAAATTTAGGGTTCAGCTCCCGGTGGGGATGAAGTACACTCACATCCTCATGAGCTAGCCGGCACCCCAAGGTTACATCCAAACATCCCGTGCTCACTCTTGAACATGGTTATGGCAGCCGCTGGGCTAGAATATCTCCGACTTTTTCAATGAGTCTAATTTCTTTTTTCGTGCCTTTTTTGTGAGAAAAGGCTTTTATTTCCCAGTACTTCCATCTTTAAAGTTGCAAACGGTTAATCCACGTCGATTTTTAGCAATACGAGCAGTTTTATGTTGGACGACTGCTCATGAGCTGGTGGCTTACGTCCGTAACGGAGGCTTACATTTTCCGAAGCGAGGCCAGTGAGTTAACAATCGTGATGGTCAGTAGAGTGGCTCGCTATCGTGTAAACTCGGCAATACTCTCGGAAATGCAGCTGCTAAAGTGGGATAGCGCCAATTGCTGCTCACGAAACGTCCATACATTAGTTTTAAAGCCTAGTCGAACAAACTAAAGGGGCCTGTAAAGCCGATCGAGGCATCGAACAAATCTACCGGTAGCATTTTGCCGATAGTTAGGGTTAAACCAAAGACGGAATTCAAGCAGTTACAATTAGTGAATACGGAAGACCTCAGAGACTGGATACCTGCTCCTGCTCCCGCTCTCTCTGCTTTCTCGCAAGCGTTCGCCATCTCTTGAGTTCAGCCAAGGCCACGTCATCATGTAGCTGCTGGCGCTCCTCGTCCCAGTGGAGCTCTGCATGGCTGCGACGCTTCGCAAGATTCTGATCTGTCTGTTTTCGTGCCAGCATAGCTTCCAGTATTTTTTGATCCTGTAAAAATACGACATTGAATCTCTATAGCGTCGAACATTTGTCTGAGCTATTCCTTTGGCATTCAAGCGATGCATGCTTAGCAAAGGAAACTGACAAATTCAAGCGAAAAATGTGAAACACATACAGCAAGATAGATCAACCTATATACGTGCGAATTCTCTTCATTAACTTATACTCACAGCTTTCTATAAATAATAAAATAATGTAACTTAACTGCATCACGGCGGCGATTGAAGTGATTATTAAATTTTTTCAGAGCATTACCATAGGTTTCATGTAAGAATTATCGTGCTAGTTTGCTGTTGGCAGCATGGCCTTATAACCGGAAGCACTCTGCTTTTTTACCTAGTAGGGGTTGTACAGTAGCACTTAGCAGTCATACTCCGGTAGTAATGACCATCTATTCCTGCCGTCTTTGGGCCTGACTTTAAAGTCATCACATTAGTGTACAGCGAAAAGTCTTGCACATACTCATCGAGCAAGCACTTACTATTCCTTGGCAATGACACTTTAATGACAATTAACACCATTTTCTTGAAATCTTTTTGTTCGCTGACTAGATGCTGGCCTAATTTAAATTAATTCATCAGTAAGGCCGCATACATTCCTGAAAAGATGTGGCAAAGCAGCAGGGACATTATCTATTGACATGGGGTACGATGTAGGCAGAGGATTATTACATGAAAAGCAGCACTGGCATTTGAACACTGAACTAAGATGGTGCTAACCATCGTGCCACTAGCCATAGTTTGCTGATGGAGGATATTGCATAAAGAAAAGATATATTTGCAGGCTCCTCAAAGGCTCTTCAAATTGTGGAGCAGTCCCGAGAGCATCCATAAATATAAGTTTTGCTATCACAATGGGAGTCAGCAAGCTTGGAGTTGAGCAACAATGGCTCACACTTTATAGCAAGAGTATGTTAATAAAAATAATGATGATAAGATATTTGTATAGCACCCTAGGAGAAATAAACTTCTTCCTAGGCACTTTGCACATGGTTGCATGAGATAGTGTTCGATCATCAGATGTAGGTAATGTCAAGCACACTGATCCATATTGTCGTCAGCAACTCACGTGAGCATCACTAGCACGACTGCATCTAGCGACCTCGGATATTTTGCTGTTAAACAGCATTACTCCAGCGAGTTGTACCAGCTATCACTCCTTATTCCGGTGCCACTGCTTTTGATAATGATCCACCTAGCGTGACCACTACCGGGGTGAATATTTGCAACAGTGTTAAGCTTAAAATTGGTAAACGTGTGCGGCGAATGCTTTGATGCTCGAAACATTGCAAGGAGCTTCACGGCAGTGTTACAACCAGAGAAGAAAGTCTCTTGAGTGGGGCACAGGGCACTCGATGGCAAATCGGGCAGCAGCGCTAGCCGATCGCAGCTCGAGCAGCCGGCTGAGGCGAAGCTCTCTGCTTATCTATACATGTCTACACGCAATTGCAGCAAATACGCATGAGACGTTAAGGGCTCTGGGTAAGCATCAAGTCAGCATAGGGCTCAGCTTAGGGCTCGGCGTAGGGTTCAGCCTAAAGCTCGGCTCGGACGCAGAGCACAAGCATCCACCGAAGACAACAGCATAGCGGCGCCAGCAATCTTTTCAAGCAACCTGTCTTGGCCACGATTAAATGAGATGGAGGCTGCCCGGCAAACAACCTTTTTTGTCACCTCCATGTCGTTCGTAGGGCTAAGCACACGTCGCAGGCCGGTGCTGGTTATCTTCGTCGGTTGCCGATCCGGCGAAGCCCACAGCGACAGCGAGCGCCGAGCTGCCAGCTGCCCTCTGTGCCGCCCACGACGCCTGTCACGTCCGGAGTCCAAGTCCATGTAGCTGAGGCTTCGCGATAGGGCGTCACCATCGTCTGCCAATCTGTCAGCAGCAGGCTGCCTGAAGGCGGGCAAAGAGCGCAACGCTACCATGCATTGAATGGCGCTCGAGAATTCCCGCTCCCATTGGCTGGTCTTTCTTAGCCACCCCGGATAGTATGCGTGCACGGTTGTCCGTTGAACTTAATCATACTGCCAAAAAACTAATGCTGGTTTCAACCTTAAAAAATCACACGGAGCAATCATGCAGATGGAGGCACTCATACACTCACAGATAAACACAATGCACACATGCACACGCACACGTTAACATACTTTCATGGCTCTAAAAACCAATACATCGATATCACTCGATAACATGCATGTATACACAACACACACAACTTGCATACCGGCACTGCCAACCATAGTTAGTGAATATAAGGCTGTCCAAGACTACAAGTGTCTTCTTGCCTTGACGGCAACTTCGGTCCCCAGATGACACTTGGCTGTGCCAGCCGTTGTGTTATACTACTTGGGCCTGACTTCAAACCTGAGTAGCAGCAAAACGTACCCAAAGCGCAAACCGCTTGCTGTTGCTGCTAAGCATCCTAGTAACAGGCACGCGAATGCTTACTCGCTGAGAGAGCTCCATGCCATGCCACAGGGGAAGGAGCACAAGGTAGTTATTGATTTGTTTTAGAACAATTGGGCTACCTTCTAATCAGTGTCTATTGTCCTCAGCTGAGGCAAGAATGCAATTGACCAGAGCAGAAGAGGAACAACTTGCACCAATCATCACACACTGCCACACACACGTGAGCCCAGGGAGTAGCTGTGAACTTACCTCAAGTCTGGGGAAGACCGATGGTAGGATGCGTCGGGGGTCGACTGTGCAAAGCCTTCGTGACGGCTCCGATGCTGCGAGGACTGTGCGAGGCCTTCTGACGAAACGCCTTCCGTTCCAGACTGCGCCAAGTCTTTCACAGAGCCTACGATGGCATCGCTCAAGACTGCCGATACGGCGGAGCTTTCACGAATGCTCGCATTGCCAATGGACCGCCCGGCTGTCCACCTGCTGACTACAATAATAACGAAGAACAGTACTCAGATAAGTTAAAGCAGTGCATTAGTGCTCAGACTTTGGAATAATTAAGAAGCTTCAAGGCATGCTGATAGCACACACACACACACACACACACACACACACACACACACACACACACACACACACACACACACACACACACACACACACACACACACACACACACACACACACACACACACACACACACACACACACACACACACACACACACACACACACACACACACACTCACACACACACACACACACACACACACACACACAGATACATAAGCATAATTATCCATGTGGAACAAATTACTAGCCTTGCTTTGCCATTCTCGAAATACTCTGACCTTGTGCTACCTAATTAAGGGGCAAATCCCAATCGATCAGGCTAGCTGATAAGCCGTCTTCGAGCTCGTCAGCTATACTACTCTCGGTCCTGATATCCCACCGGATTTTCGGTGGCCGACACAAATGCCGACAAACCTGCACACAAATTCAGAGTCCAGAGTTCCGGAAAGGCAGCAGCCTCAGCAAGCTGCTGCTACTGCTGCTGCTGCTGTAGCACGACTAAAGCTTCGATCTTAGCTGATTGCCTGCTTATTTTCGCGGAATTCACGATTCCAGTGACAACCGATTATGCTCAGTCGAGGTCAAGGTTTAGCACCCACGCCAAAACCCTTGCTACAGCGCAGCCACTTTGGCGAGCGAGCCCCGCAGCAGGGGGGGGCATCGAGGTCGCGTACCCGAGTCACTGCCCGGACTCCTCCCACTCCTCCGAAGCGACCACGCCACTCCGACATCTTCTCTTTTAGATGTGGATGCATCAATATCATCAGCATGCCTGTCATTGATTCCGCCGACATTCAATTCCTGGGTTACTAAGGTGTCTCGCTCCAGTCGGCATGCTCGGAGCTTGTCTAAAACGGAGCATCGAGAATTGTTGCGCTGGCACTGGCGAAGCCAGACTTTAGAACCACTGCGCAAGTAACCAAGAAGTGCACCACCTGTGCAAGCTCATGCTCCCTGCTCTAGTATACTGGTGCTGCATTTTTCTGGGCACTGCGAGACCAAGTGCAATGTAAACTTCGCGCACATTTGGATGTGCACACGGTTAGAATAGTTCAACAACTTGAGCTACAGCAGCAGCTTTGAACTCCGACCCTTGTCATATGTAATACAGTCAGAGATAGTGTAATAATAATAATAATAATAATAAGATATTTGTAAAGTCCACAAAGAACTTGAGCTCTGTCTGGGCACTTTACATTTGCTGTAAAGGAGGCATATTACTATAGTTAGTGATAACATGCACAGCATCAGCATTAATAACCACACTAACTGATCCAGCAAATGATGTGAGGAACACATGCGTTTTTACTTCCTTTTAAATGTCGTCAAGTCAGTCGTGACGTGATGTCGTGACGTCAGTCGGGAATAGCACGAAATCTGTTTAAACGTGGGTTTAAGTTATTGTCTCGGGTAAGTATTGTAAAGCCCTGCTTCCTCAAACAATGTTATGTGACTGATAGCATTAGGCGGCACAAGCCCAGAGTCCTGCATGGCAGAGTTCTCCATAGGATTCCTTGGAAGGAACTACACATTGGTAGTTACTTCACAGACTTTTTGACTATCCCTACCAAACATGTGAAAGATGCATGCACGCTTAGCGTGTGCTCGTCTACCCATTCAGAGCGGGAACGCGCTAAACAGACGAGCATGCATGCACAAGCACACAGAGACATTGTTAGATAAGCTCACAGGCAATCATCTCGTGCAGATGTATGCAGGTGCGTTCTAGCTTGTGAGAACCACAGGAGTGCACTCTAAAAAGCCAATGCTTTTCTTCAAAATTAGCCGTTCGAGAAGCTATACAAGCATGCATTCAAGTTTCGTTTCGTTTCATTTCTTTCGTTGCAGGGTAAGACACAGGAAATGTACTGGGCATAGCACCAGCTGTGACAGGTCCACTCCCCTATTCACACCCTTTGATCATGCTCCTCAGAACACTGGAGGAAGCTATCAGGCTAAGGTCTCAATTTATGTACGAATCGTGCACGTGAAAACAATCGAGTCTCTGGCTTCCTATGTAATGTATCTCCGTATGTAACTCCACAAAGTCATAAAGACCATGTGGGTGTTACGCAGGAGAGTTTTGTATAGTGCACTCACAGCCTAAGCGGCTTTCGGTACACATTCGGTAGCTAAACAATAGGCCAGCGAACAGCAGAACCGCAGGCTCGAACATCTCCGGCTCGCCATCAAGGGCAGCAGCAATTTGCAGGCATGCCTTCTTACTTTGTCGTTCCCGCTCGTGCGAGTCGTACTTGTCATACACGGCTCGCAGCGACGTGCCGTCCGACGCTTCGCCTTGAAAGGCCGCGAGCGGCTTGTAGAGCAGCTCGGCGGGCTACGAGCAGAGCATGCAGCTGTGGGATGATGTGGAGGAAGCGGCAGGGGCGGCCGAGCACACGCGGGGTGGTGCTGGGGCCGGCTGCGCACTCGCACGAAGCTGCCACGGTAACTCGGTGGGACAGATGCCGTTTCCGGTTTAGGTAGGCACTTGCCCGCTAGCTCGAAAGCCAGAGAACTACTGCCCATTGCACCACGGCGATCGATTCCCTAGTTGAGTGCAAAGAAAGCTGTCTGCAGGATGAAACAGACGTCACCAGCCCGAGACTGGAGCTGCCCATGCCACGGGGAAGGAGGAGGAACTACACTGCTCGCAAAGCAAGCTCTAAGCAGTTTCGATCCAGCACACATCCAGGATTTATTCGACTCGTCACAATCGCAGCCGTGAGACACCGACGACCTCTGCGTGAAGGAGTCTCCCTTCCTTTATTTAAATGCGCCTGCAGACTTCTCGGATTCTCGTCTCAAACGTGGATTCGGCAGCCGCACTGCAGCCACGCATCAGCAGTTCATCTGGATTTCTTCGAGTCAGCGTCCGTGCTTACCTGCACTGTTCGAGCGCCGTTGCATTACCCTATGCAGCTTCTGCATAGACTCTGCAGCCCATGCCAGGCGGCTGCACTACTAGCTGCCGTGAAAATCTTTTGCGAGTCCGAGTGCCCGATGCTTCGGTAAGCATCACTCTGCAGCTTTCCGTTAACTCGATGCTACCGACTGATGAGGCATAGCCGACGGCACGGGTGCACTGATGGTCTGGTAAGACCATCAAGACCGTCCTTCTAGTTCGTATGCTCCCAAAGCCTGGAACTCACTTCCGACTTCCATCACTGATGGACTGGTAAGACCATCAAGACCAGTACTGTTTACCTATACCTCGTACAAACCTCAAATCCTTTGGAGACCGTGCTTCTAGTTCGTATGGTCCCAAAGCCTGGAACTCACTCTCAACATAAGTCACGACATCCCCTGGCTTGACCAAATTAAAAAAAATTTAAAACGCACCTATTTATTATAGCATTTAGTGGGCCCCGTGTGATCAGTCCTTTATGTGCTTATGCATGCTTACACTGTGCATGCTGCCACTAACCACACTTGCATGCTGACCCTTGGCCATGTTATTCTTGTTTATCGAGCATGCTGCCATTAACCATTCGATCGTTGCAGCAAATGTAATGAGCCTAGAAAGAGATCGAGTTCTCGCAGGGTGCTTTGTCAAGTGTGTTATTGTTAAGCAACCGTCATGGCAGACAGACACACACCCTGTCAAAATCCTTCTCTAACTTCACACAGCCGTGAAGACTACTCTTTTGGCTTGCTTGAGTTTATTTAGCTTTATAAAGATGCCATGCTGGCTCCATCTATGCTACATCCTGTGAAGTGGTTCCAATGAGATTTTTGACCCAAGTTACACAGCTCAGCTCTTAGACAGGCTGCAGCATAAGCCTTTGGTCATGTTGGCGCATAGCAGCGGTTCATTCTAAATCTATCGACAGTCTACAGCATATGCAGTGTCCAGAAAGAGATTCAATTATCTTAGGGTGCTATATACGTTTGGTATTATTATTATTGATATTAAAGGTTCGCCACGAAGCAGCGCCTTGCCGCAGCAATGCAAGCCTGAGCTACCGGAGCTTCGACAGCAGTCATGCAAGGCAAGCAGGACACTACTCCTAGAGAGTCATCTTGGCTGCCAGAAAGTATGCCGATCTTGGGGTAGCCGAGCTGGGTTGGTCCAGCGGTTAAGGTGCTCGCCCCGACTAAGGTCTGGCTGAGGTCGTGGGCTGGAGCCCTGAGGCATATGTGAAGCGCCTGAATAGAGATTTAGTTCTCTTGGGCGCTATACAAATGAATTATATATATATATATATTATATATATTCATGCATAGTGGTGCATGGCTCTGTGTCTAGGCTGCACTCGCCCCTTCTGCAGTTTCTTATTACTTCCTGCAGTACTAGCAAACACCTACAGGCAGCTGTAGCTGTCAGCATTGGATTCGGTCCCGGAGCAAGAGACCGTGGCTATATGCTGCCTCAGTAAGGGGCACTTTGCCGCCCCACTCGTGGCAGCAACCTTCAGGGTATGTGCTTGGTGACCCCCGACGTGCAAGAAGGCAGAAGGAATTGCATACAGAAAGAACAGTGGTGTGTGCTAAGATTTGCATCGTGCCACAAGTTAGGGGTGAGTCCATTGCTACAAGAATAAAAGAAACAACAATGGTGGCCTAGGTTCACTCGCCGAGAACAATGTGCAAAAGCCAATTAAGCACACAGCAAAATAATTCAGCAGCAGAGAGATGGCTAGACCGATAATACAAAGGCTGCCAATTTATGCATCTGTGCCTGTGATGTTCCATGCTGCATTCGAATCTCATGTAAAAAGACCAACAGCGACTCAGGAACTGGCAGAAAGTCAAGGCAATAATAATAATAATAACAAGGATTTTTAAGCAAAGAAAATCTTTTTCCTATGGCACTTTACATATGTTGGAAAGGAAGGATATAGACTGATTAGAAACTAGATGCATAATTTCAATAAGCAAAACACACAAAGAAAACGATTGGTATGCTGGATGGAGCCATTGCTGTGAAGATCAGTGGGGTTTTAGATTCTTTTCAAAGGTCGTCAAGTGAGAGGCTGTCATGATGCCACTCGGGAGTGATTACAAGATTCGCGAGCAAGCAAGCTAAAGGTGCTGTTGTTAGAGATCGATGTTAGCACAGGCGCCTGCCAAACTAGTCGGAGAAGCGCCGACAATGACGCACACCGGTACGACAGAAATCCTGAAGAATGAGCATTTCCGATGGGTAGTGTCGGAGCAACGCCCCCATTAAGGGCCGTAAAAGTGAGTGACGGACAGCCAGAGCTACGCGCCAAGAGCAACGGCAGATTGGCACGTGTCCTTGCACTCAAGCCAGAAATTAAGAGCAAAGAGCTACCGGAACAGAGCACCAGAGCAGCCACCTTGCAGCCCTGCGGTGCCATCCCAGCTGGAACAGCTAAGGGTCAATTTGCACGTAAGGAGAACAGTAGACTCCCTGCTTACGGTCGCGATGACGAACCGGCACACAAGGACGCTCATATTTATTTTAACAGTACCAAATGGCACTCACTCAAAAACCAAAGTCACTGCAGGCCACATGACCCGTAGGCGACCGGCATTTAAACAATAGCATGTAATTGTTGCTGTATACAAAACTGCTTAGCGACGTTGCCTAACAGCGCTCTATCAAAACAAGCCAGTCGCCTGAAAGGTGACCGCAGCGAATAATGATGAATTTAATTGCATTCAAATCGCCCAAACGACAGATGCTTAGCAGGAATTCGATATCCTTCTAATGAAATACACGCATCGTGCATCGAAAAGTAAAACAATAAGCTTGAGATATAAGATGCTATCAATTACTAATAAGGTACAATGCTTACTTAATTCCCCTCGCTCCTTACCGCTCCCGGTGAGAATTTATAAAGGTATGCGTCGCTACAGAAAGTGAGCTGACTCACCTTGATCAACAAACGTCGGCAGGCCTCCAGCGATCTTGGACTCGTCAGTACATAATCCTCCGAGGAAAACCTCTCGTCCTCGAAGTTGTATAGATCAATGTCTCCGTCGCTATGCTCGTACGCAGCAGCGTCAACTACAAAGTATTAGTAAGGTACTACGAGAACTACAGCCTGTACTGCGTACAGGATTGTGCCGATGGACGATAAAGTGGGGCAGCAAAACGCCACACATCTTTTCACGAATGCATCGCCTCGCATGCACCTGGCACTCGAACAGGAGCAGAGCGTAATTTAAAGCGGCATGCAGCGAGTCACCCAGCGAAGAAGCTTGCCGGCGGCGCTGCTGTCGTGCGGAAGTGTTCAGGCTGACAGCCGTTAGAGGCAAGCTCTTTCTTACCAAGGTAGCTCATTCTGTCATACGGCTATGAGAATGATTCGTTCTGTGTCTAAACAGGCCTAGGATCGATGGCATGGCCCGATCCAGCACCGGTCGCAGCCGACTAGCAAGCCTCCCGGTTCAAAATCACGCCAAATGCAACCTCGTTCTCAAACTGCCATTTAAAGCGTCAGGACGCCTATCAAGGTCACGGGCACTTGTTGTTGCCAGGGCCTGGACGGTAGATGGTGTGGCTGCTACCCTCTGACCCCATCGTAGTCCACGGTGTGGCCAAATCGCGTTGTTTGAAACTGCTCTTCCTCAGATATCGATTGAAACTGCATTCTATTGGCACCAACACAGGTTAATTTTTTGTGGCTGGCCGAAGACGATTGCCAAACTAGACGCTTCGAGCTTTGAAGTTAACGAATGAAACTGTCATTGGACGAACGCAGTGCTCATTAGCCTTGTCCGGAACCGCAACGTCGACCTGTGCTCGATGTACGCTGCCATACTGCTACTCGATCGTCTAGCTTACGGATGAATTCTTTGTTGAGAAGATTGCCGCACCATATACACGTTGAGCTGTCAGCTACACAGAGACTCGGATTTGGTCACCCATGTACATTCGAAAATATTATGAATAATGTTAGGTCGTTTGTTTAGCACCGTGAGATTACTTTTAATCTATGTTCAGGCGCCTTGCAACTTTCGCCTTCTTTTCATCTATATACTGTCGACGACAGATTGTGATGCTCTACAGGACCTAGGCAAATTATGTCATGTCCGAAATTCTCAGCAAACGACGTCTTTTGTTGCCCGCGAAGGCACATTTATTATGACCGTTGCTCAAGGATTATTGGCTTACGGTAAAGCGAACGCGATAATCGTGGCTGTTGGTTAGTACGACATCTTGCTAGTAACAAGCACTGAATCGTGTACGGCAGACAAGTGTAAAAAGACGTATTCACCGGGTCGAACGGAAAATTAACCAGAAACTTGATTCTCTTATCTGATGTGACAACCGTGCATGAAGCTGCTGATGAACCTGAGTCTGTCATAAAATCGTAGCTCAAATAAATGGCACTGATTCTTGCAGACGCGAGACAGATTCTGGTGGAGCTAGTGCCTCGAAGCGCGGCTAACCAGTCCTAGAAGCCATGCAGTAAGGTTTAGTGCACAAGCCAAGACAGCAATCGATAAGGCGAGTACTTTAATAACAAGTCCGTGTCCTTAACGTATAGGTGTATGTTCGCAGCGGAAGAGGACCGTATCTGAACACCATCGCCCACAAAAGTACAACTCAACTAGCCATTATTTCAGATGACCTTCTATACCGTCTAAACCACAGAACACGACATAGCCGCTTCCTAATGTCAGTAACTACTAATAATCTTTAGTACTTTTGTAGCCGAGTTCCCGTGGTCAAAGGCTAGTCCCCGCCAAACCCCGCCATACTCCGCGACGCTGCCGCTCGCCATGCCGCTGAGCTAGGGTAAGGCGAGCGGCAGTCAGGTAAAAACTCTTTAGGATAACGCATGCGCCAACAACAACAGGGGAACTAAACAAGTCTACAGGGAGGGTCCTAAACAAAGCACACTATAGGGGCACAAGACGACGCAGCAAGAGCGAACAAACGTGTCAGTTGGTCAGTCGGCTTCCGCAGTCCTGCCGTTGTACCGACTCCGAATCCAACAGTAGGAGCGTACGCCGTCCAAGACCCGGCTGGCTGAGTAACTGCTTGGCTAGTCCAAGTCGACAACTACCACAGTCGAGAGCTTCCACCGAAAGACGCCAACACACGGGGGTCACGAACACGCTACACAGGGAACGCGGAATATACAAGTCTCAACAACGAGCATGCTATCCAGCTTCGCTCTGGCCTTGGGTACTCGTTCCCTTGCGTGCGTGGCCGCATCGCCGGAGCACGCCTGCAACCATCCAGGTGCTTAACTCAGCGAGACCGGGAGCCTCCAACACCACGACTTACTCGGCCAACTTCTCCTACCCAAGTGCCCCGGTGACCTCTCGCCACCACACACCCGGCTATGCCGTAGGTCCGACCCCGGCCTAGCCGGTGACCCTCAGTACAGCCGTCCGGTCCCAGCCAACCGAACCTAGCCTGGGTACTCTTTCACAATCCGTCTGATTTAGCATATCGAAACTTCTCAGCTGCGCCGGGCTAACTTCTTATCGAAATGTGTGAGCATGTTTCTAGCAGATACTTTTTGTATCCTGGAACACTATCTGTTTTCAGCCACGAGCGAGTTTGAAGGCAACTGAATTTAGTTTTCTGAACCAAGGCAGTTCAAAGAGCGAATCTGGCCGACACTGATCTTGTGACACAGAGCTTTTTAGTCGCACAGCAAAAGTCAGCATATACCATTAGGAACTATGTTAGGCTATATAAGCCCCGATGCACTTACACTCACGGCACTTGCAATTAACCATCCACAGTTCTGCAACAGCGACGTAGCATAATAAAGATAAGAAAGTGTGATTATACATAGCGAGCGAACTATGCAGATCTCAATAATATGCATGTGCTGTCACGGAAAGAAAGGGAATTACACGATCAACGTCCTAGTGAGGCCGGGCAGCGAGGAGAGGGATTGTGCTGACTTGGCGGCAGCAGACCTAACTAATAGCATTAGTGGGTCCATGTGATTTGGCCTTTGTGTGCTTATGCATGCTGACATTGTGCATGCTGCCACTAGCCATATTTGCATGCTGACCCTGTGCATACTATGTTATGCTTGCTGTCATTGAGCACGCTACCGCTAACGATTCGATCGTGCTTCTTTTGCAGCAAATGTAAAGTGCCTAGAAATAGATTGAGTTCTCTGAGGGCGATATATCGAATGCATTATTTTTATTATTATTAACTTTAGAGGATATGTAGTGGACCCATATCCACTACATCCAGCCGCGATCCAAAGCAGCTGATTAGACCTGCCGATAAGAGCTGCTGCCGCCCTTTCTTCAACTCGCACTGCCCCCATTCAGCTTCAGCCGAGGATTCTCAAGCCAATTCCCTAGAATTTGGGTGACTTTTAAAACTTCTTAATCGCTTAGGCTGTTTGCTGGGATCAAATAGTAATCTTAAACTTCTGGAGAAGGCGATGCATGCTTCAGAGTTAGTCCTGCTACTTGTGCATGCAACCCAAGTGGTGCTTTGCAATGCGGTACTAAGAGCCAGCTTGCACTGACTCTGCGGTTGTGCGTGCGATTAATTCCTGGCTGACCATAGGCGTGTACGAAATCCCTAGCGAGCTTGCTGCGACCCGATAAACATTATTTTCTTACAATAAACGGCTGTTCAAACTAACTGCTGGCTATCCGTAAGTGACCAAGCAAGCGTGGCAGACGTGAATTGGATCCAGACGCCGAGAGACCCGAACTGCTCATTCTGTCCATACGAAAGCTCTACACTGGTTCGCAGGAAAATGCCGAAAAAGGCACCTGTTGCACCCGTTGAGTCGCACGGGGAGCGGATTTGCTGAGAACACGTAGAAAGTGCTAAGCAGACGTGTCCGTAAGAAGCATATCGAAGAGATAGCCCAAGGAAAGGCAAGGCAATCAGTACGAGTGCGACGATCCTATATTTTCCTGACGGCAGCTCAGAAAAGACCGGAAGGGGAGGCTGCAGGCTGACGGTCAGGAGGCTTTCGCCATCTCTCTCTTTGCAGCAAATGTAAAGCGCTTAGAGAGAGATTGAGTTCTCCGAGGGCGCTTTATCAAGTGCATTATTATTATATTTATTATTATCTCCCGAAGGAGAGGTGTAGAAGTAATTGTTCATATATGCGGGACTCTGACGCCTGCAAAGGCCGAGTCTACGCGGTATTTGATGATGAGTGAATTCAGATTGTACTTATACCAAGCATCCGAGAATCGCCCCTGCCGGCTTGCGCCAGAAGCATCGGCTGTCAGCAGGGAGCCTCATGTAGGACATATCATTATCCAGAACTTCACGTGAAAAATTTTTAAGGAGACGTTTTAAACGGTAGAAAGAAATGGATTAGGTTGGTGTTGGTGGGAACCACCCGTTCCTCGTCGCCTCGTCAGATCCGGCCGCCCGGATAGATGACCGCAGGCGGCACCTGGGGATGGAGCGAAAAGAGGGCAACGTTGGCTAGCACTCTTTCCTGATGTCGCTCAGAAAATTTTGATTTGGAATCGATTTTGATCGTGTAATCGAGTCATATGATTGTAATAAACATGCATTTTATTTCTCAACTCGAGGTACACAGCCAGCTCTTGCCTTACGGGGTGTACCCAGATGTACGAGCTGCTTATGACTGTCTACTGGCAAAGGTGAGGTGGACGCACCGAGTAAATTCTTCTTTAATTCAGGCTAGCTTTTAAGAAAAGACACTTCCGGTCAGCAGCGTTCGTTTTCATAATTAAGATACCGGAAAAGCATTTATTAGACGCATGCTGCGCAATAAAAAAAAGAATTAAACCAATGTAAATCCAACGATTAAAACGTCTAAAAGACCGTGGCGAAACCATACGCACGCCGGCTTTGTTCAGCGATGCCACACAAGCGCATGTCGACATCAGTTTCTCTTAGGATTTGGGCTCCTCGTGGCTCAGCGCTGTTCTGAATGGATGCGTGGAGGCGCGAAGCCCGCGCCAGAGCCAGAGGTTTCGGTTCTCAATCCGCGTAACCAGCCACCTCATCAGAACTCTCGCCGTCACTCTTCGCAGTCGCTGAACGCCTTTGAGCGCGAGCTAGCACCTCGACGTCGCTCGGAACAATAAGTCAAAATCAGAATCGCAAAGGCTTAGATCGAATAGCAGATTGGTGGTGGTCGACGCCGAGTAGCGCAAACAGATTTGAGAGAGAGAGGGCCGGTCAAGGTCACAGTCGTCGAAAAGCCCTAGCAGCCGCTTGCAGCGTAGAGCGCCTCCTTGTCGTCGCTGTCGGCGTCCGCCAGATTCCGCGCGCCAGCTGTGGTTAATGAATGATACTCCGTCGAATTCACATATGATGACCCTATCGTAACGAAGAAACGTAGACTGTCAATCAAATGAAGCGCAATTTGAACGGGTCGCACTTAATTGAATAAGAGTTTTCTTGTATTCTTTGCTGTGCTAGTCAGCTGCGAGCGCATTGCACCGGCGAAATGAACAGCTTCGCTTCGAAAGCTAGTCATTGGTTTGCGAATTCTGAAAAGATGTTTTCTAAATGTTACAAAAATTCTAAATATTTTCAAGCACGCGTGCGGTTGCATTAAAGTTTTGACTGGTCAAATTCAGCTTCATTACGAAGACGTCGATGCATAGATGGTTGCAGCCAAAGTTTTCCATTTTGAAGAGGCTCTTCAAAATATATGGTCCAGCAAGTGGTTTTTAAAATATGACTTTCGCAATCGTGTGCGAGGTTTTTGGTTGTGCGCCCTTCTGTCAACGAGTCGAAGAATCAAAGAACCACCTTCGCTCAGCAGTTGCTCGCTCGCTCCAGCGTGGAACCTTTCCGATTGCGAATTCGGATTAATGCCATAAAAAGCTTTCGCCACGAGATTGCCATCGCAACTCAGTTACGAGAAACAAAATTAAATTCAGTTAGCCCCATTGAAATTCTGTAACTTTTTGCCGTAGTTAAGGCTCTGCAGGTTTGCAGCGATTACACACTGCGGATTAAAACGCTTCGCTTGGCCAGCGAAAGAGACGTGTCACCGTTTTGATCAAAGCAGCATAACATTACCGGGCAGTCTGATAATAAATAAAAATAAATAAATCCTAGCTGATTAAACAGCCTCTTTTTATATAGCAACAGAAGAGCCTTTATGGCTATCAACACCTCTTGCAGTGGCGATAAAGGATCGCCCACCTCAGGAATCGAACCCACGACCTCGGGACCGAGGTCATGAAAGCAACTGCCTTACCTAGTGTGCCATCACGGCTCACCGCGATAGTCCAACGGTGATAGTCTAACGGCGGGTCTTGGGCCATCCTTGTGTTGCAGTAAGAAGAAATTTATTCAGGAAAATATTCAGCTACAATTAATTTCACTCTAAGCTTTGATCGTGGCTCTTTTATCTTCAAATGAGGTGGACCAACATATGGGGCTCTATCGCGAGATTAAAGTCAAAGGATTGCCCAGCTGACTGCCAAGGCAAAGAGCAAGTTCATCCAAGATCGAGGAAAAGTCACGCTGTCCGCTCGGGCGCGGACGCTGGACTGGTCGACGCAAAAGGAATGCCGACCAAGCACACAATGACCCCAATTCCACGAGACACGGAGCTGGAAGAGGTTCAGTCTTGATGCAGAATTTAAGGCATAACGACGCTTATAAAAATCGTCCGCGTCTCAAATTATTTCCCGTTGTCTGCGTACGCTCGTTCGATCTTTAAAGCACAGAACCCGCAGCTCTAATAGAAAAGAGTGCCCACAACCAGGCTGCTTGGCGTCGCGCACCGAAGCCAATAGCAGTAGTCACGATGAAACGTTTATACAGCGCCCAAGCGAGTCAAATCTCTAGGCATCTTTACTGTGTAGCTAGGGCGGTGCGAAAATCAGCGCCCGGTTCATCAGCACATTGGTCGGGCATTCGTCATGCCCCGTGTGTGCTCGGCCGTTCGTGGGCGACTGAATGTCGCTTGAGTATTCCGGTGAGTTACGGTGGCTTAACTAGAGAAAGGACTGGCGGGCGTCGCTGGAGGACAGCGAGACGCAGTTAGGGCACCCGGCGCCGAGCTGCTCCGCGTTTGCACGTTGAGAACATCGGGGAGGGGTAAGCTTTGAGAAATGCTCCAGCATCTCGTTTTGGTGTTGCAAATAACTTGCCACGCAATGGACATCATCCACCGCAAGCCACCAATGGATGTAATATATCTTCATCTGTAACTCTATAAAGTCACAAAGACTGTGCTGGTGTTACGCAGGAGAGTCTTATATAGCGCACTCACAGCCTAAGCGGCTTTCGGTACGCATTCGGTAGCCAACAGACTTCACCTCACGCAACAAAGAGAAGTTGGGAAGCATAGCAGGGTCATAAAAAAGTTGAGGTAGTGAGTAACATGGAAGTATCAGCTCAGGAGGGCTGGAGAACATGTGCCAATAATCAGCAGCAGGAGAGTAGTTGTAGTTGCACTAGATACGTGGAAGTGAGTTCTTCAGTCTACAACCTGGAGAGCAAAAGCTTCTGTCACCAACGTCTTTAAGCGGAGAAATGAAATACCTAATTTATTGTCCATACAGGACCTGATGGAAAGAGGAACTGAAACTGGCGTAGCATTTAAGCTAGTTAAAGACGAGCCAAGCCGTGGCGGTCCTTGAGGGTCAACGTAAGAACTTTGCTCTGTATCCGTCGATCAACCGAGAGCCATCCAAACTTTTTTAGAAAAGGAGACATATGGTCAAACCTCTGGGATTTGCAAACTAGTCTTGCAGCCATATTCATAGCCAGCTGCAGTGGTCTAATGGCTTTTCTCGGTAGCCCAGCCGAAAGGGAATAACAATAATCTGGCCGAGACAGAGCTAAGGAGCTTGTTGAATGTTTTTCAAGTCACCATGGAATGCAGTTCCTAATCTTACATAGAGATCGGACGTGATGATGAGCTATCGAAGCAGTCTTCTTAACGAAGCTTTCAAAATTTAGACAGTAGTTGACGACGACACCTAAATTCAGAGCAGATGGAGATAGTCACATAACAGCATCCCCCATTAGAAGAGCAAAGCCTTCCAGTCTAGCTACTCGCTTGGGATGTCTTTTGAGCTCAGTGTTATCCTCGTTTAGTTTAAAGGAATTTTCCGTCATCCAGGATCGAGTTTAGGCAACGCAAACATTCAGTTTATCAGTTGCTGCAGCCGATTGCGACGGTTTTAATGACAAACACAGCTGCCGTGCCGTCAGCATAACAGTAATATACCCTAATCAATGGGCCTTAATAACTTTTCCGGAGGTCGAGTATAAATGGAGAACAGCAACAGACCGAGGACGGATCCTTGAGGGACCCCACAGGTGACTGGTCTGGTGGATGAGACTTTAATCTCACACGACACGGATTGAACAAGATCAGGCAATTATGATTTAAACCACGTCAGTGCCTCGTCGGCCAGATCGGTCGTGGTTCTCAATCGTTCCAGTAGGATGTCGTGATCAATGATGTCGAAGGAAGCTGATAGATCTAGCAATGCCAGGTTGGTGGCATTCCCGTCAATGGATCTACTTCGATGCCCAGAAATTGCGGCTTTTGAGCTTGGCCGCCGACTTTCAACAAAAGACCGCTTACGAAATAGTCTGTGATAGGCAGTCATATGGGCACGGCGATATTTAATTATGTAACTAGATTTTCTTTACAGTTTCCTACTCTGGATAACCGATACAACGAGACCGATGCCGGCTTCCTTTTGGCCGACGGTCGGAGTCAGTCGGCGAGAGAGTCCGCTGAGTGTGAGCTGCTACAAGCTTGTAAGTAGTCCGAGTCGCCCGTGCCGCACTGGGTGTATTTAACAGGCAACTCTCTGCAATTTTACTAGGTGCTGTACGCTGGTCCTTCGTGCAACTATTAGTCTTCTAGACCCCATTCTAGTCCCGTCATCTTTCAAAGGGGCTACGGTTTTTAGGTCACCCACTTAGAAGTTGACACTAAAATCGGGAGAGCTCACACAACTTCCATCTGATTTCTTTACTGCCCGTCTTACCAGAGACACTTGATCGAGTAGTCGACGACTAACTAAACTCTAAATTCAATCATCAAACTGTGCCAGTAGCCGGATGTGCTCGCCTTTAACAACCGAGGTCAAAGTTAATTTGTTTGATAAAAATTAACTATATATACATATATAATAACAATAATAATTCACTTGATAAAGCGCCCTCAGAGAACTCAATCTCTCTCTAGGCGCTTTACATTTGCTGTAAAGTGAAATGCAATTGAATGGTAAGTAAAATCATGCTTGAAAAACAAACGAGATGAATAATGTGGTTAGGGGTGACATGCACAGGGTCAGCATGCAAATGTGGTTAGTGGCAGCATGCACAGTGTCAGCACGCATAAGCACATCAAGGACGAATCACAGGGACCCACTAAATGCTGTCCTAAATAGGTGTGTTTTTAGGTTCCTTTTAAATGTGGTCAGATCAGGGGATGTTTTGACGCAGGTCGGGAGGGAGTTCCAGGCTTTGGGAGCATACGAGCTAAATGCATGGTCTCCATAGGATTTAAGGTTTGTATGAGGTATTTCTAGGCTGTTGGATTCCGAGAAGCGGGTGGTACGATGCTTGGCCTGATGGGGTAGTATATCTGACAGATAGGCTGGAGCCATAGAATGAAGGGACCTAAAAGTGAGCGACAAAACCTTGAAGTCAATCCGTTGCTTGACTGGTAGCCAGTGCAGGTCGGCGAGAAGTGGAGTAATGTGGCAACTGCGACGCTCACGACAGACAAGCCTAGCTGCAGAGTTTTGCACAAGCTGCAATCGCCTGATCGCACATGCTGGTAGGCCAGTAAGCAGTGAGTTGCAGAAGTCGAGACGAGATGTCACGAATGCATGAACTAACTTGGACGTGGTATCTTTATCTAAACAAGCCCGAATTTTAGCAATGTTATGAAGCTGAAAATAGGCGGATTTGACTGTGGAGCTGATATGGTCGTCTAACGAGAGGTCGCTTTGGAATATGACACCTAGATTCCGAGCTGATTCGACAGGAGATATGCTGGCAGAGCCAATTTTGAGAGTCAGCCTTTCCAATCTCTGGATCACACTGGGTTTGCCCATAACTAGTAAGTTAGTTTTATCATCGTTAAGTTTTAGAAAATGTGCTGCCATCCATGTGCGGATGTCATCAATGCATGCAGCAAGTGAGTTGAGAGAATTTGAGGTGCTCGAAGGCTGGGAGGGATCAAATATATATATATATATATATATATATATATATATATATATATATATATATATATACACATATATATATATAATTTATATGGGACTGTACGAGGAAGTAATCTCTTTTTTTCAGGCGCTTCACGTATGCCACGGGGCTCGAGCCCACGACCTCGGTCATCAAATAAAGTCACCTTGACCTCGGTCATGAAAGGCGAGAACCTCAAGTTACTGGCACCGTTTAATGATTGGAAATAAGCAGCTCACTGCCTGTGGACTCACTCTGCTGAGTCATAGTAGTTCCGTCAAGGAAGACAATGCTTCGCCATCTTGCCGCATGACGGACGGAAAGATGGACTTTATCGCGTTAATAAGTAGAGATATATATGTAGGATTTTTATGGATAATGATTTATTTACTGAGTCAGCGAGCTTTTGTGAGTTTTTTACGACCTTCACAAGAATGCGGACTTAAATTGTGTCTTTCCTCTGTTCAATCTCTATAATAGGCTAGGTTCATCGGTCAGCCTAAACGTCCGTCGCAGTCACTGACGTCACATCTACATTCTTTTGCTTTATCATTATAGTACTACTTCGACGGTACAGCAAGGATGAGTGTCAAAAGGGGCAATGATTTGCTAATTTGCATAGATACCTGAGATATGCACTCTCATTGTTTGTTGAAATTGAACATGCCTTGCTGCGCCTGAATTTGGTAAGCGATGGACAAGCATAAATAAAATCTGCCGCGATTCTTCAAGGGGTGCTAACTATGCAGCTATAGTAAATGTAAAATTGAAGATGGTCAGCATGTCTGCACGTTCTGCTCCGTACAACCGATCAGTGCTGATTCGCTAGTCAGCGCTGACAAATAAATTTCCTAAAATTAGATTTATGTCCATTTTAAAAATAAAATTAATATATATATTTATATATACATAATTTTGAAAACATATTTTAATTTTTCCTCCTAAAAAAATTTGCTGCATTAACTAAGAATTCAAAGCTTGGCATTCAATTTCGCGGGCTCAAAAGCTAGGTCAGTGGACACTTCGGCCCTCCTCACAAATTTAAGTTGAAGAGGTTTTTCTGGTTTTTCACAGATGCAAGCTAATTTCCATGATGAGAACATGTGGTTTCCACCAGCGAGTGTGGACTGGCGATTTTTGACAGCAATGAGTTGGGAACAAAAAGGAGCAAAGCGAGCAGAGCAATATAAGCGACATCTATCGCAGACAACATCAATAAAAAAAAGGCAACGAAGAAAGTTACTCATCGCCACGCACAGTATTCAACGGAAACGTTGCATACGACAAGCTCTGCAGCAGAAAGAGACTGAAGAAGAAGCCCCGGAGCTTTGTGCTGTCACTGCTCAGTGAACGCTCCACTTATGACACGAGTCAAACACACAGAAAGAGACTGAATGTAAGATTCGAGCACTCCACGACCCGGTCGCGGTCCGGAGTCCAGAAATGCGGCCGGGCTGAGCAGCTAGATTGGCCTTACGACTAGGTCAGAGGACATTCAGGACCGCGTGGTAAGGCAACACTGAGTTTTCCCGTGATTTTTCGCGGCATAAACTAGTAATAATTTTAATAATAGTTTGTTGTTTAGTGCCCCAAGGAAACAAAATTTCCATCCAAGTGCTTTATGACTCGCTGCAAAAGGAGTAACAGCCAAGGGTAAATGACATTCAGGGCACCGTGCTAAGACTAGCATGCAATAGCTACAAGAAGACATTCAGGGGCACTTGTTTGTTGGACTCTTGATTAGGAACAAGCACTAAATCATGGACGCTGGTTTGGTCCAGTAGTTAAGGTGCTTGCCTTTAAAGGCCGAGATAAAGGTGAATGTATTTGATGACCGAGGTCCAGGGCTCGAGCCACTTGGCATATGTGAAGCGCCTGAATAGAGATTGAGTTCCCTTCTGAGGGAGCTGTACGAAGGAATTCCAAATTTTATGTTGCAGGTGAGAGCGTAAAGCACGCAGGAATGCATCTTTTGCTGAGGCTTAAACTGTGCAAAATCATTGCTGGTGATGACCATTTACACCGCTAAAGCTGTGTTCAGACCAATGCTAGTTGTCCGTCCGTAGGTACACCGCTTTAGGTTGTTTCTCTCGATGGCTAGACAGCAATCAACACGGACACCACTAGGTGTTCTGCCAAAGGTGCCAACGTGCCCATCGCAGCAGCTGCGTAAGTAAGACAGGCGGCAACAGGGCGCACGAGTGACGAGCAGCAGTGACGCGAGCTCTCGAGCCGCCCCCCCCCGCTCGAGTGCGACACTTTAGCTACTCACTTTAGCTACAGTGCCTGCAGCAACGCCTGCTGGGCGCCGCTAAATCTCTCGCTGCTAAAGCGAAAAACCATCCGATAAAACGTACCGATGTGGAGGCGAGGTGTCGCGTTCACTTGTAGCCTCTGTCACCCGAAGGCCTGTAAAATGACCCCGTTGAGCTGTTCGCACGAGGTCGCGCGCGCCGCGAAGTCGCGAATGGCGCTAGGCGGCCGCTGCCGTACGCTCGGCACGCTCAGAGCTAGTACTGACTCGCGCAAAGGTGGAAGCGTTCTTCCTGAGGTATTTCCGAGAGGTGCATAGAAATCAGAAGTTACTTTGTCAGGGGAAACGTCCCAAGTCCGTCTTCGAACGAATTGGCCGGAGTTCATGACCTTGGCAACGAGGTATTTTTCCTGCAAAGTAGATCCGTAAAAATACAGCTCAGTCCTTGAGCGCCGAGGCCTTTTTAACCGCATATTAAATTAAGATGCAAATCGTGCTGCTGACGCACGAACTGCTATGCAATATCTTTAAGCTTGCCACGAACTCTCAAGCCATGCCTGAATCATCTTTTGTAAGTGCACACGCTCACATTTGGTTGAATTAGCTCAGTTCCAGCAGTAGCCGGCTCATGACTTTCAAGGATATATTACTCGGATTTTTGTTGACGATTTTTATTTAGCTTTGAGGAGAATCAATTATGCACTCAGGGCGTAAAAGGTATTGCAGCATCGGATATTGCCGGCACCATTCCTGGCAACAAGTACATTCGCTGGTGCATTATTGGGTAGGCAGTTCGAGTCCGATTATCGTAGGCTAAAAGAACGGGTCTGTCCTCGATATTTCCTCAGGAGAGTCCGACATTGAAATCTGACCGCAGTCTAAATAATCTTTTGACGAAACTCCTGCTGTATAGGTTTAAATGGTTCGTCGTCACATTCAATACGCTGATCAATCACGGCCGAGCTGCAGCAACACCCGACCGACATCGCCAGTGAAGGAATTTTATCAGGAACTTGCCTTGTCAATAAGGCGATATTACAAAAAATCTGAATGCCAATCTTCCACATTCTTCAGGACTCAGTGCTTCTAAGCTTCTAATTGGGTGGTTGGACGAAGACGAAGACGGATTGCGCTCGGCTCGGCCGCCTAGACAGACATCCGCACCGGCACGCCAGTACCCAGCATGTTGGGCTGGGCGGGGCGGGCGAGCCTGGGAGCTCCCAAGCGGAGCTGCACCGATTTGTGCAGCACTAGTGACCGCGTGATCTTGGGATCGAGCGGGATTCAGGCGGCTCTAAAAATCGTTCGGTAGCTTTATTATATCAGCCTCGGATATTGCCTGCGCCATCCCTGGCAATAAGTACATGCGGCATAATGAAAAAATGGAGCCAAAATTAGTCCTCAGCCGCGTATTTTGCACTAGGACTAGCGAAAGCCGGATTGCTGAGCATTATTAGTAATCTCACCCTTCAAGACAGTTCATGCGTACAAAACTCTGCCCATTCATGCATCTCAAGGCTTCAAGGCTCTCAAGGCTTCGTGCAATTTATCCCATAAGGCACGATATAATTTAATTTGTGAATTTAACCGCTTACTTTTACCTACTGGGTATATGTACACACGCACGCACGCACGCACGCACGCACACACACACACACACACACACACACACACACATATATATATATATATATATTTACTACTGACGGTGACTAAAGGTTCGAACGCTACGTACGCAAATAACGACTGTTTTTCATTCAAGGCTACGATTGCTGGAGCAAGAGGCGCTCAGCATGTAGCCTGCAAAGGCTGTTGACGTAATGAAAGCTGAAAAAAATTCTCGCCGACTCTAAAATAGTAGACGCATACCACGCTCTTTAAATAGGCTTCCATAGTCAAATATAAAGCGGTATAAGTAATTATTTTCCTTGTCACTTCTCTCTTTCTGCTAGTACAGTCTGTGTCTCTCGCTGGTCTAATGCCCAGCTTAATCTCGCAATTTGTGCAACTGTAAGCTCTTTCTTAGGGCATCTGTCACAAAGGTGAACCGCGATTGAGTCAGCACTGCGACGCAGCAAAGAAGAACTCTCTCAGAGCAACTCGCTCGTCACTATTTGCAGTCGCGTGTGGACGTGCACGCACTAATCGCACGGTCTTCTTACTTCTCTCACTTCGGTGGCAGTCGCACGCCTATCAATTTGATGAACCAGTTTCTACTCTGCCAGAGCTACATATCACTTACTCTGCGCATTTCCTTCTTGACATGATTCGGAACGTCTGGGACGAGAACTGCAATGATGTACTTTAGCGCAAAGACAGCGTGCTAAAACGTAAAGGCATGACATGTAGGCGAGCGCACCACGAGTGCGCCATCTCGACATCGCCGCCCATCGCCGCGTAGCCGGCTTCTGCATGCCGCTGCCTGATGGCTGCAGATCGCAAACTCTTAACCTCGTATGCAAGTATGAAGGCGAGCTGGTCGCAGCCTGTCGTCAGGTTCTCGTTACCCCACTTTGACGTGAGAGCTATGAGGCATGCGTTTGTGATGACTCCGCAGATATTAAGGAAGTCCAGAGTATAATACCAGGTTCCTTAAAAAAAAGCGAATGACAGCTTAATGTTCCACTCATCATCAAGTGACTAAGAAATCCGAGGAGGCAGAGGGGTATTCATGCTGAATGCAGAAAGACCATCGAAGAGATTTTGTACTTGGACAGCTTCGACGTAAAGGGTCGCTAGATTGGCAAGAGAAAGAACATTAAAGAGATTTAGATACTCGCAAGTGCAGATGACAGATGGGGACTATTGCGAGTGCAAAATGGGCAATGTCTGGCTGGATGCGAAGCTGCTACGCGAACCAGCTGTACTGTCAGGAGTCCGGGCTCTATGGCCCCATGACTCGAGCCGAAGCGGTATCCTCCTCTCGCCGATGTCGTTGACATTGCATCTATCAAACTTAACACTACAATCGAGTCTTGCAATGCAAGAAGGGTAATTCTCCAGCAAATTATGAGGATCGTACGATCGCAGAAGCAGCTTTGGCTTTCCCATCTCCTAAGAGACCGACTCGGAGCGCTCGAAGCCGTTTTATTGGCCGATCCTGCATAGCGGGCCGGGGGGGGGGGGGGCGGCGGCGGTCTTTTGCAATCGTTTGCATTTCTGAGGATCGATTGAAAAGCATCTCCTAGGATTGACCCTGAAACTTGGCGACACCGCGCCCGCTAACGGCCTCATTTCGATAAAAAGGCATTGAGTGATCGATTCGTTAGAACCTGACCAAGCTCGGTGAAGCCAGTCGTTTTTTAAAGAACACTCGAGCTCGACTCACGACATCATCTAGGATTCATCTCAGCCTCGCGGAGGAGATTCAAAAGGGGGTGCGAGCCCCGACGGGCTTCAATAGCAGTCAATTTAATTAACAAGTCCGGCGGTCGGTCAGCTCAGAGCTGGTATCCATACGTGGCGCGCATGCGCCTTCGCAAAGCGTGCTTCTTTCACCTATGTCCTGCGCACGATGCGCCACCGGCCGCCTATATTTCCAGAGTATGCGTCGGGAGTCGATCGGTCTGTCGATGATGTTGACGAGAAGAACAATGATCGGAGCGAGAGGCATAGAGACGGCAAACATCTGCAATGCAGAACTCGGTGAATAAGGGCAACGTAATTGCCGCGATCTGTCGATTTGCCTTTAATAAATTTACGACGAGCCTGAACGCACGCACTGACTGATTCATTGAATGTGGGCATTAAGCAAACCACAATGTAATTAAAAATTCCGCACGCTGCGCTTGATTCTAAGGTTCGGACTAATTTCGCCGAATAAGCTCAATAGGAAACAAGGCATGAATAGAAAGCGTTTTGCGTGCGACCTGTAATCCATTTCGCAATGGCTCGGCGTTTCCAACGTGAGGGTGAACACACTGCAAGTGTGCATCGTGACCATACAGCCCGCTCATTCGATATAATTGATACCATGGTGCCTTTGCATCTTCGAGGGAAAAAATCTACGAATACCCTAACTGTCACTAAGAGTCACGTTGGAGCCCGTCAGCACCGAGAATTAGGCTTCGAGATACTCGCCAGTATCAAACTGGCTTCTACAGTGTGCTGCCGATGCGGCATATAATCATTTAAAAGTTCGAATTTCGACGATAGAGCACTTTTCTTTGTCTATAGACTGTGTGCATTCTTCAGTCAGTTAGACAAAGTAAAGTGACGGTTAGCTGATCCCAAAGCCTCATTTTGTAGCGGCAGATTTGCATAGCAGATGGTTATAGATTTCTTCAACGGCTCTGGATCGCGGTAGCAATTTGTCTGAAATTACTATTATAGTTGGGTGGACATAGTATATGCAGTCGCATAACTTGTCGAGAAGCTCGTAACAAAGCTACAAAAACCAAAGCGGAACTGGGATTTATTTCACGTTTTTAAAGCCTAAAACCATAACAGGTTTACGAGGACCTGAAAAAATCTCCTCTTTAATAAATATTTGCATCAATAATTAAAATGTGTCATAGAAATACTCCATCTTAATTCTGGGATGTGGACCTAAGTGTCCGCTTACCTAGCTGGTGAGCCTGCGGCACTGACTGCCAAGCTTAAACCTCTAAGTTAATGAGCAAAACTGTATAGGAGGAAATAAGAAAGCTTTTTTATATATTTTTTAATTTTATTATAAAATGAACATAAATCCCATCAGCACAGGGTATCAAATCAGCGTTAAGTTGGTTTCGGAGCCCAATGTACAGACGTGCTGACCATTTTCTTTTTACATTGACATGTAGTAAGCATCCCCCATAAAGAATCACGGGAAGATTCCATTCATGCATGCTACCGTTTATCGAATGCAGGCATGCAGCTATGCCAAGAAATTAAGTTTCATTCAATGATATCGTTAGGCTACTCAATAGTTGCTAACGCTGATGGTTAAGAGGAACTTACGCACTTCCGTAGGAATGGTAGTAATGTGCACGGTCTGACATGAACTGTATCGCTGGTTCGCAACTTACATTTTTACACTGGCGATTATGTATTACAACGCATTGCTTGTGGTTTTTAACGTCTTGCTAGCAGCTGATATTTTTAATATGATTACTTAACTAATGGTTGGTTAAACATGCAGGTTTCCGTTTTGCCCGTCATTCGACCTGGTAGGAGTGTCCTCTAGAGCCAGTGTTGGACTCTGTTAGTCATGTGCGGCATTGGCTCGATAATAGGAAGTCAGTCTTAACGACGGTCTGCATGTCGCTAAGTCATTGCAGCTGAGCTTTTGCGTAGCAGCTATAAGTTTACATATATACGGTCTTTAATATTCGATTAGAATACTGTGTACGAACTATTTTTCGAGTGTCTCGCTCGTAAATAAAATATACAGCGGGGTCCCAAGTTCCTAACCTTCCTACCTTACTCATTATTCAACTTACTTCGTACCTTCCTTATCTATTCCCGGGCTGGGTTGCCCTAATCCAAAGCCATCTCCAGCAGAGATCGAGACTCCTCAGAGAGTAATATTGAATGACTTAATTCGTTCCAGATGCAGCGGGAAAATTGTGAAAAAATCGATCATGCATAATAATAATTGGAAAAATCCCTCACCAATATTTACAATGCGTCTCCACTCATAACGGGAAAGCATGCATTTTCTTCACTCATTACTGAGATTTCACCCTAACCTCATCCAACTTTTGCAGGGCAGTGGTGCATTGCTAGTACCTTTGAGGGTCAATTTAGCGCTTAATTGATTGGTATATGAGTTCTTTTGCCTTCTGATGCATTTTGGGAAACTTTTACGTCGGGAAACTAAGAAGATTTATAACGCCTGATTACTTGTGTAGCTTAGACAAGCCCACATGGTTTGGTTTCCCAACCGGGCGATTCATTTGTCGCTAATCCGAGTTTTTTTAACCCAGGTTATTCATTACCATAAGCGTTCATAGCTCATGACGCACTGAGCATGCAATTTACCATTTCAATACATGCTATTTTGAAGATACTAATGCTTAGAAAAACTGTGCAATGGTGCTTTTAATTTTCATAAACCTACTTACCATAAGGTAGCCATACTGGATGACCTTGTCAGTATACTGAATCAGCGTAAAATCTCCCAGCGCTGGTCGCGATCTTTCCTCGTCAAGGTAGGCCAAAAGAGATTGGCTTGCGCCGCCTTGCACCTCCGAGTCTTGAGACGAAGCTGCCACCACACGGCTCACAGTAGCCGCCTTTCGGAGCCGCGAAATCAATCGAACGATAACTCTAAAATGCCATGCCACTGCTCGAGCTTGCAACACGCAGGCCGATCATCTCAGCGAACAGAAACACCGGTTGCTGTAGCAATGTTCAAAATTACGCGACAGAGTCGCGCCCCCAGCCTTTGATATTGTCAGCAGCCACCGACGTCAAGTACGGTAAGAAAATCTACAAACAATTATGAGACATGCTGCGTTTAATGTGATGTATCTACATCTGTAAATCCACAAAGTCACGATTAATGAGCGGGTGCTACGCTGGAGAGTTATCTATAGCACACTCACAGTCTAAGCGGCTTTCGGTACGCGTTTGGTAGTCAACAGACTCCTCCATTTCTCACTACAAAAAATTGTGGAAGTGAGTTCCACAGTCCAGGACTTGCAGAGCGAAAGCTAATGTCGTCAACGGTCTGTAGACGAAGGAATGGAGCAGATAATTAATTATCCATAGAGGATACGAGGGCGCGAGGAAGGAGAGAATAAAATTTTAGCGGGTAAAAACTATATGATAGGACGGAAAAATAAAACTACATAATTTTGAACATACATGAGTGCGCCCCCAACTGAAGTCACTGATGAGTCCCTAACCAACGGTGACAACTGGGAAAAAGCCTTCTTCAGCCAACTACAATTGAACATTAGATTGAAGTTGGTTTGATGATACAATTATTAAGAATTTTTTTGAAATATTTCTTTAATTTTTCTCAAATGTAGATTTTTCTACATTAACAAAAGTTACGAAATTTCCTATAAGTAGGGTGGGTTCACCAGCTAGGTCAGCGGAAGTTGAAGCTTCCCGTGATTTTCGACTAGTACAGGCTTGCAATATCAGTAGGTAAGACCAAAATAAAAAGGTAAGGCATAAGGATGAATTAAAACAAAATAAGATAGTCTTAAAAGTAAGAGCAATTTAAACTAAGTACACTTACGGCATAAGAAGTTCTCGAGCTGTGCTGATGATCGGCTTAATAATAATGAGGATGAGGATTTGCAAAGACAACATTGGCATGCATGACGTCACTTGATCGTTGTTCTGGCTGCAGCTGTCGGAGTATTTTCCTCCGAGTCCCAAAAAGCCGCTGCTTCCGGTGACTGCACGATTCTATAGAACGAACGGTAGCATGCACGGGAGAGCGACTGCAGGTAGTTAACAAATAAAGCAGATGGCCAACAGAGGGCTTTTCGTCGCTTCAAGGGCGTAGTATTTATAGTATTATATATATATATATATATATATATATATATATATATGGTTATATTCTCAGGCACGTGTAGTTTTCGTAAAATCATAATCTCATAAATGTGTCAAAGGCTCCTCCCAACTTAATTGCACGAACTAGGGAGATGAAAGCTGCAGATGTTTGTTAGCGGGCAAAATAGTCACTGCATTATTGATCACTATCCCATTTTCAATTGAAAGAGCGTGATATAACAGCCCCAGCTCACTAAGCGTACGTTCTTCTTGGCACTTGTTAAGAGCCAAAGTGTCTACTCCGAAATTACGACAAAAGTTGTTGCACACAAATACATCACTGCGACTGCGGAAATAAATTTCTTGGAGCAACAAGAGAGGTTGCACCGGGAATAGCAAGTGCCAAAATAAATTATCGTATGATATTCTAAACCGCACACTTTGAATCCACCAAGACGCGATTTCCAGAATTTCAAAGTGCCGAGGACTGAGACCGCAGTTGAGCTAGTGAAATTCAGCCACGCCGAGTGCATACCAATACCGCGAGTATTCGCCAGCTTTTAGAAGGCGAGTTTAGTGTCAAATCCGCAGCGAATCGGATGCAGCGCGAGCTGCAAATCCTCCTATTAATCCTCCTATAATTCCTCCATTAATCCTTCTATTAATCGAACACTATCCTGACGGTGTGCAATCACGAGTCTTGCACCCACCATCCAGAGCCCGAATTTATTTCAATTTTTACAGAAGTTTATAAACGGTTCTAGAATATAAGGAGGATGGAATCCCGGAGAACTTAGCTAATAATCCCAAGGGTTAATGTTCATGAGCCTCTAGCATGTCTGTCGAGTAGTTTTCAAGTAACTTACGATACATTCGTACATACAAAACGCTTTACCAGTATTGAGCCAAAACTTGTGGCACCAAAGTGTATACATTTGTGACCTAATATATATAAATAGCGAACTTTCAAGATATCGCTTTTTAAAGTACGGTGCATGGATTTAAACTTGGACACCACAATGCATTAATTTTTATTACCACTTCGAAATGTTCGTGACATTGTAATGCAGCGATACTTTAGATTTCGCACAGAACAAAGTTCGATCACTATGGCTTGCTACAAGAGGTGTGCTACTTGGAGGTGAAAACTCTTGGGTCGTGTTAATCACTCACGCAGGTATGGGCAGAGATGCAGCTCATGCTAATTATAACGAATAGCTGGCCTTGTAGATAACCTCTCCGCAGTCCTATTTATGGACTCCATATCCAAATTTGAGGGGGATCTTCACATATTTGATAGCGACTGCCTGAAATCAATTTGATCACTGATTGCAACTCTAGCGACATCCGAATTCAGCACCGCACACCAGGAAAAGTTAGGAACAGCCATAAACAATCCATCGTGATTCTTCGGCAGGTATATTAGACTAGACGTCGGAATCAAAGTATCAAATGCTGAGGTACTTACCCCACGGAAAAAAGCGATGTAGTACAATGAAGCAAAGTTATTCGTAAAGAGAAATGCAAACAGCTTGATGATAAGAGCATCTTTATAGTCAGTCGATGTTTCATGATTTTCCCAGTCCGTCAGAAGGTAGGCCAACTTCTCATACAACTGAAATTCAATGAGGGGCACGCTATTATTATTATTGTTATTAGAAAACATGCCCAGAAAACTTGAACATTAAAAATTAGACGAGATAAAATATTCATTCAGTACGCTGATCACTTTAGTTTAGCAGTTTATTTATGTCGGCCTAACTTAGTGGAAAAGCAAGACAATCGCGTAATCGCGGCAGTAAACTTAGCTTGTCATCGGACTTTTTCACACCACAGAGCAACCGAAGGCAGTCTGCCGTGAGTCTGAATGCGAAGAGGGGAAAACAGAGTTTCGCCTCGGGTGAGGGACAATCTCACAAACTCCGTGCTGTACCGGTGCAGTGCTCTACATATTGAGCTACCGAGACGACGGTTCTTTCAGCGCTGGGCTTTAACTCTTGGCTTTAGATTTCTTTCATCTGGGTTGGGCCATTGTATTATAAAGACAATATAAGTTATGATGATATTTACTATTGCTTCACGTCTTTCAAAAGTGACGAGCATATAAACGGAGCCCTAATAGCAGAGACACTACCAAAGTCAGAATCTAGAGAGCGCTGCGAGTGTTTACAATAACGACCCTTGCCAGTCTCCTAACCCCCTCCTCAGCATAAAAGTGCTACTCGTCCAATCTATTCATAAGGTAACACTCATGTAATACGTGGCGCTTTAATTGTGTCGCAGACACTTCTAAGTTAGTAGCGGACATACGGTATCGACTGACAATAAGCCTCCTCGGAGGTCATAGTTGCTAGTCCTCCCCTCTAGGGAATGGTCCTGATCTGCTTGCTCGTAGAGAAGCCGAAAGGATGTGTCGCCTTGGTTTCGGGACACGAAGCCCGGCGAGCGACGAAGCCACTCGCCGATCTCTGGCGGGAGACACTGTAGTGACGGAGTACACCATTAATAACGATCAAGTAAACAGCTGCTTACCATACTCAGAATCAGGATGACAATTGCATTGGCTGTGGTGGCCACCAAGCTCGTCATAACCGTGCACGTCAGGCTGCTCCATTCCTTTGTCTGGCAGTATTCAACGCTGATGAAAACTCGATAAACCACCACTGCTACAGTTACCATGATAACAACGCAAACCTGCAAATGGTCCGCTTATGAGACTACGAGTCTGCTGCGGCGCGATCGGCCGTCGGAGCGTTTGAATAACGCGCCGCAAAACCACCTTCAACTGCTCCGTACCATGACGATAAGAAGACTAAGCGATGTGAATATTTTTGCAGCTCTCCTGTAAGCGGAGTAATAAAGGACTGGTTCATAGGTGACTCGATCAAACTTTGGAACTCCTTCATATTCTGGCCTAGCTATCTCGTTGGCTTCGTATTGATCGACGTCCCACTCAAAAGCCAGTACAGCGTTGCGCCTCTTCCAGAGCTCGAGGAATATTGTACCTGAGGAACACGTGTCAGGCATGTTACGCTGAAGCGGATCTCTTGCTTATGCAAGCTACGAATCGTGGGATAAGGAAGTCGTGCGTATACTTACCCCAAAGGCAAATGATGATACTGTACCATGGTGTTATTTCGTTATCTAGCGCATCCTTTATTGTATAGAGCAGGTCGTCGCCATATGTGACGATGCTGAAAATTAAAGATACTTTTTCCAGATCTTATTTATATTTTGTTAGCGCCTGTTTACTACAAAATTGGCGAATGGAGGCTCTAATTGGGGGAAATAGGCAATTGTAAATCATATTCATGTATGCTCACTGCTTGTTCAATAGCGAGCTCTGATGGCGTTTATTTATTTAATTTTAGCCCTTTCAACACTCTCGTCTCTAGCTCTGCATTTTAAAACTTTAAATATCTTATGAAGGCTCATACACGATAAGTAGGATGCGATAAATTACCCTTGATTTTAATACGAAAGCTTACTCCAGCTTTATAGAATAAAACCAAAAAGTTAAACACATTAAGCAAATGATACGAGACCTATATCAGGCTCGATTATTCTCTCACTCTCTCTCTCTCTCTCTCTCTCTCTCTCTCTCTCTCTCTCTCTCTTTCTCTCTTTCTCCCTTTCTCTGTGTCTCTCGTTTCCTCTCACTTTCTTTATCCCTTTGAAGATTTAAGGGCTCTGAATTTCAAAAAATGTTGGACTATTTAGACGGCCAAGAATTATGTGTGGAGTTCTTTCATCAGTTGATGGTACTAATTTCCAGTAGCTATTCAAAGCGGCCATTAGTTAGTTTTACACTTTATCTAGGTAGAGCAATGATCCAGGTTAACTAAAGTGTGGAGCACAGCACTCTATCAGACCCCCTAGCGCCCCAAGCATTCTATTTCTAGTGAACATAATTCCATTCAGTATGTTGCCCATGTAAGAGCTGCTGCTGCACTATATTTGCAGATCATGAGTTAGGAATTGTGAGATGAAAGCTAAACGGAGACCAATTTAAAAGCTATTTATTATCAGGAAACAAATTATTTAATTTACTAACACGTTTCTCCTTATATCTTATTTCATTTCCCACTTATTTATTGATAGAGTTTTCCTACAAGAAGCCAGCAGATTGTGCACTCCAGTCCAAAAGAATTTAAGCATGAATCAGAAAAGGGCCGACATAAAAATGTGCTAGATCCATAAACTTGTGTTCCTTCTCGCGTGACCTCCCAATTATATTGCTCCAACTTCATTCACTCAAAAAGCAAATAAATAGGAGATGATGCAACACCTTCCTGGAAATAGCAAACTATCCATAAGCGCCTAGAGAGAGATTGAGTTCTCTGAGGGCGCTTTATCAAGTGCATTGTTATCATCCAAAAAGCATGGAAATCCTTAAGAAAAGAAACAGTGACATAGTCAGCCATCCCAAATTGGACAAAGCATTGACATGACATCAGTAAAGTCTTAGTCTGGAATATGGAAATAGGCAGACCATTACCTATCGTATGCATCGACAGCGACTGCACCTACCTACATTGGTCCACGTTATTAGCTTTGAATCAGCAATACCGCGTCACAGAACGCTTATTGCCACTGGCAGCTAAGGAAGGGCAGTAAAAAGGATTTCTTGCTTTGAGGCTAAGAAAAACAGTAAGAATTTTTTCTAATAAGTGGCTGCATACGGTCTGAAGTCACATCCCATGCTCTTAACACCGGCGTAGGTCAGGTGTAGACATGCAATGTACGGCATACAGCAATGCTCATAACAATAAAAACAATACATTTGTACATCCCAATTAAGTGCTCCCCTTTCTAGGTCTGAATAACACCATCTACATTCGATCACTCATCGGCAAGCTGTATGATGCAGCATTGCATCTTCTATTTGTAGACCATTTTGAAACACCAATAGCATTTTTTCTTCAAAACAAATGCAAACTTCAAAATTCAAGGCGTTTATCCATCTACTATTCTCAGTGCTCCGATTGGACGTCCGGTCTTTCATTCTAATGCTCTTCCCTTAGGTTGGCTTGGAGCTTTTTTATTTAAAGAGCTCCTTCAATATTGGATAAACTAGTGTCTAGCAGCGCCTCTGTCTGTCTTGCAGATTTACTCCTTATATTTTAAAGCATGTGCAGATGGTTTACAATATCGCTGCTATTTGGGCATGCAATTTAGAGTTAGCAAGAGAAGGTGTCACAAGGGTGTAAATAGGAAACAAAGGCTTAGCCAATGACTTGACTTGCATGCACACATAGCGCTCATACCCAGAGCGCACGGCTTCCCCTGGCGCAATTTTTCGGCAATGCCACAATGTCTTGAATAGCACGCCATTTTGACAAACGAGCAACGGACAGCCAAGCAACTTACAGACCGATGACTGAGGTAGTTGTTCTCTTGTCTATAGTCACTGAACTGTTTGTAGATAGTGATGACCCGTTTGGCACGAAGGTCGCATACGTGGGGGCATCCGACGTAGCAGAAGTGGCGGTGGAGTTTGTCGCTGCACTGCTGCTGCCGCCGATACTTCTCGATTGGACACTGAAACGTAGGGCACCGTATCGTGCGTTCATGCTTGCTGTGTGTGGACCGGAGCTTCGTAGCAAGCCGTGCGACTTATTTAAATTTATGTGCGAGTAGATTTGGGGGCGGTGCAGGCTTGCAAGTTCAGCATCAAGTCACGAAGCCACACGCGCCGCGCGGCGGCGTGCGTTTCTTGAGCGGGCTGTGCGAGCGAGTCTTTTTGGGAGCGCGGACATGGAGACGAGTAGCACTGTCATGCCGACACACAAAACATATTGCATACGGTGCATCGTACGGTGAGTTAAAATTCCGCTTACTTGTCAACAGAGTTAAGTGTATCGTTAGTTCGACTCGCGTGCTATGAAAACGAAGAATGAGCAGCTAATATCACATAGCGGACAGGGCGACGACAGGGCGAAAAGCGGACCAGGCTCACAGAAGCATTTCTAGAGAGTACTTGCTCAGCGCCCCCATCAAATTTGTGTTTGCTATTTACCTTAGCCATATTCCGTATACGAATATGGCGAAGCCAAAGAGAGCCGGGATGACGATGGACCACGTAAGCACCCCAATCCAGGCAAAGTAGAGTGCGATCTCTTCACCGAAGTAATTCCTGATCATCCACATCGGCTGATACTTAAAAGGGAATGGCCACACGCGGTCCAGTTCTTCTCGAGCACGTTCTTTCGCTGCTGCTTTGGCTGCAGTGGTCCGCTTGCCTGCTGCAGCACCCGAGGAGCTATGGTCTCCTTTATCAGCTCGGGGCCGTCGTCCTTTGGACAATTTTGTCTTCTGGTCTTCGCTCTCGTCGTGCAAGATGAATGCATCGCTGTACACTCGCTTCAGGAGCAAGTAAGGCAAGCCTGAAATTTGTAGGAAGCAGTCGTGTAGCCTGACCTTTGAGTTCCGAGAATGCCACGCAACGCAACGCAACGTGGTATCCCAAGGGTCTTAGACCAAAGGTTTGCTCTGCAAAGTCCGATATTCGATCGAGTGATACTACGATTCACCAGGTGGGCACTTGGATTCACTAAGCAGACCGGCAGGTCACATGACATGAAATTAAATTTGGGCGCTTTCAACCAACCCATCGTTGCCTAATCAGAATTATGGTTTACGATTGTTCACAAGCGTGTCTTGTGGATGTAATCGAACAACATAGGCCACACATAGCGACCAATGGTAGCCTTTATTGCCAGCGGCACTGTCCCTGTGCCGCAATTCCTAAAGAGAGCAGCAAACTTTGACTACAAAAATGGTAATAATGTGGCCCAGAAGAGCTAGATGATTGTACAATAAAAGAACTAAAATATATAAAAAAAAATTTCCAGCGATTTGTTTGAGATCTAAACTAGCTGCCGGGTTTTTCGAGAATCTAAAGAGACTCTTTGTGTGTACTTATCTTTCTGCTGCCGTACAGAATTGGGTGAGCTCAAGCTGCCAGAATCAAGCAAAAATCCAGCAAATCTCAAGCTAAGAATCGATCGAAAGGACGTTGCTCTCGCCAGGGATCGTCGCCAGCGGCCTGCCCTAACAGCGAGTGCGCTCATTCTGACGAACCTTTCCTCGACGTGTGCGACGTCTCATTTTCATCAGGGCCCTTCACTTCTTCCATGACTTCGTCTAAGCTCAAGCTGGACAAAAAGCTGTGTACCTGCAGCAGATAGAATAGTCAAGTCATGAGGAGACGACACGTGGCGCACGATCGCCCGAGCTGACTGGATACTTCACTCCTGAAGCGATTGCTGCCGAGTCTCTGGATGCGAAATGCAATCTTCCTCAGTTATCGTGCGAGGATTAGGGCCCGGCACTCGAACGAACGAGACCTATGAGAGGTAGCTAAATCAAAGACGAGCAATCGCTTGTTTGGCTCTACGTCGCTACGCACCACCGCACCCTATAGCGAGCAGCTTCCAGCAGCCGGAAATCAAGGCCGTTACAAGCTGGCTTCTGCTTGCGTCTCGCCTGAAATCCTGGCACTCGATAGTGAGAGCTGGCTGGTGTGGAAGGCCTATACACGGAGGAACTCTGATTGACAGCAACGCATCGAAAGTGATTTTACTTGGGAAGCCGCTGGAAAAGGTACCCGTCGAGGCTTTCAATTTGCTGGAGCTGTCATTTTTCTTCGTGATAATATAATATAATATATAATATAATATATATATATATATATATAATATAATATATATAATATAATAATAATAATAATAAAAATACATTCGATAAAGCGCCACCAGAGAACTCAATCTCTTTCTAGGCGCTTTACAGTTGCTGCAAAGGAAGCACGATCGAATGGTTAGTGCTAGCGTGCTATATAAACAACAAGAATAACACGGTTAGGGGTGACATGCACAGGGTCGGCGTGCAAGCGTGGTTAGTGGCAGCATGCAACAGTATCAGCATGCATAAGCACATAAAAGACGAATCACGGGTACCCACTAAAAGGCTGTCATAAATAGGTGCGTTTCTAGTTTCTTTTTAAATGTGTGGACAAGTCAAGAGATGTCGTGACGAAGGTCGGAAGTGAGTTCCAGGCTTCAGGAGCATACGAACTAAAGGAACGGGCTTCAAAGGATTTGAGATTTGTACGAGGTATAGGTAAGCAGTTAGATTCCGAAAAGTGGGTGGTACGATACTTAGCCTGGTGGGAGAGTAGATCTGATAGGTAGGCTGGAGCCAAAGGATAAATCGGCCAGAAAGTGAGTTCATTTTGATTCGGGATTAGAGCTCAGATGCGGATTCTAGTCGAAACCGGACGAACGATAATCACCACGTCTTTGCCGGTTGGTGCAAGTGTCGCCGAAATTCTGCTGCATTCAAATGCAAACCGGCCGGATGCTAACCGAGCAGATTTTGTCTCGAAAAAGAAGCTTATATTTCACCAGCTCGTCGATGCACTTCGAAGTGCGGGCAGTTCAAAGGCAACTCCCGAGAATGACGAGAAACAACGAAGCGCAAGGGGAACTTCGTGGTAGGTACAAATCGCTAAACTTGCCCAGCTCAAAGCACCTAGTCCGGCACCAATAGTTATAGCGTTTATGCTGCACAGTCTTTTGATCTGAAGGACCTCTATTTCTCAATGCAAAAATGTGTAGGCTACAGTGAGGCTTACTTTGCCTTGTGTTTCTCAACGAAACCAAAATCGTCGCATTGAAGTCCATGCAAAATTTCATTAAAAGAATAATATTAGACAATTACCACTCATTCATGAGAAATGCTTCAATAAATGGACCACTAAATAATTAAAAGACTGTTTGTTCGTTCGTTGAGTATTTATCTGATTACAAACTTTTATGTATACGCTCTGTGTGTGGTTAATTTTTGACGTAAGTATGAAATCTCGGTGGAGATTTTATATTATATTTATATTTATATTTTATTTCTCAGGCATGTTTTAATTGCCATTTCTGACGAATAATGCCCAAGCGTAGCCCTACCCCATTCTGCGAATGGGTGTCTTTAATATTAGCTCGCATGCACTGGCTTGAAGCTCTTGCTCTACTTACCAAGAGGCCGCGAAGGGCTGGCCTGAAAAAATTGCCTTCATCGTCCCAGTCACGGAATTTCTTTGCTTTTGACTGTTCGAAGGGAACGCTCACATAGTCGTCTGAAAGTAATACAGATTTATTATAGTGAACGTGTAATTTGCAAATATTTATTCTAAATCCACATCAAAGCTCGATGGCATTTCAGAACCGTCGTAAATGGGATAGTTAATTTTCCTTGATTTTTCACATTTTATGTAGTTTCCTCGACCATTATTCATGGGTTCACTCTTGAAGGGTCTTGCCTTTTTTGAAAGGTGCTCAGGAGCTAAGCACGTGATTAAAGATTTAAAATCACCATCAATTACATAAAACTTGATTTTAAACGAATGAGGCTAATGTCCAAAACTCTAGCTACTCCACAGATGGCCGCAGCTACTTGATTAGAGTACTTACCCGAAAGATCGCAGAAAAGGTCCAGCTCTGCGGTAGTCATTGTTAGTGTCTAGCCGATCAGTAATTGTAACAATTTATCAAACTCATCTAAAATTGTTAGCATATTAGAATATTAATTTAGAGGCACATTTATTTGTGGTATATTTTGTTCTTTAGATTTAGGTAAATTATATTTTTTCTTGGTAGGGTAACTTCAATTTATTAGTTCGGTCGCCGAACTAGTGAGCGGGGTTATTCAGTGCCTGTAGTTCCGCTCCACGAGGTTTTCGGGCCTTGGCGAAAGTAGGCTGGCAGCTGTCTGTGAATGTACGGTCATTTACGTCAGCTGTTAGTGATTGGTGTTGCGTCCTGACGCAGATAATAGAAAGGTATGACAGGAAAACCAAGTCAGGTTTGACAAATAAAGCAATCACTTACCGACTTCTTTGATATACACAGGCAAATACAGAAATTAAGCTTCGCAAAAATTGAGAACTAAGAAAGCTCACAGTGGCTTCCTGAGGAGCTAAGATAGCGCGAGTCATTTGGTATCAGGGTAGCCCATAGGCCACGTAAGTCATCGCTATCGCGGGATGAGCTTGTACCTTACCCAAGGCCGCTGACCCTTTGGGGCTGCGTATGCGAGTTAGCGGTTGGAAACCACTTGTGTCTCTGGTCAAAAAGGGGAGTAAAGGTCAGCCTTCGCTTCTCTTATCAGCTAAGCCACTATTTGAAAGCACCCTTGATTACTCGCAGAGCCACTTCATGTATTCCAGACCTACAAGTTGAGTTCAATATAATTATAAGCCGGTAATTTAGAATTCAGCGCGCTAGATTTCTCAAGTTACCGCATCGAGATAACGATCGAAAATGTAACGCAATGGCAGTGGAATAACTAAGTACCGAAACAGTTTTCACCGAATACAACCGCCATTTATCGCACGCTTGTCATTGTCTGCCATTCATAAGTTTTCTAAAGTAATCTAAAGTTTTCTGAGTGCGAAACCAGACAATACCTACGTCACTATGCTACGGGGAAGCATGTACGCGAATCATGTATGCGGCCGAAGTATCATTGACGTGAGCGCGACAAATTATCAAGGACGTCTTTGACAAGCTAGTGTCGTTGCAATCAGTCAGAGAGAGAGAGAGAGAGAGAGAGAGAGAGAGAGAGAGAGAGAGAGAGAGAGAGAGAGAGAGAGAGAGAGAGAGAGAGAGCAGGCACAAATTAGCAAGCTTACAAGCTGGTGCAGCTGATTTACCTTCAAAGTCGGTCTTGAAGCAACTATCCAGGGCTGACGTGCACTTACTTGCATCCGGATTTAACTTCAACTGAAAAAGGGCCAGATAGAAGTATACTAACAGTCGAGTTGTCATTGTGATGAGAGCATTAATTGGTGACATTTAAAAAGCTTTGGATTGATTGAGTGATATTGACTGATCTGAATGCATTGATTTCCTCTGGATATTGGTTAACAAATAGTAAAACTAAACTGGTTCTACGAACTATAAAATACAAATATATAAAATATAAACTACAAGAATTGGCTGCACCCATTGCCTCAATGCCCACATTTAAGCATGCCACTTGTCAAAGTTCATCGAAAGTTGACCTCAGGTCAAAGTTCATCTCCCAGTCTAAGAAGACTACTAGCTCTCCAGAACTCATATATCCGAGTCTTCTCGTAAGAACCACATATTCGCTGCTGCCCTGCACAAATAACGCAATTAATATGTCCTTGGCCTAAGGCCTGTCACTTGTATCATTCGAGGAGTGGAGGCCAGCTAAACTCTTACATCACAACTTCAAATCTAGCAGGTGTCGTGTCGCTGTCGAATTTTTAGAGCTAGTCGATCCACAAAGTCAGCTCGGTTGCAAATCTATAACAACTTTCTCGTGAACGCTGATATAAATAGAGCCTTTCCTCTAGTTCAGCTAGACCTTTGTTCGATCTCTCGTTTGGTCGTTTAAAGGTCTGGTTCTTTCTGAGCGCCTACCAGCTTATCTTGCACATCGCTGACACAGCATTTCAATGGTTCAGGGATAATCTCAGTGGATGATGTCAGAGTAGGGATGTAAATCGGGCAATAGCATTCAAAGGGAGCCTAAAAAATATGGGTTATCAAATTGATCTGTGATTTGTCCACTTCTTTTCAAAATCTATTCCCTCCCTCTTGCTAGTGCAATAGCCAAGCACGATTTAGGCATTCATTTTCATACACATGACACACAGAGGTACCTGTACTTTGATCCCTACTTGCCACTCAGCAAGTTGAACATCCTTAACTTCCTTGCAGCATATATTGCTAAAATGCGTAACTGATTGGCAGAAAAAACAATTCAAATTGAGTGAAGATACAAAACTTACTAGGTATGAGCAAACCTAGTGTATCTCAGACACTAGAAAGCGTAACACTGAAATGGACTCAGCCAGCGTATCTCAGGTAATGTCTACATGCCGTGCGAGTTTTATATTCTGAAGTGATCACTAGATGACCACATCAGCACCGCAGACCAATCAGCTGCCAGCTTTCAACCACGTACCATTGCAAGAAATCGTAAAGATATCCTAACCTAGCTTCATTTGTGATATCCTGATTACAATTCTGTATGTCGCTACTCGAAGGTCTTCCTGCCCGTGCAACGAGAAGCTTACAGTTGATGCAAAACTCTGCTGCTGCTAGGCTTGTCAGTCCTGAAGGTGGTAACTGGCACATTACAGCAATTCTCGCCGAGCTGCACTGGCTCACCAACAAGCAGCCTAGTTATCAAAGTTCACTGACACTTTATTCCAAGCGTGGTGCTAATAGTGACGCATACAAATTTATATCCTGGAAGATTACTGATCGGGTCACGTATCTAAGGCAAGCCATAAACTCAACAAACCCTACTCAAGACAAATGTAGATTATAGGTGAACGTTTTCTCGTTGTCCATAGCTGCCCTAATAAAAACCGTTGCAGACCATGCCTTTTGTTCCTATGCTCCCAAAGCCTAGAACTCACTACCGACGCACATCACAACATCCCTGACATGACGACATTTGCACCTGTTCGTTACAGCATTCGGTAGGTATTTGTGATTCGTCTCTCGAGCGTATGTACCTGCTTACACTGTGCCTGCTTGCTTGTGGATGTTATCACTAATCGTTTGGTAATGCTTTCTATACAGCATCTGTAAAGTTTTTAGAAAAAGATTCAGTTCTCTGAGGGGATATACAAAGGTATTATTAGTATTATTAATGTATGTTTTGGTTTTAAAGCCCCGAGACTAGGGAAGGGTACATTAATCAAGAGTCCTTTTCTAATCCACTTTCACTTTTTCTCTGCTAGTCTCTTTCGCTGCCTCAGTCTATTTTTTTTCTCGTCCTCTCCCATTCATTCATTTTCGGTCTCTTTCACTCTCTCTCTCTCTCTCATCCTCTCTCATTCTCTCTCTCTCTCTCTTTCACTCTCATTCTCTCTCTCGCTCGCTCTCTCTCTCTCTCATCCTCTCTCTCTCCCACTCACTATACCTGGCTTTTTATTTTTCTTCATCTAGCGATCTCGCTCAACCTCTTTCTACCACTTAACTTTCTTCTTTTCTATTCCTTTCTCTTTCCGTCTCCGTCACGCTCTCTTTTCTACCCTCTCCTTCTTTCTCCTTCTCACGACTTTAATCCTTCACTTACGCTAACTCTACGATTTTTGCTATAAAGCGGCACCTTACTCCCAAGATGTCGGTGTTCAGAGAATCGAATCAGCCATGAATCTGAATCGTGAGAATTCCGCTATAGCATCAGGCGTGCAGCGCCTAAGAAATATCAGACGCAACAAGAGCCGACAAAGCAATTTCACCTCTCCGAAGATTTCAGCAATATTTAGGTTTCATTTCTTATTGAAACCGCCGCCCCAGAATAGATTGTGTTCCGCGAACTTAGTTTATGCTTCAAAGAAAATATTACTCTGCTTAATGTAATAACATACGAGAGAGACATCGTGATAAAAATTATGAGCCGGTATTAGGTATTAGTTAGAGCCAGTCTGCCTAAAACTCGAAGAGCGCTTAAGAACGAACACGAGTCGCCGCGCTCGTCAGCCGGGCTTACGTCTTTCAAAGGCATTTCCAGGCGTATCCTCTCGGCTTCGCAGGCCAGCAGGTGGAATGGGCAGTGGAGCGTGACGTAGCAGTAGCCGTCGCCCTGAACGTGACCCACTTCGATGTGTTCGTTCTGAAGAAGCTTCTCGAACCTCTCCCTCCGCTTTTGTCTTCGCATTTCCCTTCCATCTGCATTGTCTTTGCTTGCCATCTTGTAGTACAGTACATAGTCGATCTTACCCAAAATTGGAGACTCACTGATTGGACCTACAATTACATGGAAGTGTCACTGAAACCAGGGACGCATACACACATCGCATTTCCTTTCACTGCGATACTCATTCCAGTGGTAGCTGCATATAGACCAGAATGAACCGGCTACTATTGTACATCGGCAGTGCGAGGTAATTCTCGGTCCCTTCATTAACTTGCACAGGCAGGCGTTCGGTACCACAGATCGGATTTCCACACGAACGAGTGTGACATCTTGAAAATATCTAGCGCTATTAAAATGCGGCGCGGCGATTTCTGCTAACATTCGTGCAGCGTGTATTATTTACTCGCACAGTGGATAGAAACAACGTTTTAGTAAATAAACGACGACACAACCAACAAACTTAAGTATGGGAAAACATTGTGTTACTCAGAAAATAGAAAGCCCGACCTTCAAAAAATGTACCATGCCTGCATATTTTCAGTAGCATCTACACGTAATATAGGTGTTCTGTTTCGAAGTAAACCTTAAATAGAGGATCCCATCAGCTCCGCAGTCAAGTCTTCCTTCTTTCAGCTTCGTGCCGTAGCAAACTGTGGCCCTACTTGCATTCGGATACCACCACCAAGCTCGTCCTGTTTGTTTCTTGTGGCATGCAGTCTGGGCTTCTGTAATGCACTACTAGCAGGTTTTCTTTTGTACGGAATTAGACGCTCGCAGTTGGTGCAAAACTGCTCAGGTAGGCTTTTATGTCCTCGCGTCGCAGCTGCCATGTTACACCACTTCTCATAGACCTGTAATAGCTCTCCACCAGGCAACGGATCGACTTTAAGGTTCTGTCTCTCACTTATAAGTCCCTACATTATGCCCGGCCTACCTATCAGAAACACTCCCAATCAGGCGAGGCGTTGCAACCGCTCTTCTTTGGAGAACTCCCGACTGTCGTCACGAAGTCCCCTGATTTAAAGACATTTAAGAAGAAGCTAAAATGGACCTGCTCCTCACAGCATTTTCTGGGTTAATGTGGATTGTCTTGTAAATGCTAATGTTTACTTATAATTGCCGACACTGGGTAAGTTATCACTACACAATTCATATACTTACTGGGTCGCTATGGCCCAGGATTTAAGGTGCTCGCTCTTCACGACCAAAGTCGTGGGTTCGAATCCTGCAGATCCTTTATTGCCAACTGCAAGTGGTGGTGAAAGCCGTTATGGCTCTCATGCTGCTATACAAATGGGGCTATAAACCAGCTAATATTTTATTCGTGACAGGTAGGCTAGAGCCAGAGGACAAAGGGACCTACCCAATAAATACCAATTTTCAATAAGGTCAATACTTCTTCCTTTGCAGCAACCATAAAGTACCTAGAAAGAGATTCAGTTCCTTTTCAAGTGAAGTACAATAAAATGCGTCGGACAGAGCGATTTCTTCCTGCAGCAGCAGACATTCCAGATTGACAGTTCTTCCGAACCGTGTGAACGTCACTCTCGGGGCTCAGAGCTTCGGGCTCTCCTAAAGTTGCCACTTGCAGCAACTTATTGGAGATGCAGAAAAACCTTTCTGGGCTGCGCACATTTGGAGTGCAAAATCGAAGCACGTATCCAAAAGAGGTTACCATTTTTTAAAGAAGCTCAAGTTCTTGACTGGAATATAATTGCTATGAGGTCCACAAGTTGCTAGGAAACTTCTAACTTTTTAGTCAGCTCAGTAGGCTTGTAAACAGCAACGATATACGTTTCCTGTCCTATACAAATGAATTATTTTTTCCTATCCACAGCATGCCGTCTAAGTGGGGCTAAGCGTCAGAAACGGTGTTTCCGGTTGCTCTGCTGGAGCCAAACTAGCAACGGCTACTGATCTTAACACGAAGAGCCTCGCTCCAAAAGCCCTGAAGGGAGCCACTAGACACGGAGAGTCATTCTCCAAGAGACCTTCCGGGCGGCTCAACTTCGGAGAGCATTCAAGATGTTGCTCCGGGGAGAGGTGGGGAGGGGGTCAGCCATTTTTCTTGGTCGTTTGGAGGGGGGAGGGTAAGTGGAGGGCCACTAGAGTGGCGCCGTTGGCATGCACGTCTAATATTGGTATTCAGTCGGAGGAGGGGAGAGTAGACGATGGGATGGTCAAATTTTTTCAGACATGCTAAAGCAGTCATTCTTTTTTAGACTGATCTGGCGACGCTTGCCGAGTGACACTTTAATACCCTTTAAGGCCTTTAGCCTTCTACCACGACGCTCTGTCGTAAACCTGCTCGCGGCGAAAAGTGCCGGCCGCAGCGGCGCTACTGTATGACAAGAGATTACGCGTACCACCATTTCGCGGCGCGCATTGAGCATTACCAATTGCTTGCTTTCAGACAAACGCGGTGCTCGGTAGAGCCTTCTCATGTAGTCTTACCTTTCGGTCGCCAGCGCTCGCCCTCGGACGACACGTGCTGCCGCTGTCCATCGGAGGGCATCGCTGAATGAGGCGCCAGTGTGCTGTTGAAGTGAACGCTGAGAGAAAGGTCCTCGCTAGATTCGGTCTCGCGGACTCTCGATTTCCTGTGCAGTTTTTTCTTCTTCACCTTTTTGACTTTCTTCTCCGCAATTGGTTCGTCGTCGTCCATCGTGTCTCCGATCTACGGACGTACGCCCTTCTTGGTAGCGAGAAATAATGGCCAATCTACCGCTACTTAAAAACAAAGATTCGCGCCCACTGTAAGGGAGTCATCGATGCTAGCATTCTTTTAGCGCAAAGCAGTGCGGATTGAGGCAATTATCTCCCCCTATGCAAAAACGAGCACCCTGCTCGCATGAATCCGTCAAACGGACACTAAGCAGAGTCGCTACCGTGGTTTGGCCTAGGGGCAATATGACCGCCTTTAACGACCAAGGTCGTTCGCTCGAGCCTCGCGGCACATGTAACGGCCTCCATAGGGTTTGAGGTTCGTCCGATCCCCCTTTAAGTGCGGCTTTTGTGTCTTATCGGTCGGTGCCCCTTCAGCGCGAAGCTTACAGCTGCTGCTGAGATGGCCACAGCCTTTTGCTTTTTATAAACGTGTAAGGAAGTGGCAAATCATTAAGGCATACCTTAACTTTTAACCTAGCGTAAGGCGCTCGCTTTTCACGATACAGCGGGTTCGATGTCAGCGGCAATCATCGCCGTAAATGCTCTTCTGCCGCTATACAAATGAGGCTATCAGATCGGCTAGCTACTGTACTCCTTTGCTTTCCTAGCTTCCGTTGCGGCAAATGTAAAATGCCTAGAAAGAGATTCAGTTCTCTGAGGGCACGCTATATTAAATGTTAATTATTAAATCAAATTATTACTATTATTATTATACCCCGAGCGAGGGGAACCGAGTTTTTTTCGACGAGTCTCAACAGATTTCTGGGTGGCAGTGGGCTTCTGCTCACAGCATCCGGCCGCCATAAATATAGTAGGCCCATTCTTTTTGGAGAGCGCTAGATCGAGCGCCGATTCTGCATCAATTTCCTCAAAGAGGTATTCAATGAGGTCATTAATTTCTTTTAGAGAGGCTACTGTATTTTTCCGGGAGGGGGCAGTTGAGGCAGACCGGGTGGTCCTTCTGCGCGCTCGGCTGCAGAGCCTGTCTCTGATCGGCAACCGGACTTAGATGTGAGACGGAGGCGAGGCTCGCCACGAACGAGCGCCTGGAGCATTGTTACTATAGTAACCGGACTTAGATGTGAGACGGAGGCGAGGCTCGCCACGCACGAGCGCCTGGAGCAGGGCTGCATGAAGCCTTTCTACAGCCCTGCTGCTGCTGCTGCAGACCTGCCAGAACATTCGCCTGTACAAGTGCATCCTACGGGTACTAATCGTGAGCAAGGCACCCTGTAGTAAGTTCTGCGATTAAACGGTTGCTATAGTCCCGAGAATAAGCAGCTTTTCTAAACAAGCTCCGACGCCAGTTTATAGGGCTCACCACTGCTGGTTAGAGCTTATTTCATGAAACCACTGTAATATATGAGAGCTCGGCCGGATTGTTATAACGATGATTTATTTATCCCTAGCGAAATACGTAGTAAGTGCACATATAAGATCTCAGGAATCCAATTCCTCAGTTTTTCAAGGAAAACTGAATTGTACCGAAGGAAACGCGTCTGCTATTGGCTTTTTAAGCTGCGACAACTGGAAAGTGGCCGCAGGACGCATACATTCTGGCCACTTCTGGTTACGTTCACTCAAGGTTATGGTTAACACACCTGCCAAATTCCTGGTCATGGGCTTACCCGTCTGTAGGTTACTTCGTAACACGGCCTCCGTAGCTGTCGCGTGCTCTCTCCGAAACAAAATACGGGCAGCACAACGTTTGCTACGCCGACCCGCCTAAGTGGTTGGAATGCCGGCGCTACGGCGCGTGCAGTTGCCGACAAAAAGCCTCTATTTTGAACAAACAAGGCTTCGTGCGAATGCAGGCGAGCCAACAGATGACCTTGAAATGAATCTGTTGCATTGGTTAGAGCTAGCATAAGAAGTCCTACTATGGCACCGAGTGACGGCTCCAGGCCAGATGACATATCGCTGGGTCCCCTTTCGTAACTAGAGATTCATTCCTTGCCTGGGAAAAAGCCTTTCAAATAAATAAATAAATAAACACAAGTTGATTTAACAGCCTCTTTTTGTATAGAAAAAGAAGAACCTTGACGGCTATCACCGACCGCTTGCAGCGGCGATACAGGATCGCCCACCATAGGATTCGAAACCACGACCTTGGGGCCGAGGTTGTGAAAAGCAACCACCTTACCTAGTGAGCCATTACGACGAGCTTGAGTCCGAACTCCAAGTTTAAAAGTAAGTTTGACGACATTTTTATTAATTAGTATTTAGCTCAAGAAATAGTGTCATTGCATTTAATCTCAAATCAAGGTTTAGGCCGAGTGCATTGAAAATCACGTTGTAATTAGTTCTCGGCTACGAATTTCACGTTGTCTAATTATCCAGAAATAGCGGTGTCTGCTGACAGCTTCAAAAAACACGAAAATTATTAGCACGAGGTATGATCTGCATAATTCTTTAGCGCCACCAAGCGATTCTAGCAAAGGTCGAGAACTTTTTCTCCTTTCGTTGACAATCAGAAGGAAGTTGAGCAGGGTTGTACTTCGGCTTAGCTCAACCTCGAGGGATACTCATATAGGAGCTATTTGCCACCGAGTTGTCGCTGAGGCTGAGGCGTCGACTGAGTCGCCGAAGAAAAAATACAAAATTTTTCAAGCTGGCATCTGAAGAATAGCTCTGAACCTAAGGGGTTCGCTATGGGTTTTATAACGAGTAATCTGTAGGAAGCAACAGTGAGAGAGAGACAGAAAGAATGACAGACAGAGAGAGCCAGACAGAGAGATAGAGAGACAGAGACAGAGACAGAGAGAGACACAGAGAGACACGGAGAGAGAGAGAGAGAGAGAGAGAGACAAACAGATACAGACAGAGACATACAGAGAGAGAGAGAGAGAGAGACAGAGAGAGAGACAGACAGACAGGCAGACAGACAGAGAGTGGGTGAGATTGAAAGCAGAGTGAGGGAGACAGTGGGGAGCAAAGAATTACGGAGCGTGAGCTAGAAGGGAGAAAGCGAGGAAGACAGAAAGGAAAAGATGGAGAGCCTACTGTTCTTTGCGGCGAGTTTTTAAAAATACCGGTGCGTAGACGGCAGCCTATTTTCGTGAACTTGAATTCTTGATTGATAAGGGTGCTTCGCAAAAAGCCTTCGCGAGTGACCAAGCAACCGGACGTCGTTTGTTCGCAACGCACATAATTTAGAGATAGATTGTCTCTCAAGTGGCTAAGGAAAGAATATTTTATCTCTGCTTTCAAAAGGAAATTTGACGTCAGTCTGACCGTTGAAGACCCGATGAACAGACAACCGCTCGCCACGCACAAATTTTGGACGGTGCAGGTAAGATGCTACGTGTGGAGAAGCACATCTTCAACTTAAAAATAAGCTTTGAGCTATTCCTAGGCTAAAATGAGTGAATGAATATGCATCGAAGCGACGACTACCGCTGCTAGCTATTCTTAGGATGGAAGAATCGAATAATAGAAGACTTATAGGAGAAAAGGAATATTATCTAAGAGAAGAGTGGCAGTGGAAGCATTTTATTACGGGTAAAATTTCAACCATTAGTGCCACTGGGAAAACATTTTCCACCGCTAATGCTGCTCGGTCTAAAGTAGTCCTGCTAGGATTTTCGCTAGTGCGCCTTCGATGCGCGCGCACACAAGGCGGGCATTAATGTTTCGTTTAAAGGTTCTCTTATTTGCGAAGCAATTTCACAATGAAAGAAAAAAGAATTTTCTAGACCTTTGAATGAGGCTCATTTGATTCATAGATTGAAACAATGCTGAGCTCCTATCTTAATCACCTGAGCGGGATTACAGCGCCCGCAAGCCCTAGTCGTACTCGCGAGGTGCGCGACTGTCAATCCAACCCTTCCTAATAGGCGTACCTTCGAGATGTCTCACGGTAATTGAGATATTCAAAAAGCAGCTTCAGATGCTTCGACGAGATAGGGGTGTCGAATAGACAAGTCGCAAGAACTCCGCCCGGGTTGGCGATGAGAACCGCTAGTGCTGTTGGATGACGTCAGCGCTCCACTGTTGCTAAGATCGCCACGCCTAGAATGATGCGGCACCACAATAGTGACCTAGCAAGTCTGGGCAGAGGAAAAAGTGCTAATAGAAGGATTTTCTGACTTTCGCAAAGTTTATATATTATAAAATTGATAAATAAATAAAAAATATACTAAATTAGAAATAAAAATAGCATGATCCCCCTAATTTTTGCGCGGGCATCCGCAAAGGCAGTAATGCATCGTTCCACTCGTGACTTATGGAGGGTTAGTTGGACGGTTGACGGGCGCCACTTGGGCCAACGACATGTCGTGGCTTAAGGAATGGCGGTACTGGATTCGGGAAGTGACCATGGCAGTCTATGGACTGCTCCTGATAATTGCGCTGGCTTTAACTGCAATCGAGCTACAAAAAGCCGGCTCCCAGACACATACATTGGCATGGTTTCTCGGTGGGCTCTTCGTTCTGTTCGGCATACCGATATCTCTATGGGGAATATTACAGCATTTAGTGTATTATGATAAGCCTGTTCTGCAACGACACATTGTTAGAATACTTTGGATGGTACCCATCTATGCGACGGATGCCGTAAGTGAATTTTGATAGATCAGCTTCGCTCGCATCGACGTGGAGTACCCACTTGTTCGTTCTCGGATCATCCGTTCTCCGTAGCGCAACCATAGATTATTTGCAGCTAGACATGTTCGGGTGAGAGAAATCATTCTAACCATGCAAGCAGTGGGCGCTGTTTGCTTAGTGCAGCCAGTTATCCGTTATCCCTCGTGCCGTCTGTGATGGCTCCGATGGCTCACGTTGTGGTTGCCGAATCCTGAGGTGGGCGATCCTTTATTACCCCTGCAAGCGGCGGTGGTAGCCTTCAAGGCTCTTCTGTCACTATACGAAATAATGCTGTTAAATCAGCTAGTATCTGTTGCGAGTGTATAACGACCTTGTGGTATACTGACTTAAGTAAGCCTCTCTGCCAGTTCTCTTGGATCTATCGGCCGAGTTTGATACCATTGGTATTTATAGCCTTTCCGAGTGTCCCATCATCTCGTCTCAGACTATCTGGCACTGCACTGCGATTGTTTAGGTCCTGTCTCAGCTGGGAAATTTTACAACGTCCGTCAAAGGGCGACGATCATCCGGAGTGCCCCCTGAAGTGTTTGCTATCACAGGGAATTGTGATTACTCCTCTTCTTTTTACACTCCATATTCTCTGTCATGGCGATGTAATTGACAAGCCTAATCTATTCTTTTATTTTTATGCAGGTCACGTTTGTAACGGTGTGTTTTTTTATTGCAGCATGTATTTATAACAATTCTCATCTACATGGCAAAAAACTTTCTCAAATTTAATGAAAAATAAAAGAGAATTACTAGTTATGGGCAAATCCAACATTAATCTGTAATTGGAAAGCTTATATCCTCAAAATGAGCTCCGCCAGCATATCTCCAGTAGCATATGCAAGCCACCAAGGTGTCCTGTTCTGGAGACCTTACAACTGAACATTCGGCCCTGTGTACATAAGGAGAGCACAGCCAAGCTGATCCGTGCCTTCGTGACGTACCGTTTATGCTTCTGTGAATTACTACTTGCCGGTCTTCCTGCCTATGCAGTAAGATGCTTACAGTTGGTGCAATAATCTGCAGCTAGGCTTGTCTGTCGTGACCGTTGCAGCTGCCACGTTATACCACATCTCACCAACCTGCACTGACTCCCAGTCAAAAAGCATATTGACTTCGAGGTTTCGTCAGTCATTTCAAGTTCCTTCATTCTCTCACACTAGCTAGCCTATGTCTACAGTTTGAAAAGGCTAACGCCCCACCTATTCCTAACAGCATTTGCTGGACCTAGTCTGGCAATGTCAGGGTAGTTTGTGCTTGTGCTTTAAAGTGCTGCACACTGTATACCGTTATTGTGTGAGTCAACCAAGCATCAGTTGTTGGTCGGAAATGACCTCTTCACCTTGATTGACTGAGGAAAATTTTAGTTTCATCCCATAGCCAGTCATGTGGCTGAATTATCAGCTTCTGGTGGTCATATCCTGAATCTCATTATCACTAAGTATGTATACCACAGTGACCTTGTTGGTGTGCCTGCTGACATCTCGGGTCACTGTTCAGTCTTGTTTACCGATTATGTCCCGTTGTACGTGCAACTTAACTTCCGAGTTTTCCAGAAATGCAACTTGAAAAGAATTGGCCCAGAGGAATTTTTGAAATCTATCTGCCGTAGGTCTTTTTGATCTGCACCCAGACTCGGCCGGCAGCCTTAATACCCTCACTGATGCAGTGAACATAACTTAAGGGTGCCCTTGACGAGAATCCTCCCATACGTTCTTTCCGTGTACTGAGTCGTGGTATTCTTTCAATTATCCAAAATCTCTTCAACTGCCGCTTTAAGAAGTCTGGGTCTGATGACGCTCTAGCCAATTTCAAAGACTTCTTCCGAGTCTACACCCGGAAACTTTGAAAAGCCATGGGTTCTTTTTTCACTCGAAAACTGAAGTCCCTGCCTGTCAGACCCAAAACAGATTGATAAGACTGAACAATCAGTTAGCCAATTGTGAGAAGTCTTGCTCCCCAGATATTAACGTCTTGGCCGACAATTTTTCAGCCTTCATTAAATAAATTGTTCATATTCATGCTCCATAAAGCCCCCCTCTGACGAAAGCAATTACTGGGTTGCAACCTGTGACCCTAAGAGATTTTCCGAGGTTTCTGCTTACGATGTGGCTACCTAAATAAAGTCTAGTAAAAGAGCTCGGCACCTGAGAACCCTCTAATGTAATGTAATGTATATCCGTCTGTAACTCCACAAAGCCATAAAGACTGAGTGGATGTTACGCTGGAGAGTTGTGTATTGCGCACTCACAGCCTATGCGGATTTCGGTATGCATTCGGCAGCCAACAGACCATCTCACGCGACAAAGAGAAAGTGGGAAGCATAGCAGAGTCAGGAGAGCAGTTGAGATAGTGAGTAGCATAGAAGTAGCAGCTCAGGACCGCTGAAAAGGATGAGCCATAGTCGGCAGCTACCATCTCCTCTGTGGTCTTCACTGGTAGCCATATGTGGCGCAGTCATAAATTGTTATTTTAAATGCTTCTCTGGATAACAGGGTTTACCCAAGTCCTTCAAATAGGACCATCGCTAGCTCGATATTTGAGATGCCTGGATTAGACTCAAAGGTCCTAGCAAACTATTGCCCACTCTACCTTTTCCCATTTTTTAAGCATTCCTGAAAACATTATTGCTAAAGCAGCTTATCGTGCACATTAAAAATAAATTGTCAGACAAGTTTCAGTCGGATTCAAGTGGCACCCCTTCACTGAAATTACTCTCCGTGTATTCACCGACATCGTATGTAGCAACGATGGTGTGAATGTCACTGCCCTAGCCCTCCCGGATCTATCGTTAGGTTTGACATTATTTATTGCCATCTTCTACTTGAGCGATTGAGAACAACGATAGTTCTGGCAGATCTGGTACTGGCATGGTTCAACTAGTATTTGTCGAATGGTGTTCAATCCGTGGCTTGTGCAGGTCAGGTCTCGTTCATCTTTGACAACTGCCTATACTTAAGAGAGTTTCATTAAGAAGACTGCCTTCACTACTAGCCATCACGTCCGATCCCTATCTAAGGTGTCTGTCTAACACGGTGGCTTGCAAAATGTCACTAGCTCCCTGGTTCTCTTTGGGCTAGATTAGTGCAATTCCATTTTGGCCGGGCTACCGAAAAAAGCCTCTAGGGCTCTGCAGCTGGTGGTCAATATGGATGCAAGGCTAGTTAAAAAATCTTGGAGGTTTGACCATGTGCCACCTTTGCTGAAGGAGCTTCGACGGCTTCCGGTTGATCAAGAGTAAAAATGCTGACCCACAAGGCTCGCCAGGGTTTGGCTCCTTCATACATAGCTGAACTGCTGCACAAGTTTCAACCTCCTCGGGTCCTCTATGGACGATAGATTAGCTGTTCTGTTCTTTTGCTTAAAGACAGTTGACGACAGAAGCTTTTGCTCTGTAGGTCCTAGACTGGAAATCACTTCCACAATCCTAATGCAACGACATCTACTCGTGCAACCGACTGTGGCTTATCCTTTCCAGCCGTCCTGAGCTGCTACTTCTATGCTACTCACTTCCTAGACCGACTTCTGACTCAGCTATGCCTCTGACTTTATCTTTGTTGCATAAGATGAAGTTTGTTGTCTACCGAATGCGTACCGAAAGCCTTCGGTGTGCTATGGAAAACTCTCCTGCATAACACTCACTTGGTCTTTGTGGAGTTACAGATGGAGATACATTACATTATATTGTGGTCAGTCTATCGTTCAAGCATTGGAGCTCTGAAGCTGGTGGGTATTCAATTCAAGCGTTTAGACTCGTCTATTAATTGAAACGTACGGTGAACGTTATATAATTAATTTGTATTTGTATAGCACCTCAAGAAAAATGAATCTGTAATCAGGCGCTTCACATATGCCTCAGGGCTCCAGCCCACGACCTCAGCCAGACCTTAGTCAGGGCAAGCACCTTAACCGCTGGACCAACCCAGCTTGGCAACCCAACGTTCGATGGTGGTTCTCATTTTGATTATGACATTTAAGCAGAGGGATGCGTGCTTGGAAAAACCTACACAGTTCGTTATGATTGGATTAATTTTGCTACTGTGTTGCTTAAACTCATCGCTGGAAGTGACATGCATGTCTACTCAAAAAATATGGCTCCTATTTACTTCTTGTAGTGGCTTGCCCTCAGGTTTCCGGAGGCGGCAATATATCTGGACACTATTAGAGAGTGCTACGAGGCTTATGTTATATACAGTTTTATGTGCCTTCTCTTTGCCTATCTTGAGTCTGAGTACCCCGGGCAGCTCGAGGAGCGAGCGAATGGCGTGCACCAGCTCATGTTCCCACTCTGCTTCTTGCCGGCCATATCCGGAGGAAGGTGAGTAGCTGCTTCGATCTCCTTGCTGCAAGCTTGTCCATCAATATTCGTCAGCATGTCATCTCGTCAAAAACACGTGATGCCTTACGTTGCCAATGCATCATACAGCAAGTTAGTGTGCATTTGAATATTAATGCAGGTATGTCCTAAATATGGATGACATGTATCGATGTATGCAGATGCATGTATGTATATGTGTGTGTTTGTGTGTGTGTGTGTGTGTGTGTGTGTGTGTGTGTGTGTGTGTGTGTGTGTGTGTGTGTGTGTGTGTGTGTGTGCATGTGTGGATATGCACATATGCGCACTTATACGTGTCAGTGAATATGCTTGGGTATTCACTTTTTGTTAAAGTCACGTTCTACCGTTGGAATAGGTCGGAAACATACATACTCTGTATTTGAGTAGTAATAGGAGGCAGATGACACATTCTGATTGACTAGGCCAACATTTTATGTGTGTTTAGAAACAATCTTGAACCATTAATCACATAACCACCCTGTATTACCCTTGAAAAGTGAAATTAAGCAAATGGTATTAATCATTGAATATATATCAGGCAATTATTCGGATTACTGGTTATTTCGGATTTCTGTAGCATACTCAAAGCCAAAGTGGCTTTTAGAACACTCTCGGTCGCCAATAGACTTCAGCTCATGTAACAAAGAGTAACTGAGAAGCATAGCCAAGTCAGGAGAGCTGTCGAAGAAGTGAATAACATTGAAATAACAGCTCAGGACTGTTGGAAAGGATGGGCCACAGTCGGCAGCCGGAGAGTAGATGTCTTTGTAAAAACTATGCTATAGGTGTACCTAAAGCTAAATCTTCACTAGCAATGTTGCAAAAGTCAGCAACACCCTGAAAAATGGAAGAATAATAAGAAATATGTATAACCCCTAAGAAAATTAAATCTCTTTTTAGGCACTTTACATGCACTGTAAAGGAGGCATATCAGTTGTTAGTGATAACATATTGGTTAAAGATAACATGCACACTATCAGCACACATAACCACACGAAGGACAGTTAACTTGCATCCTGCCAATACTTTGAGCAACAGGCGGATTTTAGCTTCTTTTAAATATCGTGGAGTCAGGAATGTCATTGCGTCAATCGGGAGCTAATTCCAGGCTTAGGGAGCATACTAACTAAAGGCACGACCTCAACAGGATTTGAGTTCGATTATAGGCACGGCTAAATGACTTCAGTCAGAAGAGATGGTGGTATTATGCCTAATCTGATTGGGAATGGTAGGTAGGAGCCAGAGAATGAAGGGACCTAATGCTGAGTGGCAAACCTTGAAGTCGATATGCTGATTGATGGGGAGCCATTGCATTTCGGTGAGAAGTAGTGTAATGTGGCAACTGCAATGCTCACGACAGACATGCCTGACTGCAGAGTTTGTACACTACTGTAAGTGGTTTATTGCACATGCACTTGCTGGAAGATCTGCAAGTAGTGAATTTGAGAAGTCGGGGTGGATGTCACAAGTGCATGGACTAACTTGGATATGGTATCACTGCCTAGGCAGACACGAATTTTTTCAATTTAGCATCGCTGAACGTAAGCAGACTTGACTGTGGAGTTGAGTGGTCGTTTTTTGAAAGTCACTTTTGGAACAGTATACCCTAATTTTGTGCTGAAACTGCAAGAGATATTCTGGCCGAGTCCATTTTAAATGACGGATTTTCTCATTTCTGAGAAGCATCAAGTGTACCCATAACTAGCAAGTTGCTTTTATCGTGATTCAATGTGAGAGAGTTTGTTGCCATCCAACTGTAAATGTCAGCAATATGCAAGGGAGCTGAGAGAGTTTGATGTGTTAGAAGGCAGGGAGGGATCAAAGCAAAGGTACAGCTGAATGTCGTCTGTATAGAAGTGAAAGCTTAGATTGTGCTTGGCGGTCACATCGCCAAGAGGGAAGGAGTAGAAAAGAAGTGGACTAGATCAGATTTGAGAAGTCGGGGTGGATGTCACAAGTGCATGGACTAACTTGGATATGGTATCACTGTCTAGGCAGACACGAATTTTTTCAATTTAGCATCGCTGAACGTAAGCAGACTTGACTGTGGAGTTGAGTGGTCGTTTTGTGAAAGTCACTTTTCAGATGAATCGCGAAACCTCAAGACCCTTGACATCGATGCTGTCCATGCGAGAATATCTGCTTCACCTTTGCTGCTCAGTCCTCCCTCCGATCTGTCATCACTGGTATATTGCTACAACACGACACTAGCTGACACGCTCGACGAGTTTGCACCTTTGACAAAGCGCACTGTGCGCCCCCGCCCAGACGGCCTATGGTTTACCACAGACATTAAACTAGCCAAGTCTACTAAACGAAAGCTTGAAAAGGCATACAAAAGATCCGGACTAACTGTCCATCGACAGGCATATGAAGACTACTGTAAGTCGTACCAATCGATCCTAGCAAAGGCTAAGTCTAGCTTCTATAGAAACATTGTTGAATCACAGATGCACAATCCAAAAATGCTGATGTCGACAATAAACCATCTCCTCAACCGTTCCCAGGTTAGCTCCTTACCTGATGATCCTTGTGATGATCTAGCCGATCGCTTCTCTCGATTCTTTGTGCAGAAGATAGACAAAATCAGGGAATCCATCCCTGCGATGACAACCCTCCCACTAGAATACTGTTCCTCGGTTCCTGGCTGCGCCTCAATGTCTGCATTTAAACAGGTCACTAGTGATGTAGTCCTAAAGCTCGTATCTCAATCAAAGAAGACAACAAGTCCACTGGACCCTATTCCCACTGTCCTGCTCCTACGTTGCATTGATCTGCTGCTGCCATGCATAACCAACATCATTAATATGTCATTAGCCTCAGGTCAGGTCCCAGCACCTTTCAAAAAAGCTGTAGTCAGGCCACTTCTCAAGAAAGCTACACTAGACCAAGAGAACTTAAGCAACTACCGCCCAGTCTCCCTTCTACCATTCCTATCAAAGACACTGGAACGGGTCGTGGCAGACCAGCTGAACTCGTATATCGAAACCTCACACCTTGCTAGTAAGTTCCAGTCTGGCTTTAGAGCTAATCACTCCACAGAGTCAGCATTGCTTCGGGTATACAACGACCTACTTAGGAATGCAGACATGGGTAGAGTGTCTCTTCTTGTTTTGCTCGATCTTTCGGCAGCTTTTGATACCATCGATCACAAAGTACTTCTAGAGCGCCTCTCATCTCGCCTGGGCATCACTGGCACTGCTCTGCAGTGGTTCAGGTCCTATCTCAGTGGGAGACTCCAGAGTGTTGGCGTGAATGGACAAAGATCATCTGAAGTACCTCTAAAATATGGAGTACCTCAGGGCTCTGTGCTAGGTCCGGTCCTTTTCGCCGTTTATACTCTCCCTCTTGCTGATGTGATTGCCAAGCACAATCTAGGCTTTCACTTCTATGCGGATGACACTCAGTTGTACCTTTGCTTTGATCCCTCCCAGCCTTCGAGCACCTCAAATTCTCTCAACTCACTTGCTGCATGCATTGATGACATCCGATCATGGATGGCAGCAAATTTTCTAAAACTAAACGATGATAAAACTAACTTACTAGTTATGGGCAAACCTAGTGTGATTCAGAAATTGGAAAGACTGACTTTCAAAATTGGCTCTGCCAGCATATCTCCAGTTGAATCAGCTCGAAATCTAGGTGTCATATTCCAAAGCGACCTCTCGTTAGACGACCACATCAGCTCCATAGTCAAATCTGCCTATTTTCAGCTTCATAACATTGTTAAAATTAGGGCTTGTTTAGATAAGGATACCACGTCCAAGTTGGTCCATGCATTCGTGACATCTCGTCTCGACTTCTGCAACTCACTGCTTACTGGCCTACCAGCATGTGCGATCAGGCGATTGCAGCTGGTGCAAAACCTCTGCAGCTAGGCTTGTCTGTCGTGAGCGTCGCAGTTGCCACATTACTCCACTTCTCGCCGACCTGCACTGGCTACCAGTCAAGCAACGGATTGACTTCAAGGTTTTGTCGCTCACTTTTAGGTCCCTTCATTCTATGGCTCCAGCCTATCTTTCAGATATACTACCCCATCAGGCCAAGCATCGTACCACTCGCTTTTCGGAATCCAACAGTCTAGAAATACCTCGTACAAACCTTAAATCCTTTGGAGACCGTGCATTTAGCTCGTATGCTCCCAAAGCCTGGAACTCCCTCCCGACCTGCGTCAGAACATCCCCTGACCTGACCACATTTAAAAGAAACTTAAAAACACACCTATTTAGGACAGCATTTAGTGGGTCCCTGTGATTCGTCCTTGTTGTGCTTATGCGTGCTGACACTGTGCATGCTGCCACTAACCACATTTGCATGCTGACCCTGTGCATGTCACCCCTAACCATATTATTCATTTTGTTTGTTTTTCAAGCATGATTTTACTTACTATTCTATTGCGTATCACTTTGCAGCAAATGTAAAGCGCCTAGAAAGAGATTAAGTTCTCTGAGGGCGCTTTATCAAGTGCAATATTATTATTATTATTATTAGATCAGATCCTTCATTAATCCTGTACTTCTGAATCTCCTTGGATGACTGTTGTTCATTGACGTCAATGCTCTGAAGTCTCCCACTGAAATAGGACCTAAACCATTGCAGTACAGTGCCAGTGATGCCCAGGCAAGATAAGGGGCACTCAGGACTGACATGGAGATAAATAGTATCAATCGCTACCGAAAGATTGAGTAAACGATTGAGTAAAAAGAATTATAGGGATTCTACCTTAGTCTGCATTCCCGAGACTGTTGTTATGCACTCTCAGTAGTGCTGACTTCGTGGAATGATAAGCCCTAATACCTGACTGAAATTTTCAAGGTTTGAAGTTTTGACATTAGAGGTTAGCTGGTCTGCCACTACTCGGTCCAATGTCTTTGATAAGATCAGCAGTTGGAAGATGGGACTTGAGTTGCTTGAGTTATCCTATTCTATTGTTGCCTTCTTAATTTGCAGCCTAGTGACAGCCTGCTTTTAAGATGCAGGGACAAGACATGAGGTTAGGACCTATTTGTTATGTTGAGTTAAGAAGGGCAGTAGCAAATTATGCATTTCAAATGGCAAACAGGGCTAATAGGGTCTGGAGGGCTACTAGTCTACTTAAACTGAGAGATGAACTTCGAGATGCGGTCAGTGTTGGCAGGCTTGTAAGTGGTCATTAAGGGATAGCACGGAATTGAGGGAGAACAGTCCTTTAGGATATTACTGAGCAAAACAAGTCCACTGTGAGTATTATTACCTTGGGATGGGCTATCACTCTTATCTGTCTTACTGACACAGAAGCTAGAGAAGTGATCTACTATATTGCCACAAGAATCACTAAGTGAGCTTGCTTACCTTGGAGGAGTTAAGAAGATGGTTGATGGTCGAAATCAGCATTTGTGAATTGCACATCTATAATTCGACTATGTTTTTATAGATGCCTGACTTGACCTTAGCTAGAATGGGTTGGCAAGACCTACATTAGCCCTAGTATACCAATGGATGGAAAGCCAGTCTTGATCTTGCATAAGCTTTCTTAAGCATGCACTTAGAAGTCCTGGCTAGTTTAAAGTGTGCAATAAACTAAGAGTCATCCTGACTAGTTTAAAGTCTGCAATAAACTAAGAGCTATCTGGGCAAGGGCATACAGTTTGCTAAGTCAGGTGAGCAAACTCGTCCAGAGTGCCAACATGTGCTGTGGTGTTTTACTAGGGAGGACTGGCCGGACAGAGGATTGAGCCGCAAAGGCGATAATATCGTGCTGGCAGAATCAAAATTAAGGATTTTTGGGTTTCGCTTTTCAAAAATGATTCTAAATGCTGATATAGATCCGCATGCGGTCAGATGTGTATAGAGTTTGGTAATGATAGCAGTTTACAGCAAGCAATCGTGGGAGAATATTTGATCGAGTCAGTGACTTTTGTTGTGATTAGGGCCGTGCACATGAGCCACAAGAGGGTGTGAATCGGTGAATGTGTGAAATTCCTCAATTAAGTGGTTAGTTGAGTCGTCAAAATGAATATTAAAATCATCTGGAACGAGTAAGGAATTATTTCTGGCACATAGAATCAAAATGAGATCACACACATTTGAAATAAAGGCCGACTTGGTACCTGGGGTAAGATAGATGACTGGCGCCAGCAGCAACTTGCTATCAGGAGGACTCAAAGCAGGAAATTCGAAGGACGGCATCGAGGGAACTGCAAGCAGCTTGAAATTGAGGAGGAATGAGTGACAATGGCAACTCCTCTACGAGTTTGAATTGATCTTGGTGTATGGAAGAAAGAATGCCTGTCGATGTGGCATCGGTTATGATTGTGAAGTATATCGATTTCTACCAGGTCTTGGTCAAAGCAGATATGTTAAGATCATTGTCAAGATTGTTCATGGAAAATGCATGTGATAGCACTCTTTAAGAGTGGCCTTCGGGGTTATAGTAGGCCTGACGACCACTAGTGACGACCACTAGTGATTCTCCACAGTGCTTGAGTGAGACTGTGCTAGACGGCTGAAGACAGTGCTGGAAATACCGAACTTGTGCTTCTTATCCCTTCTCTTGCTACTTCAGGAGCGTCGTGTGATAGATTCTCAATTTGCAAACCCTGGCAGAAGCATCAGCAACCAAGAATGCATTTGAACCACGACAGCAAAACGATAATGGCTAAGAGTCGGCAAAGCTATAGCGTAGGCCAACAGGTCTGCAAGGCCTCACATGAGCAATCCGACTAGAGACAAGCAACAATCATTTACACTAGCTGCCACAAGTTTTGCCACACCCCCCAGCCATGTCTCCTGGTCGACTATTGGCCTTTGCCTCTTAGCCTAGAGGTAAGGCACTCGCACTTCACGGCCCAGGTCGATCCTTCGAATCCTGCAGTAGGGAATCCTTTATTGCCCTATGCAAATAGATAGTCACTGAGACTCTGCTGCTATATAAATGAGGCTGTTAAATCAGCTTATTGTTACTTTATAGTTGTAGGCAGTTTTGAAGCAGCACGGCGGTAGAAGCGCTAGTGATTGTATCATGTAGCCCTCCCTGATTAGCAATCACTTCTGCTATTCGGGCTGGCATAGACTCGACGAGTTACATGGGATGGTATAGCATGCCAAACAGCTTGCAATTTGTCCCATAATATGGCCGTTGATGTGATGTTACTGTCTGGAGCTCTCAGCCGACGCTGAACCGCGGCGGATAGATGTTAAACCAATCAGGTTATGGTTGGGCTCTTGCTCAGCCGCTGCAAGCACGTGCTGTGAGAGATATGAGGTGGCGTCTCGAGAAACTGTAGCATCACTTGGGCAGAATTATTTGCTGTGCTGTTCTTAATACTTATTGCTGTGCTGTTGATAAATAAAAGTAGTGCCTAGCAGCCAAAATGCACTTGGCTCAGCAACTTCGTCCAGAATTTGCAAGTAGCCTCTTTATTCATTAAGCCCTTAATGCAGTAAAGGGTCCCTGTACTCTCTGCTGCTTTGGAGCCTCCTTATGCCTTCACAAACTTTACAGTTTTTGGCAATGCCAGCATCAGCATATGCATCATCACCCCTCCAGCGGACGCGGGACTGACGTTTGCCGCTGCCGTAAATGGTAAAATAACTTTCGTAGGTAGGGAATTAATACTTACCTCTAATCTTCGGTCGTCCAGTATGTATGCCCACTCGAGGTGTACCTTTTTGTGGCCTTTTCTCAATAGCATTGCTTTTTTGCTACACTTGCCTTAAGATCAACTTCTTTGAGACTTTGCATAATCGTTTGCTCACCGAGGCTCTTGGCAGTGCTGAACTTGATTGTTTTGGCATGGACTCAAGCAAATTCAAAATGGACCTTCTCTTGAGCCGATCATGCCTCTTTGTAGAAGCCCGAGGGCATTTGGGCACAGGCCTATTCTTCATCGCCCCTAGCACAGACATTTTCTGAATATTATATGGGACGGCTTTCTCACTTATCTCCAACTTTCGAGCGATCTCTCGGTGGCTAACCTTCATAAGATGGTAGAATTATAGCTTTTCCTTCGCAAAATTCATAAGGAGACGTTGCTCTGCTGTCGCTGCTAGTAAATGCTTATGCATATGTCGACGTGGTCTGCCGGCTGCAGCCAATGTCACTTGGCGTTTGCCCAAATTCCCCAATGTGCTCGTGAGTTAAGAGTCTCTCATACTTTGCATTAGGCAAATAATGTCTGCAAATGTAGCATAAAGGGTGTCGGCCACATTTTGAGAAACAAACACTACCACGTTGCTCTGCTAATAGATTTTTCCAGCATTATTATCGTGTAGAACGCTCACGGGTGAGTGGAGTAATACCTTCCCCACAGCCATCGAAATTTGGAAATGCCACCAGCCATTGGTAGCAGAGTCATCCAGATGCTAATGGAGCATCAACAAATGCTCCTGCTTCCGGATTTCCCGAGGGGCGGTTAGTGTAATGTAATGTATCTCCTTCTGTAACTCCACAAAGTCATAAAGACCGTGTGGGTGTTACGCAGGAGTTTTGTATAGCGCACCCACAGCCTAAGCGGCTTTCGGTATGCATTCGGTAGCCAACAGACTTCGCCTCACACAACAAGGAGAAAGGGGGAAGCATAGCAGTGTCAGGAGAGCAGTTGAGGTAGTGAGTAGAATAGAAGTAGCAGCTCAGGACCGCTGAAAAGAATGAGCCATAGTCGGCAGTTGGAGAGTAGATGTCGTTGCGTAAGAATTGTGGAAGCGAGTTCCATAGCCTAGGACCTGCAGAGCTCAAGCTTCTGTTGCCAACGGTCTTCAAGCGGAGGAATGGAACAGCTAATTTATTGTCCACACAGGACCTGAGAACGTGAATAGGCTGGAACTGGTGCAACAGTTCAGCTAGGTACGAATGAGCCAAGCCGTGGCGGGCCTTGTGGGTCATCGTAAGAACTTTGCTCTGTATAAATAAATAAATAAATCCTAGCTGATTAAACAGATTTCTTTTGTATAGCGACAGAAGGGCTTTTACGGCTATCACCACCGCTTGCAGTGGCGATAAAGGATCGCCCACCGCAGGAATCGAACCCACGACCTCGGACCGAGGTCGTGAAAGCAACCGCCTTACCTAGTGTACCATCATGGCTCACCAAATACGTTGCTCAACCGGCATCCATCCTAGCTCTTTTAGCTAGGGTTAGTGCTCAGAAGCCCTCCTGAACACTAAGTTACATGCCAAAACACTGCTTCTTGATAGTGAACGAATGAAAATATATTTTCTAGTAACCACCATCAGTTTACAATAGTTCCAACTGCTACCTGCCGAGATACGTCGACCTTGCTCCCAGAAGGCTGTGCTGAAACACGTGTAGCCACAAATGTACTGTAGATGCCCACGGGCATAAAATTTCCTCCAGGCTACAGCCAAAGAACAAGCAGTTATGCTTTAAATGGGTATTTGCTGTACCAGTTTCCATATTCGGTGCTCATAAGAACTTTGACTTTCGGGGGAATTCTGCAACTATCAGAAAGTGCTATTGGTGCTTTTCGGCCAGAAGCTGGAGGATTTGACCTGACCTGAGAAAATCTGGAGTTATGAGGAGGCTGATGCTGCTGCAGAGCTTTAGCTAGGTGTACAACAGCCGAGTTCTGTCGAGCTTTGAGGTCAGAATGGGAATCTTAACTTTCGGTTGCTGTTTTAACGCTAGCCTCTCCACTCTCTGTTATACCAGCATGCACCGAATGGCTAAATTCTTAGGTTTGCCGAGCAACTTGGTGGCAGTGCCAAAAAATATCTGCACTGCTATGATGCCATTTTCGGGCAACCTGCTTTAACCTAGATCTAGGATCTTGCCTGAGACCCTTTAATTTGATAGAGAAGTAGTGCAACCACAGATCAATAACATACAGATAGTATTGTCCGCCATCGACCATCGTCTTAACCGCCCAGGCGGGCTTAGTGCCCAATGATCCCAGTGGTGACTTAGCAGAGGGGTTCTCCAAATTCTTCATAGGTAAGAAAAACGGATTGGGGACTTCATTCCTTGTTGGACTGAAACTTCACATCACCTCTTCTTCTCACCTTTGTTATGCATTGTCTCTACTGAACTCATTCATTGCTAAACGTGTCACCCGGCTAGAAAGACTGCTGGTCTTGTAGATCATGTCCAAGCAGGTTCTCCTTAAGACTGGAAAGCATGTGCTAGAGTTGGCTACTTGAGAAAAGATGTCCTTGCTTCGCAAAAGTTGTGAAAGTGAGTTCCACAGGGTAGTAGGATTCGCAGAGCAAAAGCTTACATCGCCCACGGTCTTTAAGTGAAAGAAGGTGACAGTTAAATCATAGTGCCCAGAGGACCCATACGAGCACCGCATATAATGCTTCGCCAACAGCGAGCGCTGGCAGTGCGGTGGCTCCGGTTTCAAGCACGTCTCACGGCTCCAGCTCTGGCACTGAGGAAGTCATCTACAGCCTGCTGATATCATTGTAGCTGCAACTTACAGCTTGTTGTCTTACCCTCAGGACCTTAGTGGCACACAGGACAGCCACTAAATGCCTTAGCATGTCAGCACACTCGCATAGTGGATTGGACCTGGGACCTCAGAATCTCGACATCATTTGATACCTGAACCTGTTTGGTGGGTCACCTGTTAACAGCTCCTAGGAAGCCAGTTTTTTCTGGGTTTGCAAAGGGAGAGGGGCGTGGTCCTTTGCATTGTACGAAGTGTTGCTGCTGGCATGTTGCTTTTTAGTTTTGACGTGCAGCATTTTGTTTCCGTTCGTGGTAACGTTTGCTCCAGCTATTACTTAGCCTCGGTCTTCTTTATTTCTTCCCTTGCTCATGGGTTCACGACGCTCGCCAGCCTGTCCAGATAATGGCTGTTGCATTTTTACTTTTTGTCCCTTTTTAGATCATTTATCAGAATATGCAAGCATGGAGTTCTTCAGTATACTGTGGTGCGCCCTGTAACAACGATACTGGCACTGTATGTATTGTGGGCCAAGCAGCCCTGTTTCTATGGCATCCAGTGGTCACCTTTGGTTCGCAGGATGCTGCTTATGCTGTTCACCAAGTGGCTTGCCAACTAGTTTAACTAACCGTGCACTCACGAGACTTTCAGCACTGTTCGTTGCCAACAAACGTTGCACTTTATTGATTTGTAAAAGTTAAGGCGATCCAGTTTGCTTCAGCAAGCTGACTGTGCCTGCTGGTGTTCTTGATGTGTTCGTCCATCTCATCAGGTATCGCTTGCTTGTCGAGTTCGTGAAAATGAGTTGCTTGTTAAAAGACTGTAGGCAACCTTCGCTTTTGTTCCACACTTTTGTAGCTGTGCTCGTTACCCGTGACGTGAATTCGCTTTGTGCACTGTTGGAATCCTGTTAGGAGCCATTGTTTGTGACCGGTGGACTTTCGTTATTTCTTTCGAAAGGATTTGTGAATGGGCTGGCGTATATGGTGATGGTGAACTGAATCCCAAGAACGCTTTCGTCTATTTTCTCGTCATCAATAACTTATCACAGTTGGTAAGTTTGATGTTCCTTTTATATTGCAGATGGTATTAGCCTTAGCTATCATTGTCCTGAGCTTGGCAGTAGTATAAGTCACGTGGATACGACCGCTTAAATAAATTATTCGTCCTGCCTTGCATTGTTAAGGGTCGACCAAAAGGAGCTGTGTGCATGAGTTGTTAAACTAATCATGTGCTCTGCTTTAAATAACCTATCACATGAGAAAGTGTGCTTTTATTACTATTGGGTCTTCAAGCTGGTCTTCAAGTCCCAGCGGTTTGAGCACGTGTCACCTTTGCTGGAAGAGCTAGGATGGTTGCCGGTTGAGCAAAGGATACAGAGCAAAGTTCTTACGCTGACCCACAAGGCCCGCCACGGCTTGGCTCCACCGTACCTAGCTGAACTGCTGCATCAGTTTCAGCCTGTTCGCACCCTCGGGTCCTGTGTGGACAATAAATTAGCTGTCCCATTCCTCTGCTTAAAGACAGTTGGCGACAGAAGCTTTAGCTCTGCAGGTCCTAGGCTGTGGAACTCGCTTCCACAATTCTTACGCAACGACATCTACTCTCCAACTGCCGACTATGGCACATCTTTTTCAGCGGTCCTGAACTGCTACTTCTATGCTACTCACTACCTCAACTGCTCTCCTAACTCTGCTATGCTTCCCACTTTCTCTTTGTTGCGTGAGACGAAGTCTGTTGGCTACCGAATGCGTACCGAAAGCCGCTTAAGCTGTGAGTGCGCTATACAAAACTCTCCTGTGTAGCACCCACATGGTCTTTATGACTTTGTGGAGTTACTGACGGGGATACATTACATTACATCTCATGTAAGGATGTGAAGGTCGTAATCAGAGATTTTGGCCATGTATCATACTCGAATGTCGGTAGTGCAACATTATATAATTCAATTGTATAGCGCCCTAAGAGAACTTAATCTCTATTCAGGTGCTTCACATATGCCTCGGGCTCAAGCCCATGATCTCAGCCAGACCTTGGTCGGGGCGAGCACTTTAACCTCCGGACCAAACCAGCTCGGCGACTGCTTTAATAGTGACAACAAAGTGATACAAATCTAAAGTGAACCTGTAATTTATTAAAGGACCTGTGCCGGCTCTGCACTGCAGAAGAGACGAGAACAGGGCAAAACAGGCAGTGAAAAAATATATAATTAATGGCTCTAGATAAGGTGTCCATTGAGCGTTTAGTGCTTACTTGGTCAAAGCTGATGGACCGACAGGGGTCAAGTTATCGAAGCAGTGAACTCCAGCCGTCTTGCATATGTGCCTCTGCAGTTATGCTTTCCTGTGCAATTATTCTTTACGAACTCTTTCCTTTTTTGTTGTAGTGTGCGATGTACTGCCTTATCCTGTTTTATAAGGTTTTGAGGAAAGACCTGGCTCCGCTCAAGCCAGTACTGAAACTTCTCTGTGTCAAGGCCGTCGTGTTTCTTTCTTTCTGGTAGGAAACGTCGTTCTTGTATTTGCACGCCAGTGTTGGTTCGCCTAACCTGCTGGCTGCTGCTGCATGGACTGTTTGGTCGCTTGCTTGCTAGGCCATGTGTTGCCCAGGTGATCGAGCGACCTTGTAGTTTGCGCCAGAAATGCTTCGAAGGTAGTTTAACCTGTCCTTGCCTTATATGTATGTAGGCAAGCATCGCTGATCTCAGTGCTTAGGGCTACTGGAGTTATTCCCACCACTTCGGAGAGTTGGGTCACGTATGACTCGGCTAAAGTAGCAAGTGGGATACAGGTGAGTTGGCAGTACGTTGCTTTGCCTCGTACTTCCCGTCGATGTTGCATTGTGTTGTCACTGCATCGTGGCACCCTTGATCATTTGCTGCGTGGTCGAGTATGAAGTTCATGTGGGCTGCATTGGATTGTCATATATCTCCATCTGTAACTCCGCAAAGACTAAGTGGCTGTTACGCTGGAGAAGGTTTCGTAGCACCACCCTATGTCCGAGCGGCTTTCTGTGCACACACACTCGACCGCAGACTCCATCCCACGTGATAAAGAGAAAATCTTAAGCATATCTGGATCTGGAGGCCAGTCGAGGAAGTGCATGCAGTGAAGACCAGATGCAGCAGTGCAGCCGGCTTCTACATCGGGAATAATAGATCTCACCCCATCCGCAGGTGGGTGGCTGTCCCTCAAAAAAAGGCTTCATGGAGCCCAGCAGGAGCTCCTGAGTCAGTCCTGGGTTACCTAGTCCCAATGTAATGTAATGTATCTCCGTCAGTAACTCCACAAAGTCATAAAGACCATGTGGGTGTTACGCAGGAGAGTTTTGTATAGCGCTCTCACAGCCCAAGCGGCTTTCGGTACGCATTCGGTAGCCAACAGACTTCGTCCCACCCAACAAAGAGAAAGTGGGGAGCATAGCAGAGTCAGGAGAGCAGTTGAGGTAGTGAGTAGCATGGAAGTAGCAGCTCAGGACCGCTGAAAGGATGAGCCATAGTCGGCAGTAGGAGAGTAGTTGTTGTTGCATAAGAATTGTGAAAGCGAGTTCCACAGTGTAGGACCTGCAGAGCTAAAGCTTCTGTCGCCAACGGTCTTTAAGCAGAGGAATGTAACAGCTAATTTATTGTCCACACAGGACCTGAGGGCGAAAACAGGAGAGCAGTTGAGTTTTTAGTTCGTATGCTCCCAAAGCCTGGAACTCCCTCCCGACCTGCGTCAGAACATCCCCTGACCTGACCACATTTAAAAGGAACTTAAAAACACCTATTTAGGACTGCATTTAGTGGGTCCCTGTGATTCGTCCTTCACGTGCTTATGCGTGCTGACACTGTGCATGCTGCCACTAACCATATTTGCCTGCTGACCCTGTGCATGTCACCCCTAACCATATTATTCATTTTGTTTGTTTTTCAAGCATGATTTTACTTGCCATTCAATTGCATTTCCCTTTGCAGCAAATGTAAAGCGCCTAGAGAGAGATTAAGTTATCTGAGGGCGCTTTATCAAGTACATTATTATTATTATTTTTAAAACAGGCTGAAACTGATGCAGTAGTTCAGCTAGGTACGAAGGAGCCAAGCCGTGGCAGGCCTTGTGGGTCAGCGTAAGAACTTTGCTCTGTATCCGTGGCTCAACCGGCATCCATCCTAGCCCTTTTAGTAAAGGAGACACGTGCTCAAACCGCTGGGACTTGAAGACTAGCCTTGCAGCCATATCCATAGTCTGCTGCAGTGGCCTAATAGCTTTCTTTGGCAGCCCAGCCAACAGGGAATTACAATAATGAAGCCGAGACAGAACTAAGGAGCTAGTTAAATTTTTTACAAGCAACTGTGAGAGACAGCTCCCAATTTTGGATAGGGATCGGACGTGATGGCCAGCGGCAGAAGCAGTCTTCTGAATGAAGCTTTTAAAATTGAGGCCGCTGTCGAACACGACACCTAAATTTCGAGCACTTGGTGACGGTCGCACAATAGCATCACCTATTAGAAGAGCAAAGCCCTTTAATCCAGCCACATGCTTAGGGTGTGCTATGAGCAGCAGTTCGGTTTTATCATCATTTAATTTCAGGAAGTTTTCCGACATCCAGGATCGAATATCGGCAAGGCAAGCATTCAGTTTCTCAGTTGCTGCAGCAGATTCCGACGGTTTGAGTGACAAATACAACTGAGTATCGTCAGCATAGAAGTGATAACCTATTCCGTGGGCTTTACTCACTTTTCTCAGGGGTTGTGTATAAATGGAGAACAGCAAGAGACCGAGTACAGACCCATGAGGGACTCCACAGGTGACCCTTCTCGTGTGTGAGACCTGAACCCCACACGACAAGGATTGAACACGATCACACAAGTTTGATTTAAACCATGCCAATGCTTCGTCTGCCAGACCGATCGTTGTTCTCAATCGTTCAAGCAGAACATCGTGATCAATGGTGTCGAAGGCAGCAGACAGATCTAGCAGAGCTAGGGCAGTGACATTCCTGTCGTCGATGCCACGTAGAATGTCATCGTTAACACGGAGGAGAGCAGTTTCAGTGGATGCCTCTTGAACCCTGATTGAAATGTTTCTGACATTCCATTATTTTCAATATGTTCAACCAGCTGCTTAGCAACCATTTTTTCAAGAATCTTTGATAAGAAAGGAAGAAGGGAAACTGGGCGATAGTTTGCAAGGACCTCTGTGTCTAACCCAGGCTTTTTAAGTATAGGTCTGACGATTGCCGATTTGAAGGACTTCGGGACGACCCCTTTTCTCAGAGAAGCATTAAAAATCTTGGTTATGGCAGGGCTAGGTTGGTCTGCTAGTGAAGACCACAGAGATGATGGTATAGGGTCTTCAGGAGACGAGCTCTTTTTGCTAGACCTTATTAAGGTAGCCACATCGCATGTAGTAACATCGGAGAACCTTTTAAGGAAGGTCACAGGTTGTGGAACCGCGATTGCTTTAGTCGGAGGGGGCTTAATGGGGGCACGAATGTGCACAATTTTTTCAGTAAAGAAGGCTGAAAACTTTTCGGCTGAGCCCTTAATATCTGGGGAGTCAGACCTCACAGCATTGGCCAGTAAATGGTTTACTGTCTTATAAATCTGTTTAGTGTCCAACTGGCAGGAATTCAGCTTTCGAATGAAAAAAGAAGCCCTGGTTTTTTTAAGCTTTCGGGTGTTAACTCGAAGGAAGTCTTTGAGATTGACTAGATCTGCATCCGACCCCGATTTCTTGAAGCGACGTTCAAGCCTGCGCTTAACCCGGCTCATCTTTAGGAATTTTTTTGTAAATTGAAAGGAATCTCCACGACTTTGAACACGGATAGAATGAACAGGAGCATGCTTGTCAAGAGCACTCCTGAGTGTCATGTTCATCGCATCAGTGAGGGTATCGAGGCTGCCGGTCGAGTCTGAATGCAGATCAAGAAGACCTGCATCACAAACAGATTTAGAAACTTGCCCATGTCAATTTGTTAGTTACGTCGTTTGACAAGTTCGACATTACCTTGTACGTACAAGGGAGCAGGAACAGTAAACGAGACCGAACAATGATCTGAGAGGGTCAGTGGGCACACCACAAGGTCCGTGGGGAGAACATCCTTAGTGATCACATGATCTAGAATGTGGCCACCGACGTGGGTGCTATGATTAACGTGTTGGGCCAAACCAAAATTCTCCAGACAGTCAAGAAATGAGAGGACCTGGCTGTTGCTAGGGTTGTCAACGTGAATATTGGAGTCACCATACCTTATCATTGGGCCACTGGTGATTCATTAACTTGACAGTGGATACTGTGTGAATGCTTTTATTTTAGTTCTGGATGGTATCATTCGAAAATCCTGGAAGGTAGTGTTCGTAGGTGCTACCTCCTTCATGAAATGTAAGCAGCCTGTGTCAAAGCCATTAAGTATTGACTTGTTAATGCTAGAACTGTAGTTAGTGTCTTTGGTTTGGTTAGGATCGTCTCTGTGAATGCATTAGGGAGCACGATAGCTTTCCCATTGCTTAGCTTGTTTGTCAGCTGCTATCTGTGCAGTCTGGCATTCGTGCATTTGATGCTTTCCCTTTCAGGCAGCTGTTGCCTGTAAGTACCTAAAAACTGTGGTGTCCCTATGGGCTTGTGGTGCTAGAGTAAGCATTGTGCATTATTCGTGGTTCCATCCCTGAACAATGCCTCCCTCCCCTATTGTGATTGTGTTTTCAAGCCGAACCTTTTTGCCTGCAGCTGCCCACAGCCTGCTACTTTCTGGCAACCAGCTTACAATGTTTTCTTCATATTGCAGGACTTCTGCATATGCGTTGAGATGTTCTTTGCTGCAGTAGCACATCATTTTGCATTCTCTCACTTACCGTATGTCGACAGTCAGCAGACTTCGAGGAACCTTCGTTCGTGTTGGTATTCGTTCGTGCACATGTGGGATGTGTCAGATGTGCGGGACGACGTGGTCCAGCACGTCCGTGTTGTCGGTGGGTGGAGCCAGTCTTTGTCTGCGCCATCTAATTTCACAGGTTGCATGTTGGCGAGTTTTGGCCGAGACAGCGCAATTTGCGGCATGGCTTGTTTTCGCTTTGCCATACTTCGTAGCTCACTTAGAGTAGTAGTTTCCGTGGCTTCAAGTCCTTGAACATGAGATGCTTATGCATTGTAGCCAAGGCTTAAGCTTTTTCTATGTAGAAGACGCAGTGCGTATGTTTTTGAAATCTACCAACAAACCTGTAACGGTACACCACGTAGCACCCTACACCCCCACATCCATAACGATGCATATTATTTAGTACTGTGCACTTTCCCAAAAAGCTTTTTACATGCTTGTCTTCCTTTTATTTGTATTCTTCTCATACAATATTCAATATTACAATATATATACAATATTCTTCTCATACAATGATGACTGCAGTGGCAAGCTCAACTTCTGCTGGTGATAGTTTGACGTCTTTCCGGAAAACCCTCTTTAATACCAGCCTCCTGCATTAGAGCAGGGGCTGTGGGCAGGACTAAGTCGGCCATCAAACCGCTAAAAGTAAACCTCCTAACTAGGAGGAAAGGAAAGTCGGCGTGGGTGAGAAGGAAAGTGGATCGTGTAAACGCAGCTTTAGCCTCTTCTTTGCCGCTTGCGTTGTGTGCCTCGTGACCTGTATTCAAGGTCACTGCTCACGAGTCACGTCGCTCTGCTGCAGGAGGAACCGTGCAGAAAGTGATGCGGCGTCTGCCAAAGCGCACTGCAAGCGAAAGAACGCCACTTCTCGTGGACCGCGAGCCAGCTGCAGAGCAGGCTTCGCTTCGAAGACGCAGCGGCACAGACGAGGCACCGACGCCTCCACCACTTGGCGGCAGCCGTGGCGAGGCTTCGCAAGGCGCAGCAGCGCGTGCCGTTGCTTCGCCTGAGCGGCCTGATGGCCCGGCCGAGCCTGCTGCAGGGAATCCGGTTCGCAATCCTCTTCCACTGCAGCAAGACTGCTAGAGCATGCTGTGCTGCTGCTAGTGCTACTGTCAACTGCCGCGCAGCCTTTTGCATTGTCCCAGCGACCAAGTGTCATGCATGCACTAGGCTGTCACTTCGGATGGGAGGGGGGTCACTGTGGGTTAAGCCGCAGAGGGGGGCGTGGGAGGTGGGAGGGGCCTACTAAAGAAGCCACTACTCGACTTTCCTCCTGCCTGGCACATGTCTAAGGTGATCGTGGGCTTGTGCCTGCAGCAAGTGTTTATTTGGTTATTTTGATACCTTTTTCGATTGAGTCACAAGAGCTATGTCAGATATTTTTTTCTTGCAGAAGCAGCAGCTCATGCTTATACGGTTTGTGTAGGCCATGCGGCATTGTTTATAGTTTGAGGTTTCTTGAGTCGTCAAGGTTGCCTCCCGTCCATCGTGAAAGATTTTGTCAGATTTAGTCGGTAATTAACTTTCCATTTTTGAGCGGTTCGAATTCGCACGTACTTTTGCATAGATCACTGCTCAGCCGTGGCTTGCCTATTTGGCATTACTGTAGCCATGTTCGTTATCTGTTAATACACATTTCCAATAAGCATACACTTTTTAGCCCGGCAGTTCTCTCGTGAACGTCGCTCACGTTGACCTTCGCGAAGGCTCGGTCGTAGTGACTCACCGGACTTCATGCCGCCATTAGCTGACAATCCCAGCCAGACTCTTCATTTTAATCAGTTCCACTATGAGATCATCTCGGCAGCATCAAAATACGTATTTATTTAATAACGCCTGATCATAAACCTGTTTATCGTTGTTAAATAATACCATGTACAATGCAATGTTCATTTTCAACTATTAGACTCAGTTGAAGCTATGTATGAAAATAAGTAGAATATATCCCCGATATTCGTGACATGGCACTCACCCAAGCTGAACTATCGTAGCAGCTGTACGAATAATACCACAAAGGAAAGAACGTAAGTACAATGTGAGCGACTTGTGCTTTTATTAAAGAAATCATGTTCTAATATTAAAATATAGAGGTTGATTTTTACACCTATATGGTTTATATACCCGTTTCAATTCATATAATTTCTATGGTCTGTCAGATCGGCACAGTATCTTAGAAAACCGTGCATGGAATTACGATAACTTACAAAGTATTTACAATTTGCATATACCGTCGAGCGTCTCTGTAAGCACCCGTCGGATGATTTTCTGTGCTTGCACGGAAGTTATGCTTACTGTTTCGACTGTAACGTCTATGACTACCTCCACCCCTACTTGCAATAATCGGTCAATTACTTTGGAATTAAAAGTGCTAATGCATAATTACAGCCATTACACTCGGGTTTACATGCGTTTTATTTATTCGCACGATTCCATAGGGCATTAATCCATCATTGGGCTGAGACCATTCGTTGGGCCCTGCAGGAGCTTGTCAATTCGTCTGAACCCAGCTTGGCTCTGTCCCAGCAGATATTGAAGCAACCAAATAGCTAACGATTCGGCGGAGAAACTATTTAATAGCCTACTTGGCAACTAAGACTATAGGACGAAGAATACCAGCCAGTTGACATAGAAATGAGTTCAGAAGTGTGCTAACTGGTGACACGGGAAATCTTAACTTGATAGGGCGACGGCTTCTAGTCATGTGACTTCTGGAGGCTGGCTTCCGTGCCAGCTGTTCTTTGAAACATTCAAACAGCGAAAGAAAACCAGAGCAGAATAAATTTGATAAAGCCTAGGAGTAACGCATGCTAATTGTCAGTGTGCAGAAAAGATTCAAATATGCAGAAAGGCTTTGCTATGTCGTTGGCGAAAAAGCAAAACCTCCATGTAAGCATAATTTCAAAAAAGTTATGCCTACATGCGTCAGGAAGTTATGCATTCGGTAGATGCCCGATGAGGACACTTTTTCGGCGATGTATAATGCATTGTTATCGCGACGCATCGTTCGCCGTTATTGTGTGATGACAGAGAGAACGGATGAGAATAATCTGAACGTGCCCAGTCTTTCAAATAAAGAGCGTGTGCACATTTATAAAATCTTGTCATCTGTCAATACGGAAAATGAATATGGACAGGTGAGGGCAGCTGCCGTCAAAGCCGGTGATAGGCACTAGTGCCGGAAGCAGGAAAGCAGTGGTAGCTAGGCTAGCAACGCGAAGTACTTGTAGCAAATTAACTTGAAGTAATTGTATTGGTTGTCCTATATGAGTTATTTAACAGAAACGAGTTATTTTAACAGTACTGAACAGATCAACAATGACAAGCGACTCCCGCCAGCTCGATGTTTTCATCATGAGACACTCTCAGCATAAATTTTTCGCCCTCAAGCTTTGACTACAGTCATCGCTGAGCTAACTGAACGTCGCAGGATTCAGGGCTTGTTGGGCCTGAGTCCCCCAAAATGTTCATCACCGAAACTATTAAGACGTTTCCGTTATTCACATTAGTAGCTGCTTTTACTCTACGGCTGCTGTAGTAGCACACATTTCTTCTGCATTTGATTTCGGTTCTACTTCGGGGCTTCGAATCTGTTACAGGGCTGCTTTACCGCGAGCTTCGCTAGCAGTAGCTTGAGGCCATTGCACTTCAATGGTGCCATCAGCAAGCCTGAAGTCAAGGGGTTTCCGTCGGTACTTAAACTTCCGGTGGAAAGCCGGTTCGACACAATGGGTGGCCTGCCAGGTTTTAGGAAAGCATACCCACCCGGAAGAAAAAACACGAGCACAAACCGCCTTTTCCGTCAGATTAGCAGCCTAGGTGTATCAAACCAGCAACTTGTTAAGCATAGTAGCACTACGGTCTTAAACGTTCGTAGCTAGTTCGCATCAAGATGCTACTATTACCGTGGAACAGCTTGGATCGAGCATCGAGAAGCTGGATATAATCACTCGGCTACTTTCTTATGTATGTGTACATCGGTGCTTTAAGGGTAAAAAAGGAACAGCTGAGAAACGATGATCTTTCGTTTATGGAGCAGCAGTCTGACGAAGGTAGGGTAAAGACTCGGGAGCGAGTGCTGTAACTAGCCCCTCGACAGAGAGTGCGGACAAGCCCATTGGGGTAAGACGCCCTGACAAGCTGTTCCTCGGCATATGATCAGCCGAGATGCATAGATCAGCATTCCTTTCCAGCAAGCGAAGCAGCTGCTACCAAGAGATCCTTGCCATCTAGCGACCGGCCGAAGCCAGCCTGATGCGTGGCTCGATTTGGCGTTCCGTGAATCTCAGTTCCTTGAATTTCTCGAGCCAGGCCCCATTCACAGTTTTTGATCGGATTCTTGGCCAGTCGGGTTCATGTCAGCAGTTAAAGTGCCGACCTCACAGGAACGACCAAAAAATATAGAGAGGCGCTTAACCAAGCGGTTCTATTATATTAGCAAGCGTTGTCGCACCAGCGACAAAAAGAGGCCAGACCTGATCCAAGCACGGGCATGTTCCATTTAGCTCCAACTAACGAGAAAAAACTGGAAGCTGAGCAAATTGGAACCCTACTCCGTGCACCCATATGAAAAGAGATCCAAATGCAGCACAAGCAAGAGGGTCAGCTCGGGCCATCGACCAACAGCACAGCAAGCGCAGCCGAAGACTAGCGGAGGTCATAGACGCTGGCCTCAGTCGCTGGACTCCACGAGAGCAATATGCTGTAAACCAGCAGCCACTGTCGCTGCCACTACCGCTTGCCTGTGTGCTCCGTCCGACAAATTGGCATGCAGGTCTTCGTCGGGCGCGGAATGACAAAATGAGAAAGGGGCACTCGTTGGTTCCAGAACTTCGTGTGACCAGTTGGAGACCTCACGACTCCTTGTTTAATCGTGGCTGAAGGCGGGATCGGATCATGAGGCACGACGTTCGAGGGCCGGCCGAGCTCCCAAGAGGCTGTAAGCCTAGTGACCATCAAACCCAGGCATGGGGAATGCGCGAGCGAATGAAACCACTCTCTTCCTCAGTGATTCGATTTGCTGCTGTGTGGCTGCATCCTGGAGGACGAAGTCCTTGAAGTCCTTGATCGTCTCTGCAATACGACATGCACACAATAATAATAGCAATAATTCATTTGTATAGCGCCCTCAGAGAACTGAATCTCTCCCCAGGTACTTCAGAGATCCTGCGAGCTAGGGGATAATGTCCGCGAGATCACTCGATGTGACTGCTGCTCCCGCACAAGACGCCCCGGCACAGCCACACTATGTGTTCAGGCACGCACACCAGCTTACTCGTATTGGCCTTGGCTGCTATGGCTATCTGTGCTGCTTCGTCCAAAAAGTCAGCAACCTGCTCCATGTCGCACTCCTTGAAGCCACGCGACGTCACTGCCGGTGCACCTGTGGTGGGGGAGAAACGGCAATCTCAGCAGAACATAATGGAAAAAGCAGCTGAACTGGGGCGTGAAACACTGCAGCCCAGCCGAGTGTCGCCTGACTTGCTCCGGGACCGGAAATTGGCTAGGGAAATGAGCTGAGAGAGAGAGAGAGAGAGAGAGAGAGAGAGAGAGAGAGAGAGAGAGAGAGAGAGAGAGAGAGAGAGAGAGAGAGAGAGAGAGGGAGAGAGAGAAATAGATAGCATGCCACGGCTTAGAGGCAGCGGCTTGCTTGCTTGCCTAGCCTGATGCCTCCCGGTGTCATGGCGCTCTTGTCTCCAGGGCAGGTGTTCTTGTTCACCGTAATATCGGCCAGCTCGCAGACCCTCTCTCCACGAGCCCCATCCAGACCTTTGGGTCTCAAGTCCCATAGCACCAGATGTGTATCTGTGCCACCTAGAGTTGCAAAAGACAGCATGCACTTAAATATGCGACATGATCGAGTGAGTGCGAGAGAGAGCTGAGAGGAGGGAGAGAGAGAGAGAGAGAGAGAGAGAGAGAGAGAGAGAGAGAGAGAAAGAGAGAGAGAGTGAGGGAGAGAAGACTATAATTCATTTGAATAGCACCCTAAGGGAACTTCAACTCTACTCAGGTGCTTCATGTATGTCACGGGGCTCGAGCCCACGACCTCGGTCATCAACTACAGTCACGTTGACTTTGGTCTAGGGGAGCACCTTAACCGCTGGGCCAAAACAGCACGAAAGAATAGCAGAGAAGACAGGAGAAAAGGAGGAAGATGTAGATAGGAAGAGAGAGAGGACAAGACAGACAGACAGAGAGGACAAGACAGACAGACAGAGAGGACAAGACAGACAGACAGAGAGGACAAGACATAGAGAGAGAACATACAGAGAGACTGTAAGACAGAGGGGATGAAAACGAGGAAGGACGGCAGAGCGATGAGGTGGGATGAGATGGGACGGCGGAGAGAGAAAGGCGAACCGGGAGAGGTCGAGTGAGAGGGCAGAAGAAGTAAGGCAAAGACAGCAAGAGTGGGGTAAAAGGAAGAGTGAGGAAAAGGAGATGGGAATAGACTGCAAGAAGGAAGAGAGAAACGGGAGAGAGAAAGCAAAAATGGGTTGCTTCGTTTCGGCCTTGGCAGAAGAGCCGAAGCCAAGAACTAAAAACCCTGCCATGCGATTGAAAAATAGACAGCACTGGTGTTTCAGCTACAACACAACAGAAAGTAAGAATTGTCGATCCGAGAGGCCGGTGCAAGCGCCGCCTCACCCCCCCCCGTGTATGGTCGAGGAGGACGGCAGCAGCAAGCAGCAGCAGCAGCAGCAAGCAGCGGTAGCAGCAGCACCTGAGACGATCTTGTAACCTTTCTTGATCAGGGAAGCTCCGAGCGCCTTGGCGTTCTTCAGCACCTGCTCCTGATACTGCTTGTACTCGGGTCTCTGCGCCTGCTTGAGCGCCACGGCAATGGCTGCGATGGCGTTGTCGTGCGGTCCTCCTTGCAAGCATGGGAACACGGCGAAATTAATTTTGTCCTCAAGGTCCCACAGTGTGGCCTTGCCTGTCTTGGGGTCGACTTCCTTGGTGCCTTTCCGGTAGAATATCATGCCGGCCCTGCACAACACACGAGCCACGTGTCAGGGGATGCCGCAGGAAAGCCAGCCTCTGACCAGGAGTACAGGGAGCGCTCGCGCAACAGAAGAAAAGACAAATGCACGCCCGGCACCTCGGGCCACGCAGGCTCTTGTGCGTCGTCGTCGTGACGATGTCAGCAAAGTCGAACGGGCTCGGGATGACTCCGCCTGCCACCAAACCGGAAATGTGTGCCATGTCGGCCATCAGGTAGGCCTTGTTGTCGTTGCATATCTCGCGGAAGCGCTTGTAGTCCAGCAGGCGAGAGTAGGCACTCGTTCCGGCAATGATGATCTTGGGCTTGAACAGCTTTGCGGTCTCGGCCAGCTTATCATAGTCTATCAAGCCAGTCTCTTCCTAGGAGCCCAACGGAAAGACTGATGTCATTTGCACTGCAACTTCGATGAATGGGTGCCTAACTATTGGTTATGGCATTGGCATGCATGTTCGCTGTGTTGAATAGGATCTTGTATAATTTTTGAAACAAGTAAATGACAATGGAATAGCTAAGCTTTAACAATGCTGCTTCCTCAAATTCCCTGTCTTATAATAAAGCATGATTGATTGGAAAAAGCGAGAGTTGTGCAAAACAACAGGAACTGCATTCCATTTGGATTGCGACCAAAGCAACTCGTCAGTATCGCTTACTTTAATCTTCATCAGCCGTTGGCGACAGAAGCTTTAGCTCTGCAGGTCCTAGACTGTGGAACTTGCTTCCACAATTCTTACGTAACGACAACTACTCTCCTGCTGCCAACTATGGCTCATCCTTTACAGCAGTCCTGACCTGCTACTTCCATGCTACTCACTACCTCAACTGCTCTCCTGACTATGCTTCCTACTTTCTCTTTGTTGTGTGAGACATAGTCTGTTGGCAACCGAATGCGTACCAAAGCCGCTTGGGCTGTGAGTGCGCTATACAAAACTATCCTGCGTAACACAGACATAGTCTTGATGGCTTTGTGGAGTTACAGACGGAGATACGTAACATCAACCGGGCACTATGGCAGGCGGTCCACTAACGTTTAGCAATTAGCCCCTTGATATAAATCCAGCGAATTCCCACGACTCAGTGGGATAGGGATAGGATAGCACAAAAGGTCAATGGCTTTCAGGAAATAACCCTAAACAAAAAACTATTTCATTCCTTCTTATTTGAGTCTTATGCTGAAGTTAATGCAACAAGCATAGATGGTGCTATTTTCAGGCAATGCAGAGCTCGAACGTCTGTTGAAGCATCGACACTATATTAGTAAACATGTTGCTCACTTTCCATTGATGCCGTGGAGCAGGCAACTTCATTATGCAAGAGAAAATACAGCGCATTTTAATATATTGAGCTTTTCATTAGACTTTTCTAATTGCTCAATCATAATAAACAGCGACTGTTACACATTCCAGCTTCATACCTGCACTGTACACGGCCATTAGCAGCTCAGCAGCTTTCAGCCACAGATATTTCAGCCTATTCAAACTACTCTCATGAAAGCCTTGTGGCACCTCGCAGTCATGGCACTTTTGCCAGTCTTGAGACACATGAGGCCCATCAACAGAACCATTGATTCTGCCAGCAGCTGCTCATGATTCCGATGGGCCGAAAGACCATAGGACATTGCCCAAATGCAGATGGCCAGTAGGCGATTACACCGGGTAGGTCATAATGGCCACACAGGATCATGATGGCCAGCTTCGGTCTGCCATCAGCTGCCAAGCTTTGGAGTCTACCCGGCCAGTTCATTATGAGCATTGCAGCTCGGAGGGAAATGCAACGACTCACCGAGCCAACTCGGTTGGTCTAGGCACCGTTTCAGGAAAGGGCTCAATGGGTCATCCCATCTCAAGCACTCCTCTGTATTCATGGTCGAGTCTTAATCGTAACTGCATGCACTCTGCACACTCACTTGCTTTGCCACCACTACCACACACTGGCAGTCCTACGGGTTGCAGCAGAACTCTATACATAACATGGGGCACCGACAGAGACATCGGTTAAGCAGTGCTCCAGAAGCTGAGCTGCACTGCAAGGAAAAGAAATCAACAGCTCACATAAAGAAAGCAAACTGTCGATACCAAGTCACATGACAAGAAAGAAGGACAGATCAGCTTCCGAGTGAACGAACTCACTGGTTATTAATCAGAATTTAGAAGGAGCTGGTATATCAAAATAACTCTCAGTTATTTTTTCCTGAGTTACAGCCTTGTCTTAAGTGCATAATTCTACACGCCTGAAACAATTCTTTCTCCGTTCCTTTGGGTATGGCTTACATACTTGCCCAGAGTTCTGGGAACTATACATCTGCTTTACATTATCACTTGCTGCACAGACAGACACTGGAGTTGGCATGAACTCACTCAGGCGCAATGTCGAAAGTGGCCATGCACGCGACGGGAAGCTGGCTGCTGCTGTGTGCAGTGAGCTAGGAGGACCACTGCTGCTAGGAACGCTTAGCTCGAGCTCGAGCTCTGCTCCACGCATTGCAGCAAGCAGCCAATACCCGTAATGTAAATGTAAAAGCACAGTAGCATAAAAATAACCGCAGTAACAATCACTGCTAAGTATCACTTGCTTTGTCGTCCAACGATAACGTTCCATGGCTGCCCTCCTCTGGCAGCAATGACAGCCGAGAGAGAGAGAGAGAGAGAGAGAGAGAGAGAGAGAGAGAGAGAGAGAGAGAGAGAGAGAGAGAGAGAGAGAGAGAGAGAGAGAGAGAGAGAGAGAGAGAGAGAGAGGAGACTACACTATGTAAGTGCCTAGAAAGGCAATTAGTTAAATCATGGTGCAATACAAATGCATTACCATTATTTTATCTGCTACTTAAGCCAGTCTACTCTCTTCACAGCATGAGCTTTGCCTGAAGCTGCTACATCCAGCTTTTTCACACTCTTTAAGTCCACTTATCGGCCATGAGACCACTTGCGCTAGACTAGGCTGCTAAAGGAGGCACACACAAACTAATGAGCATCACACACAGACCTTGCATTGCAGAATAAGGCTGGGCAGGATAAGTAAATCGTTTCCTGATCGATGATGGTGCTGACAGCATGCACAGAAATCACGTCAGGACTCACTGCCACTGCTGCAGCACTTACATTGAGACGGTAAGGCATAGATTCAAAATAAATCGACGTGGCCGAGATCTTTCTGACTTCATTAAAAAATCCGTGAGTAAGGCTGGAAAGAATAGTAATCATTGTTTTCGAGACCAAAATCGCAGAGAGTTGGTCCACCACACTATTGCCCGTTAAATGCTGCATTTCAAAACTTACTGTCCACCATGAGGCAAATCCAATCCCATGATACGGTCATGTGGCTTGCACAGAGCAGTATAAGCAGCAAAATTGGCCGGACTGCCAGAGTATGGCTGTACGTTTACTCCCCATTGGTTGGGATCCAGACGATATGCTTTAAGAGCCCGCTCTTGGCACATTACTTCAATTTTGTCCACTATTTCGTTGCCACCATAGTATCTGACAAGCAACGAGCAATATAGAAATCGGCTGCGGAAACATGCGTACACATCGGCCAGCATAAGTGCAAGCAGAGCCCCCAGAAATACAAATAATATAGCTGTGCTCTCATACCAACCTGGCACCTGGGTACCCTTCAGAGTACTTGTTGCTCAGACAGGATCCGATTGCCTCTAGGACAGCTCGGCTGGCAAAGTTTTCCGACGCAATCAGTTCAATGCCTCTGCATTGCCGATCTTTCTCCTCGGCTATCAGATGAGCGATCTCGGGATCATCATCCTTCAGAGTCTCTTGGAGTGACCACTTGGACGATAGCCTGACACTGGTAGTTACAGCCGGGAAATTCAGGACCTACAAAGCAAGCAGCAAATCAATGCCAGATAGCTAGCTGAAAACAAATAAAGGTGAGCAGCCTCCAAGATATACGAATGATATACGATACGAATATATATATATATATATATATATATATATATATATATATACTGTAGGTACTGCATGCAGTAGCATCATTCCCTGCCGGCTTTGCTGTGGTTTTTGCTCACTTATTCGTGGTGGACATTCGTATATCTATATATTTGTGTATATATATATATATATATATATATATATACAAATATAAATATATATATACAAATATATATATATATATATATATTGCAGGTTTTTTATTTTCTGCTCTCGAGTTCTAGAAACTTTTCAATTTTTAACATTATATTTTGGTAAATTTTTTGGCTGTTCACTCTGTGAGCAATCTCAGAGAGCAACAGGTGCGTACGCATGTCTGCCGGCTGCACAGACATAAAATTACTTTTCCTTATGAGTGTACGCACAAATCTTATGTATATTTGTTTACAGTCGCCAACACGACGACACATGCACAACGATAATTTACTACAGACCAAAGTGGAAAAACCAGTACAAACCGATCAAATTGAAACTCAAGAGACGTATCGATGCTGTACGTTTACTATTGCCGTCTGTGCCAACTGGATGCACACCCTGGGTCAACCGCACACTGCGTTAAATGCGCGTCGTGGGGTCAACTGGCGTTCGTGGACGCACGCAAGTACGGTGGCTGAAGCGCAGCCAACATCGCGTTGCACCGTAGCTAGAAAGCTGGAGTCTCTAGCACATAATCGATTTTGAAATATAGAAATTATGCGCTTCTACTTTAAATCACGCATAGGCACACTCAGTCATTGTTGCCGGTAGAGCGACTAACGGCACGCGTCAGCAGAGCTGCCTACGCCAAGCCACCGTAGCGACCGCGCAAGCACGTGCCGGCGGCTCACCCTTCTGCTGAGAATAAGCACGGCAGCCTTCATTGCTCGGTAATTCAGGCTGTGATAAACACGCACAGAGACAGGAACGCAGAGCGGTAAGCAAACCGAATACGTGGACAATAGTGAAATCCACGTCCCGCCCGGGTGGACAGCGGTGTCAAGGCCGTGATTTCTGGGCGTGACCTACTAAACCCCGACATTCAGGGGTCAGCCAAAAGTGCGGAGGTGCCCACTCCCTCCGTGCCACCCACCGGCGCGGTCCAGCTCTAGCCTGCAGCGTAAGCAGCTGAGATAGCTCATTCAGCTCATCATTCAGTGGAAGTATAAGAAGATTACTTCGACAAAAACCGCCGCCATGTAACTCATGAAGGTACAGCGGTGATGAGAGTCAGAAGGAAACTGGGTCGATACCGACTGAGAACCGCTCGTTACAACAGCTGTCAAAGATGACTGCGTGCGAGCAGTGTCGGCTTCGTCAGAGGTCACTCCGAAAATTAAATTTCTTCATTTTAAGTATCTCTAGAAATTCTCAAGTCATAAGCAGTCCCGAATGACTCATTGAACACGGTATGTTATGGAGCCCTAGATAGCATTTGTCCAGAAAGAACGTCAATTGTAATAATAGTAGTATTTTATTAAGATGTTTGTATACAACCCTAAGAGAACAAAATCTCTTTCTAGAAACATTAAATATTCACACACACACAATGACTAAATAGCTACGAACGGTAGCTGCGTGCACCAAGTTGAATTCAAACTCCTACCTCCGCTTCTGCTCCACTACCAGCGCTAGTGCAGCAGTATGAGCCTTCTTGAGTTCTCACGTCCCCTCGCCGGACGTGCCGTTATTCTTCCGACCACTGACTCTTGAAAACGGCTGCTTTTGCTCCTGATAGTGGAACACTGTCGAGATCGCTCATATTGAATTCTTTCACGCACAGACTCTGTCTTCCCTTCTGATGATCGGTCTTAAATTGCCGTAGCACATGTGGCTTCCCACTGCGTGCTTGCAACATATTTAATAAGGTCCTCAGAATTCGGCGAAATTTCTGTATTTATCTCTGCTGCTTTTTAACCCGAAAGCTGCTCGCCAAGTATATTGTACAGAAAGCCGCCTCGGAATCACCTTAGTGGTTCCCGACAGCTATCATTCAGGAACCGCGAATTATATCTCAGGAGTCATAAAATCTGGCCGATCTACTTCGCTCCGCCGTGTCGATAAAGAGCAGGGAATACGCGTGAAGCGAGTATAGCAGCCACGCAAGAGCAGCGTGACAGTGTCGCTTCCAGGCCGCAAAGGAGGTCGGAAAAGGGTGTAAGGACCGAGGACCGCACCAAGGCAGGCGCCTCGCACTAGGCAGCCTCGCCGGGATTTGTGTACAGGAGCTAAACCTCGACCTGAGGGCACGGCTGAAAAGCAAGTCCTGCAGCCGGGAATCTTAGCCAGTGTAGCTTGAGTGATAGTCGCGAACAGGACAGAACGCTAGCCGACGAGCAGCACCACAGGTTTACTTCATTACTCACCGAGCAGGGTGAAGCGCGGCTCTCCTCGCTCCTCTCGCCCACCTGAGTCCCTCCGACTCCCTGGTCATAACAATCGCCAATAGCACGTCCCGACTGCATACCACATCGAATGTCGCAGCCCACTCGTACAACGATCGGGGGCAGTGTCATCAATTAAATGAAACCACAGCCAGCTTAAATCCGAACATGTGACATTGGAGTTAAGCTGCACGCCGCAGCGACGAAGGCGCCGGCCGACGGCTGAGTTTGAGTTGAACTAAAACGCACCGTCCAGCGCTTGAAGGACCCTTTGAGACTACTAGTTTTGAGAATGGTCAGCGCGGCCCCTTCAGACTTGCATAAAAAGAGTCGATTCTTTGATTGGTCTGAACGGGTTATCCTCCCATTGGAAAACTACAGCTCCTATCGGGAAGCCGGCATTGCACTTAAATTGCGGAAGGTTCTCTCCGCAGTCTTTGTTTGTGCCCCAAAAAATGTGATAGCCCTCTCGATTAGCACCCCGATTCCGCGAGCCACGCGGGCACCACCCAATAGGGGTTCTCTCTCTCTCTCTCTCTCTCTCTCTCTCTCTCTCTCTCTCTCTCTCTCTCTCTCTCTCTCTCTCTCTCTCTCTCTCTCTCTCTCTCTCTCTCTATCTTCGTGAGCCTTGGTTACCCGTGCGAGAGCAACCGCCGATGACACTTCTGAACGTTTGCATCCTTTGGGGACTTGCAACACCCTAGCACCGGAAGTTCACATTTCGCAATCCAGAGAACTTAGTTTAACAAGGTGAATATTCAACTAGAAATTTCTTAGCCAGATGATATGATAAGCCTCTGGCCGTACCACTACCACGTGAGATCAACTCTAAACTGGAGCGCTCAAGTGAAGCCGCACGAAATTCTCTAGTGCCAACTTTTTGACTTCGTGGTTGGCTCTCTATGGAGATGTTGGAATTATATGTCAGCCAGATTCTGGCAGCCCTAGAGATCATTTGCAGTTCCTAAATTATGGCCTTTAGGAACCGGATCTGTCATAGGTAAGAACTAGTCTGCTGCACTTTGAGCTTCGAGGTGACTTGTACGCCTTGGCTGGTGCTTTACACGCGTGCCTCTCTGAGGCTACCGAATAGACTGCTCCAAGCTATGGACACGGACCTGCTACATTGCAGCCGTGCTCTACGGCAGTCAGAATGCCGGCGAGTATCCAAGCCGAATTCGCGACTCGCTAGCCATGCAGCGAGGCGCTAGCTTTGCCAGGTGTCGGCAAGAGCTCGCACCTTTACGGGTTCGCTATGTGTGCGACCCTAAGGACATGAGCTGATGAGCGCTAACTCGCGTGTCTAGCACCGCCGCAGCAGATGGATCGAGAAGCTGCTCGCCGGCGATGCGTAGGCCCCGGCAAGCCTTTCGAGAACTCTCTGAGCCCGATAGGCCTCTCTCGTGAAGTCTAACGACCGCCGCGGAGGACCACCGGGCTTTCCCAGGGAGAGGGCAAAAGGGATGCTTCCCGCCACAAAAATATCCGCAACGTAGACAAGTCTATTTGACAGCAGCGTAGGGCTACAGGAGTTCGACGGCGGCCATGACGTACGCAAACGGCTCCGCTACCTAGAGCTCAAATCAGCTCAAATGCCAATGCCGCCATCGAAAGCACAACAAACTGCCTATCCCATAGCGTCAGCTTTTATGTGGCCTCAGCTGTACGTCGTCGCATAATCGATTCCCAGGCAGTTACCATTAAGTAACCGCGAATAATGACTATCAGTAATAATCTGGCTGATTTAGCCCGTACCACTATTTCAGCGTTGCTACTTGCAACCCGGCGGTAACGATACGAAATGACAGCTTGCTAGAGTCGCTTCGGCTAATGCAACGCACGCGTCAGGAAGCTCGGCCGCTCGGGGGCGGCAGCGGCGGCGCGACTAGTTGGTTAATTGAGCCGCCGCTCGCGCCGGCCGGGTGGCTTCGCCAGTAGCATCGCCAGCCGGCCGAGAGAGGGGTTTGCGCCCGATTGCAGGTCGCCTCGCCTAATGGCTGACGTCGACACGCCGCGGCCGCCTATGTCACTCCTTCGGCTGACGATCGAGGCTCGGCATGACGCGAAGGCGGGGCTTTCAATTTTCTTAACACCGAGCTTGCGTCGAGCTCGTCACTTCGCAATGCAGTTACGATAATAACAATATTAATGCATTTGCATAGCTCCCTCTGATAACTGAATCTTTCTAGGTACTTTACAGATGCTCTAACGAAAGCATTACCAAATGATTGACGGTAACATCCGCAAGCAGCAGGCACAATGTAAGCGCGAATATGCACACGAAGAATGAATCGCAAAAAACCCATCAAATGCTGTAACAAACAGGTGTATTTTAAGTTTCTTTTTAAATGTCTTAAAGTCGTCGTTAGTGAGTTCCGGGCTTTGTGAGCATGCAATTTGAAGGCATGGTCTCCAAAGGTTTTGAGATTAACGAGGTAAAGCTACACGATTTGAGTCAGAAAAGCGGGTTGTACGATTTTTGACCTGGTAGGGGAGAATTTACGATAAATATGCTTAATAAAGAGAATGAAGGGACCTAAAAGTCAGTGTCATATTTTAGAAGTCGATACGCTGCTTAATTGGGAGCCAGTGAAGCTCGGCGAGAAGTGGTGTGATGTGGCAACTGCGACGCTCACGACAAACAAGCCTAGCTGCAGAGTTTTGTACCAGCTGTAAGCGCCCGATTGCACACGCCGGTAGACCAGCAACCAGCGAGTTACGGAAGTCGAGACGGGATGTCACAAATGCATGGGCCAGTTTAGATGAAGTATCCCTGTCTAAACAAGCCCGCATTTTAGCAATGTTATGTAGCTGAAAGAATGCAAACTTGACTGTGGAGCTGATGTGGTCGATGTTTTGAGGCGTATGAGTAAGCAACTCAAATAATACGTGAGGAGAACTACAAACCTGCAGCGCTAAAATGGACGACGTAAACTGTAGCTGCATCCACACACACACGCACGCACAAACGCACACACACACGTGTAACGCTGAAGGCTCGTTAGAGTAGGCTTAAGCTGCCGCTTACCTAGCGCCTAATGCCGTTCGGTGCGCGTCTACGCGCAATAAGCAGGCCGCCACGAAGCGAGCGTTTCTGGTGCTGACCTACTCACCGTTACTAAAGGGGGTCGTGAGTCCGCGGCGTGAATTGGAAAGCGAGATACAAATTGGAGATTTTACTGAGATTTATTCGCGAGCGCACAAAGTTGATGCGCGTCTAGCTCAGTTTTATCTCCACACTCCTCGCACGCTCTCAACAGCACAAGCACTCTTACGGAGGGAATACGTCCCCGCACTTAGGCTACCTACGTCTATTGTGGGAACGACCTAAATAGGACGGGGAGCCTGAACCGGAGCCTAGACCCTGACTGGAGAACTAGGGCTCCGCTTCCACCTTACGGCAGGAATACCCCACACACTACACCAAGCACTCTAGGCGAGACCACGTGCACGCGCACAGACACAAAACGCAGAAGAAACACAAAAATGCGAGCTCGAGCGCTATACGACCGTATTCGGTGGCGTCCACCGAATCCTCCTGGCCCTGCAGGTGCTGTCCCTCAATCACCGGCGAACAGCCCGTCCTTTTCCCTCGCTTTCAGAGAAACGAGTCCGGCAACTACCGGTGACGGCGTCGAGACGGAGCCGAAGATGAAGAAGAGGCCCCTAGCGAGCGTCTCCCTATCATTACATAACTAGCTGGGACAATGGGGTTGACAACCCCGCCCATTATCAATCACCTCAGCGACCTCTGCGTCCCCTTGCTCACCTGCTCGAGAACGCAGACGCTCTTCATCCACTTCTTTTGTTCTCACGGAAACCGTCCAGCAAATCTAGGATGGCTGGCGGCGACAGCAACATTGGGCAAGCGTTGCCTTATTCTCAAATTGCTAGCAGGAACTATAGGGTCGACACTCCAGCCAATATCAATCACCTCATTGCGCCACTACGATGGCTGCGTCCTCTTGCTCTAGAACAGAGGTGTTTCCTGCTGAACAATTCTCATGCGCTCTAAACCTGAGTCAGACCGGCGCTGTGCTACCCACGCACGCACGCACACAGACACGCGCACACGCTCAACATATCTACGACCAGTCTACCATACATTTTGCACGCGTACGATCTGGTCCGACATACGGGAAACCGGATGACACGCCTGCCTATATGATAAGTATATCTATGCATAGTAGCCATCCCACAAGGTGTTTGCGCTCGCGGGATTGTGAAACAACAATGAAGGTGTTGAAGTATCCATCACCTTAAGACCTTAATATTTTTATTTTAAATACTTAATATAAATTAAACTAAGGTTTTCAGATGTTTTGGCTAGTTACGTTCTTCCATACTCGGCGCTGTCCAGGGCAGCGCCCCGTTTAAGGTCATAGCAACGCATGGGGTAAACAAGATGGCGAAGGTGGTCATTGCGGGTGAGAGCAGTCTCGCTGAGCGTTTACGCAGAGGCCGCTCGTGTGATACAAAAAGCTTAGAGCAATAACTTTATAATTTAAGGTCGGGCAGACTGTCCTTATTACGCAAGGATCGAGCTATTGGCAGACCGACTGTCAAGGAATCTTCCGGACTTCCAACTGCACAAGATAGTAAAGCAACCTGCCGAGTGGAATGTACGGTCAGGCTTCTCATTACTTTAAAATAAGCTCATAGCTGCAGCCTAGAAAATTATACTTAGGAAAAACCTTTGAAATCTATGCGGCGAACCCGTACTTGTCTCGCTAGACCTTGCTGACGAGCGCAAAGATCCTAGTACCCCATCAGGCCAAGCATCGTACCACCCGCTTCTCGGAATCCAACAGTCTACAAATACCTCATACAAACCTTAAATCCTTTGGAGACCGTGCATTTAGTTCATATGCTCCCAAAGCCTGGAACTCCCTCCCGACCTGCGTCAAAACATCCCCTGACCTGACCACATTTAAAAGGAACTTAAAAACACCTATTTAGGACAGCATTTAATGGGTCCCTGTGATTCGTCCTTGATGTGCTTATGCGTGCTGACACTGTGCATTCTGGCACTAACCACATTTGCCTGCTGACCCTGTGCATGTCACCCCTAACCATATTATTCATTTTGTTGGTTTTTCAAGCATGATTTTACTTACCATTCAATTACATTTCACTTTGCAGCAAATGTAAAGCGCGTTGAAAGAGATTAAGTTCTCTGAGGGCGCTTTATCAAGTACATTATTATTATTATTATTATTATTACCCGCCCACCTCCAGCCATCAAGAGGCAGGCGATACCTTGATGAGCAATGTATTCGGCTTGACTAAAGTTCTTGAATAAAGTAGCAAGATTATTGATGAAGATTCATCGGAAGCAGCTGTTCAAATTGCTTAAATGGTTACTTGTTTACTGTAGCGCTGCCATTAAAGCTTGCTTGAAGTGATAAAACGACTAAATGGCTGACGGATAGGATCGCTTATCGAATTCCGCACATTCTCTTACCCCTATGGCGTGCTCTATGATAGGATACTTCTCATTTTAATTATATAAGCCGTAGAAGTTAAGGGTGTGTGCATATGGCATTTGCATTGATACGGCAATGTGAATATGTCTGCGAAATTGGAAATACCTTTTTTAAATTGCTCTTCTAGTAATTTTTGAAAACAATGTCTAGACTTTGTTGGTGAAGATTTAAAGTATTATTACCTTATTTTATTCATATTTAAATTCTGCTTAAAATTGAATCACTTGTTACCACTTGCCAACATTTTCCCGTCTTCAGTAGCTGATTTCCCATTGGCAGGCCTATTTTTATTATCCGACAAACGAGCTGTTCCAAATAAATCTATAACACCTATTAATAGGCAACATCTTTCTGCATGCGATATTAATGCAATAACAGAGCCTCAGATTCACCTAGCTCACATTTTCATGAATAACTAAACTAATTTGTTTTCTTATGCACTAATAATAGGAATGGCTGGCTTCAATGTGCACTGAGCGAGGCTGGAAGCACACAAAGTCACCAATTGCATGGAGAGAGTTAATAGATCGCGGAGGAAAAGGTATATTGATTGGTGGATCAAATGAATTCCAGGAATACGTTTATGGATACTACGGCCTTGAGTCCGAGTTTACGACAAGTGATATGAATAAGGTAAGAGCACTTTCTGCCTCAAGCAGGGTTTCTTTTTTCGCGTTGAGCTGCACTGCTGTGGTTTTACAAATAAATATGCTGTAATTAGGCAGCGTCAAATACCTGACGAATAACAAACCCCAAATGACGCGCTTAAATCTTGTTTAGTTTACCACAGTGTAGTGATGTACATTCGACTGATTAGGCACCTTTACTCCATATCTTCAAATAGTGGAAGTCCTTTCGCTGTGTCAGCTATACAGTAGTGAATTCGCAGGAAAAGTGTGCTTAAATTGATTTGATGGCTTATAGATGAATAGCATAATTTTCTTCGTGAATAGCTCCATTGCTATAGAAATATCAGCTTCCTCGTATTTTGCAATTAAAAAAGCTAATCTGGGTATCCTCTCGGCAAATACTAGCGACCAATAATAGCCATTAAGCCTTGTGACTGGAAGTAATAATTCTGTTGAATACATCACACTGGCGTTTCTTTCTTCTTTTTCAATATACCGCGAGTCTAATAGCTTATGTAACTGCAATTATCATACTTATCAGTAATAAACCTCCTACTGTATTCCATAGCGACCATGTAACTGCACATTGTCTGTTAGAATTGGCGGGAAGTTCGTTTTTGGAATAAAGGAATGCTCTGGGCTGATATATGTCCTATTTGTGGTTCACGTTGCGTAATAGTTGATCTCAACTCTAATTATTTGTTAGCTGAAAAATTGCTGACCGTAGGAGAGCGAAAAATTTCTGGCCTTATCTTGTGTGACAGAGACGGTTAAGGCTGTCTGCACTAACTTTTTTTCTCGCTTCTGGCTGGGGAATTGGGTTATAATAGGGTGCCGAAATATTGTGCGTGACTCGGCTATTTATATCATTGAAAGCAGTTGTCTTCATGTGGTTTCAGATCGCCGATGAGAACGTCGTCTATAAAAACTTGGTAGATCAAGAAGACGTATACTATAAGAACTTGAGCCATCCCATGCGGATCTGCATAACGAATGCCTCCAGTGGCGTTTGTTACGGGATGCTCAATGCTATCGCTCAAGGTGATGTGTTTGGCGCAGACAACGAGATTTCGTTACAGCTACTCGACGATAATTTCGCTCATGGTGAGACTTTGGAGGGGCTGAAAATGGAAGCAGTGGACTTAGCTTTCGGCCTATTGCGGGAAGTCAGTATAACCGCAGATCCATATGAGGCATTTGAAAAATGCGCCGCAATCATCATGCTGGACGAGGTAGAGAAGGGACAGAGCAGCACCGATGAATGGCTAAAGAAGGTGGCGGACCATTGCAGCGGCAGGATGCAAGCGATAGACAAGGTCGCCCTTCAAAGTGCAAAGGTCTTGGTGGCTTGCGACGGACCATCTAACTTCATGGTGGACGTGATGGCTCAAAAAGCCGAGAACATCAGCCCGCGTAACATTGCAGCCATGCCTCGCCTCATTGAAAACAAAGCAAAGGCTATCATTTCGCGAAAGGTCAACGTGAACTCCGCCGACGTCGTCGACGTAATTGTGTGGGGAAACAGCAGTGGAAAATACTTCTGCGACCTGGAGCACGCAAGAGTGCATAACCACGACGGACCGATATGGGGCCCTCCATTCTACTCCCGACTCGCCTCGCTGCTAATCCACGAAGAGAAGTGGCTGCAGCAACAGTTCCACGAGACCCTGAAATCCCGTCACAACGATGAGAGGGTTAAGCTGGGCCGAAGTCCTTCTCTGGCCTTCAGCTCCGCCGTCGTTTCTCTGATGACGCACTGGTGGAACTCGGGTCCTACTGGTCAAATCTTTACACTGGGCGTTAAGTCGGAAGGTAAGCGCCGGTGGTACAATCGTGCTACGGAATGGCTGCTCTAAATGAGCAAACCGAGCCTTCTAATCGATCCTTCGCAGTAGCAAACGAGTGGTCTTTATATGGTCGTACATTGAGTAAACGATTCATGACTCACAGGAAAGCCTTATAGCCACACCGGAATCTTAAAATTTGACATGTTGATCTGCCTTTTTTTGTTTACCGACACAAATTCCTAAACTTAGCCCAATTGACTGCTCGATTTTCGAAGAATTTCTTCTCTCGAGTCCACTTGCATGACCCGGGACATCGAAGCTCTCAGTTTCGTGCTTCCTGATGCGAATGATAGCTAAATATCTTAAAGGTTCTTTGAAAGTTATGGTACAAAGGAACTAGTAAGGCTGTATGTGTTGCCATAAAATGGCTAAGGGCACGGAAGCGTGTGGAAAGTAAGACAGAGAATTACTACTGGCATCCTGCTTGAGCTTTGGTGAGAATATCCCACTCTCTTCCCATGCGATACCACTCAGTTTTGAGATTTGAAAATAAATCCACTGAGGATCAAATCTGTAGGATTGATGACGTTTTTGCCAGCCAAGGATAAGCAAAGCTAATGCAGTTCTCTAAGTAGTCGGTAACGTGGTTGGGACACCACCGACTCTGGTACCATCTAGATGCCAGAGCCGAGCTCACCACCATAAATCTCGAGCAATGATAAAATAATTCCCTCCTGCTTATTCTGTCACTCTTTTACTGCAGCTAGTCACAGATATTTGTTTACAGCACACTTCTTTTATTGTTATCGTGATCTAACTGTGCCTACAATTTTTAGTTTTTTAATTGTCGACATCGATTGTTCTCAAAGCTGCTTCAACTCTCTCTATCAAGTAGCGAATCTCTCTCTCTCTCTCTCTCTCTCTCTCTCTCTCTCTCTCTCTCTCTCTCTCTCTCTCTCTCTCTCTCTCTCTCTCTCTCTCTCTCTCTCTCTGGCCTCTGGCGTACATGTTGCTTCACGTGCTTGCAAGGGCCTGCCTATCTGACTTCCGACTTCCCTTGTTCCTCCGGCGGGCTCTCACACCACAGGTCCTCGGCTTCCAGTCTTCTCACTGTTCTTCTGCACTAAATTTTAAATATTTGTTGATCGGACCTTCAATTCATTAGCACCGACACACCGAAACTTCCATCTAGGTTCTGCCTTTACCTCCACTCAAGCAAAAGCGAATCTTTTCCGCTCAGCTTTCCCGGCGCTCAGCGAACTTGTCTTTTTTGCACGTACGCGCTTTGCGTGTGTATCTGCGCTTGATTCAGTGCATATTAATAATTGTGCGTTTGTCTAGGTATGATACCTTGCGTGTCACTACCTCGTTGCAATGCCTTTTCATGCTGCGAGTTTTAGACCATCGGGATAGAAATTTGGCTCTCTTTCGGCACTACACAAAAGACACTGCTATTATTATTATTATTATTATTATTATTACTATTATAAAAAATTCCACCAGGCAGATCTTTTTTATAGCTTTGCGTATTTATAGATAGAGATAATTATGAATTATGATATTGGAATTTAAGAATAGCGGGTAAATTACAAAGGGCTTTCATTGTGCGTAAGAGGAAATACGGAGAGCAGGTTGTTACTCGCTTGATATAATTACTCATTCACTGATAATAGTAACTTACACGGGCTATAAAGGACGGACTGCAGCCCACTAATCCCCTCCATAAGTTCCCTCTGTACTGTAGGGGAATATGAAAATGCGCGCCTCTGAAGCGCTTGTAAAATAGAATGTAGGTACAGATGATTACTGACCATACTCTATTGATAAAGTTCATGAACTTCTAGAGCACGCGCTTTGAGTCGTTTACGTTTTTTAGGATGGTACGGCGTGCCCGACGGACTCGTGTTTAACTTTCCGGTCACGTTAGCCAACGGGACCTGGTCGATAGTCAGTGATCTTGTCTTGACCGACATAGTTAAGGCGCAACTGCAGGAATGTGCTCAAGTAGGTGGCAGTGACCATACTATTTGGTGCACGCTTCCGCCTCTTTCGCACGCGGTGTGGATTTTTCTGGCACAGCCTCGCTAGCCACCACAGCTGCTGCTTCCACCGCTGCCCGCCACCGCCGCGAGCTCATTTTTCTTTAATAATAGCCCAACCCCAAGCACCCGCGAGGCCATTTCTAAAGCTGACTCTTGGTGTAAAGACGAATTTATTTCTCAGTTCTTTTTAATTGCAATCGAACGGCTCGTTAAACTTTTGCTTTGTTATTCGCTTCTCGTCGCAGGACTTGCTTGAACAACAGTACGTCATCCACCCTGAGATGCGGCCGCCGCCGCCACCTCCGCAGCAAGCGCCGGCGGCACCGCTCGCCGCCGGCTCTGCGGACGCACTGGTGGGCTCTTTGCTGCCTGCCATTCGGGAAGAGGCCGACGAGACATCGCTCGCTCAGCCGACGAGTAAGTAGTCCGTTAAAGTGGCGGAAAACCACCGCAAGCACCTTTACTCCCCGTGCAGTCACAGAACTGCACGGGGGACTTTACTTTGAAAGCACACAAAAAAGTGGCCAACGGCGGCGGGACTGAAACCAGGAATACTTTGCCTAGAGCTTCTGTGAACGATTGTGGAGCCGCTGCTTCTCCGGATTCGGGCTCTGCCACATTCTGGCCGAAGCGTGAAACCTGTTTGCTTTTGCATGCTTGTCTTAGCATGACGCCGTGCACGCAACTAAACATGGATTGTTGATTCTCTTGCAGCGAGCTGCAAAGCGCCTAGATAGAAACACGGTTCTCTTGATGTGCTATACAAATAATCAACCTATATAAATATATATACTGTATATGGCTGCATAGGCAGAACATAAATCTTAAAATTAAATCTTCTAGGGTGTTCTGAAAATTGGCGCTGTTCAATGGCCTTGGTCAGGAAATTTCAAGGTCAAGAGAAACGCGCTCTGCATTGTATCCTCTCAGAGTTGGCTCATTTGGTGTTGATTCACTTAGCATGGCTCCTGAAGAGCTGCTTTTATATTGCTTTGTGGTATTTTTTTTATTTCGTGCATTCAGCTTTTTTGCAGGACTCTCGTGTTTTTGCATTTTATCTGAAAGTATTTTGCCATCTCCAACGACGACGGCTGCGAAATCGGCCTTTTCCTAAGCTCTGAGCACATGGCAGTGACCACGTATCCAGCGAACGTAGCTCATGTTGAAGCATCCCAATAGATATAATTTAGGCTCGTTCATGCTGCGGATTTCGCAATTCTTTGCTTTTATGCCTTCCCTCGCATGTTAGCTAATCAAAATGACTTTACGGCAAGTTTCACGTGCCATGCACGCAGAAGCTCATTGCAGCAGCTCCTTACGCGCACAGATTTTGTTTCGAGCTTGGTTTGTCTTTCTTGTGACACGTAGATTTTTTCGGGCTCACGGTCGAGTGGGTTACTTTGAGCCGAGTTGGACGGGAGTATCCAACAGAAGTCTACCCATTATTGCACGTTTGAGTGTCACTAAGATCAAGCCCAAACATTCGATTTTTAAAAGAAATAATTTGTGTACTACGTTTAATTTGGGCGGATACCATATGTAATAATACAAATATTACATTTTTTATAACGCCCTTGGATGTACCTTTGGAGACAGGGCTTTAATTTCCTATTAAACTAAAGCCGCATGCCTCACTATCGACTGACATGCCGACATCATCTGACAAGTTGACGAACTTTAAAGCCAAGCTGAAAACCACCTTCGCCTCACAATATCAACCATGTCCGTGTTAATTGTTGTTTATGCATTATGTATTCTGCAATTATGATTGATATTTTGAAATTCAGCTTATATGTTTCTTTTCCTCCAAATTTGAAGTTTCGAGATGAGAACAAGTTCAAGTTTGTTAAGGCGCTACGCGAATATATTATTATGATCCTCATTATTTTGAACGTATCATCGAGCTAATCTGCAAGCAGGAAATATATTGCAAAAAGTAAAATGCTCACATTTTCTCACGAACTCGGCAGCCCACATTTAAGCTCCTCTCAGCGATTATAGAGTCTCAATTGAGGCGAAATTTCTAGAGAATTTCCGTGTGCATAGGAACGCTTGCCGGTCTTACCTCCCAGACTGCGAACCTCCCAAACGCCATGTTATATAGAGCTGATGCGACGAAAGGTTAGAGTTACCAATAACAAATGTAGCAATGGTGGCTGCAAAATCAAATGCACCTAACGAGGAGCAATTTGATAAAACCAGAAGATATAGTGGAGATAATTTGGTGCGATATCACATCGCATTATTTCCAGCCAGGATGAAGACTTCGAGCAATAACATTAGAACGCTTTCCCTTTAGCTGCAGGTCTTGAAATGGGCAGCAACGACAATTCAGACGCTAAAGGAGGAGACGCGAGCACTGGTGACGATGCGAACGCAAACGCCGACGAGACGACTGCTGATGAGACCGCGCTCAAAAGCCAAGCAGAAGAAGAGGAAACCGAAGCCGAAATGTTCGGCTGACCTTGACCGTCTGTTCCCGATTTTGTATTTTATAAATATACGAGGCTACACGAAATATTCGTGATATACTGAGGCCAAGTTCCTTTATAGACCAAAGTGCCTGGCATAACTGACAAGTTGACATAATTGTAGCGTATCGCTAGCAGGAATACTTTTGAGATGAATGACTGCATGGCGGAAAGATGACTCTGCCCGCCGCCCCCCCCGGCGGACAGGGCCAGGCGGTGCAGTACAGTTCACTGCTAGGGTGAAAACCTGCCTTCAAACGAAGAGCAGGACTGTGGCCACAACTGTCTCCCTGCTTCGGTGGGGTGGGGGAGGAGGTCGGCGTGAGAGGGCAAAGTGCGATTAACCAAACCAAGGAGTGACTGCAATGGTACTGCGGGCAATTTACTGCTTCGCAGCTACGCTAAGCTAGCCTTCGTGCGATGAGAATGGAAATGCGTTTAAAGCGGGTTTTTGCGAGGAGTGTTGGGGATAGGCCGTGATTGCCCAGGACTTAAGAAGCTCGCTCTTCATGACATGACAGGGGCCGTGGATTCGAATCCTGCAGTGAGGCGATCCTTTATTGCCAACTGCAAGCGGTGGTGATAGCCGATAAGGCTCTCCAGCCGCAGTACAAATGAGGCTGCTAAATCAGATAAGACTTATTGATTGATTAATCTATTCATAAGACTAAACTAGACGCACATCGACATAGTCCAATTGCTGTAGTATTGCTGTGACTCCGGCGGCCGCCGCGCTACTAGTGGAGTCTCACGGAGACACATCGCCGTCATGTGAGCGAAGAACGAGACTCGTTTCTTCATTCCCTTACTGGTTGCATATACAAGCTGGCTGATACACCGCAGATGGGGAAGTGCAACTGTGGCGGGCCACGTCCTTACATTAAAGGCCGGACGCTGCACCGAGTCAAATACCACCCACCTGCTGCAGGTGGGGCATACGTTAGTGGCCGCCGCTGCTGTACTAATTACAATAGCAGAAGCAGCATGCGCACACAACAGCGGGCAGGTTTCGTGCTACCGGTGTGTGCGTCAGCGAAGCGTGGCCGTAGAGAAAAAATGCTGCAGCTACTTCAAGAACGCTCGTGGGGCGGAGCGAGTAGGAAGCAAGACGTGGAGCAAGACTGCCATCTAAACCTCATACAAACCGGAAGAACCAAGTAAGACTCGAGTAGACAGGACGCAGGTGTGGAGCAAGATTCGCCGTCTAAACTAGGCTTTACAGGGACTCTCGCCTAGCGTTTTGATGATTTCGCCGGTCGGTTCGTCCCTGTAGTTTTCAGCTCAATGAGGAAGGCGTGCCCTTGACGTGCACGATTGGTCATTTGCTAAATTTTGCCCGAGTCTCGGCCAAGAAGTAGAATCGCTGTTGGCTGCTGAGTCTTCATCAAGTCTTCCCTAATTCTTGGGCCGCTCCCTATTGGTGACGTATGCACCGAAGACTAAAGTAGGTAAGAAGCAGGTAGGAAGCAAGACTCGAGTGTATACCCGGCTGTAGAGAAGAGTCCCCTTCATGCAGCCGTGATGGCATACTAGGTAAGGTGGTTGCTTTCACGACCTCGGTCCCGAGGTCGTGGGTTCGATTATTGCGGTGGGCGATTTTTAATCACCACTGCAAGCGGTGGTGATAGCCATAAAGGCTCTTCTGTTGCTATACAAAAAGAGGCTGTTTAATCAGCAAGGATTTATTTATTTATTTATAATGTTTTCACCACATCTGGCGCACAGTAAGCAACGCACGTTTCAACGTACTGGGATTTATTTTAGTATATATAATGTCCAAATAAGTCACAAACGATGTCCTTAGGAGTTTAAGGAGTTCCGTGAATGCGTTGCACGCCTGTATTTGCTATAGCAGCCGATAATTCACGTATACACGCAGGCGATGTGGCCGATGCACCGGAAAGAGCTCTTTCGTTCACGAGGTTTTAAAGTTGGGAGGGGGGTTCTCCTGGCTTATCCCGACGTTGGTGGGTGGTGGTTGCGGCGTCTAAGCGACTAGCCATGGGACTTGACGCTGCGCCGCAAATTGCCAGACTTGTGACAGCAGTCTTCGGTACGGGTAGACATTTTTGTCTACACAATGGAGAACTTTTGATATTTCGGCGTTGGCCAAGACCCCGTCTCTGCATGGTGAATAACTTAGAACGTACAAGGTACAACTATCCACTGTCGTAGCGTTATTAACCCTGCGAGCTGCTGTGCCGCACCCTGGGGATAGCGTCTCAGCAGAAGGTCGAGATTCGAGAAGCATTCGATTGGCATCGCTCGGTCTCAATCTGGGGTAGAGGCTACCGGTTGGCAGAGATTCTGCCGTCCGTGGTCGGCGCCCTCGGCGGCCGGTTCTTCGGTACGAGGCCTGCCTGGCGGACCTCCCGATACCTCACGCAAAAAATAGCTGCTCTGCGTCCAGTATCGGCGGTTCCGAAACCGTCACCCTTTGTTTCGCCCAAATTCGTGGCGGCGGTGTGGAGGGGGTCCGACCCTACCTCACCAGCTGGCAACGGAATCGCCGATTGGTATAAATATATTGATTCCACCCATTTTGGTTTAGAAATGGTTCATTAGCGAAGGTGAAGCCAGCTCACTTGAAGGAATCTGTCAACCCCCAACAGCTTAGGCATGTAGCAATCTCGTAGTCTTTCAGCACATTTTCTGAGGTTTGACCCTCACTACATCCGCCATCACTAATCCTGGTATTTTAATATATGGCCACCGGCAGGAGACATTGCAGAGGCAAATTTCTGTCGAATTCTTGGTTGAAAGGCGGTACATTGTACTAAGTGCCGATCAGATAGGGAAGTGAGTTCCACATCGATCACTTTATCGGGCCGGTCAACTTGTAAGCACCGAACTGGCTGGTATAGCAAATATGCACTACGCTATGAAATATGAAAAACGTGTATTTTATATCATTGGCAGGGTTGTCAGAAAGCAAGAAAACGACTGAATTCGCACTTAATACCCCTGGGTCTCAGCTTCACGACCCAGGCTGTGAGTTTGAGTTCTGCCACGGCATTCTGCTTTTTATTGCCCACTTCAAGCAGAAGTGACAGTTATTACGGCTCTTCTGCCGCTGTATAAATTAGCTATGTAAATCAGCTAACTTTCTAATTTACTGGAGCCGCGTACAGAATGCCAAGAGGATAACAAGTGCGTGACAACTACCAGGCTGCTGGGTCTTAGCCCTGGGTTAACGTGCTCGCTCTTCCCTACCCGAGTCTTGGGTTTGAGTAATGCTGTGGCCGATCCTTTATCGACCTCTGCAAGTGATGGTAATAGCCTTAAAGTCTCTTCTGCTGCTATATAAATGAGGCTGTTAAATCAACTTACATTTATACTTTTTACCAGATTTGTGTTAATACATATAATCTCCGTGCCACTTATCATTAGCTGCAGAAGTTTATCCTTCTCTTTTTCACAACATGACATCACAGAGCAACTGACATTACTCCAGTAAATAAGTCTTATACTAATCGTCGGGGTAAGCTTGCTGTCGGTGTTCTGTCGTCCTGTACCCAAGAAATCCTCTTATTCGATAGTTGGGCTAATTCCACCGACCAGTTTGAGTTAGCTTTATCCTCGATTGGTGTTCCAAGGCCAACTATGCAAAAAATCCAATATAGATATACCGATTTGGTCTCACTATAGTACATTCTGCTGCTGCTTTATGACCATTATAGTTTCAGAGTGACAGTTGAACGAGCCCTGGCATGTCTTCTCACCGCTCTAGGGTGTATTTTTACACATTGGCTTGGTGGATACTAGGCGATTAACTATTTAACCAGAGACCGAACTGGCCACATACCACTTCAGCTCTGTAGCGATTAAGCAATATAGGATTATCAGAATGAGAGGCAAGTTTATTAATTTTGGTTCGTGTAATTTGGACCTATGCCTCTAGCAGGCTTACCGAGCACGCCATTGATTGGAGCTGTTCCTGAGGCATTACGTGAGGCCAGTAAAATGTAAATGACTTATCTGTAGCTATTCCACTGCTGCTATTGGCAAGGACTACGACGTGACTATCGTTGGAGGTGGCATTGTCGGTGCCGCCACAGCAAGGGAGCTCGCCCTGAGACATCCTACTCTTCGCCTGGCTGTGTTAGAGAAGGAATCTACTCTGTCTGCTCACCAAAGCGGACACAACAGTGGAGTCATTCATGCTGGCATCTACTACAAGCCTGACACTCTCAAAGCTAAGCTTTGTGTGGAGGGCCTCAAACGAATGTATCGTTTCTGTGATGAGAACGCAATCCCATATCAGAAGTGTGGCAAGGTGAGATGCCTAGGGTGCGGTTCCCGTGACAGCCACCGCCAGCCGATGTCTCGTGTGGGTACCAGACAGGATTGGGGCAGGGGCGCTGTCCGTTTGATTTCATGCTGCTGTTGCCAGTGCTCCTCTGGTGATCCTTGTTACTTTTTGGCGATCCGTGATGATGTGCGGCTCAGTTACCGAATGCTTTACTCAGAGCCTTATACCATTGGCCCGGCCAAATTGCTTCTGGATGCCAGGTGTGACTGCTTCAAGGCTCTTGTATGCAAATGCTACGTGCTGCCGGCAGTTGTGCATTGTATGAGTGCATAGATGACTCAACCTTCCCCACTCGTAGCTCATTGTGGCCACGCATCCGGAGGAGCTAAATCGGCTGGATGATCTGTACAGCAGGGGCTTGAAGAACGGCGTGCCCGATCTGCGTCTTGTTGGGCTTGACCAGATCAAGGAGATCGAGCCATACTGTCAGGTGAGCTATCAGCAAAGTAGGTAGACATGTGCCGTGTTGGCCAGCCTGGTTGCTGACTGGCACGCTTCAACTTCACACTGTTTTATTAGTTACACAGTCAGCCCCCGAATTACGAAATGGATCGGTACCGGAAAACCTGTCGTAAGTCGAGTTTTCGTAAGTCGAGAATGTTCACTTCTAGCAAGTCGTGCAAGCAAAAGAGAGCCCTCAGTACCCACAGTGCATAGTGGTCAGACATAGTTTCCTTCCTACTGTTTGCAGTGTTGTCAAATCTACTGACCGCCCATAGAATTTGAAAGTTTTTTGGTTACATTTTTCGATTTTTTTCGTGACTGAGTTCTTATCTCAGAATTTTTCTAAGTCGAACCATCGTAAGTCGGGGTGGGGGAAGTTACTGTATTATCATCGTCACAATTACTATTGCTGTTAGCAATACTCTTATTTCGGAAGTCAGCTGTTCTCGAAACAGTGTTGGTCAATATTTCTAATTAGGTCCCAGGAGTTGTCCAGGTTGTAACTCATTCTCTTTCTAGGTGAAGCCTCTAGAGGTACTACCTATATATTACAGTATGTATATATAAATACCTGTATATACATATATATATATATATATATATATATATGTGTGTGTGTGTGTGTGTTTGTGTGTGTGTGTGTGTGTGTGTGTGTGTGTGTGTGTGTGTGTGTGTATACATGTATATACAGTCATGTACACGGGTATTTATTCACTTCAACAACGTGGCCGATGGGGTCCGTCGTAGGACTTCCAGACTAAGATTCTATGAGCTGCGTGACACAAAAGCTGGGCACGACAGGCAGCAAACAGTATTTGTTAAGCTTGAAGAAGTATTTGAAATAGCAATACCGATCTCCTAAATCGGTAAGAAGTAGGCCAGCCATTGTTCTGGATGAGCATTTGCTCCGGCTGAGCATCCAAGTCACCAGTTTCCCGTGTAATATCGACTTTATAGCATTCTAAGCCACTTGGAAAGATCGAAACTTGTGTGCTGCATATTTGTCTGCACGCGTTCGCACGATTTAAACATTTAGGCAGCCTTTGCACTCGTTTTCTTAGTTATAAGAGTGCTGCCCTTTCCTGTCCTCGTGTCTGTGTGAGCTATGGCTCAAGACAATGGTACCAAGATCCGCCTCATCCATCGGCAGGGCATCAAGGCCATTCATTCTCCTCACACTGGCATCGTTGACTACACTGCCGTGTGTAGAGCTTATGGCGAGAGCTTCAAGAGCAAAGGTGGCACGATCTATACCAACTTTGAAGTGGCAAAGTTCGTGGCCACTCCTTCTGGCGAACCAGGCTCGCAAGCCGGTATCACGCATCCTGTGACGGTGCTCGACAAGACGGGTGTAAGTCACCGTTTTTTTTTGGCGCTGGCTTTGGCTGCTAGCGCTCGGTCTCGCACTCGCCGCAGGCAGCCGATGGCAGAGATAAAGCAGGCAGCGCATGCTTACGCTCAGGCTCGGCAGGTCAGGACCCGGTACGTGGTGGCATGTGCGGGTCTGCACGCCGACCGCGTGTCGCAGCTGGCCGGTGGCGGCCGCGAGCTGCGCATCGTGCCCTTCCGGGGCGACTATCTGCTGCTCAAACCCGCCAAGAGGCATCAAGTTCGAGGAAACATCTACCCGGTGAGGCTGAGCAGGAGGAGGGGGACTCCCGGTGGACGCACGATCACTTGCAGCCGCTGCTCTCGAGGCGCACGTGCGTCATCGTGCCGCAAGCAAGAAAATCGCGCAGCTGGTCTCATGCGGTAGGCGTCACGCGGCCACCGGAGAGATTCTAGCGTTGGGGAATGCCGCGGTCGGCGCCGCTCAGCTTTTGGTCTCAGCAGCTCTGGCTGGCTCGTGATTGAGCTTTGGCCGCTCCTAGGTGCCCGACCCGCGGTTCCCGTTCCTCGGCTTCCACTTCACGCCGCGCATGGATGGCAACATCTGGCTGGGACCGAACGCCGTCCTGGCGTGCAAGCGCGAAGGCTACGGTCCTCTCGACTTCAATGCCAGGGACTTCCTGGACGCTGTCTCCTACAGGTCGGTGGCGAGCCTCGTTCGACGAGCTTGCTCGCGCGCTAAGACTTATTTCGCGACCAAAAAAGTCCCCATCTCCGTCAGCAGCGTCACGCGTGCTGATTCGGTGCTTCGAGCATTTTTCACGCCTGCTTCTTGCGTAGTGGCCTGCGCCAGCTCGTCGGAAGGAACGTGTCCTATGTTGCTCGAGAGCTGTACTACGGTCTAAACCTCAAGTCGACTGTCAAACAGCTGCAGCGGTTCATGCCGGATCTTACGACTGCGGACGTCGAGAGGTACTCGCTCGCCTCCACCCACTCGCCAGTTGCAGCCAAGTGCTCTCTTCTGTTGCCCGCACGTTCCTCGCACCGGTCATCGTTTCAGGGGTCCGTCCGGAGTGCGCGCTCAGGCGCTGTCGCCGAGCGGCGCCCTGGTGGACGACTTTGTCTTCGACGTTGGCAAAGGAGCCGTCGGCGGGCGCACATTGCACGTCCGCAACGCACCGTCACCAGCTGCGACGTCGTCTTTGGCCATCGCCGAGTACATCGTCAACGAGGTTGACAAGCGCTTTTCACTATGACGCGACGCAGAATGCTGCGTGCCTTAGGGGCTGCGAGGCCAACGGTCTTGTGCACGCGATTTTGCTCAAGGACCAGACAACGATATATTGTTTCGCAGAAGCGATTTCGTAGCATTGCGATCTCTCGCGTGCGAAATCCAGCCTGCTCCAGCTTCTGGAATGGCTTAGCACACCGGTCGGGCACAAGCGCGAGTAACGTGGAAGGAGCACCGCCTGTAAGGGCTGGACCTGGAGGCTTGCTTCCATCGTCGACCAGCGGTATTCCGGCTCGGAACGGCGATCGCACGGTGCTAATCTCGCTGCCCTCGGCTTTGCTACAATCCGTGGCCGCCCACCGGTGCAGTCAGCTCGGCCGAGTCGGCCAGCTCTTGGGTGGACAAAGGCTCGCCCACTCTCAGTGTGGCCATGGGCAACGGTATGGCGCCGACGGAGGCGGCTTGAGGCATCGCTGCTGCTCCTCACAGCCCGGTGGCGCCCAGTTCTGCAAATGGAGCCATTGCACGAGCCTCTGAGCTCCGGCAGCGCGGCGAGCAGCAGTGGTGGCAGCAAGGCCTTGAGATCTGATTAAATCACATCGAGATGACGCCCCATTTTGTCGTGATCACGGGCGAGTTTGCTGTGGCAGCGTGCGCATGGGCTAACGAAGTAGAGGATGACGATCGAACCAAAGGCGGTGCCTGATTGTCGCATGGCGCCGTACGCACCTGTATCGCCAGGTCGCACCAGTCTAGCTGCGGCTTGCCCGGTACAAGGTTGCTGCGATGGTTGGCCACCACTTGCGAGATGTCTGCCAGCGCCGCCGCATACTCGGCTGTCTTGGGACTGCAGCGGCCAGCATGCATGCACGGTGCTGGCGTGGGGCGATGCTCGGCGCCTGGTCACACACGCGTGATTGACTCATCGAGCTCTGCTCGTTCAAGGTCATGTGCCAAAAGGCGAACCGACACGCCCAGTGGCCACCGGTCATGCCTGATGGCCACCGATTGCTGCCACAGCAGCAAAAGCGCTGGCAAGCTGCCGATGTTGCTGCTAAAGCGTTGGTATCTAGCCAATGGCTCATACCTGAGAGGGTACTTCTCTCCGGGATCGCGACCCAGGTGGAATACGACCGGTTGAAAGGTATGGTTCATCTGTTCGTGGGTCGTGACGTTAACCACTTGCTCGCCAGGGCAAAAGTCGACTCCCTAAACAGACAGTAACCTCCATGCCACTCGGCCACCAGCACAAGGGCTTAGCGACGCCAGCCGACTTACGTTCTGCTACGGTGGGGTTTTTGGCAGTGGGATAGCTGTGTGTGCAGTCTACTTTGCTACGGCAAAACGCCACGTGCCAGGCCAGGCGTTGGGCTAGTGACTTTCTGCTACGGTGGGGTTTTTGGCAGTGGGATAGCTGTTTGTGCAGTCTACTTTGCTACGGCAAAACGCCACGTGCCAGGCCAGGCGTTAGGCTAGTGATATCTCTCAGCAAATGGGTCGAGCACTGAACAGAAAGAAGCCGGAGCCTGTGTGCTAGCCTGCCGCTCCTTTCCCTTGGGTGGAGCTGGTGCAGTGCCATGCACTCACGGTGCTGAACTCCTCGGCCGAGTTGGACCACGTCCAAAGGTGAGCTTTGTACAGACCGTGCCGCACCGCCATCAGCTCGTTGCCGCGGTAGAAGAAGACGGGCCTGAAGCACGCAAGCCGTCGCTGCGGCTACACCGCTGAGCCGAGTGAGCGGCATTCCTGCTCGGCGCCGGCAGCATGGAGGGGGTGGAGCTGGGGGCTGCAAGCTCGGAGCTCATACTTATCCGCCTCGGTCCCGTTGATGAGCGCGCTGCGAAGACTCTGTCCATCGATTACTCGATCGCCCGGGATCGGGACGTCGGCGAGATCGAGGAGCGTGGCAAACAGATCCATGACCGTGCCGGTCTGATGGGACACCTGCAGCGGGATGCATCGGATCGAGTGAGAGAAGCTCTTGCCCTGCCGATCCCAGCTAGTGGCTCCGAGGCAGCTACGCACCCATCGATTCAGGAGCAGCCTGGCGGACGTGGGCATCACCGGGGCGTGGCTTTGCACTGCTTGCACCTGGACGTGGCCCGAAGTAAGCACGGTGGTTCGAGCAGTCAATGTGGTGAGCCGTGATGGCACACTAGGTAAGGCAGTTAGTTGCTTTCACGATCTCGGGACCGAGGTCGTAGGTTCAATTCCTGCAGTTGGCGATTCTTTATCACCACTGCAAGCGGTGGTGATAGCCGTAAAGGCTCTTCTGTCGCTATACAAAAAGAGGCTGTTTAATCAGCTAGGATTTATTTATTTATTTATTCATGGGCGGTCTGTAGCCATACCGAGCCAAGGACGGATGTCTACGGCACTATGGCTGTGCATTGGTATCCAAAAAAAAGCAGCATGCTTATCTGCAAGTGCAGAATGCTGAGACCCATCGAGCATGCTTACGAGATACTTATATGTGACCGTGTCCGAATCACACTAAACTGTTAGAGATAAACAAGGACGATGAAGCGAGAGGACTCCACGTGCCGAGCAGAGGCCCAGACCTGAAAGCTCATCGGAAAAAGGCTGCTGTGATCGCTCGGCTGTAAACGTCTGGCTGTATGCAAACAAAGTCACTGAATCGGCCCCATGCTCGTAGACAGTGGCACTGCATCGGCTGCTCTCACCTTTCCTGCCGAGATGACTTGGGGCCACCAGGCAATGGCTGGCTCCCTCATGCCTCCCTCGAAAGTCGTCTCCTTTCCGCACAGCAGTCGGCCATTGCTGCCACCTACAAGAGTGATGACGGTGACTGCTGGAATGGCGAATGCTCGAGCCGTGAGCTATAAGAGTCATGCAGTGGGATGTGACTCGTATCCGGCAGCAAGCCCACCGAAGCACGGCCGAGCACGCTGCCTGCGCGTGCCTAGTCCGATCAGCCCTCAGCACATTGTACAGGCATGCATGTGCGAGAGATGCAGGCATATTGGTACTTGTGTGCACGCATGCATGAGCGTGTGGGGCTCTCTACCAGCACTCGAGCCAGCGAGCGAATGTAACCATGTACATATGTTCGCAGAGAGCCACCAGTGTACCCACACGGTCTTAGCCTGAGGGGGAAGGGTAAGGTGCTCGCACTTCACGTCCCAGGTCGTGGGTTCGACTACTGCAGCTGTCAAATCTTTTATTCCCCATTGCAAACGAGCAGTGGCGATAGCTATTAATAATCCTATGCGGCTAGACACAGCGAGGCTGCTTGATCAGCTGACCTTCAGTTTTACTTTACGCACACCGGTGTGCTAAGATTCGCCGAGCATAAGATGGCAAGCGTGGCGCTGGGCAGACTAGTCAGCCACCACCCAGCATCAGCAGTGGGAACCAATCTCAAGAGTGACGGACGAGTTGAATGAGGCACGACCGTGCAGCACCGGTGCACGGGGAAAGTGCCAACAATCGTAAACATTCATGCACTTACCATTTGTCTTTGCATATGTGGCCGCTCCATTATCTGACGTGAAGAAGACGAAAGTGTCCTTATCGATGCCCAGAGCTACCAGCCTCTCCAGTATCTGCCCAATGCCGTCGTCAATTTCTCTTAAAGCATCCCCGTACCTGTTAACGAGCCAGGAGCAGTGAAGGAGTCACTTGCGACTAGCCGACCGGCTGCAGTACGTACGGCATGACCCCTCGCGTCGGTACGACCCGTAGGTATGGGCAGAAAGACGATACCGAGAAGCCTCGAGAACCGTGAGAGCTAGCAGGCTTGCTACCTTGGGTCACATCGAGCTTCCAGCCTCGCTAGCTTTTTATCGACAGTTATGCACTTCATCCCTCTCCCTCTGCCGCAATTAAATGCCCGATACTCACGTCAGCTTCGATTGCAGCGGCTCACATGTCCTCACTGCCGAACTGTTACTTACAGCCCACGCCTGCTGGTGCCCAGGAACTTCCTGTTTGCGTAGAGTGGTTCGTGAGTGGCATCCGGTGCCCAGTAAAGGAAAAATGGCTGATCCGAAGTTGCCTGCTCGTCTATAAAGTCCAGGGCATCCTGCAAATAGCATACTTTGTGAGCCTCAAATATCATGCAGGCCTTGCTCCCGACCGCACGTGCAGTCATACCTGAATGTACCACGACGTGATGTTGGATTCGCCCGTCTTGCTGTTAATTGCGTAGTCTTCGAAATATCTTGAATGGAACAATGAAACTGCTCGTTAACATTGCATGACTTAACAGCAGCATCAGCTTCTGCTGTGAAAGCTTGACTTGGCAAGGCTACCGTTTACTGTCACCAGCCCAAGTACGATACACTGGAGTAAGACGGCAAGAGGGGAAAATCGATAAAAAGCTACTTTTCTACAGCGCAGCGCACACACGAAAGTCTTCTGCGAGTGCAAAACCGAGCATAAATGAGTGACCGGAGGCACTGTGGGTCATGCTGGTCAGGTGGTCTGCCGCTTGCCGCTGGTCTCGGGCCAGTCCCCCAGCTAGCGCATCTGGGCTCTGCACTTTTAGGCTGGTCACTCGTGCACACATGACAGTCCTAACGCAGCTGACAGGCTCGAGAGGTGCCTGCAGAGAGAAATGAGACAGTGGCACACCTCATTGCTGTTCACATGCACGGCAGTGGCTCCATGTCACAGACCAATTTGCATGCTTTGTATGTGAAATACGGTTAGATAGGTTTCCAGGCCAAGGTCATTATTGCTCCACATCAGACCTATGGGCTGTGAGCCGTTAATAATGACAGTGCATGCACCGTGCCTTCTACTGATCACCCATCACCATTCAATTATATCACCACATACCTGTACTTACCTGCAGCTAATTATATCACTACATACCTGTACTTACCTGCAGCTATACTAACAATAATCACGATAGTAGATCGTTTTATAGTGCCCTAAGAGAACTAACCTTGCTGCAAGAAAATCGATAATCATGTCATAATGACATGTACATGGCAGGTACTCACACCAGTCACACCTACACTGTCACCAGCCACGGTCAGACGTTGCAGAGGTGACAGGATAGGAATAAGGCTACAAGGACTAAGGCTCAGTTCTGCACAACATGGCTACCTAAATGCGGTTGCTTTCACGACCTCGGTCCCGATGTCGTGGGTTCGATTCCTGCGGTGGGCGATCCTTTATCGACACTGCAAGCGGTGGTGATAGCCGTAAAGGCTCTTCTGTCGCTATACAAAAAGAGGCTATTTAATCAGCTAGGATTTATTATTTATTTTTATTATTATGAGCAAAGCCCTACCTCAGTGGACTTAATAGCTGACCAATATGTAAAGGACACAGTCAAAGTACGTCGAAATGAGCACACTGCTTGACAGAGTATTACCTGCCAACCATATTATCGTCACGATAAACAGGTATGTTCGGCGTCCTCTTGTCATCATAAGGGCCGAAGTGGCAGTTAGGTGAGCCAAACCATCGATCAAAACCATGCTTCAGAGGCAAAAACTGTGGCTGATGACCCAAGTGCCTAGTCAGACAAATAATAATAATACCTCATTTGTAAAGCACCCAGAGCGAATTAAATCTCTTTCTAAGAACTTGGAATATGCTGGAAAAAAGCATGCCAATCGAATAGTGATCATATGCAGTGCTACTGTGCATAAATAATCAAACACATTATAATTAGCACGAAAGGAGCAAAAGCTGTGAGGAACAGATGGGGTTTAGCTGCTTTTTTTTTTTACTATCTTCAGGTGTGAGTTCCAGGCTTTGGGAGCATACAAACTAAAGGCACCGTCTCCCAAGGCTTTGAGGTTGCTTAGAGGCACAGCTAGCTGATCAAAGAGAGCCGAGTGAAGTATGATACAAAGCCTGGTTAGGAAGTATTTCGGATAGGTTTTCTAGAGCAAGATAATTAAGATACCTAGACTTGGATACTAAACCTTAAAGTCGATACACTTCTTGGTAGGGGGCGAGCAGGGTCTAAAGTATGGGATTGAGCCGTTTTTTCAACCTAGTGGCAAGAACTGCCTGCACGTTTAGCTGGCAACAAGTGGTACACATTAAATGGCCGGGCATGTTTCATCTCCATTAATAATATAAGCAGAAAGCTGTGCTATTTTTTGAACCAAGTATGAGCAATGGTGCAGCTGAATAAGTTCCGGGGGTCAAACAGACGCCCATAGAGGAGGCCGATCAAGTCCCATTAAAGGCAGGCTTAAAGTTTAGGCAGCAGCCAGAGGCGGTCGGCTGATTTTAAAATGCGGCCTATACCAGAATGCGATTGGCATGAGAATGAACATGAGTGGATTGAGCTGCATAACAGTCGATTTTCTAATGTAAGGGCCATCGAACGGACCGATGCAGATTCACAACCCTACATGCAAAAGTATGCAACAATGATGTCAGTCATAAAGCCGATAGTAATACACCTACCATTTACCGATGATCTTGCTGTAGTAACCTTGTTGTCTAAGAAGCTCGGGAAGCAGCAATTCGTCGGTTGGAATGCCTCCCATGATCTCTTGAGGTGTGTATGCTGTCAAAGGTTAGGTCTCAAAACAATAGCATCTTGGTTTCTAGCGTGCTAGTTTTTATAGTACCAGCGCGAAAGCACTTCGCTTAGACGGTGCAGCGATTAGAAAATGTTTGCTGCATTAGCCAGCTACACGGGTAGTGCCATCCTTACCATTTCTTGCATGATTGTTAGACGTATAAAATCCATTTCGGATCGGCAGCCTGCCTGTGAGCAGGGATGCTCTTGCTACAGCAAAAAAAGCTGTTCTTTGGACTTTTGGGTTCGCAGACTCCCATAAAAGGCTGGACCAGACTATCAATATCATATACTCGAAAATAGCAGCTCAGAGTCAGCTAGGGGAAGGTAAGAAGCACACGAGGCGCGAGAACACACTTGCCAGCGAAAAGACGAAATGAATGAGCACCAAATGCTAATGCGAGTTCGCTCGTGGAGGCCCTGTGCAGCTGCCTACACCTAGTCAATCGGCGCGTTAAATCATAAATGGCCAAGCAGACAACTTCATAGCTGCAGGAAGAGGTTAGCAGCTTCTGTAGAAACGGGCAGGGTGCGGCTCACAAGGCGAGCACAGTGGATTTGCCGCGTAGAAGTCAGTCAGCAGCATTCCTTCCTGTGCCATCTTGTCAAGTGCTGGCGTCTCCCTGCTGGGCTCTCCGAAAGCCCCAATGTCCCCATAGCCAACCTGTATGTAATGACGCACGATGAGCTAGCTGGCGCTATCGATCTCGGTTCTCTCGCCAAATAAACCTAAGCCGCTTTCGCTACTCACGTCATCCATTAGCATTACGATAAAGTTCGGTGGCCGTACAGAATTTGCAGTTGTCCAAAGCGTGCACAGAAGCAAAAACCGAGGAATGTCCCGTCGAAAACCCATGGTTAGTGTGGCCCTGCGCCGCCAGTCACCGGAGCATTGGGGCCTCACTTCCGCGACCTTCGGTAACCCGGGAGTGTCCATAGCCGCAGGCGTGGGCGTGGCTCAGCGATCGGCTCCTCGTGAGTCTGGTCCAAGTGCTTCGAACAGCCTAAATAAGAAACGCGGTGTCCGGGTCTCCATCACCACCGTGGCCCGAACAGAATATAATAGACACTTAACGAAATATAAATCCCAATGTGAGTATAAGCAAAATTCTTAAATAGATGAAGATGCTGGCCATCGACTGGCGACTTGCTTAGTTGCCACACTAAAGATTTACGACCACTTTGCTGTTGATACCACCTAACTAGAATATCTTTTGTTTTTTTTTGGTTTCAAGCGAAATAAGCCTCTAAAATACAGTGGCGTGTCCAATTACTCACATACACCGTTGGATTTTCTAGCACGGTACGTAATGCTAGAGCGTTACTTTTGACACGGGTGCGCTCTTGACATCCTCAGTTTGCAGCTGCAAGCCATGTTCCGCATAGTCCAGGATTTCTTTGCTACCCTCGTGAATTTGATACGACCTTTTGTCGTTCGCTACCATTTAATGGTCTCTAGCTTTATTAGCCACCTTCTTTTACAAATTCCTGGTTTTGGAGGCCTGCGATGCCTAGTTGGCTGTTCTCCTGCATTTAATATCGCTCAGCATAAACGTGGTTAAGCAGTTTACATGGATACAGAAAATTTTTATGCGTACGATTACGGCAATTAGTTTTATTAAGGACTCCCGTTAAGTGCCCTTAATCGTCTGTGCAAGCGTCCTGTATCGTCTGCCACTGAAGCTAAAACTAAACAGTACGACTGGTCTGCCGTCTACGGCGTAGTTTCCTCACCGATTTTGTCTGAGCTTCACTTTCTCCCTATTCAATATTCGATATAATTATCCTCTATCTGGCCTACAGGTCGCTTCACTCGCTTGACCAGCCTACTCATTCGACCTCCTTGCTACTATGAAGTACTCCCGGACCACCTGCTCCTCAGCATCTAGCTATCTCACCATCCGTCGAACTAAATTGAAAGCTTTTGGTGATAGAACCTTCAGCTCATATGCACCGAAAGCCTACGACTCGCTTCCAGCTAGGTTAACTGCCATCGATGACTTAGCATTGTTTTAAGTTTCAGTGAAAGAGACACCTGCTCCGGTCAGCTGTCCCTTAGCATAAAAACGTGTCCTTTTTTGTTCCCGTGTCTCTTGTTTGCTTACCATTGCACGAGTCAGTGCCTGGTACGAGCCAGAGGCTCTACTAAGCGGCGGTCATGAGATGTTTATGTTTGCTTCAGCATGCTGGTCTAAGCAGGGTGTTTGCTTTTGCATGGTTGATTCCATGCATGTCACTAACCATTGGTTATTGATTCACTTACAGCGAGTTTTAAAGCATCTGTTTACAAAGTCTTTAGGGTGCTATACCAGTTATTATTATCTTTGCTATTATAAGGATACTATAAGTATAAGGAGACAGCCATTTGACCATGCCTGAATGTTCATAAAACCATTAATAGCACAACTTTTTCATCTTTGTGGTCACCTAAAATATAAGCTGCATAAAGCTATGGAAGAGAATGAGAACATTTATCTTCAAACAAATGATCAATTTATATTTGCACGACATTCCTTTGGCGCAATCATCTTTACACAGAATCAAGCTATTTAATCAGATAATTATACCATCCATACATGCTGACGGTAGTGGCATGTGGGTTTACTTCAGCCTTTCTTCAGACTGAAGTTCGGTGAACTTTGCTGTACATGTGCATGATTTCAGATAATAAGCTCAAGGACGTTTAATGACATGTGAAGCTAAACTCCGGTGCTTTAAAACATTAGTTTGGCCCGTTGGTTAACGTGCTCGCCCCCACCGAGTTCTGGCCGAGGTCGTGAGCTCGAGCTCAGTGGCACACGTGAAGTGCCTGAGTAGAGACTAAGTTCTCTTAGGACACAAAACAAATGAATTACTAAAATTATCAAATAGTTCTCACTCTTTAAGAGGACGCTCATACTGTTCAACAGCACAGAAGCAATGCTTTATAGAGTGCAAGGGAAATTCTTTCTTGGCCTCATGCACGGCATGACTCAACCTAATTTCCATATGCAATAATGGATGGTGCTATCGAAAAGATGCAAAGACATTCGCTCACCTAACATGCATATCTATGGAACCGTCTGCAAGCCTTCTACAGCCAAATTCAGCAGCCTCATTTATATAGCAACATAAGAGCCTTGGCGGTTCCCACCACTGCTTCCAGTGAGCAATACATGATCGCCGACTTTAAGATTCAAAACCCACGACCGGGGTCGGGAAAAGCGATCGCCTTACCCCTGGTCTAAGACTCAGCATACGGTCGATAGGAGTTTTTCGGCAAGGCACCAAAGCTATCTATAGAGTTTTCTATGCAACAAAGCTGAGGGCTGGTTGCTTGTATATGTCCCACCCACGGTCTCTACCATTTCAGGGTCCGTCGGAAGTAGGCAAGTAGGCCGTTGCTCCCAGCAAGTGGGGGCACAGTGGCCGATTTTGTCTTTGACATCGGCAGCCAGGTGGCTGTGGTATGCAATCCAAATGCACCAGCATTACCACCTGTACCGCTGCTGATGGTTGGCGAGCGCTCTGCCATAGAGTTTGACCAAGCACACACACACACTCACACACATGCGCGCGCCCACGCACGTGCGTGCACATACACACACACATACACCACAGCAGAGCACTGATAGGCACGATTGGGTCTGTGCCTGCAAAATTGATTTGTCTCATAATGACCTAGCAATAATTTATTGTGTTGCTGAACAAATCACGATATTGCAGCATGGTACCATTTGGAGTAGCAGTCTAGCTCCTGCTGCTACTGTTGCTGCTGCAGCGGGAATAATTGGATGTGCAATGAAAGTGAAGGCATCATGCCGGCCACGGGCAACGGTATGGCGCCGACGGCGGCGGCTTGAGGCATCGCTGCAGCTCCTCGCAGCCCGGTGGTGCCCAGTTCTGCAATTGGAGCCACAGCGCGAGCTGCTAAGCAGTGACAAGCAGTAGCAGCAGCAGCAAGGTATCTAGAATTAATTAAATCGTAGAGTGCTGTTGCTCTATTGTGGAGACCTCTGGTGTCTGACACAGGCAGCCTAGGATGGCTAGTGTAGACGCCTCACAGGCTCATGACGAGGAAGCAAGGGACGCTGCATGCTGCACGAACCTGTATGGCCAGGTCGCACCAGTCCAGCAGAGGCTTGCCCAGGACGAGATTGCTGCGATGGTTGGCCACCACTTGCGAGATGTCAGCCAGTGCCGCCCCGTACTCGGCCGTCACAGGACTGCAACGCAGGCACGCAATGTGCTGTTTTCACGAGTGAGACGGGGTGCTAGTGCAGTCACTTGAACTCGCTAGTGGGAAGGCAAAACGATAGTCCCGCCGCCCATGCCGTCCGAGCTTCGGCATGATGAGTAGCTCATCGACGAGCATTGCTGATGCTGCTTGCGTGCCACTGGCCTAGTTGTCAACAGTTAATACCTGAGGGGGTATTTCTCTCCGACATCGCGACCCAAGTGGAATATGATGGGCTGCAGGGTGTGGTTCATCTGCTCGTGGGTCGTGACGTTGGCCACTTCTTCGCCAGGACAAAAGTCGACTCCCTAGGGTAGACAAACATAGACAGTCGCAGCTCCGCTTGCCATGCAGCATCGAGCTGGAGCACGAGCTCGCCTTGGCAGCCATCGACATGTGCGACACGCCGTCTGCGCACACTGGCCACCACGTGCCACCTAAGGCAAAGGGCTTCCAGCTGCTGTGGCCAGGTGCTCGATGCTGCACAATGCTGCTAGCAGGCGAACCGACGGACGGTGAGCCGAGCTGTCTCTCGTGGGTGATGGAATGGTGCTGAACTTACGGTGCTGAACTCCTCGGCCGAGTTGGACCACGTCCAAAGGTGAGCTTTGTACAGACCGTGCCGCACCGCCATCAGCTCGTTGCCGCGGTAGAAGAAGACGGGCCTGAAGCACGCGAGCCGTCGCTGCGGCTACACTGCTGAGCCGAGCAAGTAGATTTCCTGCTCGGTGTAGGCAGCATGGAGGGGCGGAGCTGGGGGCTGCAAGCTCGGAGCTCATACTTATTCGCCTCGGTCCCGTTGATGAGCGCGCTGCGAAGACTCTGTCCATCGATGACTCGATCGCCCGGGATCGGGACGTCGGCAAGATCGAGGAGCGTGGCAAACAGATCCATGACCGTGCCGGTCTGATGGGACACCTGCAGCAGGATGCATCGGATCGAGCGAGAGAAGCTCTTGCCCTGCCGATCCCAGCTGGTGGCTCCGAGGCAGCTACGCACCCATCGATTCAGGAGCAGCCTGGTGGACATGGGCAGCGCTGGGGCGTGGCTTTGCACTGCTTGCACCTGGAGGTGGCCAGCTGCAAGGTATGCACTGTGGTCGAGCAGCCTACGAGTGCTATGCAGGGTCAGCACCTACACAGAGCCAAGGACGACGTCTAATGTACTCTGGCTGTGCCTTAGTATTCAAACAACATGACCTGCAACTACAGTGCCAGTCTGATAGGACAGCTGCAGCAGGCTATACCCCTGGAGCTGGAATGTCTATTGTCGGGGTCCTCCCCGAAGAGACCTCTGCTAGTGGTGCTGCACAGCAATGGGTCCATTAACTGAAAAGCCTGACAGACAATGTTTGGCGTGAGTGTGCTGCTATACCCTGGATATTCAGCTGCCTGGGGCTCTGGGGCTCGGGCAAACAAGATTCGGCCACCCATGTGCCTCGGTGATTGGCGCAAGCGCGCACATCCAAAGCCGAGAATAGGGTTCTGTGGGGCCAAAGTTTTAGTGATTCAACAACAATCATTCTTCGGCAATTGCATGAATTCCAAAGTGCCATTGACTTTCAAGCCAGGTTGGCAGTCGGTTGATTGGTCATCTGTCTCCATCCAAAGTAGCAAGCTTTCATGTAATGAACGAATGCCCATACATTGCTTCTCATGCCAAGAAAAATGTGGAAGACCGGCGCAGATGCTAGCAGAAGAGCAGTAACTTAAGTAACATCATCAGAAGTTAAAAAGGCAAGATGGCTTCGTAAATCAGACGACTCACGGTAAAATTCCACAAAGTTGGGGAACGCCCACACAAATTTCATCTCTGTTTTATGATCAGCTGAACAGTGTTGTATAACTGCTAACTTAGGCCTCTTTGATGACATTATTCTACCAGCAAGACTACTATTGACAGTGTTACTACTAATGATTCTACTACCGAAAGCAGCCCTAAAAAGACTATTAGTCATCTGTGGGTAGGTACATCATTGACATTTTTGTGGTGAAGAGCTTCTGCACTCGGCTGGTGGTCATGCCATCGCATTAATGGAAAACTGAGTTTTACTCATGTGGACTAATGGGCCACGTCATTGGGACTAAGCAGAGGAGTAGCTAGTAGCTGAGTAGTTAGTAGCTGAGGGCATCTTAATTTGAATGGGTTTAATTGCAAGTATTGCATAAGATCACTGTAGCTCTTCCGGCAGGGCTTCGAACAGATTCTTAGAAGTCTTTGCATGTTTAGAATTAAACATAATTCCGAAGATGGTCATTTGAATTTGATAAATTCTGCTGAGCGTTGCTGCAGGACATGTGGTAGCTCCAGTTGGAACAATGGATGAACTTAATATTCTCACTCCAGCCTACAAGGACACAGTATCTCAGCTCATGAAACTTAACTTAGTTGTTTCTGAGCTTTCAGATTTATTGTGCCTTCAGGTCAGCTCGCGAAAATAAATTAGCTATGCTCTTTTCGTTTAAAGATTTTTTATGCCTGATGCATTGCTATTGCAGCTATGAAATCTCCTCCAGCATATGTCCCACACCCATGATGTTTCGAATTCTGACTGGCACAATGATTCTGCCGCAGCCTACAGTCATACATGACTTGCAATAATGCAATCACAATTTACTGCAGTGGATAATGCAGCCACTGCACAGCTTTTAACTAGAGGCAGAGTAGTGTTTTGCCACCATCACTGCAATACAAATTATTACCTATTGTATATCCCACCATTCATGGGGCAGGGCATTCCATTTCGGCATGCTGCTTGCAAAATACAGAGCTGCCATGTGTACCAAATGATCCAGCACACTGCACCAGTTTTGCTACTGTGTATGCGCAGCCGTAGTACATATAATTGTCGCCAGGACTGTTGGTCATTGTTGCTTTTGCCCTGCAGTGCCTGGATGGTTGAAAGTACTGCTATAATTCTTTTATAATAATAATAATAATAATTCATTTATTTAGTGCCCTAAGAGAACTGAATCTCTATTCAGGCGCTTCACATATGCCTTGAGGCTCGAGCCCACGACCTCAGTCAGACCTAGTCAGGGCGAGTACCTTAACCGATAGACCAAACCAGCTTTTGTACCGATCACAGATGAAACCCTGCTACTATTGATGCTGCTGCCCACTGCTACTCACTGGTGGTTCTAGAACTTGATTTCCGGCTGTCCTGCACTTCTACTCCTAAACTACTTACTTCCTAAACTGCTCTCCTAGGTTTACTATGCTGTACACTTTTTTGCAGCATGAGAGGAGTTCAGTTGGCTTTTGTTTAGTGATCGAAAGCTGCCTAGACTTGTAATGTGCCTGGAAAAACTCACAGTAATAGTCATCTTGATATGGTGGGGGTAATATTTAGAGAGTCACACTAAGTGCATAAATGTTATCCATTGACATTATGATTGAACAGCAACAGCTTTACCTTGCCACTATGGAGCAAGCAGCTTGCCACAAGGTCCTCAATTACTTTACTAGACACCGTCACAATGGTACGAGCATATTTTAGCAGTGATGTGAAAAGCAATCTTCGTGCTTGCGTGCATACTATCAAACATACTGTGTCGGTCGTTCTTACCTTTCCTGCCGAGATGACTCCGGGCCACCAGGCAATGGCTGGCTCCCTCATGCCTCCCTCAAAAGTTGTCTCCTTTCCACACAACAGTCGGCCATTGCTGCCACCTACAAGTGTGACGAAGGTGACTGCTATCCTTGCATAATCTGCCAGTCAAAAAATGCCGACTATGCAGCACGTTTTGTGACGTGTGCTTGGCAGCAGCTAGCCTGTCTGCTCATAGCCGAGTGATGTCTGATGCTTGGACTGCTAGAGCCTTGTTCGTGCACTCGGCCTCGTGAACTCACAAGCGGCTTCGAACGAATGCATTTGAGGGCTCGGAGGGGGGCTCTAGCCCCCAGTAATCACAAGCATTGGCACATGAAGACTCGCCCCATTCGGCACGCACGTGCTGGTGCTGACAGCAAACCAGAAGTTGCCGAGAAGCAATACGACGGCCTTTAAGGTGCATCCCTGGCCTTTGGCAGGCAGGCGGGCAAGTGAGTCACTCTGATAGCAGCCGGAGGCCTGCCTTTTCATCTAGAAAGCTTCAGACCTTTTGAGCTCGAGCATGGTTGCAGGCTTCCATTGGCCACACTCTATTTCGCCTACCGTTTAACTTAGCATAGGTGGCTGCGCCATTGTCCGACGTGAAGAAGACAAAGGTGTCCTTGTCGATGCCCAGAGCTACCAGCTTGTCCAGTATCTGCCCGACTCCATAGTCGAGTTCCCGCAGTGCGTCGCCGTACCTGGAACACGGCGCACGTGCCCGTGAGTCAGTACTCCCAACTGACTGCACGCAGGACGATATTTGGACTTGGAGAACCAAGAGCAAGCCTGATAATGTGACAGGTGCTCGAGACTGCGTGCCAAGCTGCTGCTCACGGGCAGGCCTGAACCCTCCTCCCCCCGAAATGCATCCTCAACCGGAAGCTTTGCCTTGAGCCTCCTCCTCGTCCTCCTTCCGATAGCCATCGCAGAGGGCATCAGCTCCAGCTGCCACGACCAACTCGCTCGGGTCCCGACCGGTACTTACAGCCCACGCCTGCTGGTGCCCAGAAACTTTCTGCTCGCATAGAGTGGTTCGTGAGTGGCATCCGCAGCCCAGTATAGGAAAAATGGCTGATGCGAAGCTGCCTGCTCATCTATAAAATCCAGGGCATCCTGAAAATTTCAAGCGTTGAATGTCTCGAATACCGAGCAGGGTGAGCACTCTGCCTGCCAGAGAGCAAGCGCTGCCCTGCAGGCATACCTGAATGTACCACAAGGTGATGTTAGACTCGCCCGTTTCGTTGTTAATAGCATAGTCTTCGAAATATCTGCAACGAGATCAGGAAAGAACCTGGCAGCCTTGTATGAAAACAGTTGCACACTCTGACTTACTGATGCTACTTTAGCTACAGCAGCACATGCAGTGCAGCTGCAGCTCGCGGATAATGTGCCGGCAAGCTATGAAAAGTCACGTCTGCATCTTGCTGTAAGCTGTGCTTGAAGTCGTCTCTTCTCTCAACACTAAGCCGGCAGAAGTGAGAGGCCATTCGTGTTGGTGCAGCCTTGCTAAAGGTGTAAGGAAGCCTGCCTGGAGGTGCTGGTCGTTGTTTCCTGCAGGTGTCACCAATACCCGTGTGTGCATTGGTGACAGCTGACCCTCCCCCACCCACTCATCACCCACCGAGCTGGGCTCGGACACTGCTACTCGGAGCACTACTGCCGCGGTTCACAGTCCTCGCCCTTGTGCATCGTTTGCCACGACAGAAAGTGCAATACTTGCCGTTGTGGCAAACGATTTAAAATATGACCGTTCCTACTTGTTAAGTCCCAATTCCCTAAAGCTTTCCACCACAGACTGACATAATAATATCACCTGACTTGACACCATTAAAAGAAGCTTAAAAACTCTTACGAATCTTCACGACATTTGCTCTATCCATGTGCATTGTCTTGCATGTACTCATGTGTACTGCAATTATTTGTGCCAGTATATATATATATATATATATATATATATATATAATTCATTTGTAAAGCACCCTGAGATAACTTAATCTCTATTCAGGCACTTCACATATGCCACGTGGCTCAGGCCCACGACCTCGGCCAGACCTTGGTTGGGCAAGCACCTTAACCCCTGGGCTAAGCCAGCTCGATAGTTCTCATCAATTGATATGCTTACTTTTCAGTTACTGTAAAGTGCTTAAACAGAGATTTGGCTCCTCTAAGGCTCCATACAAATGTATCAGAATCATTATTGTTGTCATTTTATTTTACCCTTTGATCCTCATTCAACTGCAACAAAATTCTCTCAACTCTCACTTCAGATCTGGATCGGCAAATTTTCCAAGTTGCTCATTTTATTTGGTGAAACTCATGTATCCATGAAACGAATTTGTTGGCCATAGCTGAGGTAGCCCACTGGTTCGCTCGCTCAGCAGCAGCATCAGGTATCTTATCAGCTTTGCATGCTCTGAATAAGAAAAGCAGCAGATGACCATTGTCTGGTCATCTATGGCTACCTTACTCACTCTTTCTCGACATCATTCCTTGCGGGACAAGCTGCTATGAGGCTATCATAATGCCGCCGGGGTACATTTCGGTGCCTTCATCGGCTTATGCTGTTTGCCTTGGCGGGCAACATAAACGTGACTTAGGCTCAGTTCTATTGTTATCCGGCTTACAATTAAACATTGGACCGATGATGACATAAGAATTGGGATGCAGTAATGCATTACACTGAATACGTGCCACTTGGCACCGAAAACGCTTCAGCAACAGTTTGCATGTCTGAGATAAAATGCTAAGGAGGCTGTTGCCTTTTCAGACACATCTCTGGAGAGGATGACTTTTTTTTTTACTAGAGTTCATACTAGAGTTCATACTTTTAATTGAAGTTATCATAGTGTGTCCAGCGTTGCAAGAGCATTTAATTTAATGGTGTGCTCCTTTTCATGACCGTGTGTTGTTTAAATGTTGTATGCCGAGCTGGTTTGGTCCAGCAGTTAAGGTGCTCGCCCGACCAAGGTCTGGCCGAGGTCGGGGGCTCGAGCCCCGTGGCACATGTGAAGCGCCTGAATAGAGATTAGGTTCTCTTAGGGTGCTATACAAATGAATTATATTGTATATATATTATATTCAGATGACTACTTCCACAGCTAGTCATCATGCTTGATTTCTGTCGATGATTAGTAACTACTTAACGAACTGGCCGGTTCAAGATCTTATTAGCTCCCTAGTTCTCTCTAGGCTTGGCTACTGCAACTCAGAATTGGCAAAGCTGCCAAAAAGCTATTAGGCCTCAACATTTGTTGACGAATATGGCACTAGGTCGGTCTTTAAAACCATAAAACACATTAATTTATTCCTTTACAGAGCAACTTTCATCCTTTGAACTGTAAGGCATGCAACGGCTGAGCTCCATGCCTAGCTGACGTATTGAACTACTTAGTGGGCCGTGATATCCCACTCAGTAAGGTGGCTGTTCTTCTTCACGACTGAGGTCCCGAAGTCGTGGGTTCGAATCCTGAGGTGCGCAATCCTTTGTTGCCACTGAAAGCTGTGTTGATAGCCTTTGTTAATGCTCTTCTGCTGCTACATAGAGAGGCTGTTAAATCAGTTAGTATTATTTTTTAGTTTCAGCCGCATCGAGTCCTCGGGTCCTCAGTGGACACAATATTAGCTGTTACTTTGTTTCACTTAACTTCTTTTGGCAACAGAATCGTTTCCTCTGCAGGTACCAGACTTAAAAATGCACTCCCCCTATTCCTGTGCAATAATATTTTCTCTTCTGCTGCCAACTTTGGCACAGCATTCGCAACCGTCTTTCACTGTTACTTAAATCCTACGTACTTCATCGACTGAGTATATCGAGTATGATCAACCTGACTTAGCTAAGCTTCTCGCTGTCCCGTTGCTTCTCGAGACGATGATTTTTCGCAACCATTTGCGCAACAAAAACCACTTAAGTTTTGAGTATGCTATAGAAAATCCTCTTGCCTGGCAACCGCATAGTCTTTGCTGCTTTTCGAGTGACAGAGATGGATTCAGGATGCCCGTTAGGTCAGATCTCATTCCTCTATCCTAATTTTGGGACTTTGCACTTCGTTAGCCTCTGGGCAGGATGGTGGCATGGCATCGTCTGACAGGTGGATATTTATAGGAGAGAGAAGCTTTCCTCTCTGCTATATTGAATCTAAGTGCTCTGGTAATAGTGAGCAGCTGGTCACAAATGCTCAGGCTGCCGAGAGCAGTGTAGCATGACTCAATGATCACAACAAAAGAAAATGGTCGTACATGCTGCATAAACGTAGATATGCACATTTAGACCAACTTCCTAAGATTTGGTAGCTAATCAATTAGGAAGGGATGTATTCACAACACTTTGACAAAATGTAGTACCAGTATGCACTGCTGGACAGAGTGCTTACCTGCCGACCATTTTCTCATCACGATACACTGGTATGTTTGGTATACTCTTGTCATCGTATGGCCCGAAGTGGCAGTTGGGTGAGCCAAACCATTGATCAAAGCCATGCTTCAGCGGCAAAAACTGTGGCTGATGACCCAGGTGCCTACACAGATAATCAGCAGCAGCAGTGTTTCTTCAATGTAAGATCGTGCTACCCTCTTGCAGCAAGAGCAACAAAGGCAGTCGTAGAGCCCCGGGAAGTAGCATGGCAGCTGCTGACACTCCAGTGAACTCTTCGCAGCCAACATCAAAGGCCGGATGCAGACAGATATAACTGCAGTAAGTAAGAATGTTCTATATGAACCACAAGAGAAACTATGTAGCTAATATTTACATCAAAAGATAATAATATAATAACAATAATATTGCACTTGATAAAGCGCCCTCAGAGAACTTAATCTCTTTCTAGGCGCTTTACATTTATGCAAAGTGATACGCAATAGAATAGTAAGTAAAATCATGCTTGAAAAACAAACAAAATGAATAACATGGTTAGGGGTTACATGCACTGGGTCAGCATGCAAATGTGGTTAGTGGCAGCATGAACAGTGTCAGCACGCATAAGCACATCGAGGACGAATCACAAGGACCCACTAAATGCTGTCCTAAATAGGTATGTTTTTAAGTTTCTTTTAAATGTGGTCAGGTCAGGGGATGTTCTGATGCAGGTCGGGAGGGAGTTCCAGGCTGTGGGAGCATACGAGCTAAATGCACGGTCTCCAAAGGATTTAAGGTTTGTACGAGGTATTTCTAGACTGTTGGATTCCAAAAAGCGAGTGGTACGATGCTTTGCCTGATGGGGTAGTATATCTGAAAGATAGGCTGGAGCCATAGAATGAAGAGACCTACAAGTGAGCGACAAAACCTTGAAGTCAATCCGTTGCTTGACTGGTAACCAGTGCAGGTCGGCGAGAAGTGGAGTAATGTGGCAACTGCGCCGCTCACGACAGACAAGCCTAGCTGCAGAGGTTTTGCACCAGCTGCAATCGCCTGATCGCACATGCTGGTAGGCCAGTAAGCAGTGAGTTGCAGAAGTCGAGACGAGATGTCACGAATGCATGGACCAACTTGGACGTGGTATCCTTATCTAAACAAGCCCTAATTTTAGCAATTTTATCAAAGATCAGATCAAGATCAAGGAAAGCCGCAACCACCAACAATCAATTTGTAACCATTCGCATCAGCTACAGTCTTTATTGATAATTCTTAGCTCTGTTAATCGTATTTTTGTAGGAATTACCGCTACTTCGAACGGCACACATACCAGTCTCGATGACCAAGGTTGATTACTAGAGATCCAGTAAATACAAGTCTACTTCATAACTGCATGTCTGGGATTATATGCTTCATTAGCAGATATCATTAGATGCTGCCCGATAACATAGAAAGAAGGGCAGGGAAGCTTAAGCCAATCTTGGACAGGCCCTCTGGCAGTTGGCATGCCGATCTACAAAACCCTCCAATCTTCCTAGATTGGCTGCCTTGGATAAGGTAAGGTTCTAGATCCCCCTGAAAAACCCTGGATACAGTAGTGGTGCTGCCTCATTCACATACTGCTCACGTGCATACACATCTAAAAGGCCTAGTCAGGAATTTTCGTGCGAGGGGCCGAACCATGAAGTTTTCAAAATTGCCACTTAAATTTAATATAGTGGCCCCCAAAAGGCACTAGTTGGCTCCCATGTTTCTTCAAGAAATTTCGAGCAAACAGCTTGGTTCAGAGGTCAAATAGAGATACTTTTAGGAAGAGCAACCAATTTTCTACTAAACGCACCATTGATCTTATGGGGTGCCGTCAGTGAGTATTTTGTCAGACTGTATCAAAATAGAAACTTATCAGATACCAGATAAAGATATTTTTGCACGACAGCCAATCCTCTTAAGTTATCATCACCGAGCCCTTGGGGTTTCGGATGGCAGAAGCACAGCATTGTGATTAAGTTACTCCAGGCACGACTGTCGTCCCGGCTGCAGTGTACAGCCATAAGAAATGCACCTACCATTTACCAATTATCTTGCTGTAGTAGCCTTGCCTCCTCAAAAGCTCTGGAAGAAGCAGCTCCATATCAGGAATTCCTCCCAGCATCTCCTGAGGTGTGTAGGCTGAAAGACATTGTGACTTACAGTTAAGTCATTGTGACTGCTAGCAAGTCACACATAATAGGATAACATCACCCTAGATGACACGAATAAGAAGCTGAAGCAAAGCGTAAAATCCGCATGGCACCTCTAGCAAGCAGCAATATACAAGCAGTATACAACCTAGCAATAGATAAGTCATTGGCTGAAAAGCAAAACGCCGAGTCTGTGCCCGGACGGTTTCAAGCAACTGATGATGTGCTGGCCGGTTACTATGGAAATTTGATTCTTACCGTTCCTTGCATGATCGTTTGACGTATAAAATCCAGTTCTGATCGGCAGTCTGCCAGTGAGCAGAGCAGATCGTGCTACAGCAAAAAAGGGCATTTTCTTTCCTGCCGAGCTTTCTATCCCATAACGGGATGCAGCCGAGTATCAGTGCCATGTGAGTATGTATTCTAAGTCTTCTAGAAGAACGATAGAGGCTCTATACACATATCTATGCACACACAAGCTCATATTCACGAACTTACATCTGACAAAAACTCCAAATATGAAGAAGCAACGGACACCACAGATAGCTTTTAAAAAACTCAGCAGCACTAGGAAAAATAATTGAGTTCATGGTGGCCATAAGCAGTGATAAAAGTCTAGAAATTCGCGGCGACAGATCACAGCTATGGAAGCAGGTTACATCAAAGTATGTGCTCTGCTTGGCCAGTGATGCCAAGCGCTTCTTACACGGTGAGCACAATGGGTTGGCCGTATAGAAGTCTGTTAGCAGCATTCCTTCATGCGCCATCCGATCGAGTGCCGGGGTTTCCCTATTGGGCTCCCCGAAAGGCCCTATATCACCATAGCCAACCTGCGAAGTAATAAGACAAAATCGGTCTACATGTTGCTTCTGATCTTGGGTCTCACTTCGCATGTTCCAGCTTTTGGCACTGCCGTTTGTCCAAAACTCACGTCGTCCATTAACATTATAATAAAGTTCAACGACTTTCCCGGTGGTATGGTGGCAAGGCAGGTAAACAGAATAAAATACGAGGAAAAAGCCAGTCGCAAACCCATGGTGACTGCCGGCTCACGAGACGAGAACCGCCCACCTTGTCACGCCCACTTCCGCTACCAAAGGTAGCTGAGGCAGACCGTGGGCGTGGCAGCGCTTCAATGCCCCGGACTCATGAGCAGCAGTGTGCTCTCGAAGTACGGAGATTAATCACTCGAAACTGATCGCAGCCTCTGAAAGCTTTAGCGTGTTGTGCATCGCTGGAATCGAGTCATAATATCCAAAACGAAGTGAGCACGACCCAGGGAATAACTAAGCATCAGTAAGGATTGAAAATTAAGCCGCCGTTACCCTTTAAAATATGAGCACGTAAAGTTTCGGAAATAAACAGCAAATAAGGAACTGTTATCCGCTAGAGTCTACTCTACTCGATAATGTAGACCAAATTGGTACTGGCAACAGTAAAGCTTCTAAAGCATCGTAAAATTTCTCAAATTAATTTCACTAGCCACCTCTATGAGTCAACGAAAAGCCCCATATCCTATTATTAAAAGCATACAACTTATTAATATTACTTTTGTGTAGGCTTTCTGCGATAAGCCATGCTGCGAGACACCAGTAATATTTAGCGAAGCATGACCTTAATGTATGTCAAACTAAATACATTGTACCCAATGCGGGCTAAAATAATTTTTGTAAGTTCTTAACAACGAGAATAATTTAATTGAAAAAATCAATTGAATAGGGAAATTATCTAATGAGAGGTCACTTTGGAACGGGATGAAATCTAGGCATCCTGTTCCAAAGTGACCTCTCATTAGACGGCCACATCAGCTCCATAATAAAGTCTGCCTACTTTCAGCTGTACAACATTGCCGAAATTAGGGGTTACTTTGACAGGAATAGCATATCTCAATTGGTCCATGCATTTGTGACATTCCGGATCGACTTCTGTAATTCACCACTTGCTGGTCTCCCGGCCTGTGCAATCAGGCACTTAAAGCTTGAGCAAAACTCAGCACCCAAGCTTGTATGTAGTGAGCGTCGAAGTTCCCATGTCACGCCACTTCTCGCCGACCTACACTGGCTCCCAGTCAAGCAATGCATGACTTCAAGGTTCTGTCACTCACATTTAGAACTTTTTATTCTTTGGCTCCAGCCAACCTATAAGATCTACTACCCCAGCAGGCTAAGCATCGTACCACCGCTTTTCGGAATCTAACTGTTTACCTATGCCTCGTACAAATCTCAAGTCCTTTGGAGACAGTGCTTTTAGTTCGCATGCTCCCAAAGTCTGGAACTCACTTTCAATTTGCGTCACGACATCCACCGACTTGACCTCATTTAAAAAGACACTAAAAAGGCAGAATTGATGAGCATGGAGATCGGTGGACTAGGAGTCTGCTAGAATGTAAAGCCAGATAGTAAAGCAAACACAGAGAAACACATAGGTAGAGCTGCTTTTCCGCCTTCCGGTGAACTACCCGACCCCTAGGCTATAAGACTCGGCCGTCTTCATAATTGACTGTAGTATTTAGCGACTCGTTTGGTTGAATTCGCATGGCAGCCAGAAGATTGACTTGCATCTAGCGGCCTCACCTCAGCTTGCTGTGTAGTTACGGGTGATCCAGACAGGCAAGTTTAATTTTAGTGTAGCGGACAACAGCTGATTGGCTGTACACTATCTCTTGGCTCATCGAGCTTCCTTCCAGGACAATTTAAGTTACTCATCAGAGCTTGAATGCCTTCGCAAGTGAGTAAGAGCAGGTCCATTCAGCATGGTCGCTCATGCAATCAATTATTTAGCTTCACGAATTGTTTGACGTGAATTTAGGTTTTGCTAGTTCGCGGCTTTTCTGAGGTTCAATTTTGTAGATACTGCACGAGACCTAAAGCTGCTTCTATTTTTCGATCATTAAATAGTGACCAACTTCTTGGCAGCACCGCAGCTCTCACAGCCTGTTCAGCACAATCGATCTGAATTGTCAAGCTAGATGCAACTTTGAATCACCATTCTCGGTATCGCACGCAGTAGTGGCTATCCATACAATGCAAGCTTAAGCAGCGGGAATAATGCATCTCTTAATAATAGTAAGAATGCGGAATTATCGAGCTACAAAAGTCCATTTGCCGTGCTTTCTTTGCAATCAGACATAAAACCTTTAAAATACAAACTCAGCACCACAGCGTGCCCATGTGCATAGAAAAGAATGCTCATAAAAAGAAAGCACTGTGCATTGATTTTTTTACCACATGGCCTCTTTAATAGAGAGCAAAGACCAACCACCCATGTAGGCCCATCCATCGCTAACGAAATACTCAGTGTTGTCAAAATAATTTGTATTTTCACATATATAGCTCTGCACTGCTTCTCCCCAACAGAGCATCCCGCTAAGGGGGTGCGATTGCGACAGAAAATGAAATGGTCCTCCTCTGAAGACCACCGCTGTGGCGAAAACCATCCTGGTTCTCAGATGGTCGCTTGATCTTCCCAATCATGGCGAAATTTCCTGCTCTCAGTCCGACGGTAGATAGCTGTCGATTGTTCTGCAGTTTCGCACGACCCCAACCCCATAAAGCAAGCTGCTGCCGGCACCAGCTATCTATATAGAAAACCTACGCTGAATTACAAAGCTATGAGAAACAATCTTAAAACGTAATCTTTTTCCATTCGGGGAGTTAAATGGCACAGTCATTCATACGCCGGAAGCTGACCGAATCCCACTTCAGCCTGAGTTTTACAAAAAGTATAGGGCGTCCGATTCTGTACGCGTTGTGTTGATAAGTAATAATAATAATAATAATAATAGTAATAACAATGCACTTGGTATAGCGCCCTCAGAGAACTCAATCTCTTTCCAGGCCCTTCACATTTGCTGAGTTGTCAAAAATTCATGGAAAGTGCACTGGGTGCGGCTTTCCAGGAAAAAAGCTCCGTTTTCAATGGCTTGATTAATAATATTACGAACTCTCACCGAGGCGTGGAGGGAGATGTTGAGTGCTAAGAGCAGTACTGAATTCTCCTAATATTTTGGTGAATCGACTCTAGAGTCGCACGCGTCAAGCTTGCCAGGATGCAGTTAAGAGGACGTTAGGACTGGAATCCTGGATGCAATTGAGAAGACTCTGTAACTGGAATCTCCATTGCACTTTCATAGTTGAGTGACTAAAAATCATCCTGCGTTTAAAACGGATATAATTATATTTAATTATATCCGGTTATAATTATATTTAAGTATATCCGGCTACCTCCCCTATTCGAATATCTATGGATATACAAATTTCCTCTGGGGTGGGGCGTCCTTTAGTGTTGGCGGGTAGGTTGTTGTAGATCCGGCTCGGCGAAGATGGCCGATTCGCCAGCCGAAGCATCACTGTTGTTTTTCGATACTTTCTCTCACGAAAGCACCGAAGTAGGTGGTATGCGCGTTCTTCAGCCCCGCTAATAGTCCATTTGATGACTTTCCATATTTCTTTGATTTGCCGCCGCATTGGCTTAGCGAGTTGCATTCGCCGACTGGTATCTGCTTTATGGCTGGTCAGCTCTCCGTGGGTCGAAGTCGTATGTATGCTCAGGTCTTCGCTTAGGGCTTAGCTCAGCTTCAGCGCTGCTAAGCAGTCTCCGCACTTCCATGTGTGCCGTGTTTGCTGCAGAGTGTGACTTTCTTCAGCCTGCGCTCACGCATACGCTGAATGTTGCAAGCCAAATGCCGCGACGGTTCTGTTTCGTGCACTCCTCAATTAATTTATGCTCATGCGGCACTTATGGTTGTTTTAAAATTGTCATGAATTATGTTATTCACGGTTTGAAAAGCATAACTGCGTTCAAGCCGCCAGCCATATTTATAAAGCTCTAAAACACTCATTCCGGACTTTTATTGCGCCGCGAAAGGAGAAGATATCATGTCATCGTTAGCTGAATCCACGACCGCTGGGACGAGAGCCTCAAGTCCTGGCGACTTATAAGCTTCGACAGACAACCGCAGGCCAGCTTAGCGGGCGAAATCGTGTCTTCGGGGTTCGCTTGCTGCAGATTCATTGTGGAAGCTCATACAGGGGCATTGGTTCTTCGAATCCTGCAGTCGACGATCGTTTATTGCCCACTGCAAGTGGTGGCGATAGCCGCCAAGGCTCTTCTGCCCCTCTATAAATGAGGCTGCTGAATCAGCAAGCTTGCTGCAGCAACCCCCCCCCAGCATACGCCTTCGCGTGCCCAAGAAGGAGAACTGGCCTGCCATAAAGCAGACAACAGTGGACGAGTGCAGCTCGTAGCTTTAAACTTTTGAGTACTGTTTTGATGTCGAGCTGCTTGTCAGTTGAGTGCCGAGGTGTCGTCTGAGCTGACACTTGTCTCTCAGCAATGCACCTGCGTTGAGCTAGCCTTTTCTCTCGGGAGAGTACTTTAGCACACAGTGCAGTATACAACCAACTCGTGTCTGTGGTCGTGTGCCGAGAGGCTTGTTAGTGGCTAAAAGGGAAAATCCTGAGATTATTTCGGTGCAGTTATCTTATATTTGGCTGGGCTATTCGTGCCCTCCCGTCCTCGAGAGTGAGCTACACAGGCATGGCTTAGTGAAGGGGTTGCCAAGTGCTCCGATGGAGGGTCCGTTGGACCGACATGAAAGGACCCTGCCCTACTTCTCTAGCCTACTACTATGTGTGCACTGTCTTTATTGCAGCAAAGCTGTGTATGTAGAATAACTATATTTAAATGATATAAGTATACATATATATATTTATATCTGTATCTATAGCTTCCTAAAGCCACGAAGATGCTGTAGGGGTTGCTATAGTGCACTTAAAACCTAATGGGCTTTGTATGTAAATGGCATAGAAATTGCAGTGTATGCTCACTTGAAATAGATCGCCCAAACAGCAACAGGAGAGCAGGCGTCGTCGTCGTACCAAAAAGTTTTGTTAGTGATTTGATCCGTTGACGACTTGCAGGGGCTGGCTGTCTCTGTCAAGGTCAGGATATGACTCCTCATTGGCTTAACCGTAGCTGCATCCCTTCCTTGCACTGATCAAGTATGGCCAGTATTGCTGAGATGCATTAGGTCCATCATGCCCCATTTCAGTGTAGTGACATTGTCCTAGTGAAGCATCCAGTGGCTGCATTTGCTGGGGCGATCTTTATTGGTGTTGCACGTGGATGGCCAATAACTTCCTGAAGCTGACCGACGATAAGACCAACTGTATCGTTACAGTGTCACCTAGTGTCACCCTCAAGTTGGAAGACCTTACCCCCTCAAGATTGGTTCATCTAGCATCACTCCCGTGACCTCTGCCCGTAATCTGGACATGCTGTTCCAATGTGACGTCATTGGAATAAGCACATCGCCCCCACAGTCAAGTCGGCCTGCTTCTAGCAGAAGAAATTTCTAGTTTAAGGTCCTGGTTAGACAAGAGTACGACAGCCGAACTAGTTCACGCATTTCCCTTATCCCCTTTATTTGGCCAGTGCCTTTAATCGGCTAAAAATATTGAAAAACTCGGCAGCTCGGCTGATCGTAGCTGCCACATCACACCTCTTCTGGCAGAGCTGTGCTGGCTCACTGTTAAGCATTGCATCGATTCATTAGCCTCTGGTGTACAGGTGGCTTCACTTGCTTGCACCAGCCTACCTATCTGACCTCGATGCTACTCCAGACTGCTCTCGAACCACCTGCTCCTTGACTTCTAGTCGGCGCTGCTCCTTGAGGTAAATCGAAATCTTTAGGTGATCAGGCCTTTAGTTCGTCGTATGCACCGAAAGTCTGGAGTTGGTATTCGGCTTCACCTCCTGCATTTACTTGCATAATTTAGGTGGCAGATAAAGCCACATTGGTTCTTTGAGTCTAAATGAAATTGTCTTTTTTGTTCTGGGTTTACATTGCATGCTTACCTTTGTGTGATTCTTTGCATGCCATTAACCAGTAGTCCTACTAACCGGTAGCCCTGAGTGTCTTCATGTGTGCCTTTGCAAGTTATCTAAGCATGCTACTTTATGATAGTAGTAAAACATTTGTATGGCACCTTAGCTGAACTAAATCATTTTCTGGGTACTATATATATGCTGATTATATATGGTTATTCCTTCTCTTGCACCGAGTTGTAAAATGCCCGGATAGAGATTTGGTTCTCTTAGTGTGCTATGCAAAAGATTTACTGTTACGAGTATTATTGATGACAATTGTCAGATACCCGTGTGTCGGCCTCTGCTGGGGGAGGGGCTAGTTGATACCATTATTATTGTGGTAGTAACGGCTGGTTTAATAGATGCAGTGACCTAACTTGTTTAAATATTTTATGCATTATCCAAAATGTCTCGGTTGGAGTGAGCTCAAGCTACTTAGCAGAGGCACCACTAACCCCTGCAGGCTACAGGAGTTAGTGGTGCCTGTGGTACCAGACATTATTGTCTTGAAACAAAAATAGGATACGTAAGAGGCAGTGCTTCCTATTCTTTGGTATGTGGCACACTGATAATAAGTGGCGTTAGATTGACTTTCAAGTCAATTACAATGCAGCTGTGCTATGATCTCCAAAGGAGTTTTCTCTATGGGTCTTGCTGAGATTTTTTGATATAAAGTTTCCATCATTCATTAAAGTTTGGTCTCTTGCTTCCTCGGTCCATGCCAGCTGAATTGCCACATCGAAACAGCAGTTTATGGCTGTAGCAAACGTTGAATGAGCTCGATAACATCATATGAGTTTGGGGGTAATTTTGTATGCCTCTATTCAGTCGTGCCTTCTGAATGCATAGGGTATTTAGTTAGCTTTCCCTGCAGTTTTGCTATTGAATTGCCACCTGCTGTTTGTAAAGTTCATTGGAGTATACTATTGTTCGGCATCTGTGTGATCATTCAGTTCCACCTGGCTGCAAGTGAATAGCGACCGCATGGATACGAGGTGGATTCTCTTACTGAATGTCCACTGCTGGCTTTGTACTGGCTGTTTTTGCAAGGCCATCTTGGCAGCATCAATGTCGCTAGGTTACATTGGGCACATCCTGAGGGTATGCACCTGTCTTGAACTCAGCAAAGCCACGACGGCTTAGGATAGGCATTCCTTGGACCGTTTAAGGGGATTTATACTTGGCTGTCCTTGAGGGTCTGCTTATTTGTGTAGTGGTTGTGGTAGGGTGTGGGACAGGTAGAACATCCGTCCTGGTCGGTTCAAGGGCCGGTTCTCTTCTCTCGGCATGCCGAGTGGGCTAAAGTGGTTGGTATTGCAATGCAATATAGTTTTCCGTGATGCTGTTAAAGCCTGAGCATCTGTCTGTGTACAGTCTTGGATCGTATCCCGGTGCTTACGTAATGGTACCCAGTGGATGTAGTTCTTTTACTATGTTTGTTCTGCATTTGGGTTATTTTTTGGCCATGGCGGTGGACGGTTGCTTTTGGACTGCTTCTCTAGTTGCAGTAAAAAAGCACAATGACAATGGTGAGCCGTGCTTTGGTCGTCACGGAGTCCCATCTGCAGCACTAGTGGTAGTCCTGTCGTTTTCAGTCATAGTGTAGAACGTTGCCACTCTTGCCGACTGGCTACCGCATTGTGCCACAGGCTGACTGTGGACAGGACTGTTTTGTCTGCACCTATATATGCTGATTCACATAACCAGCATCTGCGAGGCATGTATACCTTGCAAGAGCTCGTGCACACGTCTGTGTGTGTGTGTGTGTGTGTGTGTGCATGATGTGTACGGTCGCCTGCGCCCATGCATGCTGCAGCTAAATTCAGTCTTGAGCTATTTTTCGTCATTAAGCTATTGCATGTGTGCTGTGGCCAATGATCAGTTCAAGAGATAGGTTTTTCTCTATGTTGCCTTCGTTGTGCTTACAGGAGCTTAACTTGGATCTTATTCAATTCCCCAAGCCAGTCTGCATTTCCGAAGTCCGCATCATTCCGCTCGGATACCGTTTAGAGGTTAAAGTTCCTGGTGGCGTGCGACTTGGGTAAGGCCGCTGCCGTTGTGGGTTGTCAAAAAAAGGATGCTGTCACCCTGCTGTATTTGTGGTCCATTCATGCCGTACTTTTCTGTAGAGCCACCAACCCCTCAGCATTTAAGCTCGAGGTCTATGCCAACAACCTCGGCCGTCCACGTGCAGCCACTTTTCAGAAGATAGGACAGTAAGTACCTTTCCAGGCCTATTTAGATAATGTGATGGCTGTTACCGAAGTGAACTGTCGTTCGTGGCACATTGCCTGAAAGACATCAGCACTAAGTTGCTGTATCTCAGATATCGATGGCTGTGTGGCCCGGACAGTGGCGCCCGGCCTTCATCTGCATTTGTGAGCTGGCAGTGATCGGCCAGCAGTTGAGCATTCACGTGCCAGTGGAGCGGTATCCAGTTTTCAAGGTTGTGAGGGTTGCACTGACTCTCACAGCTGTTTCATCGTCGGCACGTGTGCTGGTGCCACGAGACGGCTGCGGGCTTGGTGCGAGGATGATGAAAGGAGAACCGAGTCGCCTCGCCACTCACAGGAGCTTCTAGTTCGACATTCTCCTTCCTGAGAAGCGTCGAGCTTATTTTGCACATTTCTCGTTTTGCGAGCCGGGTGGGGACCAAATGTGGGGTAGGGGTGAGCAGACATCCTGTCATTGATGATGGCACAGCACCTGTCTTTGTAAGGTGGTGCCGGACGAGCCTAGAACTGGCTTGACCCTGAGCTCCAGCAAAGTCCCGACTTTTCGCTAGGCACCGAGCAGCCTGACAGGATGTGGAGGGTGTGAGGGGGCCTGGCTCAGCACTGCCGCACGATTGTTGTTGACCACGGTGGAGCTCTGCCCAAGCGGTCAGGCGAGTTCTTTTTACGTGGTGAGTCGGGCAGTGTATTAGCATTGCTAAAGAAGCAGCATGGCTGCCTGCAGCTGGTGACCGTCCCCGAGGAGCTGCGTGTGGAGTCTGGGATTGGTTTTTTTTGGGAGGTGCACTCCAATCGGCTTCATTTGACGGAATTTCTACCGTGGGTAAAACTCTGGTCGATACTGCACCTCGAGATCGATGAATTCGAATGGGCTTGTGTCGAGTCTTCGTCAGGGTGAGCGCAACTTGAAGGAATTTGATTCGTTTGCGAATTGATATGTTTGCATAGGTTCACACAGAATCAGCATTGATTGCTTTAGATTTTTAGGTGGTGCATTCGGTGGACTCAGAATGGTGTTTAAGTCTTGGCCGATCCGTAATAGGAAATGGAGCTTAAGGCCCGAGGAGGGTAGGGCGAATACTCTTGCCATGATCTAACTAAGCTCACATGCTCCTCCTCAATAAAACATAATTCATTTGTATAGTGCCCCAAGAGCACTTAATCTTTATCCAGGGCTTCACGTATGCCCCAAGGCTGGAGCCTGCAATCTCGGGCAACAAAGGCTTCGAGAACCTGGACCTCTGGGCCAAACCAGGGTGGTGCAATGAGGAGATGAAGGTGTGCAGTGTGTGAAGAGTGAATGTTCGGCCAAGACTCTGGCATATTTTCTGTCCTCAGACATCGGACCTTCCAATTTGTCTTGGCCAGGGTGGAGGTGGTGCTCACTCGTGCAGCAGGTGGCACATGCAGTTGCCTGGGCGACTGGCCACCGGCCTTAGGCCACTGCCCCTGCTGCCCACTAGACCACAGCCGGACACTTCGTCGGGCACATGCCATCCACACTTAGTAGCTATCTGCCCTTCGGAATTCCAGGGATCATGACAGTAAAATAATCTGTGCACTGTCAAAGAGCAGATAAGGTTAATGGCCGAGGGCTTGAGGCCGGCTGCACGATTTAGCAAATTAGACTGCCGACAAGCAAATCGTAACCGGCAGTCAAATCACTTGTCCAAGGTTGGTAAATTATTTTAAAACTGCAGGCTCGTGGTAACTAGTGATGTATCTTGAGTCGGTGCAGATGGTCAACCTGGCGTGCATGATGCCAAACCAGCGCATGCCACTGAAGCGCTGACTCGATTAGTCTTTGCTGTACAGCGTCGATGCAATCGTGTTACCACCAAGAACACAGCACGAGACACAGCCGTTTGCAGCTGCTGTAGGTGGCTCTTCTAGAAGGCTGCAGTGCTGCTTGCACATGGAGGCGCTTGGCAGTAAGATGTGTGACACTATGAGCTGAAATTGGTCGCTCTGCTGCATCTGTTAAATTAAAACACCTCTAGCCTGCCACAGTACTCGGCAAACTGACTGCAGCATCGTAGTCCAGTTGGTATACTAAAGGCAAGCCTGGATTGCCGAGCAGCTGTCTCACTTCTGAGCCAGCGCCGTGCTGCTTAATGCGCTTAGATTCACACGTGTCTTTCTGGTGTCACTGCACTCTAGAGCAAGCGCTAAATTCAGGCAGAATTTGCAGACAGCACCGAGTGCTTATATTTATGTATGCAGAGGCCCACAGCATTTTTGCAAACTTTCAGGGACTTCGGTTAGCTAATAATAATAATAATAATAATAATAATAATAATAATAATAATGCACTTGATAAAGTGCCCTCAGAGAACTCAATCTCTTCCTAGGCGGTTCACATTTGCTGCAAAGGGAGACACAATTGAATCGTGAGTAATATCATGGTTGATGAACAACATGAACAACGTGGTTAGGGGTGACATGCACAGGGTCAGCATGCAAACGTGGTTAGTGGCAGCATGCACAGTGTCAGCACGCATAAGCACATGGAGCACGAATCACAGGGACTCACTAAATGCTGTCCTAAATAGGTGTGTTTTTCAGTTCTTTTTAAATGTGGTCAAGTCAGGGGATGTTCTGATGCAAGTCGGGAGGGAGTTCTAGGCTTAGGGAGCATACGAACTAAATGCACGGTCTCCAAAGGGTTTGAGGTTTGTACGAGGTATTGGTAGACTGTTGGATTCCGAAAAGCAGGTGGTACGATGGTTGGCCTGGTGGGGGAGTAGATCTGAGAGATAGGCTGGAGCCAAAGAATGAAGTGACTTAAAAGTGAGTGACAAAACTTTGAAGTCGATCCGTTGCTTGACTGGTAGCCAGTGCAGGTCGGTGAGAAGTGGTCGGCAAGAAACTAGGAAATGCCGTGCAGCTCCTCCAGCAGCTCATCATCCGAGTCATCTAATCAAGTGCACCCTCCCCTGTCATGAACAGTCAGCGGGTGGACGGCTATAGCGTAACGTAGGAAAAGGGTCATGCGTGTGCCTATATCAAAGGTCGTGCATGGCTTTCGGCTAGTGACACACCAATGGTTTCCATTGCCAAAGAACTGAGCTCCCCAAGTTGCTTCAGGCCTTGATGAACACCAGTTCTCTGTCTCCAACTTGTACTGCCTTAGCGCAGGGATGCATTCACAAGGCAGGACTATACAGTCATGCTTATATTTGCTCCCGTTATCATAGTTATTTATTACCGACTAAGTTTATGAAGCAGAATAGTTGGTCATTTTTTGAGTTTCGTTCTTTGGTCAGGAATGTTCAATCGCAAACTCCATTTGGCTAGGTACGACCACCAATGGTGCTAGAGGATATGGATTTGCATGCACACCACACAGATCATTGTTGCGTGACTACTTTTTAGCATTCGTATTAGCCGGAGAGCATTATGCCCACATGCCGAATTAGCCGAGATTGTCCATAACAGCTGGCAGAAAAAGCCGTTTTCATGCTTACAGAGAGGATGTGTGCAGTAGGTTTCTTCTGTCAACCTCTTCTTTGCATGTGTTGTACATCGGTAGCTATAAACCTGGAGGCCGTGGTGGTTTTGTCAGCACAAATGTCCCTCTCTGTCTGCATTAGCATAGGTCTACGGCTATAGTGCACGTGCTCTACCATGGTTAGCCTGTGTTACAACTCAAATCCTAAGGGCTAGTAGCAAGTAAAACGTGTGGCTGGAAATACAGTGTGCCAGCATAGCCAACAGTAAGGGCTTCGGTGTGGTGAAAATTTATTGGACGCATTGAAGTGCTGGGTGTGAGCTGTAGCACTGTCCTTAACTGGTGATAGGCCTTGTGATAAATCACTGCAGCAATGGTTCACTGTCACGTTTGCCACTAGGATTGACTACACCGAAGATGACATACAGTTAGTCGTCGATGAGTGCGTGATCACAGACGGTTTGGCGATCAAGGGGTGGTATTCAGCTGTTACTTTAGCTGTGTATGGCACCGTGTCTAGAGCAGAAGTCATCGTGGAGCCGAGCTCTTCACCGCCTCCGCCGCCTCCACCTCCACCGCTGCTGCTGCAGCCTCCAACACCGACCGTATCATACTTACTCAACAAAGGTAAGCGGAGCTACCCACCTGAGGCGAGTGCTGGGATGCTGGATCCGTCAAAGCTTTTGTATTCTTGAGGGCGAGTTTCAGCTAACTGCTACGTCGTTCCTTTTACAGAGGAAGTGCAAACGAGTGTGGCACAGTGGGTTGAGGGATTGCCGCAAGCAGCTGGAGTGCACACACCGGCACAGCCGGAAGTCGCGGGGCGTGGTGCCGGCGTAAGCAGTCGTGCTGGCTCTGCCCTGACTGCTACCACTGTCCAAGTTGAGGTACGATTGCTCAATGTTTTTGCTGTGCCTTGATGTGCTCTTACTTCCTTCTGTATTGCTTAATGTAAGGCCGAAAGCTTCTGAAGCTTTTTCCTGGCTCTAGTAAGTCGTTAGTCGAATGGCAAGTTTGAGCTCTGCTTTTTTCATGCTGCTTCTCGAGTTTGGTTTTTTATGTGGCTGCAGTGCCTGCAGTCCTGGGAAAATTCACTGCATTCTCTGTTTACTGCTGTTTCACTGGTCCTTTACATTGAATAATCAAAGTGGCTGTGTCCGAGAGAAACTCTCAGAGTGCTGTGCCATCTAGGTATTGGTTGCTTTTGGCAGCTGATGTGTTCGACAGCCTCTGCTGCCGACTTAAGTTACAGGTCTATATCTTGGCTAGTAGCGCACAGCTTTTGAGGACGTTATCAGGTTTGATTGTGTGACCTCTTTTAACATAGGATTCGTTTAAAAAAGAAAGAGAAGAGAGCAAAAATTCTGTGGACAGCACCGTTCAAGAGTGGGCCTCTCAGATTCATTCACCGCCTGCAGACACGAAGGCTGTCAAGAGGTCAAGGTCAGCATCGCCACCAGGCTTTGAAAGGGATAATGAAGCTGGTGACGGCAGGCCAGCAAAGAGACAACTGGATTCCCACGGTATGAAGCAACTGCTGTCGTGGTGATACGTCTTTTGATTGGTCCATCTTATTGCTGCCCTGTAAACCCGTGCTGCTGTTACTATTAGACGAAAAGACAAAAGTTTGTCATGCTGTGAGCGCTTTGTTTTTTATGTGCTACATAAGCCTAGCCAGAGGGAGGCTGGAGGCCCTCTGCCCCTCCCCTCCCCTCCCTCCCCCTATCCCGACCGGCCAGCCTATGCTGTGCAAGGAGCCTCACTGGTCAAACTGCCTCCTAAACCCTCGATGTCTAGCTGGCCCTTTAGGTCTCTTCAGCCCCAATAATAAACCATTCTTGAAAATCTTGAACACATCTATGCCAAGCCATGTTTGGGACCATTTGGTCAAGCTAGTGGGCATACAGCCCCCTCATCTTTCAGTCCACTGTTCTTTGTGCCAACTGCAATTGTCTTTGAGGCATGCTTACGCTTAAATGGTCTTGTTGAGTGCGTGCAATGCCGAGATGTCAATGGTTCGTTCCCCGTGCCTGGCATACCCATTGCTTCCACAAAAGCAGCCGGCTGTGCAACCCTGAGGTTTGCTGCTAGTAAACTGCCCGGAACTGTTTAGTGCCGTAGCAGTTGCTCGGACTACCTGTCTACTCGGACTACCGGACTACTGTCGCTACCGTCACTGCAAGCTCGAAATTGGTCGTGTTCGTAAGAGAGCCGACCTCTTGTTCGGATGTTTATTTTTCCGCGGTGAAATTGTTTGGTCTCGAATTGTTCATTGCTAGATTGACGGAAAATATCAATTAGAATTTCTCACAGCTACCTAGAGATAGGCATGGTATGTATTGCATTGCCATGGTTCTAGAACCCGTGAAAGATCACGAGATATAACACTCGGATTTGCATTGATGAGTTTAAAAATAAATGGTCCATATTCAGTGATAAGATCAAGCTGAGCTCCCACTGAGGCTTCGTTGTTTCCCTCGTCACCCGTAGCATAATATACCTAAAGCCCAAAATATTACCTTTTAGTTCCCCTGTAATTGTTGGCGCATTCGACATTGTTATAAAGAGGTTTAATCAATCTGCCGCTCATGTTGCCATATCCCTGCGATTTCTATTAGTCCGGAACTGTCTTGTTATCTGCTGTTCAGGAAAGCTGCGCTCCGATTGGCTCGTGCCTAGCAGCAGGAATGCTGCACCCTGATTTGCTAGCCAAGGTGGGGGGGAGGCACCCCAACCTGGAACCAGCCGCGACTACAGTTTGGCGCCGGCACTGCCACAGGCTGGGGTATACACTCTCGCATAACGATCTCTACTCGGATCCGTTGCCATAATTATCGGCCTGACTTTCGCCATCTCCTTGTCTTGCAGCCCAGCATGTTGGAAGTCGGCCTTTTGTCGGCTGTGTTGAAGTCACCCGTGGCAGGGGCGAGTTATAAGAGTGGACGTTTTCTTTTGAAGTTGCTGCAGCCTGACAAATTGGGATTGCTTAGAAAATTCAGCTGAGAGAAGCTAGGGAAACTTATGTTTTGTTATCGTCTTCCAGAAGAATAGTTCCACTGTGACAACAATGTTTAAATATGTTGTCGGGAATCTTCCTGGCAGTGAATTTGAGGGAATGACAATTACCATACCTTCCACGTTTTTCAAGCCGCAGCTATGAATCAAAACCGTATTCTTATCACAGTTGTGATGATGGAAAATCTGTAGTTTTTATAACGGTGGCGATAGCCATGTATTCGTTAAGCATCCTAAGCTCAACGCTCACTGGCTTCTCATTAGTCTCTTGTTGTTACTATATTCGAAGGGAATCTCTCTTTAGTTGAGCTTCTTATGTGCTACGTGCGACGCTCAGCTTTTTAATCGGTCTGTTTCTTGCTGCGTTAGATGGAAGTAACGTTTGCTCCGAGCTTCTAATGTGCATCGCTTGGTAGCTTCCGCTTCGGCCTCTTACTATTGCTACACTTGACAAAAGTTGCATTTATGTGAGATTTTCTAGAGTGTGACCACTGGCTTTCTCTGCTGCTTGTCTCACGTTCTAGTTTGCGATAGTTGTCCATATATTGAGCGCTCTTAGCTATTTTGGATACGCCTTTTGTTTAAGAAAATCAGACGAAGAAAATCGTTGGAAGCAAGTGAAGTAAGAGGTAGTGATTTTTTAGCACAAACCTCTATATCTATGATAAGGCTGCTACCATGTCAGGCGCCAACCTTTTTCTCGCAAGGGAGCCCCTTTGCTACTCACTACCTCAACTGCTCTCGTGACTCTGCTATGCTTCCTGCTTTCTCTTTGTTGCGTGAGACGAAGTCTGTTGGCTACCGAATGCGTACCGAAAGCCGCTTAGGCTGTGAGTTCGCTATACAAAACTCTCCTGCGTAACACCCACACGGTCTTTATGACTTTGTGGAGTTACTGACGGAGATACATTACATTACATTACATTACATGACTGTGGCACTTGTGATTGGTGGCTTGTGTTTGGTAGCTTGTGTTTCAGCTTTTGCCTGACTTGGCCATGAAGTAATCTCACCACTACCTTAGGTATAGGAGCGTTCCCAGATTTGGCGACATAGGTCTAAGACAAGGAAAATTGCAGGAAGAAAGCCTAAAGGCATCAGTTTACTCACTCTCAGTAAAGGCACCAGGTTGCTCACTCTCACTTGTTGGCGGGCACGTTTGTGTAAAAACCACATACCCATTTGAGCTGCTTTTTTGCCTGTATGCCGAGTGGTGCTTCTATACAGCTTTGACACAACAGGCTTTAGCCAGTGACACTCGTTATCTGATTTTTGATGCTGCAACTTAAATGCGAGTGCACTTATTTGTGTGTGTGTGCTGACAATGTGTTGTAGACCCCTCAGCTGCAAGCTCGTTTGATCATTTAACTCCTGAGCATTCTCCTACAAATGAGCAGTTGTACATGTCTGACCAGGAGATTGGTGGCATGGGTACTGCAGACGATCAAGATCAGGAGGAGATGGATTCTGAGGAAGAGCTACTGGCTGAAGACATAATCACTACAGACATGGTAAGTTAGAAGTTTTCAAAATTAGCGCTATTGTGCAATAGTTACATAGCTGTAGATTGAATTTCTTTGGCCTTAGTGTACTCGAAGAGAACACTTCTCCGGGTTGATGGCAAATATCTGCTAAACTTGCTTTCAGTAAATACCTCCTGTTGTTGAATGGATCACTTATGGCAAGAAGTCGATCTTTATGTTGTAGACCGGTTACCTAGATTTCGAAGGTGCAGCTGACGACGGATGGAACTTCCCCGTGGTCTCTTTTAATCCATACCAGTGTGACCTCTCACCTCTATGTGTAGGTTTTTACTTTTATTACTAACCGATCCGCACTGGTGCATATCTTATGGTGCATAGTTTTTTTGCCGAGTGGCCATGCTTGTGTTGATTCTGGTATTGCAATGCATGCTGCATGTTGCCTGCTGCCTTTGGCTGCTATTAACAGGGCCTAACGTTTGGGTAGCAATGGGGCTTACGAGCAGGGCTGGCGGCTATGTCTTCTGAGTTGTTCTTGGGAGGCGTCTTCTGGGACATTTTCATTAAACGTTTCCTCTTGCTAAAGCAAGGCACCTTCATACACAAGTTTGTATTGTGTACCCAGCTTTTTTAGTGGAGAGGTCTGATTTTTTGACAGTCGGTGCTGCTACTTAAGGGAGCATGCACATTTTTGCCGAGCTCTTATACTTGTAAGTTGCTGTCAAGATGAAAAATGGTATAGATCGCCGTTGATATCTCTGCCGAGTAGGTGACATGTTCTGGATTGATCCCTATGTGGCTCAGTACTGCTGCCAAGTGGCTCTCAATAGGTGCATGTGCTTGCGAGTTGAGTACCCATGCAGGCAAATGTAAGCCATCTCTCTCATGCGTTTGCTAGTGCTTTATACCTACCAAGAATGGTGGATCCGGAAATAGCTTGAAGCACTTCTCTCTCCCAGCCCCCCTCCTCTCAGTGGAACAACGAAGTTCTCTTTGCCCCACCCATAAGTGCCTCATCTATGCTACCAGCCATTTGATTAAGGAACATATCTTTTGTAAATTTCTTGAAAATCATAATCGTAATCGTAGAGGTCACGACCTTGGTCGTAAAAGATAGGCTTCTAACTCCTGGGCCAAACCAGAGCAGGGCTGGAGTGCTACTGCTACGCCACTGCACGACTAATTGGCCTGGGCCGTTCATTAAAAATGTAATAATATCCAAGCTAATTCGTACATACACGTGTGCAATACTACAGATCGCCTAAGATAGTGTCTTTATTGCATGTGTGCAAGCGTGTGATAGTGGATATGTGCATTATTTCTCACCCCATCCTTTTCTCGTTTTGGATAGTCCTTCTATAGCCCGGTCTTGACTCAGTATCAACTCGAAAAGCAGCGCCTTTCCGACGAAGCCGACATGCCGGAGACCAGTGCCAAAATTGTTGATGTGGTCGAAGCATTTCAGCACGCCGAGCATTTTAGCAAGTGAGCTCTGACGCAGCTGCTTCTATTGCTTTTTTTTGCGCTAACAGCGCACCCCATTGCCGCCCTCCTTGTCTGCTGCTGCTGCTCTTTGTGCTGCTGCAGTGCTGCTTCCGACGAGCAGCTTCACATCCTGCTTGCAGGTGGATCGAAGCCGTCGAGGCGCTGCCGTCGTTGCTGCCCTCAGGGCTGCCGTTCTTGACCGCCGACCAGCCCTCTCATAGTAAGCTGTGATGAGCGTGCTAGACGTTGGCTTGTGCTTTGTCGGGTTTGTTGGGCAGCTCGGTTTGCACACACACACGCACGCGGCTCGGTCGCTCGTGTCGGCAGCTGTTTGAGTGCAGCAGCATTTCGCAGGCTGTCCCGTTTCGTGTTGGATCTAGCTGGACCGTGCTGCTTGTATGTACAGGTACCGTTCTGAGGACGCTGGTCGATTGGACAGTCGAGGGATTGGACTTGAGCAGGGCGATGCAGCAGCCCGATGCACCATTCAAAGTGCGGCAGCTGAAGATGGGCATAAGGATGGCGGCGGCGCTGTTCAGCTGTGATGAGGAAATCACCTTCTGTTTGCTGGTATTTCCTGCTGCTCGATGGCACACTGCCTTCTCTTTCTGCAGCTCTTTATGTTGCTGTCTGTTTTGCGGTCAATGTGAGCGTGTTTGGCTTGCCAGCACAGCCTTGAGATCTCAAACTTCTCATTTCGGTCCTTTCGCCTCGTCTCACTAGTAGCCTTTAGGATGCTTATGCTGAGATGTGAAACACGCATAGGTGTGGTGTATTGGACTGCTGTACTAGCACGCATCAAGTAGCCGATGATGATCGAAAGCCCGGGTTTTCCTTGATGTATTGTTGTTTCACGTGAGCACTTGAGCCTTATCATCGGAATGCAGAAGTAGGGCCTAAAATGACGTTTACTGGATGCCACTGCTTTGCAATGATAATAATAATAAATTTAAATAGCTCCAAAGAGAACCACATCTCTTTCTAGGCACGGTGCATGCGCCGAAGGGGAAGCAAGCATGGCATGACCTGCCTTGCTACGGATTTTTCTAAGGACTTCAAATAAGAGCCAAGTTTTTGGATGGGGTTTTACAGGTTTGCCCTATCCCCACCCCCTCATACATTGATGGATCATAAGGAGTATGATCTGCCTTGCTGTTGCAAATTTCAATTTGCAATTGTGTGTAACAACTATTGTGGTGTAGCTAGCTATACAAGGAAAAGGGATGGGTATTGTAATTCTCGGGATACGAAGCTGCCACTGCCTGTACGACAGGCCCCCCCCCCGTATTCACTTTTTTCTACGATTTTTTGCCAAGCTCTTGAGCTTCCAAACCCTGCATGACCGTCGGAAACAATTTGCTGGCATGCCCCTCCCATGGTCAATGCAACGATGGTGCAAGGGTGCAGAAGCAGCTGCTGGCGACCTGTTTGCCCAATCCTAGTGAACCGAATGACCTTTTGGGTGGAACAATGACTAGCAGCATTTTCTTTTATCTTGGTGTTGCTGGGATGTTTTGATCGTCCCCTACGTCTCGTACCTTGACGGAGGAATCACGTTTTGCATTTCTGCATGGCAGGAATGTGGTGTCCTGGAACGGCTGATCGACCTGCTTACAGCCGACTGCATGTCTTCATCCATAAAACTGCTAGTACTGCGTGCTGTGGACACCTGCACGCAGATGCGATGTGGTGTCGAATGGTTCTTCGGTGTTCACGATCTACAGCAGCAGCTGCTTCGAAACGGCAACCAGCCTGGTGCAAGGGCCACCTGCTACCAGCGCTTGCTTGACTTGATCTTAGAGAAGCAGGTAACATCTTAGCGTGTGTGCAAAATATGCAGTGAATTGCTTCTTTTTGCTGTCATGAATTCTTTGAAAGTCCTCGATAAATCTCAATGCTTGCATGGGGATTAAAAAGGGGTTAGTATGCTGGCCTTTGAAGACCGAGGTCATGGGCTCGAGCCCTTCGGCATATGTGAAGCGCCTGGATAGAGATTCTCATAGGGCACTATGCAAATGAATTGTATATTTTTTTAAGCTAAGCAAGTACATTTTTTGATAGATTTCATTTTCCCTCCCTTTATCACCCTTGTTTATTTATGATGGCGGTTTAGTAAATAGCCTCGTATCCGGAGGGGCCATCACATCCCATTTTATTGCAGCAAATACTGTAATTATGCTTATGAAGCTGTTTGCAAATCTCACTTAATCATATGTGTCACCTATACCTCGTACAAACCTCAAATCCTTGGGAGATTGTGCATTTAGTTCATATTCTCCCAAAGCCTGAAACTCCCGACTTGCGTCACGACATCCCCTGACTTGACCACATTTAAAAAGAAATTGAAACACACCTATTCATGACAGCATTTAGTCGGTCCCTGTGATTGGTCATTTATGTGCTTTTGCATGCTGACACTGCATGCTGCCACCACACTTGCATGCTGACCGTGTGCATGTCACCCCAAACCATGTTATTCATGTTGTTTATCAAGCAATATTCCACTCACCATTCGATCGTGTTTTTTTTGCAGCAATGTAAAGCGCCTAGAAAGAGATTGAGTTCTCTGAGGGCACTTTATCAAGTGTTTTATTATTATTATTATGTGGTCCTATGTCTTAAAAATGAAATGGTTCAATGCTTGGCTGTTTCTAAAAAAAATTGCTTGATCCTGTGGTCGCCAGTGTTTTCATACAAGTACTTGTCCTTTCGCAGCTATCAAACCTCGACACACAAGGATCCAAGTTTTGCTCTTGAGCTCCTATTTTGGCATTCAGTACTGGATGGTCTAAAAGTAGGGATAGTGAATGCCTAGTGGAAATCTAGTTCGATTGATCAGTCCCGAGAATATTGGTAAGATGTGTTGCTACTTGCACCTGATCTTATTTTCTGCTGTCACCCATGTTTTACTTTGGCTCGTTGTCATTCTGTCGATGGAAGCGTTCTGTTTGTATCGTCTTGGTTGTTAGCAGCATGGTAAGACTTATAGATACTTGAAGTCTCTGGCTCCTATCCAAGGCTTGGGTGTAGGTTTGGCTGTCTGGTTTCGCTTGGCTAAAGGTGTTTGACTATTGCTCAAAGAGCCCTCAGTGCTAAAAAATTCAGAAAGCTCCAATTTAGATCATGTAGTGGAGCCTCACTTGGTCTGACTTGCGAAGGTTAGCTCCAGGTGTTCTGACATTGACAAGCATTTGCTTTCGACCAAGACTTCTAGTTATCTGATAATTGAACAAAGGACCGTTTAGAGCTGTTCTAGTCTTTTGTTGCTACACAAAGGAGATTTGAGCTCACTTGCATTAGTAACGAATCTTGATTTAAACAAAGATGGCAGCCCGAATTTTTAAATTGCAGCCATAAGCACGTGTGTGACTATATTTGGCTTTGCAACCCCTACACTTTGCAAAACCGTGCGAATATTAGATGTGCTCGTCATGCTGCACCCTAAAAATTGTATGAGGTTCTAAAACTCACTTTGCAGACGGTTAGAAGAAGCAGTTCATGTCACACTTGCAGATTCTTGTGTATGCATCCCTTGGTACCTGCTAATGTTTTTTACATTTGTTTATCGGGAGTAATGGCCAGAATTTATTTACCTGGGCCCTAACATACAGAAGCTGTGGATGCCGTGTCCTTTAAGGTATTCACCATTCTAGCATCACCCCAAGAAAAATCACCTTTTGATATTCTTTAATTGGAGACAGATACTTCGAACTATAATTCTATTTTCAATGTTCGTTAGTTGTCTGAAGTGTAAAAACCGGGTGCAACACTTGCAGTGCTTTAACACAAGGCCCCATAATTATTTTCAGTAGTATTTCAAGCAGCATTTCAGCAGCTGTCATCTTATGTATTAATTTTGCTAATCAAGAGTATGTAAGACTTTCTGTCACCATTTTCCCCCACACTTGCTGTGACACTACAGACTCCACGTGGTGCATGTGTTGGAGAACGTGCTTCGTTTGCACAATTCACTGACTGCCATAACTGAGTTGACATTGTTGCAGATCGCTCGCACGACCGTATCGATATCTGCTCTTCTGCAGAAAGTCCATGCCTTCGATTTACTAGTTAAACTTCAAGACACGGTGAAAAGGTAATTGTTTTGTCCCTTCTTTCCCTTTCAGTTTTAGAATTCCCGTAATGGTGCTGTGGACTTTAAGAATCATGCAGACCTGATGCCGTCTTGTTTGCTTGCTCCAGGGTGGCTGTGAGAATGGGTGATGCAGCAAATGCAAGCAAAGAGCTGTCAATGGAGAAAGATGACGGTATGGCTGAAGAATGCGATGACGATATGATTGGTGCAGATGATCCGACCACTGATGAGGAACATGAACCTGCATCCGGAGCAGCAGTGGGCACTGCTGCTGCAGGCTCCTCTGGATTGCAATCGTGCACAAACGTTATACATAACCTGATCTCTGATCGCATCTTGGAAAGTGATGCAGATGTGATCATATCTTGCTTGAACGAAGCAACTTTTGTTCTTCGCTCAGCAGAGTCAACAATCGTAAGTATCGACCATATTATTTGCACTTGTCGTTAGGAGATTTCACCTATGCTGGACGTTGGATGCAAGATTTTGGTAGTTTCGTTCTTAGTGTTCGTGCTGCTAGACAAGAGTTACACAAGGGAACTTTTCAGGTTTCCAACTTGTCGATTGAGGATGACTTGGCACTAGTTTCATGAGCCATCTATTGCAAATAATTATTTGTAGGCTCAACCATCCCGAGGCTTGCCTTTGAAGACTCAGTTTGAGGTGAGGTATAAGCCGTACGATCCCTTTCAAGGGGTTTACCGGATGTTTCATTCATGGTGAGTTGCTGGTGATGCATATGCCTTGGCGTGAGGCGTTTATGTGACCTTAACTGGTATAGGTTTGACCTTTGGAGGCTGTGGCAACGTGATAAGATTTGTAGAGAGTTACAGAGCCTAGCAAGGAAGGGTCATTGAATGCTTTTGGTTCAGTTGAGTTGATTGAAAACCGGTGTATCCATAAATGCTGTTTGGTTGTGGTAGTGGTGTTTTACACCGGTCAAAGGCAGCACTTATTCCACCTGTGAAGGCATGTCAGGTAGAGGAATTGAGCAGGGGAATGGCGAGGAAGGTGTCTTTTATACAAGCAGCTTCAATATCAGGTTCCTTAAGGTTTTTCGATTTGCTAGTGATTTTGGATACCGAAGAGGATAAATACTGCAGGCTGAATGAGATCCACATGTGGTCGGATGTGTAGAATTTGACAAAGGTAGGAGCTGACAGCATGCAATTGTAGGAGAATATTTGATCGAGTGTATGACCTGTTTTGAATATGGCCATGCATATGAGCCATGGGAGAAAATGAATCAGCCTATATAGGAAATTTGGCACCTAGAGTGTAGTCGGGTCGTCGAGCTGAATGTTTAAATCCACCAGAACAAGAAAAGGACGGTTTGTGGAATGAAATGATGTAAAAAAAACATGAAGTCTTAATACTGGGGGATAGGTGACTGCCATCATTGGCAGCTTGCAGCTGGGGGGACTCAGTGCAAGAGAGGCCTGCTTCGAGGGGACTACAAACTGCTTAGAATTCGGGAAAGAACAAGCGACAATGGCTATGAGTGTTTATTGACCTTTGGGTGTGAAAGAAAGAGAAGCCTGTTGGGGTGGCATCGGTTATTGTCAGGCAGTTAGTGCAATCCAGACAGGTCTGTCACTGCAAACAAGTCTAGGGCATTATCTATAAGTAATGTTGCATATAGTAGCCGTTTATTGTATATAGAACTGGCATTCCATAAGCACATTTTAAGAATGGCCCTGGGGTTGTAGTCGGCTTGATGACTATATGGTTCATTCTATAGAGTCATTCACTGAAGAGCTTGAGCATGAGCATGCTGGACGGCTTGAAACAGTGCAAGAAATACCGGAGCCACGTCAATAATCTCCTTTCTTAATTTGTTTGGGCTTCCTGTGAGAGATATATCTGTTCCGGTCAATATCCCTTCACCCTAGTGAACTTATCTTTTTTGTTCCGGTGTGCTCTGTGCATGCGCCGTTGCATTATTCAGTGCATGACACATACCAGAGTTCTTACTAACTGTCGGCTAGAAGTGTCATGTTTGCTTTAGCATGCTGGCCTACGTATGATAACTATTTTCTATGTATGCCTTATACCGTGCAAGTCACTAGCCTTTGTAATGTAATGTAATGTAATGTATCTCCATCTGTAACTCCACAAAGTCATAAAGACCATGTGGGTGTTACGCAGGATAGTTTTGTATAGCGCACTCACAGCCTAAGCAGCTTTCGGTAGCCAACAGACTTCGTCTCACGCAACAAAGAGAAAGTGGGAAGCATAGCAGAGTCAGGAGAGCAGTTGAGGTAGTGAGTAGCATGGAAGTAGCAGCTCAGGACTGCTGAAAAGGATGAGCCACAGTCGGCAGTAGGAGAGTAGTTGTCGTTGTGGAAGAAATTTTTGGGCACTAAGAGTCAGCGAAGGGAGCAAATGCCCACAGAATGGCTGGCACATGCACACATGGAAGCATTTAATGTGCATACAACCGTATAATAGACACTACGGACAAAACAAACACACAGGCTTTTAAAAGGTCTTATCTATTTCAGATACCAAGCTCGACGCTCGTAAGAACTTTGATTTTAGGGAAATCAAGCTCTAGCCCGAAAGTGCGAGTTGTGCTTGGTGAAAATACAGCACTCAAAGAGCACTGCCACCTGGCTTCTGCAGCAGCAAGAATATTATAGTGGTGCTGACGAATTTCTTCATAGCTCAAGGAGGCTGATGAAGTGGACAACTTAGTATACTACTAAAATGTCAACGAATCAGTATTGAATAAATGGGCGTTTGGGCTACGAGCTCAAAGAGTACACACAGCCCGTCTTGTCATGTGGGTGGAGTCTGTTTCGCCAGGCTTACAAGACAAAGTGACTTGCCATCCTTGGTGAAGGAGAGCAAATTTGGTAGTGCCATAGTGAAGTGAAGGAAAGTAACAGTTGGATGTGGTCTGATGCTGGCCGAACACAGTCTCTATGAATGATATTGCTGTCAGTATCGTGGATATAGCCAAGTTTCTAGCCAAGGATGGGGACAGGCCATGACTTTGTCAGATGCACCCAATTGCAAAAGCCTGAAGGGGTATGTCTTTAGTGCACTCGGTTCGTCGCACCTCTTGAGATCGTACAACGGGTCGTGGCCGGTTGCCCCCTTCCCCACCAATGGTCAGTTCAAGGGGTTGAACACAGCCATTACGGCTACTTGCCTCGGCAGTGTTACACCTTTGTATTGATGATAGTTGATAGATGGATGGATGGATAGATAGATAAATGATAGATATGATTGATGATATATGATTGGATTGGTGATAGTGACCGAGCATTAATCGAATATTGGCATCAGTGTTGCTTGATCTTTTGTTCTTGGATTGTTCAATTAGCAGCTTTCTGGCAGCCGAGGTATGTCTATTCACGAGCTGTTTTCGTAATGTAGTGGTCAACTTCAACTAGCTGCATACTTATGCTCATGACGATTTTTTTGGTACATTTTCATTCAGCAAGCTGCTGGAGGCAATATTCGTTTGCCTGTCGTCACCGATGACATCGACACACGGAGGAATATTTGTTGCTATCCGTGACTTCCTTAGCCAGCTTCTCAAGACCCAGCAAGGTCTACTTTACCTGTTTCACGCTCCGGAAACTTGCAACGGCATCATCCGCTCGCTGATCCAGACAGGCGTAAGCAAGCGTCGTGCAGCAGATGATGCTGATGTTGTGCGCCCGCCACCTTGTGCTCACAATGTAACTTGCACGACCGGTCTCGGCGGGGGTCTACTGCTGCTAGTTGGTCACGATGCGTGAGCACACGATGGGTGGCTTTGTACTGCAGGATTTCGAGAAGGATAGCAGCGAGGCAGAGCTGAACGCCAGCCAGCAGCTGGGCCTGCAGCTCATTCACTACCTGCAGGCGCTGCAGTTCATCGACGAACTAAAAGAGTATTGGGACAAAGGTATTACGGTTGCCTCTCTCTCTCTCTCTCTCTCTCTCTCTCTCTCTCTCTCTCTCTCCTTCAGTTTATACTATTTCACCGACTGCTCACGTCCACAGCTGCTAAAGCTGCTTTTGGCACTTGCTTTGTCGACGAGTGGCCGTGTGAATCCTTTTTTTTAGACAGCCAGGAATGCGACGTGGACGATGCAGAGGCAATAGGCATTCTCCACTCGTTGCACATAATGACATTCACGCCGCTGGGCAAGGAAGCCGTGGTGCAGGTTCTCGGCTACGATTACAACCTCGAGTCGCTGCTAGCATTCATCTCGGCCACAGGTGGGCGATTTCACTTCGCGCTGTGGCGCCAAGTGCGCTGCTCTGCTTGCTCATGCGCATGCTTGCCGGCGCGCCGACCTAGTACCGCGTGTTTGCATAGGTGACGACCTCGTCGATTCAAAAATGAAAGAGTCCGTGTGCGCCCGATACACTGCCGAGCTGCTACAGCTGCTGATGACCTACTCGGAGAATGTCGACATGCTTCAGCGGTTCTCTGGGAAACTCCTGGACATTTGTTCTCAAGGTGACCGGCTTTTAACCCTGATGCCACTGAATAACTACATATATGCACCAGTTTGCTGGCAAAAAGTGAACCTGTAGGCCACGGGTTAGATAGATCTGACCTTTGAGGATCTGTTGTACCTGTAGATAGGTCTAAATTTTTACTATCTGGGTGCTGTTTGTACCTAACTTGCCTATACGGTGCGACCAGGAACGGCGTGTCTTACAAGCTCGTCATTCAAGCTATAATCGCTGCATTACTGATGGCCAACATGGCTAAGTTTTGCCACATTATTCACAGGCCGTGTTCTATTCTCACGAAAAAGTAGGATGAATGCGAGTTTGCTGTTCAGCATGTAGTTTTTTGGTGAGCTGCACGTGAAAGTACAGAAATGCATTTTTGGTTAATTTGATTAACACGGCACAGCATGTTACTGAGTCGTTTCTGTTGAATGTCCGGGTTTTCGAGCATCCACTGCGCAAACTGGCGTGCCAACTATTAGAGAGGCCTACCAAGTGGCCACATTTTCTGAAGGAGTGCTGGGGCTTTCGATTGTGCTTCCTTTGCAGCAGATGTAAAGTTCCTAGAAAGAGATTCAGTTCTCCGAGGGTGCTATATCAAATGCATTATTATTATTTGTGATTGGATTAGCTATTCTTGGATTTGTCTTTTTTTCTCGAACACAGTAGAAGTCATACTGATTGCTCTCCCTCACTCTGTATTATGCTTTGTGGCAATCTGGATTTGGTAGACTTCTTTCTAATGTACTTGCTTTAAGATGTACTTTTATGCCGCTGGTAGTGCCATTCTCACCGCTGGGTGTTTCCTTTCATTTGTGAGTAGAGGTGGCCACCAGGGCGGCAGGCATCCAGGAATGGTTGCAGCCACTCAAAGAGATCTCTGTTCTTGGCTATGAGAGCTTGCCTTCGCTGATTAGCTCTCTGAAGACATCAGCTGAAGGCTTACCGGAGATTAGCAAGGCCCTCGTTACGACATTGCGGCTCTTGCGACATTTGGCAGTGCCACCAGAACAGGCTCTGACAGCTGAGGGTATGTTGATGGTCGATACTGTGAAACACTAAAATGTCTAAGGCTCTAAGGCTTTGCTATTAATGTGCATGGCGCTTTAGAGAAAATAGAAGCGCTCTGTTGCGAATGAGCCTCTTTTTTGTGGCAGAAGTGCTCCTAAATCTCTTTTCGTTTGCTAGGCTGTCTGCGAAATTTTACAGCAATAAGTTTAATTTATAATTGTGCCTAAAGTGAGAGCCGAATTTTTAAAGCACTTTAGGACTCTTAAGGACCATCGTGGTGCTTTAAAGCAAGAATGGTATATCCTGCCGTCATCGGGAGTTATACTGACAGCCTTTCAAGCACTTAAGCCTCAGGACTCGTCCATTTCGAATTGCCGTGCAAAGAATAGTAATAATAATTAGATATTCGTATTGTGCTCTAAGAGAACTAAATCTCTCTCTTGGCACTTGACACGTGCTTGAAAGGAAGCACATTAATTGGCTAGTGATAACATGCACAGTGCCAACAGGCATAAGCATACACAGGACAATTTACACGGATACAGCAAATGCCGTGACGAGCAGGTACGTTGTAGCTTCTCATTAAATGTCAACTCGGGAAGGGGAGGATGGACGTGGTAACGTCAGTCGAGAGTGAGCTTCAGGCTTTAGGAGTATGCGAACTGAAGGCACGGTCTCTAAAGTACTTGAGGTTGAGTCGAGGCACAGCTGAACGACTACAATCAGAACCGTTGGTTCGAACTATGCCTAGTCTGAGTGGAAAATAGTTCGTATAGATAGGCTGGAGCTAGAAAATGAAGGAAACTTGAACTGAGCGATATAATCTTGAAGTCGAAACGATGCGTGATGGGGAGCCAGCTGTGGTCAGTGAGAAGTGATATAGTGTGGCAACTGCGAAGTTTACACCAGACAAGCCTAACTGCAGAGTTTTGCACCGACTGCAAGTGCCTTATTGCACTGGCAGGAAGATCTGTTTGTGAGTTACAGAAGTCGAGAGGGGATGTTACAGAGGCATGCGCTAATTTGGATTTTGTACCCCTATCTAAACAGGCCCGAACTTATGCAATGTTACGTAGGTGAAAGTAGGAAGACGACTGTGGAGCTGATGTGGTCTTCTAATGAAAGATCTCTTTGGAACAGGACTCTCTATGGAACAGGACTCGCTAAGTTTGTGCAGTTGCCACAGGAGACATGCTAGCCAATTCCAATTTAGTGGCAGAGGTTTTCCAATCTCTGAGTAACTTGGTTTGCCTGTAACTAGTAAGTTGTTTATCGACATTCAATTGGAGAGAGTTTATGGAAGTGATATCAAAAGGAAAAGCATTGTTTGTAAAAGTGACTCCAGTTAATGTGCCGATGTGTAAAGTGTTCCCAAGTTATGTTGCCGATTCTGAACGTAATTTTTGAGATAAGCAATTCTTAGGTTGCTCAGTCCAAATTCGATCGTGTCTGGCTAGCAGCCAATGCTTAAGAAGGGAAGGGCCTTTATCTCAACCCTGCGTTTGTATATAAATTGCTGCTTCCATAAATGATCGTCCTATGCAGTCTTTGCACTTGGGGTGCATATAGAAATGTCAATGCCTGCTGGATGTTTTAATCCTCAGATCTTTTATAGGTACTGTAGAACTGAAGTACAAGTATGCGACCGTGGAACTATTTTCAGCTGATTGCCTGGCAGTCCTAATCAACATACTTCAGGTAGGTATGGCTATGAAAGAGCCGGGCGGGTGGGATGACCACTTTCCATTGTAGCCGCTGTTGATGAGGATTCTTTTAAAGGCAATGGGGTGACCAGCTTTTGCTACTTGTTTTTATTTAGTTGCCTCTTTCCTTGACCTGTTTTGCTCCAATTCCATAACCACCCATAGTTTGCCCATTAGTACTGTCTCAGGGTCACAGAAAGGTGTCTTCTTTGTAACCCGGCAATAGGACTGTGCACACCATTTCACAAGATTGTTAATGATAAAAATTTAATTCATTTGTTTAGCACCCTAAGAGAACTTGATCTCTATTCAGGTGCTTCACGTGTGCCCGGCGGGCTCGAGCCCATGACCTCGGCCATCAAATGCATTCACCCTGACCTTGGTCGGGGCAAGCACCCTAGCAACTAGGCCTAACCAGCATGACATTGCTGCAAAACGACGCTATCCACATGTATCGTTCTTTAGAAACTGGCCGACAAGCAGCTGCGCACGTGGCAGCGAGGTGTTCCAGACCGGCATGCCTACAGAGACCGGCTCGTGGCCACCATAAAGCCGACTCTCGAACTGGTAAAAGCAATCCTCACCCATCTCATTGCTTCTCGAACGGCCAGCGAGTTCAACGACACCAGCTGCCTCGCTGCACTGTTCTCAGTATATACGGTTATGTGCTCTCTGCCACCTGGTGGTGTGTATACAGATGATATTGTTAAGGTAATTGCAGACTATTTAATGCTTGCACTTATGTGTATATTATGTTGCAGAGTTTTTTCTTCTAAATCTGTCGACGTGGTTGCAGATCGTCATTTTGTGTGCTTGCTGATTTTGCTCCTACCTGACGTGATTGGTACTTGCTCGGTGGGGAAAATGTGTTGCTTTCATTTTAGTTGATTTGGCCTTCGGTTGTTCTGTATTTTGAAATAGTTGAGTATACCCCACGTCGTGGTACCCATAGAGATCCCATTTTAGGTATCACTGCTGCTTTGTCAAGATAATAATAAAAATAATGATAATATATTTGTATAGCACCCTCAGAGAACTGAATCTCTTTCTAGGCACTTTACAGCGGCTGTGTAGAAAGTAATACCAAATGATGGATAGTAACATCCACAGGCATCATGTAAGCAGGTACGTGCACACGAAGAACAAATTACATAGACACGCCAAATGCTTTAATAAACAGGTGTGTTTTAAGCTTCTTTTTAAATGTCGTCATGTCAGAAGACGCTGTGATGTGCATAGGTAGTGAGTTACAGGCTTTGGGAGCATAGGAACTAAAGGCAGTCTCCAACGGTTTTGAGGTTCATACGAGGTACAGCTAAACGATTTGAGTCAGAACAGCGGGTTGTACGATTCTTCACCTGGTGGGGAGTAGTTCTGATAGGTACGCTGGAGCCAGATAATGAAGGGACCGAAAAGTTAGTGACAGAAAGATCTGGGCCGTTAGTATATCCCCATTTATTAGGTTCCGTGTCGGCAAGTTTTTGCTATGCCTACGTTGGGGTACCCTGACAGATGTGTGCATTCTATTTCCAGCAGGTGCTAACTCAACGAAACCATGCTAATATCAACTGTCAAGTGGTCGGGTTTTTTCGAGCTCGGGTTAATTTTCGCGTCTGGGCACATTTTGTGAACTCGAGGTTCAGCCAGAAAAAAGCTCGATCATTTCATAGTGATGCCACTTTGCTGGCTGATAAGCTTCATGCTAATAATGGGACGTAGTGCCAACTGCTGGTAGATAACTGCATATGTCGCGTACAGTTGTCCATACAGTCTTACGAGTGTCCATTTGTTGAAGGTCACATTCAGCTTAGAGAACTATTTTTTATCTGATGCCTTCCAGCTGATGGCTACCCGAGCCTTCTTCTTTACACGGATCTCGATCGTTTGTCTGGGCTCAATGCCCTGCTTCCTGGAACTCTTTATGCATCTTATTCTTCAGTCTGTGACAGGGGAGCCAAGGCTTGCTTTTTTGATATCCTTCAGAGATGCTGGCTTTCAATGGGCATTTAATTGTGTTCTGTGACCTACATCAGCAAACTTCTGAGTTTTGCGTATGTGCAAATATGGATAAATTGCATCTCTTGTTGGCTTTAGTTGTCGTTGAAATTGTAGGAGGTTTGCTGTAAGCTTTTGCATTTGTGCAGACTGTGACCGTTGATGCAGTTAACGGCTTTGAGCTCCTCTTTGTTGAGATGCCATTGTGGCCGACTTGATGCATTTTGTTGCTCTGTGCAGGCAACTTACATGCATCTGTAAGAACTGAAAGAGGCAGCTATTTTTTTTAAATTTTTTTATATTCCAGAATGAAGAAAGGGTGACTGAATCAATATGCTGCTGGTTTTGCTATTTCAGTTACTTCCCTATATGTTTGCAACCTAGTGCCATAATGTGGCCAAGCTAAGCTGTTAGGCCCGGGCAACCTGTTGCTGGACTTGGCCGTTTCTTTTTCTGCTGCCGATTCTCGGTTACATGCCCAGCATTACAAGTTGGCACTTCGAAATAACTACTTGCACGTGTCACATGGCATACCGTGTCTTTACAGATTCAAGTGAATATCGTAGAGACCCTAATAGCATTTACACAGGCACCACCATCGTCCGGAATTTCTGACCGTGACGAAAGTAAGTTGCTCAGACCTTCAGCCCAAGTTTATTTAAGCTGCTGTTCTGACAAGCTAACAGGCCAACTCCATCTTCAATCGTTATAGCGATCGTGTGTGCTCTGTGGACAAGCATGGTCAGAGAGCTGCTCAAGTATGTGCTCACCTCGCCATACACGTTCCTCGGTGGTCTTATGCTGCTTTCCGAGTTACTTCCGCTCCCTCTTCCGACTGTAAAGGTAGCCGCTCAGAATTTTGCAACTACTCCAGGCACGGTGGCTGATCAGAGCCTTGCGATTGGAATGGCGGTGGCAGCAGTGAATTGCAGAAGACAGTGGAGCATGCACTTGCAACCACTTGGGCCATCCATCGATGCCATCTTGAGATCTTTGGCAGGTATGTAGATCATGCACTTTTTTGCGTCAGAGCATCGTAGTTCCTCAGCCGACGATTAAGCAACTCATTTTGGAGATTCCCAGTGTGGTGCCTGCTTTCTTCCTGATCCCCTTACCTGCCAGTGTCATTTCGTTCCTCGAAATACTTAGCAATGCACCATTTTTAGTCAAGTAAATCTTGGTGAAGCCAATCAGCTCGTGTGTCATTTTTGTATACAAGAAAGCTGCATTGCAGCCTCTGCCTTCCTAAGCTGGTGCCTTCCTTGAGAAATGCTCCCACAGCCTGGAACTCCCTCCCGACCTGCATCAGAACATCCCCTGACCTGACCACATTTAAAAGAAACTTAAAAACATACCTATTTAGGACAGCATTTAGTGGGTCCTTGTGATTCGTCCTCGATGTGCTTATGCGTGCTGACACTGTTCATGCTGCCACTAACCACATTTGCATGCTGACCCAGTGCATGTAACCCCTAACCATGTTATTCATTTTGTTTGTTTTTCAAGCATGATTTTACTTACTATTCTATTGCGTATCACTTTGCATAAATGTAAAGCGCCTAGAAAGAGATTAAGTTCTCTGAGGGCGCTTTATCAAGTGCAATATTATTATTATATTATTATTAACGTTCCTTCTCTGCACTTTACCTCGGATAATCCATAACATATTGATTGGCATCCTCCCTAGCACTAATTGCATGATCGATTTCTTAAATTTGGCAGGCCAAATTAGTGTTTTAATGATGCTCTCGAGCACAAATATATCGTGCAGATGTGATCGGATAGTGATCGAGCTTAGCATCACTTCAGTTTTGTATAGCTCACGGATACGGATACTGGTGAATACTCGAGACTAAGATCTACTCTCGGTCGTAACTTGGATTCCAAGCTACAAATTGTCTCGGGGAGACCGTGACGATTTCTTAACTATCCAAAGGTTTAGGTATACAGTGTACCGGAATAGGCCTGCAAAATGTCTGCTTAATGCTGAGACAGCAGATAGTCAGGCGGACCATGAACTTAGCCAATCAAAGCTGATTGATTATACTTAATATTAGGAAGGCTTCCTTGCTCTAATGAAATTACAGGCTCTTGTCATTTTTTCGTAGATCCACCACTTCAAGTTAGCTTGAGAGCGCACGAGTGCTCGTTGTCGTTGGGCTCTCTGAGCAGATGAAGATCTAGCTAAGTGCCATCCATTTGCAACCGACTTCCTGCTTGTGGGAAAAAATCTTAACCTTTGTCAGATCAGTGCTAATTCATATGGTTGGTGGTTTATTTGCTGCCTCACTGACATCCCTACTGTCGGCAACCCGAAATTACGTGTTGTGTAGGATTAGGTAGGAAACTATAATATTAATAATAGTAATAATAAGAATATATCATTTGTCTAGCAACCTTATGCCAACTAAATTACTATCCTGTCACTTAACAACTCTCTGCAGGAAAAGCAGTAAGCAAGGGCTAATGACATTCATGGTATCATGCTTTGACACACTTGCTAGAGCACACTAGTGCCATGCAAAGACCAGCTTGCAAAAGCACACAAGAAGACACTTAGTGCTGCCTGTTTGCAGTGTCCCTGGTTACTAGCATGCGCTGAATCATGAACAGATACGCACGGAAACCAAACGGCAACAAAAAAGACAGCTCACTGGGGTGAAGGGAAGCTGTGGAACAGATGCGACTTAGCTGCAACTTAAATTCTGAAAATCACTGTAGGTGATGACAGAAGCCAAAGTGCATTCCAGAGTTTTGGTGCATTCGATCTGAAGATCCTATCTCCAAAAGATTTAGATTTAGCCCGAGTAACTACAAGATTACCTGAAGTCGAAGATAGGGAGGAACAAGTGCACACTGGGGTAGCAAGGAGGCCGGATAGGTAGGCTGCTGCAAGCGACTGAAGTGAGCTGTCAGGCAAACAGGGATCTTGAAGTCGATCGGTGCTTGACAGGGAGCCAGTGAAGCTCAAAAGGAAGTGATGTGATGTGGCAGCTATGCTATTGACAGCAGTCTGGAAGAGCTGCTGAGTTTTATTCCAGTTGCTGCCGATTAATGGCAGATGCCAAGAGTCCTGAATGCAGGGTATTGAAGTAATCTAAACGTGTTGTCACTAATGCGTAGTTAGTTTGGCTGCTGTCGTACTCTTGATCTAAGCAGGCCCTGGTTTTAGCTATGTTCCTGAGCTGAAAGTAGACTGACTTGACAATGGAGGTAATGTGCTCGTTCAACGACAAGTCGTTCTGGAATAGTGCGCCCAGGCTACCGGTAGATGGCACTGGAGTGATGGTAGATGAGCCAATCTTATGGGTGAGGCCTTCCAACTTAAGGTTGACACTAGGCTTGTCCAGAACTATTAGGTTGATCTTATCGTCGTTAAGCTCAAGGAAGGTGCCGGCCATCCGTGTTCTAACGTTTATGCAGGTTGCCAGGGAATTAAGTGAGTCGGATGAGAAGCAAGGCTTAGAAGGGTCGAGGGATATTTAGAGTTGAGTGTCCTCGGTGTGGAAATGACAGCCAACATTGTGTTTAGGTATGACGTCGATCAGAAGGAGAGTGTAGGTAGTGAAAGTAAGAGAGCCTAAGATCCAATGCTGAGGTGCCTGATCTGTCAAAGGGTCCCCGGATTTGCCGATAGCCATTTATATTTATACTCGGACATCTCTTACTGAGGTAGGACCTAACCTAGGTTGGCACTGTGCTAGGTATACCTAGGCATATATCGAGAGGCAACACAGAAGGATCCCGAATTGATCCTATAATCAATTGTGTCAAATTAAAAGATTTAGTTCTTTTAAGGTACCGAGTTAGCTCGATCTGGTGAACCTATGTAATCATTTAGCTGCTGGGCCACCACTCGTTCAAATGTCTTGGGTAAGAATGGTGAAAGAGAGGCTGATGAAAAAGTTCTCATCCCGGGCTGTAATGAGTGGCCCGACACAGGCTTTTTTCAGAGAGGAGGGGACATCACCAATGACCACAGAAATATTTACAAGTTTTATTATGGTGGGCAACAACTGATAAATAAGTAGAATTGTTGGCATAGGGTCTAAAGAACCTGCTGGCGATATGCAGGTTCAATAGAAGACCAGCATTATGTCGAATATGCCATATTTTCATACTTCACCGTGAGCTCGAACGTGCCACTAAAGGGTTTAATTGTGGTACAGACAAATAGTCAAAATACATATAGCTTTATAACTTTCAGGCCAAATGATAGGTTCATCGTTGCATGGAAGTGGGGCCGATTGGGGAAGTTAGCATGAATCCTGCCACTGGTTTTAGACATCGTTGGTTCAACTTCCCAGCACAAATGTGTTATAACCAGTATATCCATATCCATTATACCCATCTTTCTTTCAAAAGCTACGATGCTTCTTTGGGGTATCTAGTGCTATATTTTTATGGCTGAAGGTTCTGCTACATATTTCTTAAACAGTTTGCTTGCACGACGTACTTCATAGTAAACCCATTTGGGTTGATCAGCCTAACTACAAAGACTTATGAAAAATTGCAAGCTTTCCCAGGCTTAAAAGAATGAAGTTCAAATGTATGCATGAAATTGTAAAAAGTGAAGTCTGAAAGACTTTTGCCCGGCTACTATGACTGTAGAAAGTCGTCCATTCCTTAGCTGCAATGCCAAGTAATCCTCATCAGCTAGCTGTATCGGCAGCTAGTACGATTCGTCAACGGTATTTGTGATGGATAATGAATAGCTTACCCCAGTTACTGCTAAATGCCCCACGCTTGCTACATACAAACTACACTGTCTTATGGACTGGGTAGCAGCACAGAGAACTGTTTGGGATCAAGGCAAGCGTAGATCCCTCAAATAGGCTCACACGCTTCCGGTATCGAAAAACAGGGTCCAGACAGTGAGCCACTGCTGCCTGGCCGAATTCTTGCTTGACTTGTAGGAGATGGCTAGTTGGTAGTCAGATGTATTTGCTCATTCTTTTGTTTTAGGTACTAGCTGCCTGCATCTGCAGCACGTTCTACGGCGTGTGTGCTGGCAGCTGTGTGACCTTTCGCCTGGTACAGCGATGCTTGTTTGCCGGTGAGTGCTTGTTAGTGAGCATGCAAACTCATCTGTGTGTCTCTTGTAGGCCAATGTATTCGATACTGAAATTTTAATAATAAACCTTACTGCACTATACTATTTATTGTCAAGCTGCTTTGGCTTGCAATGAGAGAAACTTGGTGGTCCATATTCTTTACTCTTTGCTGATTTGAGGTTTTAATGCTTCTTTGATTTGCAGCAAATGTAAAGCGCCTAGAAAGAGATTAAGTTCTCTGAGGGCGCTTTATCAAGTGTATTATTATTATTATTATTTGCCATCTCTGCACAAATGCAACAATTAGGGACAAATAAGCTGCTGTTTCTCCTTTGCCTTTAGTCTTACAAAACTTATATCAAAATAAGTTTATTGGCGTTGATCCTTGTGGCATGCACAGTAAATGCAAGCCAGAGTAAATATCAATGCCGTTCCTAAGAATGTTTAGATATTACATGTTTCCAATGTTTACTTTGCTATTGAATTTGCATGGTCTTCTCCATATCCATCCACGGTTGCTGCATAATTGGAATGAATGGTGTCTTGTGCATTTGATCAAACCATTATGGCTGATCACTTGAAAGAATTACGAATCTCTAACCTGCCTAACTTCAAGTGGAACTCGGGCTTCCAGAGTCGAAATCTGAGTTGATAATGTGGTTGTTGTCGTTCGATTTCAGCCCAACCCTTCTGTCTTTACTCGTCAAACTCGATAAGATAGGTTATGCTGAGCTGGCTTAGGCCAGTGGTTAAAGTGCTTGCCTCGATCAAGGTCTGGTCGAGGTCGTGGGCTTGATCCCCGTGGCATACGTGAAGCGACCGACTAGAGATTAAGTTCTCTTAGGACGCCATACAAATGAGTTATATTTATTTATTTGTTTTTATCACACGGCCTTATTGCAGAGCGAACTTGGAATACCAGGGGGACGAAGAGCTGCCATTGACCTTGTACTTATTGATGACTAAGGCTGACCTGACGCTTATCGTTGCAGCAATGTAGTTTTTGTTAATTTTACTAATTGGTTTAGTTTTTTATTTTTGATCACAACTGACTAGCTATCTTCTGACCGTGGTCTTTGGGCTACCACTGCTGCAGGTGCTTGCTGGATGCATTATTCGAAAGCATGGAGGCCGACAAGGAAATCAGGGCCACCACTTCCGTGGCAGCAGCTGCAGCGACTGCTACTACTGGTGCCAGCGTATCGAGCACTACCATAGCAAATCCGACGGCGCCCGCCATCGTTGTGGCTTCACCAGCCAATTCGGTGATAATCACGTGCACTCCTGAGCACGACACCACAGGAAAAGTGCCTATTCTGGCTTCGTCGTCTAGTTCTGCAGCTCCGCCTGTGACATTGCTGAGTACCAGTCAACAAGAAGCTAGTCACCCAGCACCACTTGCTGCAGCTGCCGGTGGCAGCAATAAGCTGGAAGCCAGCTCACTGACGTCGCGGACGCTTGGCCTAATATCGTATCTTGTGTGCCATCCTCCAGCAAAAGCCGCCATCCTCTGCATGATCAAATCGAGGTACGTGCCTTGGCTTAGTCTGTGCTATCCCTCTTCTACATGGCAAGCTTGCTCACGTTCATTGACGATGAGCTCTTTCGTGATTAGTAGGAGAAATTTCTCGGTCGGATCACTCTTCGAACTGTAGTAACTTTGTAGAACTTTCACTGTCGGCTTGGCTACAGGGCTTGCCCGAAAAATTCACGCACCTAGAGGTTCATGATTTAACCTCAAGATTTTTTAATGTTTCGTCTTGGACACCTGGCCAAAAAAATTTCACCAGACCATAGGATATGCGCGAGTTAGCAGTATTTGTTGCGAAACGTGCATGCTACCATTTAGGTTTTCTTACCAGGTGCAAAAGAGTGTGAAATGACCCTGTTTGCAGTATTTCGTGCAATTTCTGGCTTCTGTCATAGTTACCATTCTTCAGCAATATTATTTTCTAGTCTCTTCGGTGCACCACGAGATGCATGAAGTATCATCATCTCTAAAAATGTATCTCAGCAGACGTCTTAAGCATTTTTTGGCCATCAGTCAGAGTTTGAAGCATGCTATTTTGAGCATGTACATCCATAGGCTTGAAATGATTCGAAGAGATGCAAGAAATTAATGACACGTTGGAAATGAAAACCACCCAAGATTGTTTTCCAATAAACAAAGAATTAAACCGTTCATTTTAATTATTTCCCAGGGCAGAACTGGCTCACTTTGTTAGATGTAAGAACCAAATATAACTACATTGTCATAATTTCAGTGAAAACTTTATAATGCACACAGGTCACTGTGGTTTGGCATTTTGGGTATTTGCTGGTTTCTCGCCTTAACTGAACTGCCGATTCCTCGCCTAGTCTCGGATCACGTCGGCACATGGTCAAAAGAAGAAGTCTCAAACCTTGATCAATCCTGAACTAGCGCCAGGCATAGTCGTCGATTTTTTCTAGTGTGGAATACCTGACACATCCGAAAATTCTTCCTTCGCAGTGTTCTTTCTGATGGTGGTGCCAGATACCGTCCTTCAGTAACTGCATGTTTCCTCCGAAAGCATATGAAGCTGCCAAAAAGAGAAAGTAAATTCTGTATGTTTTTGCTCCTAGTAGGCCAACTGAGGTGGCAACATGTACAATATGGAACATTCATTGCTTTCCCTTATTGATCTTACCTGCGGTAGTATTTTTGGGCCTGATTTTGAAAAAGTCAGCAGCGTTTCAGATTTCTCTTTATTCTCACGGTGCCTTGATTTTATGGGAAAGCACTGCCTATTATTATGAGTGCGTGCTTTGCCGTTGTATCCTTGTAGTTACGACTCAAAGTCAGACGAGAAGTACCAGCAACTTCTACCGAGGCTGTTTGCTTTTTTGAACACGGTATCAGAGAGACACACCCATGCTCAAGCACAAGAGTTCATTGTGGTAAGCTGTGCGTGGCTGTGGACATATTGCAAGGTCAGAGTGGGGAAGCCCGTTCTTATGCTTGCTCGTCTGCTGCTCACCTGCCCCATATAAATCACGTAGCACGATGGCGCTATCCCGGTTGACTGTGCCCTCACAGAATCTCTGAAGCATGCAGACTGCTTTGGCTGGCGGCGCTGAAAGGCCTGCCAGGCTTTCAACACCTCTAGCAGCTGCTCGCTCGACGATAATGTTTGTTAGTGCAACTTGGTCTGTCTCACTCCCTCCTGCCTGGTCCAGTTAGCCAAGCGTGCCTTTGCAGAAAAGGCTGCATGGCGGAAACTTTACTGTACGAGCTTTCGGTTGTCTCGCCTGCTTCACTGTGCACTAGGCTCGACAGCTCTAGCGCGGATGCCGAAAGCTGCCATCGAATATGTCTGCAGTGCTCTTGATTTTTAATCCAGCAAACCCATGTTTCATATACCTTAGCTGCCACAGCTTTTGGTCGAATTGAGGATGCAAGTCAGAATTCTCACTCTAGCCAACAGCCCCCTCCCCACTGGGCTTCTTTAGACCTAGCTAAGCTGCTACCAGCCGATTCAGCCTACTCGGATCTTCTCTGGGTGATACTGTGGTGGACGTCCTTTTATTTTGTTTGAATCCTAGCTGATTAAATTCTTTTTGTATAGCGACAGAAGAGCCTTTACGGCTATCACCACCGCTTGCAGTGGCGATAAAGGATCGCCCACTGCAGGAATCGAACCCACGACCTCGGGACCAAGGTCGTGAAAGCAACCACCTTACCTAGTGTGCCAAGACTCTTAAGAGCCAGTTGCTTTTCTTCTGCAGGCCCTATACTGTAGAAGCCTGCTTCCACCATTTATGCAGTCATATTTTCTCTTCTGGTGCCAATTCTTGTCATTCCTTTTCCACCATTTTTTTAGCTGCTCCTTTGCTGCTGCTTACCCTGTCAGCTTTCCTTATTCTGCTCTGCTTACTCGTTTTGTGAATGCGGATCCTGTGGGAAACCGAGGACAGCTGCTGGGCTTTCGAGTGCACTGTAGAGAACTCACATAGTGCTTGTAATGCCAGCAGCACAGTCGGCGTGGTTTTGTGGAATGGCAGGCAGAGGCACGCTTATTTAGTCATTCATTCATTTGAGCTCGCAGTGCATAGCGTTTTCTGTCCTCAGTTGTTCCTGACGAGTGCATCTGTATGCATTTTATCCATGAATGGCGGCAACCGTGCCCATGGACGACCTACTTTTGTCATATGGAGCATGCCTATAGGCAGAGCCAGGATTTTCATCTGGGGGGGCAAGGCCGGCAAGATTTATATGTAGAGAGCAAGACTCGCAATCAATGAAAAATTATTTGTGCAAAATCACTGTTTATTCGACAAGAGCTCGGTCGTTACTCATTGAGTGGGATCATTGCATAATTTTGTCGTTGGTGACCGGCGCAGGGGCTGGGCATGTAGGAATAGGGGGCCGCCCAGTTTGCCGCCCTACTGTGGGGGAGTGCCCTCTGCTCCTCCTCTAGCTCTACCACTGAACAAACTTGCTATTAAGATGTCGTGTGCTAAAGCCATCCCAGCAAAGCATTGTCGATGTTTTGTTTTGTTGCTGTACTTCGCCTTCCGGTGGCCAGAGAAACAGTGCCTTGAATGCCAGTTCACGTTTGAATATAGCGCTCCATAAATTTACATTCCTAGGCGATTCCTTCAGCTGCCTCTTAATGCGTTAGCTTTCCAGCCTGCCATCTTACTCTGGAAGCACGGTTACCCTTCTAATGACTACCAGCTGTGGCTGGCCTTCCTTGCCTCCCCCCCCAAAGCGTGCATCCTCCTTGGTCTGTGGGTGGTGCATGGACGATGCATGCGTACACTGTGTCTAGGGGCTCTGTAGAACGATTGAGCATTTAGTAGATGCACCGAGCTTTCAAACGGCGACTCCCGGTGGTGACTGCTTTTGTCTTTAGTGGTTGCGTGGTGAGTATGCAGATGACCTCCCGACCCCGAGATAAGCATGCACTGGGAACAGCCTCCCGGTGCTTATCGTAGGTGAAATCGTTTTTGTAGAAGGGAGGGAGAGGGGGAGCTCAGCACCTACTGCTGCCGTGATGCTCAGCAAGTGCTGCGGTGGATGGCGAGTCGATCTTCTTTGCGCAAGGGCGTTTTGGCAAGCACGGCAGCTCGTGCTTGCCAAAACTTTCCGCTGCTGCCTTTTTGCCTGTGGCACCTACGCTACGCTGCAGTCGGTGTCCCTCAGCTGCAGTCGGTGTCCCTCAGCTGCAGTCGGTGTCCCTCAGCTGCAGTCGGTGTCCCTCAGCTGCAGTCGGTGTCCCTCAGCTGCAGTCGGTGTCCCTCAGCTGCAGTCGGTGTCCCTCAGCTGCAGTCGGTGTCCCTCTGCTTCAGTCTGTGTCCTGCCACCACCTTTTGCCTGTGGCACCTATACTTCGATGGGTCTCCTGCTTTCTGTTAAATGACTCTCTCTCTCTCTCTCTCTCTCTCTCTCTCTCTCTCTCTCTCTCTCTCTCTCTCTCTCTCTCTCTCTCTCTCTCTCTCTCCTCTCTTGCTGTCTCTAAGCAGCTCAAGTGGTTGCACCGGTGCCTGCTTGCAGTCAATACTTCAGTCCCTTTGCGATGCCAACATCAGCATGCTGCCACCGATGGCCGACGACGAAAGACCGGACGAGACAGCACCTCCCGAGCAGCACGGCTCGGCCTCTGCGCAGTCGCCGCCTGCTGTGGCCTCCGTACGCCAGGCGCCGACCAAGTCCCAGCTGCAGCAGCTGCTCAGCTCGCTGCCGTCGCCTCGAGAAGTTCTCGTCGGCATTGCCAGCGCCTTCTTTCATCACATGGCCGACCAGGATCACGGCTACAGCTCGATCCTGGCTGCTCTGCGCACGCTCGTTCTCTTGGCAGAGCACGACTACGGCTTCTCGAGCATCAGAACGTAAGCAGACGGTGCGGTCCGCTCTTGTGCCCCCACTCCAGTGGGCAGGACCGGCTGCTGCCCCTGGCCGCTGTTTGCGCTCAGCCGGACCAGCTTGTGCGCCACAGGAGCTTCTCTTTGTTGTTATTAATGTTGTAGCCGTGGTTGCACTTTTTTCCTTTTAGTGCGCTCCTGGAGAATCCCCTGTCACTGTACCATCTGCTGACGCGCATCAACAACACGTTCAGCAAGGACAGCTCAGAGTGTGTGTCGGCCCTTACGATGACTGTCGAACTTTTGTGTCTGCTCGCGTTCCCGACTAGCGGCGCCTCATCCGCTGCCGCCGGCCATGCTTCGGCCGCTGCTGGCTCCACAGCTGCTGCCGAGGCTGCTTGCTGCAAGGCTGCAGTGGAAGGCGCCAGCAGCAGCAGCGCCGAGACAGAAGCAGCCAAAGCAGCTGATGGCGGTGGCGCAGCGAGGGCGTGCTGGCCGTCGCTGCGTGTGCTCGCCCTGTCGAGTGCCGAGCTGAAGAAGGCAGTCAACTGGCAGGTGCCCGTGCACCCGCTCGACGACCTCGAGAAGCTGCTCGCCGAGTTTGCCGTCGAGGACTCGTTTGAGAGTGTCGTTGCCAACATCGGCAAGCTCATGACTGTCATTAGGTCGGACGATGTCAGTCCTTGTACCGAGGCAGACGATGCTAGGCTCAAAGGTAATTGCCTCCCTTGGCCTGCGGGTGCCTGATTTCGCATAGTGCCACACCTGGACCATTCACTCTTGGCCTCTGACAAGCGTAAGGCAAAGCCGAGTCAGCCTGCCTCGAGATCAAGTGGCAGCGCCAAATTTCTCGAGGACACAGTGAGAATGTTGTTGTGCTCAAGTGCATGCTGACAGCAGACTAGGAGTGCCTTGGCAGGCGCGCTCGAGCGCTGCGCTGAACAGCCTTCTCCCCCTAATGACTGTCTGCTTTCGTCACAGCAGGATTATCATACGATTGTCCGGCTCATCTGTGGCACCGAGCTCGACGTAGCCAGATGTTCTTCGATGGCCAAATCTTTCTGCGTCTGCTGCTCCATGCGGCTTCTTTTTCTTGTGCCTGCCCATACCCCCTGGACTGTTTTTCCTTTCGTTTTTATAAGGTTGGGGAAAAAAGTTCGTCAGCCATGTTAAAATTCAAACATTCCCAGATTTAATGAAATAATGACTTTAAGAATTTGATAATGATTCAATGAAAACTACGGTTTAGGAATTTTTTTTCTCCGAACCTAAACTACATGCTAACCTCAGGTTATGGCCGACCTTAGCCGGCTAGCCAGTGTGGCTTCGGTTGCACCATACATTAATAGGACTCACAGTTTAACCTGATTTTGTGAAGGATATCGCTCACTTGCAAGTGATACATTGTGAGTGAGTGTAAAGTAGCTGTGCCGGATAGACTATCTCCACGGCTGTCGTAGCGATAAATTTTGTCTCCATTTAATAATGATAATAATGTGTGACATATCGACTCTAGTGTGCTTGACTTACTGCTGTACTATAAGCACATAGGCGGGGGGGGGGGGGAGTTTGTGATCATATTATTCACTGTGGGCAGCTTGTAACCAAGCCATGCTTATGGCCTAGCAGAGTTATGGAGCTGCCGCTGGATTATGTGCCATACCGGTTTATGGGAAGGGTATGTATGGGCGAGTCGTGGCCCTCGTGGCCTACAGAGGGAGGGCAGTCCGGACTATGGCGTAGGGCCGGAGGGCTGAGTTCGGGAGCGCTGTAGGTGCCAGCAAGAATATGCCTCTTGGTGAATTCACTTCGGCGTTTTAAGTGTTATCGCATTTGTTCTGACGAGGAGAACTTTAAACTACATCTAGTACACATACCCGTCTTCATAGATGTGGAGGCATCATTCCTGCAAGAAGCTTCATTGCCTCTGAGCGAGCAGTTCATCAGGAGAAATGCTCGGGTTACTCTATATCATGACGGAGATGACGAAAAGGTGAATGCCGCATTCTGGCTTTCCAACCAGGATGATCTTGACCTTGAAGATGCCGATGAAAAGGTAAGAAGTTGTATGATGAATATGCTTGAGAGTCACAACGTGTCGTCTTGATGCTTGCCATAGGCTCACGAACTTTTTGGTTGGCGACAATTTTGACTGCAGCCATGCTTTAATTTGTGTTTACATGCTAAGCTAGCACTGTATTGACTTAAAACTGAAAAGAATGTCAAGATATTGGCATCTTTTTATAACATTAATAAGAGCTCGTGATTCTTCTCTACGTCAGACGTCCTACGCTACCACATTCGTAGACTGTTCGGCAGCTTATGTGAGCCTATTATATGATTTGATCCATGCTATTCATATAGATGTAATATAGCTTGAAATCTTCTATATTGACCTTTTACTTTCACGTTACCACTCTCTTCTCGTGCTGAACAGTTAGCTTATTTATGACATTTTTAGTGTCACGGTGGAACGTAAAGTGAAGGATGCCTAATGTAGCTTCACGTGTTTCAACCGTGCTGTTTTGGCATAGGAGCAAGTGATGTAATAAGCAATAATTAGTGTTGTAGTGTTTCCGATGCCTGATCACTCGAATATATGACGGTTGTATTACTTAATTTCGATCTCTGTATAGACAATTTAGCTGCCTAGTTGCAAGCTAGTCCCAGATTCCAGCTTGTGTCCATTGCTTGTATTCAGGTCAGACAGATGGCAGTGTTATTGGACTTCTGCACTGAACGGCTTGGTCAGCCTCGTGCCAGAGCGATTTACCACATTGCAGAATGCTTGCTAACATTCTGTTTGTGTAACCCTTTAATCATCAATGACTACTTACCTTTCGCGAGTTTGGCAGTCTTTGGATTGCTTACTTCTTATTAATCGTAAGGGATGAACTAGCCTGGCCCCTTGCCGACATGTACGCTATCTTCATAATGTATTGGCAGAATTTTGTGCCGATTGTCGTGCTTGGCTGGTTCTAAAGGCTGCTTCTGTGGCACAGCTACAGTGTGGTTTCGTTGCTTCATTTGATAGAAGTATAGCATTTGGGCACTAACACTGTACCTTAGCCGAGTAAAGTAAAATCATGCTGTGTGCACTCAGGGTATCGTGTAACGTCACCTATTGACCCATAGGCCGTGGCTATTAGCTTCTTGATAAGGTGCTCACTCTCTACGACCCAGATAGTGGGTTCGAGTACTGCAGTAGGCGATCCTTTATTGCTCTCTGCAAGCAATGGTGATAGCCATCAAGGCTCTTCTGCCACTAAACGGATGAGGCTGTTGAATGAACTAACCTTTATTATCCCTGCCGTCGACGAGCATTACTGATTTACTAGTGAAATATTTTGGCTTCATTTACAACAAGTCATATTTTCTTTACAGCAAATGGGAAGTGCTTAGAAAGAGATTGAGTTATCTGAGAGCATTATTGCAAGTGTATTATTATTTATTTAAATTTGATAATTTAAGCTTGTTTCTAGTGAAGTTGTCAATAATAATAATAATAATATTGCACTTGATAAAGCGCCCTCAGAGAACTTAATCTCTTTCTAGGCGCTTTACATTTGCTGCAAAGTGATACGCAATAGAATAGTAAGTAAAATCATGCTTGAAAAACAAACAAAATGAATAATATGGTTAGGGGTTACATGGACAGGGTCAGCATGCAAATGTGGTTAGTGGCAGCATGCACAGTGTCAGCACGCATAAGCACAACAAGGACGAATCACAGGGACCCACTAAATGCTGTCCTAAATAGGTGTGTTTTTAAGTTTCTTTTAAATGTGGTCAGGTCAGGGGATGTTCTGATGCAGGTCGGGAGGGAGTTCCAGGCTTTGGGAGCATACGAACTAAATGCACGGTCTCCAAAGGATTTAAGGTTTGTACGAGGTATTTCTAGACTGTTGGATTCCGAAAAGCGAGTGGTACGATGCTTGGCCTGATGGGGTAGTATATCTGAAAGATAGGCTGGAGCCATAGAATGAAGAGACCTAAAAGTGAGCGACAAAACCTTGAAGTCAATCCGTTGCCTCACTGGTAGCCAGTGCATGTCGGCGAGAAGTGGAGTAATGTGGCAACTGCGACGCTCACGACAGACAAGCCTAGCTGCAGAGTTTTGCACCAGCTGCAATCGCCTGATCGCACATGCTGGTAGGCCAGTAAGCAGTGAGTTGCAGAAGTCGAGACGAGATGTCACGAATGCATGGACCAACTTGGACGTGGTATCCTTATCTAAACAAGCCCTAATTTTAGCAATGTTATGAGGCTGAAAATAGGCAGATTTGACTGTGGAGCTGATGTGGTCGTCTAACGAGAGGTCGCTTTGGAATATGACACCTAGATTTCGAGCTGATTCAGCTGGAGATATGCTGGCAGAGCCAATTTTGAAAGTCAGCCTTTCCAATTTCTGAATCACACTAGGTTTGCCCATAACTAGTCAGTTAGTCAAGCAAACTTGGGTTACGCGATACTTCTTGCCATCTGAAAAGGGGAAAGTGCAAATCCTTGGCTAAGTCGTATTGAATGAGTCGTATTATGGCAGGATGTATTATTTACTGTAATATGGCTCGAAGCTGCTGCTAGCACTCTGTCGACTATCTGAAAGTTTTTTCGTCATCTCAAAGGCCTCCACCCCCAGCCATCACTAACCCCCCTCAGCCCTCTTGTATGCTGGGCAGCTAAAAAAGAATGAAAAGCGATTGCCCAAGCTTCTACCTATAGTAGAGTGAGATGTTCTTGTGACAGACGTGTGGGATATATCGGCAATATTAGTAATAATAAGTTTGTCTAAGAGAAAAATCTCTATTTAGGCACTTAGCACATGCTGCAAAGGAAGCATGTCGATTGCTTTGTGATAACATGCAAAGTAGTAGCACCCAAATGCATACAAAGGACGATTCACACTGATCCAGCGAATGCTGTGGGCAACAAGTATGATTTAGCTTCTTTTCAAATGTCAAGTCAGGGTACGTTGTAAAATCAGTCGGAAGTGAGCTCCTTTGGGAGCATGCAAACTAAAGACATGGCAATTAAACCATGTGCATTGACTTCTCAGGCGACTTTTATGTGCTTTTGCTGTTTTGCCATTCCGGATTTTGACCGAGTTACTCATATTTTATAAAGCCTTGTTGTGGAGCTCACCTCCTCATGCCAGCTGCAGTTCTGGTAGATTTAGTCTGGGAACTAATCTCTTGTCAGTTGCATTGTATGCTAGAGCAACTGCGCACAGAATGCTTTAGAGTTTTTTGGATCAGTGCCCCGAACAGTTATTTTTTGTGGGATCTAGATGGATACTCGGCTATATCAGTCATTATGCATCTCGGTCACTGTCACATGTTTGTTTGGCCCGTTTTTGCTGTGGGGTGCCAGAGTTTGTTCACGGTTTAGGTTGCATGTGCTACTGCTCAACCAAGTGCACGGTACTGCTCGTGCTCGTATACCAAGCTGCTCGAGTGCACACCGTTGCACTCTGTGGGCAAATCGCTGTCTATGAGATAGTGATGTTTGTGTCGTCGGCGCTGTTGGCTGTGGTGGCCTGCTGAGCTAAGCTAAGTAGAGCTAACTGCAGCAGTAGTGAGCTCGATCAGTGCACGTTTCCAGTGCTTCGAGGCACAGTCTTTGCTGCTTACTGTAGGTGCCATGCAATTTTGAGGAGTGGTGCAAGCAGTACTTCAAGGACTTTGACCTTGAGGCCGACATTAAGGCTGACAACGAGGATCTTGTTAAGGTCAAACCCAAGACAAAATACAGGTATAGCTTTCTTTTGCAGATGGTCAATATGGTTGGCTTGCCTGTATCTCTTGTAGCTACATTTAGGCGTTCGTGGAGGAAAACAAGAAAAAAAAAATATCGCCATACCTTGGTGTCCACATGTGTGTGTGTGCATGTGCACATGTGCATGTATGCTATATGTACACTCAAACGCAAAAGTATTAATGTGGGCCGACGGATACCTCAGCCAAGCTGCTATCCCGTCAGTTAAAGGATTTAATCTCTGCCTAATAGCTCTGAAATATGCACACGGGGCATTTAATTATTTTATATCATGAGAAGCAACCTTCTATCCGAACACTTAGATACTTACATCAATAGTAGGTCGGGTCACCTCTATTCTTTATAACCTCAATTTTCCGGAGCATTGACCCGATCAACTTTCGGCAAGCAACCGGAGTTTATCTCAGAGCTGCTCAAGCCGACCAAAAAGTTGCTTGGGAGACGATAAGACACAGATCTCGGTTCTAAGTGAGCACCCCAACCTGTCCCACAGATGCTTAATAGGGTTGAGATTGGCCCGGCCAAATAAGGATTCGGACACAGGAGTCTTCAAACAACGGCTTTCTTGCCATCACAGTTTATCCGGGGTTTGCTAAACGAACTCGTCCCCCCACAAGAGCCTTGGCACAGAGCAACCCAACCTTTTGCTCGATTCCTATGTACATGTTTCAATCCATGTGGTAAGTCTGCCTCCGGAAGCCGAAAAACACGTCCAAACAGGCATGTTTCCATGGCCATACTCGAACCTATATTGTAAGGGGTCTGGTTGGCCCTCTTCACCTTTTTTATGGACGGCGAAAGTCATCGGTTTGCTGCCATCTCCGTGTATCATGGCTACTTTTGTGATGCATGCATCGCGGCTCTTGTCATCAATTGGACAGCGGGCGTGTTGACGTGCTCATTGCACTTGGCTTTTTTGTTGTCCCTCATTAATTAAAGACTTGCGTTTGCTGACTCTTCTGTAAATGTCACGCTCAAAAAGCCTCCAACAAACCGTACCGGCACTAACAGCTTTGCCGGTGGCCTCTTGCATGGACTTAAAGACAGCTCGAAGTAGGGGTTTCCTTTGACCCAGTGCAGCCAGCTTCAGTGAGGGATCATCCCCCCTGTCGTCGATACGTGGCCGGCCAGAGATTGGTAAGACTTCCATGCTACCACCCTGAATATATACATATTTGGGTTGTTTGTAGCTGAAGCCCCCCTCCCATGCTACTACCTAGCTTCTGTCCTGCCTTCACATAGCTTGAACCCATCCTGTGATAGGGACGATCTGGCCTTTGATTTTGCTATTTGGTTTCTTTGGATGAACAGTTGCACGCATGCTGTGCTTTGCGGAAGTGCCAAAATAACTCTTTCACACACGCATGCACGGCAAAAATTCTTTGAGCCGTTTAGCTTGCAAGTAAGACAACCAGACTGCATGTACAAGCACTTCTGAAATTTTAGAGGTAAAATATTGTTCTGTGGAGTTTTCTTTTTTTGAGTTATTCTTAAGTTGGCCATTGCCTATGAGCAATTGCCCATTTTGCAGGCAAACAGTCAGGGCAATGTAAAAGTCGGCTCACATTGCCGAAAACCTCCAATGGTGAATAAGAGTTGCTAAGTAACCTGTGTCTAAATTTCCCCGTAAATCTTTTCTCGTGAGTTTATGTATACTTGTATGTATGCCGTGCCTTGCCTTGCAGGCAGCTTATGTTAACACGTTTATGTGGAGTGTTTCCTGCCTGCCTGTGCCTTTGCTACTCAAACTGCTGTTTCTCCCGCTGGTCCATTGTGACTTGCCTTGCCACTCTTTTGTGCTGATGCTCGAATGACTACTGCCGTTATCGTAACCCCGTGGGCTTGATGTGGCTTTGCAGGAGTTTCACCGTCGGAGGACAAGGCGGCCGCCGGGGGCCCTACGTAGCACCAATGCGGGCGAGGCCGCGTGGACTGTTGCGTGGAGCCGGCGGCGCCATCGGTGGAGGCGGGCTCTTTGGCCGTCCCAACGATCACTTCCGTACTCGAGCACCGAACACGAGTCGGCCGCCGAGCATGCACGTGGACGACTTTGTCAAGTTCGAGCAGGGTGCCTCGTCCGGTGGTGGCGACAAGTTGCCCGTCATTGGCAGCTCTCCGCTGCCTGTTATAACCAATAACAGTGACTTGATGAGGCGGCTGGACAAAGTACTGCAGCTGCATTGCATTCTTTATCCGTCGACTTTGGCATTGCTCGTACCAAAATAGAACGCCTGCAACGATTGACTTTCATTTTCAGACGAACTTCCTTCCACCTATGATGCAGGATATGCCCATGCTGAGGGGGCGTGGTCGCGGTTTTGATCGTATGCGAGGACGGGCAAGATTCCAGACAGCACCAGCCAACTTCAAGCCTGGTCTGTAACGTCTCGCCGAAGCCAGTGCTTATGCTTGAATCATTCAAGCGTTGCGTCTTGCAGGGTGTTTTCTTACAGCATTGTACTCTTGAGCCCTTGTTGTGGTTAGACAATGCAACTGCTTTCGGTTTGAATCGTGTAATTGCATTGTGAGTGGTTGCACACACATGCCTACAGTAAGTAGCTTCGCTGTCATTAACAGGCCGTTAGATCAAGCCTGATCGTGCAGTTCTGTTCATTTAATGAGCATGGCCGTCCCCGAACACTGTTTTAAGCCTGAGCTTATTGTGCTTTCTCTGTGGTTAAGTGTATGAAGCAGCATTTCCCATAATTTGTCTCAACCTATCCCAACTCTAAGAATGCAATTCTTTGATGAAGACATACCAGGTTTGATAGGCTCCATCCAGACAGTAGGACATTTCTGTAGTGCTGCTGTAGCTACTGGCGTGGTACTTAAAAAGTTTATTGATTCAATCTAGCATAAGTCATGTTGTAAATTCTTGTATTTGTTAGTATGTGCAATTAGTGGACTTGGATCATGTAAAGATTGTTGATAAGTACCTGCTACTTGCTTAAGTACTGAAGAATTGAGTTATAACTGCATCTCACATGGACATTGTTGGTTTTTATTCAATATTAAGGATTCCCTAGAGGATTTCGCGGCGGACGTGGTGGGAGGATGAACTTCATTCCTAATCAGCGACCACCTATGACAATACCGCCACGTGGCGGTGGACCGCCCAGGATTGGTAATATGGGTGGAGGCAATAACCTACCGATTGGTGGTACCGGAAGTCTTCTGAAGCCTTACTTTTCTAACCCTCGCTTTAACCGTGGAGGAGGGACTCCAGCGTGAGTAAACATATTCATAATTTTATACAAATGCAATTATTATGTACCGTGTTACAATGCCCTTGCCTTTACAGATCGTTCAACAAGAATGATCGCAGAAGTTTCTCACCTCCGCAGCAGAAGACAAACCGCAGCGATCGCCGAGGGGACACTCGTGACCGATTTGCCAAGCCCCGAGGTCGTGGAGGTCATTACATGCCAGGGCCCTTCAGAGACAGGGATGCAATGCTCATGCCTCCACCGGTCCGCTCTCGCGATCGCCTGGATAAGATGGATGCTCGGGGCCCTGATCGCAGCAAACACCATCGCTCCTACACGAAGTAACTTTAATCGGCATCCTCTTCCCAGGAGCAATATTCGAATGGCATTCGACCCTCAGAGAGCACTGTGCAAGACACTGCCGTCCTGCACTGGCTGAGCGAATACTGTAAGAATACTGTAATCAGACTCGAACTAACGTCAGCATAGCAGCAGCAATTGGAGAAGATTGTTGCTCAATCGGTAGCTCTCATCGTGTATCTGGCTCACTCACGTTCGACCATGTGAACATGCTGCATGACTGATGTTGAAAGCTATTCTTGGTGAAATATAAGCATTGTGGAGTATTTTCTTGTCTGTCATTATCATTTGCTGGCTTTGTGCTGCCTCGCAAGCATGCCTACTTCTCGTTGCAGCCGATGCATAGTGCTAGCCCGAAAAATGCACATACCCTGGTGGTCTAGATATAAACTCAAGCGTTTCCATGTGTGTGTAGCAGTGTTCGCCAACACAATTTTGTGAGAACATATTGCCGGCATGAGCTAGCAATATTTGTAACAAATCGTGCGTGCTGCCACCTAATTTTGCTAATCTGGTGCAAAAACATGCAAAATGACTATTCTGTGCAGTATCTGTAGCATCTTTTGGCTTCTGGCATAGTTATAACTTTTGAAGGATATTTTGGAGCACGGAGCACTGTGGAGTAAGATTTACTAGATGCACTGGCTATCCCCCTCTCTATCTTAATAACCACGTTGCACATTTTCTAGCAATCGTCAAGGATTAGAAGCTCGCTATGTTGAGCATCCGAAACCGCAGGCTTGACTTGGTTTGAAACGATGCGATACATTGATGCATCATACGGGTAAAATCACCCAGCAGCATTCTCTGATAAAGCAATAAACGAGTTCTTTTTTAACTAGCACTTAGATCTAACTCACTCTTTGCCAAATGCATTATTAAATTGTACTACCGTTGCATAATCTCAATACAAACTTCTGTAGCAAGTTAAACGGTTTCGCAGCTTTTTTTTTTATCTGGAAATGTAATTGGCTGGTTTCTCTCTCTAACTGCACCACTAATTTCTTGCATAGTCTAGAACCATGGTCAGTGCATGTGCAAAACCAGATCATTGAGATACATTTATCGACATGTGATTACTTGGCAACCCCCAAAATTCGTACTTCGTCATTTTCTGGTGGTGCTACCAAAAACTATACACCAACAGCAACTGTTTTCGATCCCAATTAAAACTGCCAAACAGTAAATTTTGCGTGTTTTAACACCTGATTGGTTAGCCAATATATTAGCATTCTCAATTTGCAACACTTATTGTTTGTTCATTTGAAGTAGTTTTTTGGCCTTTATTTTGTAGAGCTACCACGTGGGAGATTTGTGTTGATTCCCGGTGTTAGGCGATTTTTTGGTCCAACACTGTAGATCAGATTTTTCAGCATGTCATTGCCGACGTGTTAGCTGCTTGCTCTGCTCTGGTTTAAAAGTTGGTTTATCATAGCCACTGAGGCTTTTGTCTGTTTTCCGGTCTGAAAACTGAACTGTACTGTTGTGATCACACTGCTTCGAATTTACATTTGCTGTCTGGTGGCTGGATCTTTTTTCCTGCTGCCGATAACGGTACGACCGTTCCAGCATCCAACTTTGCTACTGTTAACAACAATAATGATAATAATGCACTTGATAAAGCGCCCTCAGAGAACTTAATCTCTTTCTAGGCGCTTTACATTTATGCTACTTATTTCCTTAACTGACTCAAATATGCTTATTGCTGTTGCTTGATATGAAGTCTGCGTGCTACTGGTGGTACACCGATGCTGCTTGGGCATCGAGTGGGCTAGGGACAACTTTCCAGGTTACCTCTTATATGAGTTGTTATTGCTTTATGGAGCTACAGAGCTATATATATATATGTATTTGCGTTTTTACACACAGTTCTGGTCCGAAAAATCCGTGTGCCGGTGGATCAAAACGAAATTTCATATGCAACTCAACATTCTGAGTTTTACTAAATCAGGACCACACAAGCCACCAGGAGGTATGAGTAAAATGAGGAAAAACTGAGTTTTCCTACCCCGGTTATCTTACTAGGTGCGAACAATATGTGAAATGAACTTGTTTCAAGATTTCACACGGGACTGGAAGCAGCTTCAGTTTTCGAAGGATAGTTTTTGGTAGCGAAATCGTCATACACCGAAGTGAGATCCATTGGAATAGGGTGTGTCAAGTATCCAACTCGCAAAATGCATTCTGAATCAGGCACAGTCCTAGACCTCAGGAATGGTCCTGGTTTGATTTCGCATACACGGATTCAGGCAAGACCTGGTCCTAGATTACGCAAGAAATTGATAGGGCAGTTAGAACAAGAAACCGCTTAATTACATTTTTGGATGAAAAAAAGTTGTGGAACCGTATAAAAAACTACGACAGAATCTTGGAAAAATCTCGGATTCCAAAACCGTTTTGATCTGCATGTACTAAAAATTACGAGATGAAAGTTTAATTTAGTTTGCGTCTTTGAGGAGCGAGTTAAGGTATAGGAACAGATTAGAATTTTTCTTTATCCTTATCAAGAAGCCATCAACAAAATCACAGTGGATCGTTTTTTTTTATCATCCATCGATTTCTTCCACTGTTTGAATCTTGTCTCGCTGACAGTTGTGCATGCTCAAAATTGCACGCTTCAAACCGTTGGCTATTAGTGAGGAAATGCTCGACACAGTCACCAAGATACATTTTTATAGAGGGATACACTCGATGCGTGTTATAGATCTTACTTCTCAACGTTCTGACCCATGCCACAAAATCATATCCTGCTAAAATGTCAATGTTAGAAGCCTGAAGTTGCTTCAAATTCTGCAAAAACATGCAGGCCTTGCGAATTTTTCGGCACCTGGTAAGCAAATCAAGGTGACAGCATTCGCCGTGTATTACCAAAACTTCTTAGTTATTCCAATTCGATATACTGGTGCAGGCTCATTGGTTGCGGGTTCAAACACTGAAACGTTTGAGATATCTTGATTTACAAGGTGCACATATTTCTTTGGGCTAGCACTGCATGTATATATATGTATACTATATATCAGGTATCCAGAAATATATATATATATATATATATATATATATATATAAACATGTTGAATATGAGATGCTGCTTGAATTTCTTTTAGCACTTATAGTAACTCCGAAATTAGTTAACTTGGACCGTGGCTCCCTACCTGGTAACTACCCAGGAGTTAAGAGAGGGGTTGGTGGCAGTAAAGGTTTTAATTGAATGACGACAAAATAACTTACTTTCTATGGGCAAACACAGTTTTATACGGAAATTATAACACCAAACTCTAAAAATGGGCTCGGTCAGGAGATCTTTAGCGTCTGCCAGAAATCTGGGTATCCTGTTCAAAATGAACTTTCACCAGATGAAAACATTAGCTCTTCAGTCAAGTCTGCCTACTTTTAGCTATGGAGCGTTGCGAAACAAAATCAGGCCAGCTTTGAAAATGCTGCCGAAGCCCAGCTGGTCCATGCATTTGGAACATAGCGCGTCTAGATTTCTGTAACTTCCTACTTACATATATTACGGCTGATGTAATGGAATGCTTAGAGAAGGTGCACAACTCAGCATCAAGGTTTGTCTTTCATGAGCGTCAAATATGCAGCATGCCTCCATGGCTCAGCGACCTGCCCTGACTCACCGTCAAGCAACGAATTGACTTTAAGGTCCTGTTGCCAACTTTTAGATCCCTTCATCCTTTTTCTCAGGCGAATCGCTCACCCGAATTACTTCCTAGTCCAGCTAGACATCGCCGCACCGCCTGCTCTTCTGACTAGCGTAGTTTAATTGTACCTCGAACCAGCCAAAATAGTTTAGAGACCGTACCTTCACTTCGCATCCAGCCAAAGCATAGAAGTCACACCCGACTAAGGTCACGAGATCCCATGACTTGATCACGTTTACATAGAAGCTAGAGCCCACCTGTTCCAAACAAGATTTGCTGGGTCCGTTTGAATTGTCCTTCGTATGCTCATGCTCCTTCGTATGCTATTATCGCTAACCCATTGACATGCTTCCTATCCAGCATTTCTAAGGAATCTAGAAAGAGATTTAGTTACCTAAGGGTTTTTTGCAGGTGACTTATAATTATTTTTATTGGCTTATCAAAATTAATCTGCTGAAGGGAGAAACAAACGGTATGAGATGGCAGATGGTGCTTTGTAAGTGTCATATCAATGTCCCGGAGCTACTTAGTCGAGTGGTTCGTCATGAGACCGGCTGTTCTTGTAATGCTCCCGACTATCTACCGCTGCTCTTTATACTGGCCAGAATAATTAATTACTAGATCGTGTCAGCTCGTGCAGCTTTCTGCCTTCAAACTTTGCAAGGTCATGATTGTCAGAGAATGAAATACTTGCAGACATTGGCTCTTTACGCTTAGTGGTCTACACATGTGAACTCCTACTCAGTGACTCTGGACTCAAAGTCTGTTTGCTCTAGTCTCTCCTTTTGCAGTTCTAGCTCATTGGCTGCTGTGCACCTGAACTTACCACTCGCATTAGGAGCGCCTTCTCCAACGACTTAATGATATGACCATGCTTACATCCATCTTGTTGATGTTAATTGACTGCGTGTGGTGGTCCTTCAGTTTCTCGTTCGTCATGAAATCTGCCTTTAGGCTGCTAACTGCTTGTAGCACTGCCGAGTCATGGCGATTGTGAAGCATAATGTACATGGCCAACGGCTGTGTATTACCTGGTCAAAGATTGAGTCTGACTATAAGATTTTCTGCTGATGGGTCATGACTTATAAAATATAGTGACCCTTGGGTTGATTGTATGAATAATTGCAAGGCGGTACTTATCCATGCCAAATAAGCCATCGCTTGATTATTCTTGGTGCGTTTCTTGTCACGCAGTAAAGCATGAATAGTCGGCTAATGGTGGCTTTTTCAGCTCTAGTTAATCGATAGACAGCACACGTTGATGAAATCAAACAGAACTCCTGTCAGTGGTCAGTGTGCATTATCAACCTGGTCTGGAAGCAGTTGAAACACATACTGTGTAGTTATGAGGTGATGTGGGACCTATGCATCCGAGGCCTCCGCAGAGCCGAATGAGATTCGCTCAAAGCATCTTCGTTGCCGTTGTATTTCCAAGACTCAGCAGCCCTATTTGAGAAAGGAATTCGCTGCGCTGTGGCGCTAAATGTCACAGCAAACCGGAGTGTTCTTGCCACGACGAAATGGTTCACACGAGCAGTCTTTAGCTAAGGACGCTGTGCAGTGATGAAAGGCGCCAGCTGAGCGTTAGCTGTAGATTTATTCTGCAGGGCTCCCTCCCTGGAGATGCCGTCTATTTGCGGTAGTTCTGATGAATAGTCTCTGGAGAAGGGCTTGTGAACATCAGCTGCTCTTTGCTTAAGCTATCGCTACTGACCTCTGCTAGCATAGGTAAAGGTTAGCCATTTCTTCACACCATTCCCCTTGAACTTTATTATCGTCGTTATCCACAGTTCAGGATGTGGACTACCTCTCGGCCAGCAGTGTAGCAAGAAATTGTATGGGGGTACTTACTAATTGTGCGGGTGTTCAAAAGATTACTTTTCGATTGCCGGGGGATCGTGCACTGCAGTGTCGGCATCCAGTATACAAAACACTAGCTCAGTAACATGCAAAACAATTAGTGCATAGATACGGCTAGCCAAAAGTTAAAGCAAAGGCCAATTTCTTGTCCACCTGAGCGAAAGGACAACATATCAACTAATAACGGGTATGCAAATCGGCTGCACGGTCCTCTACGACATACAGACCAGCAGGTCAGCTACTGCCACGTATTGCCAAGTCACTCATTTGCCATGTTATAAGCTATTGTTCATCTTTCAAGATGAGGCTGGAGCCATGAGCTGTGACCAGCATTTTTCTAGCTGTTGCAACTAGTCCTCTGCGCAATTGTTTGCAATGCCCAAAATTGTTGTAGTTTAACTTCTTTTGGCGGTAATAGGCTGCCCAATATGAAGGCATCGTGCTGCTGCCCAGAGATCTGTCGCTGTCAGCCAATGAGCTTAGTCGGCTTATGGAATGGAGGCCTTTCGCACAATGGGGTCGTCGCTGTGCCGCAGGCTAAATCTAAGCACGCTGACAGCTGCAACACTTCAGACCCTGTTGGCGTGCCATCTCGACGAGGCGATTAGCATTGTCCATTATCTTCTTATTTGAATTTTAGCTCGACCTGTCACTGCTCGGTTACCCGGCGGTCAATTAGCTGCCTGCTTAGCCTTTCTTCGAGTCCTGCCCTGGGGCTCGCCAAGTTACGTCGTTGGCCAAGTAAGACCGTCTCAATGCATTCTAGAAGCACCTCCCTGACAGTGTCTTGAGTCCTCGTGTGACTGACTAATCGCTTGCGAAATTGTAAGTGGTTTCGGCGTCCCTTAACCCGCGGATCGCCACCGACTGTCGCTCGCGAGCATAAATTGGCGAGCTCTGGCTCGCTGTTCCTTCCTGGCGAGAGGTTTCGAAATCGCTCGCCGCAGCTTGCCTCTCAGCGGTGCCACATTCGGCTGGCTGGGGCAGGCTGCGGCGGTGCCGCACCCAGCAGAGCTACGGCACTTGGTAGGCTTTATATTACACCTCATTAAATGCACATATTTCCCGCTTGCCGATCGAGGAGCTGAAGAAGCTAGCAGTTTTTGTGGCGCTCGTAGTCTAGTTCTCACAGAGTTTCTGGCCACAAAGCCGGGCTTTCCACCAAACGAACGAGGATCAAAATGCTTGTCACCCTGAAGAGTGTCCACCAAACACGGCGACGGGACAGTGCCGCCTCCTACGCTGGCGACTACGGACCATTTCTACTCTAGTTAAACGGAACGCGTGCATTTCAAAGGGTTTAGATTACGGGTGCTAAGCAGTACGTGCTTTCCCTCCCCGCACTATTGTGACAGGAACCGGATGTATCGTATATAACGTTCAGACGGTATACAAAAAGCCCATCTCAGGCGCTAGTTAGCCGATTCAACTGCCTCATTCCTGTGTAATGCCAGAGCAGCCTTACCGGCTGTCACCGCCGTTTACATTTGCAAATAAAGGATCGCCCTCTGAGGATTCAAACCCACGACCTAGGTCGTGAACAGTGATGAGCGCCTTGACAACAGCCTCGTTTGCATAGTCGCAGAAGAGCCTTAACGGCCTCTATACCTGCCGCTTGCAGTGACCAATAAGGGATTGCCCACTGCAGGACTCAAACCCCTAAATTGGGTCGTGTAGAGCGAGCAATTTACCACCTGGGCTTAGAACTTAAGTCCCCCCTTGCGAGAGTTTCAGTTGTACTTGGAGTGCTCAGTTATTCGGGAGCTGTACACCAAACCTAGTTGGTACTATTGAAATCCAGCCCTTTGCTGCCATGGAATAGACTCCCTTTGTACATTGGCGACATGCACTGGGTTGTTATTTTAAGGTAAGCACACTTTTGATTGCTGCTGTGCTCTGCGACCTGTCCGCGTGCATCGGTGCAGCTACTGCGAGTCGTTTGCCGTTCTTCGAGGCGCTGGCTCCAGCGTTCTCTGTCGCTCATCTGCTAGGACTAGAGCCAGTTACTTTCGCTGTAGTTTTGACAAAGGACTTGGGTTCCATAGGCTTCTGTAGCGCCTTAGTAACACTAAGACATGTGCAGAGCGAACGGCTGCAACGCTTGAAGTAGGTTTCTCTACTGTTCAAATAAGCATCCGAGTATACTGCAAAGACTAGTTTCCACGTTTTTAAAGGCGCCATCTAAGTGTGTGGGCTGCAGTGCGCAAGGCGGCAGTAGTAAGCACGCCGACTAAGCCGAAGCAGCTATCGACGCCGGCATTTCCTTTGGCCCGCTGAAAATGGCGTTTCTGAGGAATGCAAGTGATAATAATAACAACAATAATAATAATGTACTCGATAAAGCGCCCTCAGAGAACTTAATCTCTTTCTAGGCGCTTTACATTTGCTGCAAAGGGAAATGCAATTAAATGGTAAGTAAAATCATGCTTGAAAAACAAACAAAATGAATAACATGGTTAGGGGATGATTAAGTACGTTTCCTGTGCTGAGACATTCCCGCTTGAGAGAGGAAGGGGATACTCCGTCGATACGGACGCATCCGTTGGTCGACCGCCTTCTGAAGCGTGTATTTTTATGCACGCGTGCTGCCGCAGCTGGGGTGAGGTGGGAGGGACAGCGACTTGCAGTTATTGGCCATTCCAGCAGTTATACGTCTCTGCAGCGTACAATAGCGGGAAGAAACGGAGAGGGGCGACAGTGTTTATTGCAAGGCCTAGCGACAGTGGCCTCTGAGCTTGGCCTACGCTTTTGCTCTGGAGACCGCTTATAAAATAGCCGCATAGCCGTCTCCAGCTCAACGTCGGCTGGCCAAGCTCAAGGACATGGTCAGGTCGTGGAGCATTGTGGAATGCCCGTCGACCGCCCCTCCCAATCGCCTCGCGGATTTGGCAATCTTAAGAGCCAAGTCCTGGAAGATAAACAGACAGTCGAGGATGCCGCGACCGCCAGCCGTCGTAGTGAATACATCTTTCATGATAGCGGCGGCGGCAGAGGTGGCGGCGCCCGGGTCGGCCTTGCCCGTCTCGCTGTGCTGCCCCTTCTGTTAACATACGGAGTGGAGCCAGCCGGTGGCAGTCGCACGTCCGCTCGAATCCTCCTAGCTTCTTACGGCTGAGCAAGAGCACTCTTTTCTGTCTTAGGCTGGGAGGTCTGAACTTGGATCGAATACCTCACCGGCGACTTGAATAAGGCTGACCGAGCCTCTGTCTCTGTGCGGACTGCTGCTGACGGGCTGCGGCATACGGAGGGCGCCCTCTCCCGACGTGCACTTACGTAATACAATTCAAGCTCTTAGAAACGCTCAATAGTAGCTAGCAGTAGCTAGCCCCTGGTAGATTGCAACAATTGTACGCTGCTGCCAATGTCTAGCAGTCCTCCTCATCGTCCTCCTGGTCAGCATGCTTGACAAGTCATGGCGAGAGACACTGAATCAGACTTCGCAAAAGAGGCCGTGCTGCAGCTCTGAGCAGAGACTCCCCAGCTCTGAGCAGAGGCTCACCAGTTTACTCGTTCTCCAGCTCTGAACAGAGACTGTTTATAATCAACATAATATATATATATATATATATATATATATGTGTGTGTGTGTGTGTGTGTGTGTGTGTGTGTGTGTGTGTGTGTGTGTGTGTGTGTGTGTGTGTGTGTGTGTGTGTGTGTGTGTGTGTGTGTGTGTGTGTGTGGGTGTAAAATTCATTTGCATATAGCCCCAACAGATTTTTATCCAGGAGCTAAACATATACCACAGGGCTCGAACCCACGACCTCGGGCTGTAAAAGTGAGCACCTTACCTAGGGCCAAATTAGGGCGGCATAGCATCGCTAGGACGTCGGCTGCTACGTTAGAGACGGTGGACGGTGCCAACAACGTTGCAGCGGCTCATCTACCAAACTTGGCAAGAGTGTGAGAGACAGCGGGTGCCAGCAGCGGCTACTTTCTTCTGCAGCTCCTCTTGGATTGTTTGCATCAGCAGCCCTCGGGGTGCTGAGGTATTGATGGCCTGCTTTCGAGCAGAATCACCTCCTGCCCTAATAAATAACCTGCTTAGGCGTCATCGACCGCAATCCGTAAAAGAAAGCTCAAACTCGCGCTCGCGATTCAGTCAATAGATCACCTCCGGGGAGACCGCCTGCAGAGAGCCTCTGAACCAATAGCTCTACCGCTGAGACCGTCGTCACATCTCTTTTTGGGAACGGTTGCCATTATTTCAAAAAGGAGTAGGCGATGTACAAGCCAGCTTTCCCGGCTTTCCGCTGGTCTCCTTTGAGCTGACTGACACTCGTCAAAATTCGAGTAACGGCTCAAACAAAGCAGCCCTAAACGACATTAACCAGTAGACGAGCGATTGAAGGGCGTCTAGGAAGGAAATCCAGCTCGATCTGGCGTTGCGGTCCCATCCGGAGTTCCCAAATCAGAATTGGTGTTGGTAACCACCGATGCATCTGCTGTCCAGGTTTTGGTGAAGGTGACTGCCTTCATCCGAAGTAAGACGAGATCAATAAATGAGAGCTCGCTAATACAGAGCTCATAGTTTCATAATGCGCTTGGTCAGCCCTACTAAGGCTTTAGTGATTACTGACGAAAACGGGTGGCAATTAATACTTACTGATTGATTTGAAGTAGATTTAAGGGCAACTGTAGTGTAACCTAAGGGCATTAGCGCCGACACGCCAGTGCATTAAATCTGTTAAAGTGTTTGGCATATGCTTAAATCCCTATATCAAAGTGCAAAATGGGTGACATACTATAAAATGGGTCGTCGGATACGCAGATTGTTGATTACACTTCCCCGTTCGGCCACCGATAATTGCAATCTCACATATTTGTTCGGCAGAATTATAGCTGGCTTAGATATCGAGGTAATTGCATTTAGGTTCTTTCCTCTTATTCTAAATAACGGATTCTGTCATTAGCAATATGTCGGTTGCAGGCTAATAGCTCACGCTCACAAAGCAGCTGAAGGCATGATCTCTAAAGGATTCGATAATAAATGTACAGATTAAGTGACCAGAGTCGGAGGAACGGGTGGCATTACGGAAAACCTCCAGAGAAAGTATTTCATACGAGGACTAGAGTTGATCGTGGCAATCGAGAGTAGCAAAGGCGAAGTCTGGCTTCTATCGAAATACTGTTGGAGCGCTGATGCATAATGACCAGAAAGCGCATAAGTCTACCATAAACAAGATCAGAGACTCTATCCCTGAGGTAGCAGCATTCCCGCGGGACTACAGTCCCTCAGTTACAGCCCCGGGTGACTCCTCTCCCCCGATTCCGCACAGCACCTCAATGTCTGTATTCTTGGCGGCTACGAGTGAGTCCATCCTGAAATTCATCGACCTGTCAAAGATGAGTGCTAGCCCTCTAGATCCCATTCCCACTGTCTTACTTCCGCGATTCGCAGATCTGCTGCTACCATGCTCGACTTACATTTTTACTATGTCCCTAGCTTTAGGTCTTGTCTCTGCACCTTTCAAAAAAGGAGGTAGTTTGGCGACTAATTAGGAGAGCAAAACTAAACCCAGAGAACTTAAGCAACATCTGCTCAGTCTCCCTACAGCTCTTCCCTATGAAAGACACTGGAACGAGGCTGTGGAAGATCAGCTGAACTCTCATATTGAAACTTCAATACTGGCCAGTAAGTTTCAGTCTGTTTTTAAAGTTAATCAATTCGCTAAGTCAGCATTGCTTCGGGTATATCTTCACAGGAATGCAGACTTAGGTGAAGTCTCACTGCTTAGTTTACTTGATCTTTTGGCAGCTGATGACACACCGCTGTTCATTCTTTCATTCCTCTCAGACTACCAGCACGTCAAGTTCTCACAATTTCCTTGCTGCAGATATTGCTGACATGTGTAATTGGATGGCAACACACTTTCTCAAATTGAATGACAATAAAACAAACTTACCTGATATGGAAAAACCAAGTGTGACTTAGTGACTGGACAGCATAATGCTCATAATTGGCTTTGCGAGCATATCTCCTGTGGCATATGCACGAAATCGAGGCGAAATCCTGTTTCAAAGTAACCTGTCATTAGATGGCCCCATCAGCGTCACAGTCAAGTCTGCCTATTTTCAGCTACATAACATTGCCAAATTCGGGCTTGCTTAGACAGGGATACCACATCTAAATTGGTCCATGCATTTGTGACATCCCGTCTGGACTTCTGTAACTTAGTGCTTGCTGACTTACCGGCCAGTGCAATCAGGCGCTTACAGTTGGTTACTCAAATTGTTTAGCTACATATCGGATGAATCTCGAATTCTTTGGAGACCATGCCTTCAGTTCGTATGCTCCCAAAGCCTGTAACTTACTCCCAACTGACGTTACGACATCCCCTGATATGACGACATTTTAAAAGAAGCTAAAACGCACCTGTTTCTTTCAGAATTTGGTGATTACGTGTGATTTGTCCTCTATGTGCTTATGCGTGAGAAAATGTGCAAGTTAGCACTAACCAAATTAACATGTTGACACTACGAATGCTACCTCTAACCATATTATGCTGGTTGACATGTGAATGTTGCTATCAACCATTTGATAATGCTTCCTTTACAGCATATGCAAAGGCATTAGAAAAAGATTGAGTTCTCTGACAGCGTTGTACACATAACAATAATTATAATAATAATGCACTTGATAAAGCGCCCTCAAACTACTCAGTCTCTTTCTAGGCGCTTTACATTTGCTGCAAAGGGAAACGCGATTGAATGGTGAGTAATATCATACTTGATAAACAACATAAGTAACATGGTTATGGTTAGGAATGACATGCACAGGGTCAGCATGCAAATGTGGTTAGTGGCAGCATGCACAGTGTCAGCACGCATAAGCACGTGAAGGACGAATCACAGGGACCCACTAAACGCTGTCCTAAATAGGTGCGTTTTAAAGTTCTTTTTAAATGTGGTCAAGTCAGGGGATGTTTTGACGCAGGTCGGGAGGGAGTTCCAGGCTTTGGGAGCATACGAACTAAATGCACGGTCTCCAAAGGATTTGAGGTTTGTACGAGGTATTTTTAGACTGTTGGATTCCGAAAAGCGGGTGGTACGATGCTTGGCCTGGTGGGGTAGTAGATCTGAGAGATAGGCTGGAGCCAAAGAATGAAGTGACCTAAAATTGAGCGACAAAACCTTGAAGTCGATCCGTTGCTTGACTGGTAGCCAGTGTAGGTCGGCGAGAAGTGGTGTAATGTGGCAACTGCGACGCTCACAACAGACAAGTCTAGCTTCGGAGTTTTGCACTATCTGTAATCGCCTTATTGCACATGCCGGTAGGCCAACGAGCAGTGAGTTACAGGAATCAAGACGGGATGTTACAAATGCATGGACCAACTTGGACGTGGTATACTTATCTAAACAAGCCCGAAATTTAGCAATGTTATGTCTCTAAAAGTAGGCAGACTTGACTGTGGAATGTCACGCAGACTTGACTGTGGAATGTCATGTCGTAACGTCAGTTGGACACATGAATTATCAATATTATTATTAATACTTCGGATAGATAAGCCGGAGCAAGAGAATGAAGAAATCTTAAACTGAGTAAAAGACCTTGCAGTCGTGCAGTTTAGGACCCTGTCTTGCTTAATTAGCAGCCTGTCTGTGCCGTAAACACAGCCTATTCGACAGTCGCAGAGGGCCTTCTCAATCCAGCACTAATAATAATAATAATAATATTGCACTTGATAAAGCGCCCTCAGAGAACTTAATCTCTTTCTAGGCGCTTTAAATTTGCTGCAAAGTGATATGCAATAGAATAGTAAGTAAAATCATGCTTGAAAAACAAACAAAATAAATAATATGGTTAGGGGTTACATGCACAGGGTCAGCATGCAAATGTGGTTAGTGGCAGCATGCACAGTGTCAGCACGCATAAGCACACCAATGACGAATCACAGGGACCCACTAAATGCTGTCCTAAATAGGTGTGTTTTTAAGTTTTTTTTAAATGTGGTCAGGTCAAGGGATGTTCTGACGCAGGTCGGGAGGGAGTTCCAGGCTTTGGGAGCATACGAGCTAAATGCACGGTCTCCAAAGGATTTAAGGTTTGTACGAGGTATTTCCAGACTGTTGGATTCCGAAAAGCGAGTGGTACGATGCTTGGCCTGATGGGGTAGTATATCTGAAAGATAGGCTGGAGCCATAGAATGAAGAGACCTAAAAGTGAGCGACAAAACCTTGAAGTCAATCCGTTGCCTCACTGGTAGCCAGTGCATGTCGGCGAGAAGTGGAGTAATGTGGCAACTGCGACGCTCACGACAGACAAGCCTAGCTGCAGAGTTTTGCACCAGCTGCAATCGCCTGATCGCACATGCTGGTAGGCCAGTAAGCAGTGAGTTGCAGAAGTCGAGACGAGATGTCACGAATGCATGGACCAGCTTGGACGTGGTATCCTTATCTAAACAAGCCCTAATTTTAGCAATGTTATGAAGCTGAAAATAGGCAGATTTGACTGTGGAGCTGATGTGGTCGTCTAACGAGAGGTCGCTTTGGAATATGACACCTAGATATCGAGCTGATTCAACTGGAGATATGCTGGCAGAGCCAATTTTGAGAGACAGCCTTTCCAATTTCTGAATCACACTGGGTTTGCCCATAACTAGTAAGTTAGTTTTATCATCGTTTAGTTTTAGAAAATTTGCTGCCATCCATGTGTGGATGTCATCACTGCATGCAGCTAGTGAGTTGAGAGAATTTGAGGTGCTCGAAGGCTTGGAGGGATCAAAGCAAAGGTACAACTGAGTGTCATCCGCATAGAAGTGAAAGCCTAGATTGTGCTTGGCAATCACACCAGCAAGAGGGAGAGTATAAACGGTGAAAAGGACCGGACCTAGCACAGAGCCCTGAGGTACTCCATTTTTTAGAGGTACTTCAGATGATCTTTGTCCATTCACGTCAACACTCTGGAGTCTCCCACTGAGATAGGATCTGTACCACTGCAGAGCACTGCCAGTGATGCCCAGGCGTGATGAGAGGCGCTCTAGAAGTACTTTGTGATCGATGGTATCAAAAGCTGCCGAAAGATCGAGCAAAACAAGAAGAGACACTCTACCCATGTCTGCATTCCTAAGTAGGTCGTTGTATACCCGAAGCAATGCTGACTCTGTGGAGTGATTAGCTCTAAAGCCAGACTGGAACTTACTAGCAAGGTGTGAGGTTTCGATATACGAGTTCAGCTGGTCTGCCACGACCCGTTCCAGAGTCTTTGATAAGAATGGTAGAAGGGAGACTGGGCGGTAGTTGCTTAAGTTCTCTTGGTCTAGTGTAGCTTTCTTGAGAAGTGGCCTGACTACAGCTTTTTTGAAAGGTGCTGGGACCTGACCTGAGGCTAATGACATATTAATGATGTTGGTTATGCATGGCAGCAGCAGATCAATGCAACGTAGGAGCAGGACAGTGGGAATAGGGTCCAGTGGACTTGTTGTCTTCTTTGATTGAGATACGAGCTTTAGGACTAGATCACTAGTGACCTGCTTAAATGCAGACATTGAGGTGCAGCCAGGAACCGAGGAACAGCATTCTAGTGGGAAGGTTGTCATCACAGGGATGGATTCCCTGATCTTGTCTATCTTCTGCACAAAGAATCGAGAGAAGCGATCGGCTAGATCATCACAAGGATCATCAGGTAAGGAGCTAACCTGGGAACGGTTGAGGAGATGGTTTATTGTCGACATCAGCATTTTTGGATTGTGCATCTGTGATTCAAAAATGTTTCTATAGAAGCTAGACTTGGCCTTTGCTAGGATCGATTGGTACGACCTACAGTAGTCTTCATATGCCTGTCGATGGACAGTTAGTCCGGATCTTTTGAATGCCTTTTCAAGCTTTCGTTTAGTAGACTTGGCTAGTTTAATGTCTGGTAAAGCACTAGCCATTGGATACCACTTCCTAGTTCAAAGCCCAAAGTAATGCTGAATAAATGTTACTTTGGGTGTCTCATTATGAACTTACATACATTGTTGATGACGACATATCAGTTTCAATAGTCAGTTCTAATAGGTTATAATTCAGCGACCGCAAATAATCTCTAGGGCTGTTATAATCTTGCCGATGTAGTATGCAAAAGTTTCAAAGTTCATCTACATTCAAGAGCTCTGCCGAATGCGGATAATTCATCGCTATTTTATTTCTAATACTCTACAATATTTAAAGGAAACTAAATGCATAGCATCTGTTTCTCACAGAATCTCTTAGTCTACGTGAATAGTTTTGTATAGGCTTATTCGTGCCTCAATTCCTATTATTCCTAAGTAGTCGGCTCGCATCCTATTCAGCCTACGTGTATCCGTGCTAAGAAAAAGATTATTTTGTTCACGTAAGGCCAGTGAAAATTCAAAATTATTTTCATTATTATTATTATTATTATTCGTTTGGTCGTAAGAAGTAACTCTATGAAGTTGAAGGAATGATTAGGGGATGCCGCGAAAAGCGTGGAAGCATCTTCGAAAGCCTTTGTTGGTGCACAGCAAGAATTGCAAGAAATCGCTGCGAAGAACGCAAGAAATCGCTGCGTAGAACTCCGAGGCTCCGAATAGTAATGCTGGCTGTGACGTGATGGAAACTGCAGTCTGGCAGCCAGCATGCGAATTCGCGAATTCATTAGCCTGACCCCCCAGGATGAGCCTACTTCAGACCATCGGTATACATTGGTGGATTTGGGAGCAAAGACTAAGGACCGTGGATCGCTGCTGGCCAAATATTTGGACTCCTCGTCGGGCGAAGCGCTAGCTTTTTTTTTTAAGAACAACAGCAAACCGCGGTCTTTCTCTTTTGTGTCTCCCTGATAGGCAGCATTGCAAGGCAGGAAATCGCTGGCTTATTCGTACGATATGGATTGCGCCCGCATTTGGAGCGTAGTGGGAGTGACTAAAGAATGTGGAGCCGACGATTCCTTCGGATACAAGCGCGTCGCAGAATCTCATGCTTACGACGACGCGAAAGGGTGCGTTGCTTCTGCTGGCCGTACGAGGAGCCCAAAAATGGCCCACTGCCGGTCTCTGATGGCGGCGCTGTCGTCGACTTGCGGCCTGGATGGAGGTAATCATTAGTAACTCGGCCGCAGTGGTCGATAACTGCTGATCAAATCAGAGAAATCCAGCGAGACCATGCGATACTGCGATGGTCTCGCTGCCACGAATTAATATCGGCGTCTATGGGAGTCCACGAGTTCCACATTGGGCGTCCTATTAATTCGATCGCTATCTAGGTCAGGTTCTGTTTCGTCATGTTGTCATGATATGATTTGAAATTTTCCGAGATCCCGTTCGCAATTTAAAAGAGCAAAGTTACGCATCCTATTCACCAAAATAAGTTGGTATTTTCTTACTGTTATAGTGCTTTTCAACTATCAAAGATAAGACTAAGATCCACTTTAAGCATTTTTATTCGCCTTATAAATTATGCCTTAGAAAGTACATGTTTATGAATATCTGCATGCTTACTTCATGTGCGTGCCGTTATTTCAGCATGAGCTCCCGAGCCAGCAGCCACTGAAGCTACTCCAGCTCTTAATGCCTATACTATCCGATACGACCATGCATAATAATAACAATACATTTGTATAGCGCACTCAGAGAACTTAGTCTCTTTCTAGGCACTTTACAGATGTTGTACAGAAAGCATTACTGAATGATTGGTGGTAACATCCGTAAGCAGCAGGAATAGTTTAAGTAGGTACATGCACACGAAGGATGAATCACAAAGACCCACCAAATGCTGTAACAAACAAGGGCGTTTTAAGCTTTTTTGAAATGTCGTCGTGTCAGGGGACGTTATGTAGTGATTCAATAGTGAGTTCCAGGATTTGGGTGCATAGAAACTAAGCGCACGGTCTCCAAAGGTTTTGAGGTACGAGCGAGGTATGGCTAAACGATTCGAGTCAGAACGGCGGCTTGTACGATTCTTTGCCTAGTGCGGGTGTAGTTCTGATAGGTATCTTAGAGCCAGAAAATGAAGGGACCTAAAAGGAAGGGACATAACCTTGAAGTCGATACGCTGCTTGACTGGTAGCCAGTGCAGGTCTGCGAGAAACAGGTGTGATATGGCATCCGCGGCTTAACCAAAGTCTGCATTCCTGAGAAGGTCTTTATACACCCTAAACAATGCTGACTCCGTGGAGTAGCTCTAAACCAGAGGTCGACAAACTTTTTGGACTGTTACGCCATTTCAGGAGTTCAAGTAAGTACACTAGGCCAGAAGGAACAATGTGTCCAAGGAAATGTTTTTCATTCAAAAGTATAGTTTGCTCAATGGGAAACATGATGGTGCATGTTCTTAGAGAAGGCAACAATATCAGGCTCTAATGATGAGGAGTTCGGCAGCAGAATGTCATTAAGGTGATTGAGCTGAGAGAGCAGCTTGTTCTTACAAAACTTCATCTTGGAGAGCAGCTGCTCGCAGGAATAAGCGCAGCCAAACATTGCGATCCCACGCTTGGCACGGGCTAGCAACATTGGAAACTGAGCCTATGGCAGCTGACAGTAGAAGTCAATGAGAGCAGTGCAAGGAGTAAACTTGGACAAGAGACCGTCCGAAGACTGTAGCTCAATCAACTCCAATTACACATCGGAGGGGGCGTCGTCATAATGAAAGGCAAAAGGAGCGCTGGCGAGTTTGCACTCCTGAGAATGAGAGCGCACATCAGTGAAGCTCGAAGAGAATTCATTCCGTAGGGTTGACAGCACAATGACGTATTCTTCGGCATGAACGAGAGCTGCATCACACAAGGTGAGGTGCGGAAATGGATATAGTCGCCCTTATACAACTGTTTCTCTCGTAGAACCCACTTTGTTTCGAATCCCCGCACGTGGGCTTCCATGTTCATGATCAGCACGTCACGTCCTTGCAGCTTCAGGTTAAGCTCGTTAAAGTAAGAGCTGATATCAGTGAGGAAACCGAACCGACAAAGCCAAACCTCGTCAGAAAACATTTCAAAGCCATTGAGGCCCCTCTCACAGACGAAGGAAACAATCTCGTGGCGGAGGGCAAACACGAGCGCATGACGTTGCCACGACTGAGCTAGCGAACCTCAGTGTGGTAAAGTAGATCGCCGTAATCAGCCCCTGCAGCTTCGCAGATATGCTTGAAGATGCGGTGGTTGAGAGGACGAGCGAGCACTGCGTTCACTAGCTTCACCACAATAGACACAACGTCCTTCATGCCTGCCGCTTTGGTACACAACGCCCCCTGGTGGTGAATGATGCAGCGAACCTTGCGTGTCTCCCGCCCACAGCCCAAAGAGCGGCAGTGGTCGGCCAGTAGCTGCTGCTAAAGTCCTTTGGTAGATCCAGCAACAATGGCAGGTGCACCGTCAGTAGTTACTGACGACGAGCTTTGACAGGTCGAAACCACTCAAAGCCTGCAGGAGACTCCCCCATCTGGCCAAACATCGTACCACCCGCTTTTCGGAATTGAACAGTCTACAAATACCCCGTACAAACCTCAAATCCTTTGGAGACCGTGCATTTAGTTCGTATGCTCCCCAAAGCCTGGAACTCCCTCCCGACCTGCGTCAGAACATCCCCTGACCTGACCACATTTAAAAAGAATTTAAAAACACACCTATTTAGGGCAGCATTTAGTGGGTCCCTGTGATTCGTCCTTGATGTCCTTATGCGTGCTGACACTGTGCATGCTGCCGCTAACCGAATTTGCATGCTGACCCTGTGCATGTCACCCCTAACCATGTTATTTCATTTGTCTGTTTATCAAGAATGATTTTACTCACCATTCAATTGCGTTTCCCTTTGCAGCAGATGTAAAGCGCCTAGAGAGAGATTGAGTTCTCTGAGGGCGCTTTATCAAGTGAATTATTATTATTATTATTATTACACTTGAAAGGACAACCATACAAGATTCATGACTTGCTGACTTACTGGTTCCCGAAACCATGAGTACATAGTAGAATCGCTGAAGCGAAATTCAAAAAATGTCTATATCGTCAAGAACTGCAATCTCTTAAACCACTCGAGCGATCCAAGCCGCCTAGAGGGTCTTCTTCCACTATCTTTGTACTGAGGATAGACAAGCTTAGAGAGATCGACCCCAGTGCAACATTCCTACTGTACTTAGACCTCCCTTTCCTAGCTCAACTCCGATATACACTTTCAAGCATACCCCAGCTGAATTATTCTCGAAGATCATATTTATAAATAAGAACTATAAGAATGGATGGAGCGAGACTATGCGTATTGAACTATTACCTGCTGGTGCTGCTAACCATAAACAACTAAACCATTATGAATATGTCATTAGTCTATTGTTTACCCCCATCATTTAAGAGGCAGTTTTCAGCACTCATCAAGGAACCGACACGAGACCAGCATTCTTGAGCGACTTCAGCCCAATCCCTCTCCAGCAACATTCAAATAAAAGAAGCTCGAAAGAGTATGATAAATTCTCTAAAATCTTAAATTAAAACATCAAACCAATCGAGTACGTTCCAATCAGAATGTAGAGCTAATCCCTTTACAGAGTGAGTGCTACTGCGAGCAGAATCAGCACTACTGCGGGCGTATAACAAACAACTTTTTTCAACTAATTAAAGCTGGATCGGTCCGCAACGTTATGTGCCATCTATCTCCACAGCCTTCTTGAGCGTCTATCGTCTCGCCTGGGCATCACGGGTATTTAGAATAATATGCTCTAGTTCTTATCTTGCGAAGTGATTTCACGAGGAGCATAGATGTCAACAGCTAACGGTTATCCGGTAAGCATTTCAAGTAGTTGCACTCATTCTTGATCCACTTATTTTCAAAATGTAACCTCTATTCTCTTCCAGGTGTAATCCCCAAGCATCAGGCTTCCATTTTATGCCGATGAGATCAGAGTCTTCGATTTCTTTGCCTTAGTCGTAGTACCGAATTGTTTATCTCTTCCGGCGCTCCAGCACCCGTAACTATCTCGACTTCCTCGCTGCTTGTGTAGTCGGCATTGATAGTTGGGCGGCAGCTAACTTTATCAAATTGAATGACTATAAGATCAGATAAATAGTTGTGTGCAAATCTAGTCACTTGTGAACTAGAAAGCATAGTCCTAAATTTAGGCTCAGCCAAAATATGCCCAGTAGTCTCTGCTGCTGGAATCTGCGAGGCGTGTTCCACAATTACCAACTTACGTCCATGGTAAAGTCTGCCAACTTTCATCTATAAACAGTGCAAAAGTTCAGACGTGTCTAGATGAGCATAATAAAGCCAATGTATGCATTGCATTATGACACTAAATTATTTAATACCCTCTTTTGTATAACTACAGAAGAGCCTTTACTTCTTTCGCCACCGCTTGTAGAGGCGATAAAGGATTGCCCACCACAGGATTCGAACCCACGACCTCGGGACCGAGGCCGTGAAAAGCAACCACCTTATCTAGTGTGCCATCACTGCTCACCAACCCCATCTAGCATTTTGTAACTACGACCAGCTCACGGCTTCTGGACTCGTTTCGCTGAGTCATAGTAGTTCCGTCACGGAAGACGACGCTGCGCCATCATGCCGCTTGACAGAAGTTCGCCGTCTTGCTGCATGACTGACTTTATCGCTTTAATTAGCAAGAGATTCTGTAACAGACTTCCTGCGACTCACCCAGCAGAGCTTCCTGTCTGCATAAACGAGATGCTTACCGGCGGTTCGACACTCAGCAGCGCTGCTTGTCCGCAGCAGCCGTAGCGTCAAATCACGTCTGTCCGGCTACTACAAGCTTCGTAGCAGCAGCAGCGAGCAGCAACTTGAAGGTCCAGTCACTTCGCGTTTAGGTCCCTTCGTTCTCTTACAGTGACTAAGCGACTGAGATGCTTACTACTAAGGCTTTGGCCTCGTAATACCGCACTACTACCTGCGACTCTTGTTGTTCAGCTGTGCCACCTCGCGCCACCTCGAGATCCCCGGAGTTCGTGCTTACGACTAGGCGCTCGCAAAGCCTGAAACTCGCTGCAGAGTGACATCGAGACATCTCTGATTGGACAGCAGCTAAAGCGAAGCCGAGCGTTCGGAGCCTTCGGGCAGCTTACCGACTTTCAACTCGAAAACCGCCATAGCAGGGTCGACACCACGAAATTTCAAAAGCGCTGTCCTCCCGAGGGTAAACTCGCTCCCGCTGACTTCATACGTAGTGGCGCGCCGAATCCTTTCGAAACCTTTCCGGTGGGCCCGTGCACAGTGCACCGAGTGCCCCTCGAGCGCACGCGCCAATCGCATGCGAGTCAGCCCCAGCCTGTGCGTCGCAACCGCATGCGCCCGCCTCACCTCGCTTTTAATGATGGACGTACGCTCGCTCTTTGGGCAACAGCTGCATTCTGCATTAGCGGGGTAATGCGTAAAGAATTTGCGTCTAGCAATAACCGCCGAGACCTCCTGAACAATTGCAGGGACGCCAAAACTCGCTGTACAGCAATCGTACATCTGCGAGCTTGTCCGTCAATGATAGACGCCGCCTTAGAGGCGACCGAAAGGAATTCGCGAAGTCGTCGCCTAGCAGAAGAGAGCTGGCGGAGTGCTGTCGCGGCAGCGCAATGGCCACGAAAGACATCTCCCCCGCGATGAGCCGGAGAGGCTCTTGATTGGTAGTGACCGGTAATAGCTTCGCTCTGCAATCAATAGTCGATAGCGGTCGTCGCCGCCAGCTGACGGTGCGGTCGGCGGCTGCGGCTGCGGCGCTGGCGACCGCTGGTTAGTACTGCAGCTCGGCGACTTGGCGCCGGCGGCAGACGAGCGCACGCTGCGTAGCCGAGGCTCTGCCACCGCCACCGCTGATGGCGGTGGCAGAGAGCGATACGGGCTAGAACGCGCCCCTCCGCTCCCATTCTCCAAAACGAGACAAGCTACGAGTTCGAGGTCGAGTCTTTTCTCGAGGCGGAGGCTTTCGAAAATCGGCGACTCGCAGTGCGGCTTCGGCGGCGGCTGTGGTATTCGCATTGTCGTCTGCTGTCGTTGATCACGAATTCTTTCGCCTGCAGCTTAGCTGACCGGCGAAGCAGAGCTCCCGCCAAGCCAGGCTGCAGCCCCGCGAGATCGCACGCCAAGCTTGGCCATTTGCCGTTGCGGCCATTTGCTCAGCCCGCCTTCCCGACACGGCGCTCGGAGCGTTAACCAACAGATTTGCTGCAGCAGTCAACAGATTGTCGGCGCGATTGAGCGCCCTCCTCCGCCCTCGGGGGGCGGGGAGTACGAAAGACCGAGCCTCGCATCCTCAGTGTGCGCCTCCTTAGCGGACTGCCGGCGGAGAGAGGGCGTGCGCCACCTAAGCGGACTGCCGGGTCAACCGTGCGAAGGTCACACCTGCTCCTTCAAGCGCCCTCTGCGCCGCCTCCGACGGCTGCTGCTCCAGAGTACGTGAGGCGAGAGCGAAGTTGGTTGACGTCTGCCGCCACCCGCCGACGGGACTGTAGATTTAATATAAACGATATAGAGGGATACCGCGGAATACCTCGCTCGCGATACTGAGCAATGCTCGAGAATGCAAAGGACTTCGCTGGGCGTCCACAGTCCCTTCTCGACGTAGCAGTCTGAAGCCGCGGGAGCACGGGTGACAAGGTTAAGCGCCTAGAAAGAGAAGGAGTTCTCTGAGGGCACTTTATCATCTGCATTATTATTAATATTGTTATTATTATTAAGGTTGATTCCGATTCAACTGATTCAACAGCCTCATTTATATAGCGACAGAAGAGGCTTCGAGGCCATCAGCCCGCCCGCAGCAGGCAATACAGGATTGTCTGCTGCAGCACTCGAATCCTCGACCTAGTTCGTGAAGTGTAAGCACCTTAACCCTACGTTAAGACCCAGGGGCAATGATGATAGCACAGCGAGCGCTATGCTCGCTCGATGCTATGCTTAGCTCGCGAGCTTCGATCCGAACTCCGTGCCACGGTTCGATCGAATTCCTTCCTAAGAAGCGAGAGGCATTTCTCGTGACGCCGCCGCGTCGCATTACGGAGGCATCGCGGTGACCAGCCGTGGCATTGCGGTAAGCGGCGAGGTCTTCGGAGCGTCAGGGAAAGACCCGAGCTGAGCATGCCGGGTGCGTCGCGAACTGCGAAGGTCGGTCGGTGCGTCCAGGAGTAGTCATGATGCATCGCGTAGGCGTGTTCGCACTAATGGCAAGACGTCCGCGGCCGAAGCCTATACTGCTGACGTGCGTCCGATGTAACTACGACGGCTCTCGGTCGGCGAGCGAGGTCCGGGCGGGTGGCTTTATCGGGCTGGAGACTTTAAGCCGCCGCCGCCACCGCGCGGCAACTGCGGCCGCCACGCAAGCGAGTTCTTCACCTTCGCTCCTGTGCAGTCCACACCAGGCGAGGAATACAGAATTGTAAAGCGCCTAAAAATAGACTGAGCTCTCTCTCAGGGCGCTTTATCGAATGTATTATAATTATTATTCGCGGCAGTTCGTTCTCCACCGGCAGCGTCCGGTGGAGAACGCTAAGGGTGCTCAAGAGCCCTTTCTTTGGCAGCTGCAGCCGCAGAAGGGGCAGCGACGGCGTGGAGCAGACAACTTCGCGCGTCTGCGAAAGCGCCCGCGGCGGCCGTCTGCTGCGGCTGCGCGTCGACACGCTGCGCGCGTGGGCCGCTACTGGTCACTGACCGCCGCGGCGGCGGCGGCAGCGGCAGCGGCGGTGGCGGCTGAACAGCGATTATTGCAGCACGCTGCGCCGACGCGGCTGGTGAGGAGAAGCCGCCGCCGAGCTTTCTGCCGCCCCCTCCGTTTTAGGCGGAGAAGCACGCGTTTACGTACTTTCTTGCAGTAAGCCGCGGCAGCTAATTCCAATTGGCAGGTAGTAAAACGCCGCGGCTAACCAGCAGTCTACAGAGAGTAATGCCGAGTCTAGTACAAAGCAGGACTTGAATGGGCTAATGGCGGCAGCATCTTGAGCAGCTCCTGAATTATAAGGATTCGAAAGCGGATATGTCACAGTGGTTTAGACTGTGTGCACGGGACAGGTGCAGTAATAGTCAGTCGACTGAATTTTGGGCTTCGAAGTGAGTTGTACGCTCACAGCTGGCGCTGTACACTGTTCTCTCAGGAATAGACCAGTCTACATATAGACACGGGCACATTTAAAGAGCGGACAGTGCTTGCTCCTTTTCTCCGCGGCCGTTGGCACGCCTGCACTATTGAGACGGCGTCTGTTACTCGCGTCAGTCGCGCCGCGTCGCTCGTGGCGGCGCAGCTCGCAGCTTAGCCAGCATTGCGCCTGCAGCAGCAGTGCTCGCCGCAATCTCGGCGGCATGTCGTTCGGTGTATGAGCACAGACAGTCGCCGACTTCAAGTCGGTCTAATTTCATTCAGCTAAGCAAGGTCGCCAAAATCAGAACCTGCTCGCTGGTCTGGCCCAGCGGTTAAGGTGCTCGCCCCGACCGAGGTCTGGCCGAGGTCATGGACTCGAGCCTCGCGGTGTACGTGAAGCGCCTGAAAAGTAGAGATTAAGTTCTCCTAGGGCGCTCTAAAAATGAATTATATTATGTTATTATATTACGATAACTTACATGCTACTCACTACCTCAACTGCTCTCCTGACTCTGCTATGCTTACCACTTTCTCTTTGTTGCGTGAGACGAAGTCTGTTGGCTACCGAATGCGTACCGAAAGTCGCTTAGGCTGCGAGTGCGCTATACAAAACTCTCCTGCGTAACACACACACGGTCTATATGAGACTTTGTGGAGTTACCGACGGAGATACATTACATTTACGGCCACGCGGCGGACGGTGCTACGCGCCGCGCAGCGACCGCCGCCGCCGCTGTAGCGCCGAGTCAGCGCCAGACTATTCCCGAGGAAGCGGCAGCCGCCGCTGCCGCCGCCGCCGCAGCAGCCAGTGCGCTCGCTGTCCCGACTGCCAACCTGCGGCTCTGCACAATGTCACTCGTGCTGTCACGTTTTTCCGAGTCAGAATGCGCGCAATGATCCTCGGAGACAGCGCAGCGGCGGCAACAAAGAGGAGCGACCGGAGTAAAATGAGGCGGGATGGGTGCGATTGGATCGGATAGACGTGGAATCAATAGAGCAGTGACACAGCGAATGACGCACACCGTCAGAGAAAGCGGCCGGCAACTGGCAGACTGACGAGCCGGCGGAGAGGCGGCGAAGCTGAGGGAAGCGGCGCGCGCGCGAGAGAGAGTGAGAGGGAGTCACGTGCTCGGACGTCAGGAGAGAAGAGGAAAGAACGAACGAGGGACGAAAGATTGGGCGAAAGTCTGGCGGTAGTGCGGAACAGTTGGAGAGAGGAGAGAGGGAGACGAGAACGAAGCGGCCGAGCGTTGAGGGAAGAGCTGCCTGTGACAAAACGAGCGGTCCGCTGCGGTGGTCGACGGTAGCGTAGCGCCAGCATTAAATCTAGGGAGCGAGCAGTAAGGCAGCGTGGCCAGCGGCGGCTGACCGTGCTGTCCGTCCGGCGGCTGACTGCGCTATTTGGCCAGTCGGCTGCGGCTGACCAGAGGCGCTCGCTCAATTTGCGCGGCACTCAAGTCGGAGCCCGCGCGTCCGACGCCCTTTGAGCGCGCATTATCTGCCAGTGTAAACGGCCCCCACGCGCTCCTGCAGATCAGGTGTTCGAACTGCGTTAAACGGCGCTAGCAAAACAAGCGGCCGTGAATGCGGACGCGGTGACGCGTTCAGACGGTTTTTGTGCCCCCCTCTCTCGCCGCCGTGGGTGACTAATTAGCTCGCTGCGTATATCGCCTCGGAGCGCCAGTGCCCGCTCATTGGCGGATGCCGCACCGCAGCCTCGGTCGGCGGCGGCGCCTTTTAAGCTTCGTGCCAGCGCCGCGCCCGCCCACTGTGTACCGTAGCGTAAACAGCGGCGGCACGCGCGGGAGCCATCCGCGGGTGATCGTTTCGTAGCGATCTCGTCGCAACGCACTCCAGCCGCGCGTTCGTTGGTGGCGGCAGTGTACAGCTCAGTGGTAGCGCAGCGGCATTGACGCCGACGCCGCCGCCGCAGCAGCAGCAGCAGCTAATGCAGGACTTAAGAGGCTCGGGCGCCAGCGATGCGGCGGAGGCGGCTGCGGCGCTGCCGCCGTGGACTGGTAGCGGGAGCCGTGAGCTAGTCGGGCGGCCGCGAGCCCGCTTTACCGTCGGCAGCTGCTCGGACGACGCGGCGGCGAGCTCGCCGCCGGCCGCCGCCGCTTCCGACGGAAGCGACCTGCACAGTCGAGTGTGCGCCCTCAGCCGAGTACTCGCCGTGCTACGCGTGGAGCTGGTGAGTCGGACAGTCGCGCGCGCCTGCGCCGAGATCCTTGGGACTCCGCTGGCGAGCGGCGTTTCGCTGCGAAACGCGCGAAATGGCGCACGCAGCGACGACGCACCCCGGGTAGTTCCGACGAGCGGGCGGGCGGGCGGGCGGGCGGGAGAGGAGTGGTCGCGTCATTGCTCGCTGCGACTCCGCCGATGAATCCTGCGTTAAGAGGCCACCGGAAGCGCTGCTTCAGCGGACGCGGACACCGTAGGAGCCTTCGCGGGAGCCGGTGTCCGCGCCGGACCGGCCGCCGGCGCCGGAAGCCCTGAGTCGGGCTGCCCGGCCTCCGCGGAATTAGCCGGCTACGCGAGTGGCCGGGCCGCCCCGCCGCTGCTTCCGGACGCGAGCTGATAGACTTCCTATTGACATACTGCCCGCGGGGGGGGGGGGGCGGGGGGGGGGGGGGGGGTGGTGATGTGTGCGTGCGACCAAGGCGGGGTGGGTGGCTGCGGCTGGCCTATTCTATTTCCGCGGTGGGTGAGGGAAAAAATGAGCTGCCAGTGCCGTTTGCGACGCTGCTTTGTGGCAGCTCAGTGGGCCTGCTCGGCGCTGAGACGTCCAAAAGCGAAGAGCGTCTGCATACAATGTGTAACGTGCATGCTGCCGCTAACCACATTTGCATGCTGACCCTGTGCATGTCACCTCTAACCATGTTATTCATTTTCTTTGTTTATCAAGCATGATTTCAACTCACCATTCTACTGCATTTCCCTTTGCAGCAATGTAAAGCGCCGAGAGAGATTAAGTTCTCCGAGGGCGCTTTATCAAGTGCATTATTGTTACTACTATAACGAGTAATAATAATTATAATACAAATGCACTTGATAAAGCGTCCTCAGAGAATTCAATCTCTTTCTAGGCGCTTTACAATTGCTGCAAAGGAAACGCGATCGAATGGTGAGTAGTACCATAGTTGATAAGCAACATGAATAACATGGTTAGGGGTGACATGTACCGGATCAGCATGCAAGTGTGGTTAGTGGCAGCATGCACAGTGTCTGCACGCACAAACACATAAAGGACGAATCACATGGACCCACCAAATGCTGACATAAATAGGTGTTTTTAATTTTTTTTAAATGCGGTAAAGTCAGGGGATGTCGTGATGCAAGTCGGGAGGGAGTTCCAGGCTTTGGGAACATACGAACTAAATGCACGGTCTCCAAGGATTTGAGGTTTATACGAGTTATAAAGTAAACACAACTGCTGGTCGGCTGGATGGCCGCTAGACCAAAACTCAAACTGAGATCCATGCTTTAGTCAAAGCCTCCAATGGAAACGCAAAGCGTCGTCGCGGAGCGTTTCCTTTAAAATTGAAATCAAACACAAATCGCTCGCACGGCGCCCTAAAAGAACCTACCTACTCTCAACCCACGCGCTTCCACGGAGCGAGCCCGCTGCGCTGTCACCTTGACCTCCCGTCATCAAAGGCGAGCCCCTAGACCCTAGGGCATAATTGCCCACGTATCGGCGCCATCGCGCGGCTTTCGCCATTGCAGTGCTGCCGCCTCGCTGCGCAATGAAGCGCCGACTTGCACTTCGCTTCGCAGCCATTTCGTCCGGCGGCAGCTTCTTGTCTGCCATCGCTCCTTCACTCTTTGCCGCCGCGCTGCCGCCGGCACTTTCGTTCCGACGTTTCGTTCCTTGCTGCAGCTGAACATGAAGGCGCAGGACGAGGAGCTGAGCCAGCAGTTCTTCGGCATCGGCCGCGCCATCCAGCAGCTCAGGCAGCAGCCGTCCAGTCCGTCGTGCGACTCCACGGCGAGCTTCAGCGACGCCGGCTCCGTGTTCGGCAGCGACGTCGACCTGGCGGCGGCGGCGGCCTGGCAGCTGCACGACTCGTGCGAGGTCGAGTTCCGCGCGCGCACGTCCTCGCTGCTGCTGGCGCCCGCCTGCCGGCGCGCCTCGGCGGGCATGGTCGCCGCGCGTCGGAAAATGTGCGTCAGCTTCGACGAGTGCGGCGAGAGCGACGCGGCGGCCGGGTCGGCGGCCGGCCGCCTGCTGCCGGCGGCGGCGCGGTGACGGCCGGCCCGGGCCGCTCACCGCCCGGGCCGCTCCCTAGCCGACCGACCGTCCGGCCGCCTTAGGGGCGACCGCAGCCGCAGCAGACCCGTCCGCCTGTGGTGGCTCTGCCCGGCTTTCGCCTGCCGCCGGAAGTCGCAACCTTCGCCTCGGCCTGCTTCGAGCTTCTTCTTGGCACTTCCCGCGGCAGCCCGCTGGATGCAGGGCTCGAGCGACTTTGCTAACTGAATGCATCCGGTTGAGCCGCCGGCGACTCGCCGCAGTGGCCCGTGAGTGATGCTGCTTATGAATTGAGTGTCGACGGCCAATCGGGAAGGCGACAGGTGTTTCTCTGCATCATTTGGGACCAGCTTCATAATAAATGCAGCAGGAATGCAGACAGGCAGGTCAAATGCCTTGGCACTAGCAGGTGCTCGCAGGATCTGCTGCAGTGTGTCCATCGATGCCGGCCTTGGCGTCTCACCTTTGCCGCTCGCTAGCCACTGAAACCGCGGGCCGACTTGGACAGCATGGCACCGAAATACGTGGTCCCATGCAATGAGTCCGCGGCTGAGAGGTCGCTAGACCGACCGCTCTTTTCTTAGAGGCACTCGCAAATCAGAATTCGTCCTCTGTCGAAAATTCAGAGGAAGACATACGGCGCCTTGAGCCGCCACAATCGCAGACACCCGCTCCGTGCCGCAGTCACCTTGACCTTTGGGAGGGGCTACCGACCGATACCATTATCTGCTCTTCTTCTCATCTTGTCTCAGCTCCGTTGATCGCAGCAAGCTGCAAGTTTGAAAATAAGAAAGCTCAGATCGAGAAAGAAACAGTCCAGCAAAAACCTTCAACGGTTTGCTTTTGTGCTGTCTGCTTTCGCGAATCAAGGACAAACATTCATCGATATTATATGTCAGCACCGGCTAAAGCAGACCGTAAAAGTATATGTTTAATCGAGAGATCAGATGCACGCCTTGACCTCGTTACCGATTTCCAACGCGAGGATTTTGCAACTCCGGCAATATCCATCAGGTCGTTCGTACACATTTTCCGAAAAAAGTGACGCACCTGTAAAATCATTGATCGGCTGCATTAACCGTGGTAACCCTTGTCTGGTCACGCGACTGACTTGCTAGGGAAGAGCCCAGTCTCACTTGAAAGTCTTCTCGGTAAATGTCAGCAGGCTATGCCATCTTTGTCGATCAAAAATGAGCAGCAGCTCCTTCAACATGGGCACAATGTAGCCAGGTTTGCGTTCATGGACCACTGGGCCAGGCTATCGATGAGACGACAGAGCACTCACGGACCTGTGCACTTTCTATCGGCGACCTCTCACACTGAAGCATGCGAGGGAATTGATCTGCCTGGGTTCTGATCGTGCCTAATAAAAAAACTCAAGTCAACTCTACGACTGGAAGCAACGGAACTCGCGAGGCATTCTCGTTCGGTTCGGTAGGCTCACACGTCAGGAATGCCTTGGGTAGATTGCAATCTGACGCGAGCTGAAGCTAAATTGAAAAGAATGCCTAAACAGCAGCTTGCTTTCGGTAGCCCTGTCGGTGGGAGGTCGAGGTCGACCGCACAGGATCCATTCGCCGTCGGGTCAACTTGGGAGTTACGTCGACTCATCACACGGATGTTGACTGTTCTGTTTACTCCTGAATATTTCAGCTGTCAAAAAAAGAGGAGCTGCCATCTGTGGCCAAATGGCTTTGATTAGGCTTGACCTTTGGGCTTTCCCAGCAAACCGCTACAATTTTACAGCTGTTGCAGCAACGACCTTCCGGGCTGCATGAAATGTTTAATTTTAAGCTGAAGATCTGGCATGGCTTTCAGGATAGCAGCTCACGTCCAACCAGGGACAAAGTACTAAGCACGGTCTGCCAAAGCAACAAGGCCTGGACAACGGCTTAAGCGATTTATGTAGTTCCCATTAGGATCTAACAATGGAAACGGTCAAAATATATAATTATATATATATATATATGTATTGTATATATATAATTCATTTATATAGCGCCCCAAGAGAACTTAATATCTATTCAGGCGCTTCATATATGCCTCGGGGCTCGAGCCCACGACCTCAGTCAGACCTTGGTCGGGGCGAGCACCTTAACCGCTAGACTAAACCAGCTCGGTCTTGAAGGAAGCCTGGTGTTAATAGAAATAATTCTTCTTTTAGATGGAGGCTTCAGTTGACTCCGAGTATGACAGTATCGGATGCAGGAATGCTTCGCTTAGAAGAACAGCAGTATCTTGTCCCAAATTTACTGTAGCTATAGTATCACTACGCATATGGAAATACTTCGCCTATAAAAATGGCCGTTTGCCGGCCCGAGTTTATTCTTATAAGTGGAGTCGGCTGTACGGAGTCATGTCTAAGCCAGTGAAGGTAGCCAGTATGAAAAGCCTAAACAGCTCTTGTATGAGATGGCTATGCAAATCTGCTACTCTGTACCGAGTGGCTGGTAGGTTGCATCTTAGGCACCCTCTACGCTCAGAGCTTCGGTGCATCGGTCGAGATTGCAGTTCTCATTCGGTCTTGGCAGCCATCTAACGACTGTCATATGGTATTCACCATTGCATTATGACTCGTGGTCACGTGACGACAGAGAGGAGAGGAAAAATCAATTCATGGAAGAGTTTGGTGTCCGGCGGTATTGTTATTCTCTCTAGGGCACTAAATAGGTTTGCACTGCAGTGGTTTTCTCTTTGTGACGTGAATACTATTGATCACCAAGTATGTTTCTGGCATCTACATCTCGAGGGGACACCACTGGCGTGGCACTGCAGTCGTCTATGTTCTTCCTCAGTGTGTTTCAATAATAATAATAATAATAATAATAATGCACTTGGTAAAGCGCCCTCAGAGAACTTAATCTCTCTCTAGGCGCTTTACATTTGCTGCAAAGGGAAATTCAATTGAATGGTGAGTAAAATCATGCTTGAAAAACAAACAAAATGAATACCATGGTTAGGGGTGACATGCACAGGGTCAGCATGCAAATGTGGTTAGTGGCAGCATGCACAGTGTCAGCAAGCATAAGCACAACAAGGACGAATCACAGGGACCCACTAAATGCTGTCCTTAATAGGTGTTTTTAAGTTCCTTTTAAATGTGGTCAGGTCAAGGGATGTTCTGACGCAGGTCGGGAGGGAGTTCCAGGCTTTGGGAGCATATGAACTAAATGCACGGTCTCCAAAAGATTTAAGGTTTGTACGAGGTATTTGTAGACTGTTGGATTCCGAAAAGCGGGTGGTATGATGCTTGGCCTGATGGGGGGAGTATGTCGGAGAGATAGGCTGCAGCCATAGAATGAAGGGACCTAAAAGTGAGCGACAAAACCTTGAAGTCAATCCGTTGCTTGACTGGTAGCCAGTGCAGGTCGGCGAGAAGTGGAGTAATGTGGCAACTGCGACGCTCACGACAGACAAGCCTAGCTGCAGAGTTTGGCACCAGCTGCAATCGCCTGATCGCACATGCTGGTAGGCCAGTAAGCAGTGAGTTGCAGAAGTCGAGACGAGATGTCACGAATGCATGGACCAGCTTGGACGTGGTATCCTTATCTAAACAAGCCCTAATTTTAGCAATGTTATGAAGCTGAAAATAGGCAGCTTTGACTGTGGAGCTGATATGGTCGTCTAACGAGAGGTCGCTTTGGAATATGACACCTAGATATCGAGCTGATTCGACAGGAGATATGCTGGCAGAGCCAATTTTGAGAGACAGCCTTTCCAATCTCAGAACCACACTGGGTTTGCCCATAACTAGTAAGTTAGTTTTGTCATCGTTTAGTTTTAGAAAATGTGCTGCCATCCATGTGCGGATGTCAGAGCAAGGATTCAAGCGCTATTGGTCATAAGGCGATCATTTGAAAAATTGCAACCCCAGGAATCTGTTTTAGGTCTCCTTTCTTGCATGAACTATACTCCCCGCATTGCCGATGTCAGCGAAAAGAACTCTGGCTGAGCTCATTTCTATGCAAATGACAGTCAACTTTATAGCTTGTGTCATTCTTCCACGTCCTCCAGTACCCGAGACTCTGTCAGCATCCTCTGGATAATTAAATTGCCGCCATTCACGCTTATGAGCGATAAACTCCTGACTTGACTGAATCGAAGCAAACCTAACAGCTATGGGAAAGTCGTATGTCGCACAGGAATGGCTGGAGGTGCAAATAATGGGTCCCTAGCCAAACGGGTTGGATAGGTTATATAAGAAAATGGCACGGACAGAAAGAATAAAATGCATTCATCAAACTCCTGCCGAGAGCAGGAAGTGAAAATTCCTTGCCATCTAGTCAACAGCTACAAACCGGTGCATGTACAGAGTGCTCGATCTCTAGCTCAGGCTTGGTAGCATGACAATACTTCCCATCAGTACCGACACGGAAGTTCACATCAATGTCATACTCGAGGGCAATTTCAGTAATGCGAGCAAGAATCAATACATCGCCTTTGTCACTGACACGCGTTTTATGCGAAATCTGGCTATTTTCATGGACTTGCTTGCAGGTGCTAAGGTCGAGGAACACATTAGGCCACTTTTTTTGCAGTCACTTCTGCTCCGGTCATGGGAACCTTGTTATCATGAGTTGTACTATTGAAAGCTGCGAAAGAAATAAGGACGTGTAGTTAATATATAATTCATTTGTATAGCGCGCCACGAGAACTTATTCTCTATTCACGCGCTTCACGTATGGCTCGGGGCTCGAGCTCACGACCTCAGCCAGACCTTGGTTGGGGCGAGCACCTTAACCTCTAAACCAAACCAGCTCGGCTAAGCGTGAATAACTTACAGAACGTCTCAGACACTTAAACCCAAAAGTAAATGTACCAGCTTTTTGCCCGTTATCTACGATCGAGTCACTTGGGTAGCTTAAAAAAATGAAAGCAGCCAACATGAGAAGAGCCTACCGTCTGCTTTCCCACGGTTAAATGGGAATGTCCACAACAGAAATACCTACGGCGATTGGGGCCTACTGAAGCCATGACGTCCAGTCGGTGGGGCTTACGGTGCTCAGGGCTTAGGGCCAAGTTAGACAGGTCAATTCGGCAATTCTGCCATCTTATCCCGACTTCACGAAAATTGTGTTTCCCACAATCCTAGGGACAGCGGTCCTGAGCTGCTACTTCAATGCTACTCACTACCTCGGCTGCTCTCCTGACTCTGCTATGCTTCCCACTTTTTCTCTTTTGCCTGAGACGAAGTCTGTTGGCTACCGAATGCGTACCGAAAGCCGCTCAGGCTATGAGTTCGCTATACAAATTCTCCTGCGTAACACCAACGTGGTCCTTATGACTTTATGGAGTTACAGATCGAGATACACTGCATTACATTACATTACCTGGACTTTGTGGAGTTACAGACGGAGATGCATTACATCTCCAGCCGCCAGGCTTCGAGTGTTCGGAGTATGATCTTCTGGGTGCTGGGACAAACAGCCGGACCCGAAGCCGGGTTGCTGCAGTCGGGCTGACATCTTGGCCCTCCATGGTCGTACCAGATACGAGTCACCTCATCTAAACAGGCTTTATCACACGGCAGTTTGCCAGTCTGCGAACCATAGCAAGCCAAAACCCTAAACCCTAAACCCTAAACCCTAAACCCTAAACCCTAAACCCTAAACACACTGCATTACATTACATTACCTGATTCCAATTCGGATCCTTACCCGTTTGAATATGAGTGGTTTGCTACCTAATCATCGCGGGCAAGTGACTAATACTTTCTTTTTTCTTTTCCCTTCGTAAGAGGGCAGGAACGATGGGTCAGATGCTAATAACAGATCAAAATTATGCATTGATGCTTCAAGCCACAGTAGATGCTACACTTGCTATTCATGCAAACGCGGGTATAGGGGATGGAGGATTACGTCAGCAGCTGTACCATCACCGGGAGCTGACGGAGAGAGGTCAGCTTAATGTAGCCGTTTGTACACTCAATATCACCACCTACACCTCTGGCCTCCTTTTTTGGTCGGAGGCAAAAACCACCATCGGGGCATGCAGTGGAGGTGCCGGGATTTTCAGTTGGCGGAAAGCCAGAGCGGCGGCTGCCCGCCATATTGAAAGTATGTGACCACTCCTCGCCTCCATTGCGGCCACTTTTTTTTATCAACATAATAAGATAATAATAATAGATTTGTATCGTGCCCCCGGAGAATTCAATCTCTTTTCAGGGACTTTAAGTAGGCTGCAAAAGAAGCATGTAAATATGGTTAGAGATGGCGTGCACAACGATAAGTAAATATAATTAATTTGCATACCGCCCTTAGAAATTCTAATCAGGTGCTTCACACATGGCACGGGGGTCTAGCCCACGACATTAGTCATCAAGTACATTTGCCTTGATCTTAGTCGAGGCAAGGACCTAAACCACTGGCCCAAACCGGCGTTGCACAAAAGACACGCACAGTTCAACTCACAAGGACACAGCAGGCTGTGAGGAACAGGTGCACTTTTATTATCTAGTTATGTGCCGTCAAGTCAGGGAATTTCGTGATGTCGGTCGCGAGTAAGCTCCAGGCTTTGGAAACATAAGAACACAGAAGCACAGTCTTCAATGGATCTGAGGCTGGTTCGAGGGACTGCTACACGACTTCAGTCAGAAGAACAGATGGTACGCTGCCTAGTCGTTTGTGGAGTAGTTAAAATACTAAATCTGGATCGAGAATAAAAGAATGTAAAAGCGAGTTACACAATCTTAAAGTCGATACTTTGCTTGATTGAGAGCCATTGCAGGTCGGGTAAAAGTGTCGTGATGTAGCATCGGCTACGCTAACGATATACCAGTCTGGCTGCGGAGTTGTTCGCCAACTGTAAACGCCTGATTGCACAGGCCGGTAGACCACCAAGCAGGGAGTTACAGAAGCCGAGAAGGGATGTCACTCAAGCATGAACCACTTGGATGTGGTATCTCTGTTTAAGCTGGCCAAAGTTTTTGTAATATTATTTATCTGTAACCAGACGTAGTTGCTGGTCGAGCTTATGTGGTCGTCTAGTGAACGTTCATTTTCGAATAGGACACCCACATGTTGTGCTGAGGCTGCAGGAGATATGCTGCAGAACCAATTTTGAGGGAAAGGTTTTCCTATTTCTATGCACAACCATTTTTGTCCACAAATAATAAGTTGGTTTCAGCGGCATTCAATTTGAAAAAGGTTTGTCACCATTCAAGTGCGAATGTCCAAAACACACGTATCAAGGGTGTCAAGAGAGCTCGGCGTGATGCAAGATAAGAAAGTATCAAAGCACAGGTACAGCTGCATGTCATCCGTATATAAATGGGTGAGCGTGATGGCACACTATTTAAGGCGCTTGCTTGTCACCACCTCGGTCCCGAGATCGGGGATTCGAATCCTGCGGTGGGTGATTCTTTATCGCCGCTGCAAGTGCTGGTTAAAGCCGTAAAGGCTCATAAAATGTAATGTATCTCCGTCTGTAGATCCACAAAGTCATAATGACCATGTCGTTGTTACGCAGGAGAATTTTTATAGCGAACTCATAGCCTGAGCGGCTTTTGGTACGCATTCGGTAGCCAACAGACTTCATCCCACGCAACAAAGAGAAAGTGGGAAGCATAGCAGAGTCAGGAGAGCAGCTGAGGTAGTGAGTAGCGTGGAATTAGCATCTCAGGACCGCTGAAAAGGATGGGCAATAGTCGGTAGTAGGAGAGTAGTTGTCGTTGAGTAAGAAGTGTGGAAGCGAGTTTCACATTCTAGAACCTGCAGAGCTAAAGCTTCTGTCGCCAACGGTCTTTAAGCGGAGGAATGGAACAGCTAATTTAATGTCCACACAGGACCTGAGGGCGCGAACAGGCTGAAACTGATGCAGCAGTTCAGCTAGGTATGAAGGAGCCAAGCCGTGGCGGGCCTTGTGGGTCAGCGTAAGAACTTTGCTCTGTATCCTTTGCTCAACCGGCATCCATCCTAGCTCTTTTAGTAAAGGAGACGCGTGCTCAAGCCGCTGGGACTTGAAGACTAGCCTTGCAGCCATATTCATAGTCTGCTGCAGTGGCCTAATAGCTTTCTTTGGCAGCCCAGCCAAAAGGGAATTACAATAATGAAGCCGAGACAGAACTAAAGAGCTAGTTAAATTTTTTACAAGCAACTGTGGGAGACAGCTCCTAATCTTGGATAGGGGTCGGATGTGATGGCTAGCTGTAGAAGCAGTCTTCTGAATGAAGCTTTTAAAATTGAGGCAGCTGTCGAAAACGACACCTAAATTTTGAGCTCGTGGTGATGGTTGCACAACAGCATCACCTATTAGAAGTGCAAAGCCTTTTAATTCAGCCACACGCTTAGGGTGTCCTATGAGCAGCAGTTCGGTTTTATCGTCATTTAATTTCAGGAAGTTTTCCGACATCCAGGATGGATTATCGGCAAGGCAAGCATTCAGTTTCTCAGTTGCCTCAGCAGATTCAGACGGTTTCAATGACAAATACAACTGAGTATCGTAAGCACGGAAGTGATATCTTATTCCCTGGGCCTTAATCACTTTTCCCAGAGGTTGTGTATAAATGGAGAACAGCAAGGGATCGAGTACAGACCCACGAGGGACTCCACAGTCAACCCTTCTCGTGTGTGAGACCTGACCCCCACACGACACGGATTGAACACGATCACACAAGTACGATTTAAACCACGCCAGTGCTTCGTCTGCCAGACCGATCGTTGTTCTCAATCGTTCAAGCAGAACCTCGGGATCAATGGTGTCAAAGGCAACAGACAGATCTAGCAGGCAGTGACATTCCCGTCGTCGTTGCCACGTAGAATGTCATTGTTAACACGGAGGAGAGCAGTTTCAGTGGAGTGCTACCTCTTGATCTCCGATTGAAATGTTTCTGACATTCCATTATTTTCAATATGTTCAACCAGCTGCTTAGCAACAATTTTTGCAAGAATCTTTGATATGAAAGGAAGAAGGGAAACTGGGCGATAGTTGGAAAGGACCTCTCTGTCTAATCCAGGCTTTTTAACAATGGGTCAAACGATTGCCGATTTGAAGGACTTGGGGACGACTCCTTTTCCCAAAGAAGCATAACAAATCTTGGTTAGGGCAGGGCTAAGTTGGTCTGCTAGTGAAGACCACAGAGATGAGGGTATAGGGTCTTCAGGAGACGAACTCTTTTTGCTAGACCTTATTAAGGTATCCACATCGCATGCAGAAACATCGGAGAACCTTTTAAGGAAGGTCACAGGTTGTGGAACCACAATTGCTTTAGTCGGAGGGGCTTAATGGAACCACGAATGTGCAAACTATTTTCTGTAAAGAAGGCTGAAAGCTTTTCGGCTGAGCCCTAACTATCTGAGGAGTCAGACCTCACTGCATTGGCCAGTAAGTGGTTTACTGTCTTATAAATCTGTTTAGTGTCCAACTGGCAGGAATTCAGCTTTCGAATGAAAAAAGAAGCCCTGGTTTTTGTAAGCTTTCGGGTGTAAACTCGAAGGAAGTCTTTGAAATTGACTAGATCTGCATCAGACCCCGATTTCTCGAAACGACTTCAAGCCTGCACTTAACCCGGCGCATCTTTATAAGTTTTTTTGAAAATTGAAAGGAATCTCAATGACTTTGAACACAGATAGAATGAACAGGAGCATGCTTGTCAAGAGCACTCCTGAGTGTCATGTTCATTGCATCAGCGAGGGTATCGAGGCTGCCGGTCGAGTCTGAATGCAGATCAAGAAGACCTGCATCGCAAACAGATTTCAAAAACTTGTCCATGTCAATGCTTTGTAAGTTACGTCGTTTGAAAAGTTCGACATTACCCTGTACGTACAAGGGAGCAGGAACTGTAAACGATACCGAGCAATGATCTGTGAGGGTCAGTGGGCACACCACAAGGTCCGTGGGGAGAACATCCTTAGTGATCACGAGATCTAGAATGTGGCCACCGATGTGGATGCTATGATTAACGTGTTCGGCCAAACAAAAATTCTCCAGACAGTCAAGAAATGAGAGGACATGGCTGTTGCTAGGGTTGTCAACGTGAATATTGAAGTCTCCTACAATCAGTAACGGCCTGTCACACACAAATATTTTAGCGAGGAACTCTGAAAACTCCTCTATAAACAAGTTTAGACAGCCAGAAGGAGGCCGGTACTTCACAACAGTGAGAGGCATTGTCTTTGATGAAGACCTGATTGCAACAGATTCAAACGATGGCCCATGCGAGAAACTGCACATTTTATAGCCAAACGATTCGCGAACAACTATTGCAACCCCGCCACCAACCTTGTCAGAACGCATGGACTGATAGAATGAGAACCCGGGTGGAGTGGTCTCAGAAATACAGCTACTGGAACAAGGCGTCATCCAAATTTCGGTAAGCAGAAATGCATCTAGCTTCTCCTGGACCACCTGTTCGTGGATAAGTAACCCCTTGGTTTTTAGCGAGCGGACATTTAGTTGGCGGAATTTAAGAGGCTGTCCAACAACTAGGCGACGGCGATAAAGTGGCTTGTATTCTCCGTTTGCTTCCGGCCCGGCGGACGAGGGCCCTTCGAATTTGAATTGGACCTTGGTAACGGCCGTCGGACGACGTTTCACAACGTGCTGGGCTACGGCGGGTGGGCTACTAACGCAACAAGTACTATTCAGCGCTTGAAACTTACGGGTCGTAGGTTTGATAGCCAAGCAGCTGATAGCGAGAACGCAGGATGCAGGAAGGTTCTCACTGACACGCCGGAGAAGGCCCGCCGGTAGGTATCGACTAATGGAGACATCGCACCTTATGCTAAGCACGTCCTGTTTTGAGTAGCATATCCGAGGACAGCTCATAAATAGTCACAGCGAAAATAGCAGCGGAATACCCGAAGGTATTACGGAGGGATCAAGTAAAGGTCAACACCACGCTAGGAGTCGCCCGAGGCCGCTCTGTCGCTATACAAAAAGAGGCTGTTAAATCAGCTAGTATTTATTTATTTATTTAAATGAAAGCCTAGACTGGGCTTAGCGATTGTATTGGTACGAGTGAAAGAATAGTTCGTGAAAAGAACTAAGCCAAACGCCGAGCCCCGCAGTACGCTGTAGCAGCTCCTCGGAGGTATGCAGCTTTATACGGCGTGCGAATCTCAAATCCTTCGGAGACCCTGCCTGTAGTTCGTATGCTCCCAAAGCGTGGAACTCACTTCTGACTGACGTCGCGACATCCCTTCGACTTGACGACATTTATGGTTAAAACGTACCTATTTATCACAGCTTTTATTGGGTTATTGTGACTCGTCATTTGCATACTTATGCGTGCTGACGCTGTGCATGTTACAACTAAACATATTTTCCATTTGGACACAATGCTTGTCGCATGTGACCATGTTATGCTTGCTGACTTGATGCATGCTACCACATATCATTTGATCATGCTTCCATTACAGAATATGTAAAAGTGCTCAGAAGCGAAAACCAGCATCACCGTGTTCAATATCAGCCTTCGCCCGTAGACACGAGGCTGTTTGCTGTCTTTCGGAAGTCCTCCAACCTTTGTCCCTTGCTCGCACTGTTCCTTGGCACCCCATGGGTACTACTACTAATAGTAATACAATTCATTTGTATAGCACCATAAGAAAACTTAATCTCGATTCAGGCGCTTTACATATGCCACGGGGCTCGAGCCCACGACCTCGGTCAGACCTTGATCGCCTTAACCACTGGGGGTAAAGGTTGACTACGAGCTAAGAGCGTGTAGCGTCACAAAAGAACAGTTGCCTTCATCTACTAGCGTTGGTCAGGTTCAGCCGATGCATCTTGGGTAAGTCTTGAGCAAGAGTAAGAGACACACCAAGGGCCGCCGCAAGTTTTGAATGCTGGCAGGCAGGGTTTATAAGTGAACCGGTTCATTAAAAAACCAGCTCCCGAGCAATGCTTTCCTGAGTAGTCTATTCTGTATGTGAAGCTTATCGCGAACCAAAACCGGACCAGAATTTATTAATTTTAATCTGCAATTGGTGCTGCCTATAATATACAGGATATATGCTATAACATGCAAGAGTCGGAAGACGAGCCAAATTTGAGGCGTGCTTGCTTCAATAACTGTTCATAGGGGGTAATCCCTAGACGTGGAGTTAAGTTTACTTGTGATTTACTCTGCATGGACATGTTTTGGGAAATCCCGTCTAGAATGCTGTAACTCACTACATGCAGCTGCGCCTTTGGAATAAGGTGCTTACCTCCTCCATCAAGCATCGGATCGACTTCGAGGTTCTGTTGTTCACGTTTAGTTCACCTCGTTCTCTTGCTCCAGCCTACCTATCTGAAATACTTCCAGGTCAAGCTTCGCATCTTATCTCTTCTCATCGCATCTGCCGGCTCTTCCCACTCAAGTAGGCGAACTACGCCTGTTAGTAGACTCATGCTAGTCTAAGCGCCAATAACAGCATCTTTAACGCGAGCCATTTTGATTTTGTGACCAAGTTTAACAGTCAGCATTGATTGCTCAGGAAAGCAGCGCACAAGAACGAGGTTTAATATAATAACAACATTTCCTGTGTCTCTAGCTCCCTAAGAGAACGTAGTCTCTATCCACGAGCTTGCCACTCACTGCAAGTGCATCAGTAGCCAACGGCTAGGGACGACATGTACGGTAGCAAGAGAGCAAAAGCAACAAAATGATAAATAAATAATAAATCATAGCTGCTTAAACAGCATCTTTTTGTATAACGACAGAAGAGCCTTTACGGCTATCACCACCACTTGCAGTGGCGATAAAGGATCGCCCACCACAGGAATCGAACTCACGACCTCGGGACCGAGGTCATGAAAGCAACCACCTTACCCAGTGTGCCATCGTGATCATTCTTAGATCAGCACTCTAAAATAAACAGGAGGACACTCATGATCCCCTCCTGGCTATTAACACGCACTGAATAATGGACAGGTAGGCAAGAAAAGCTCCCTGGAAAAAGGCAAGTTCACCGCGGTGAAGGGACAGTTGACCGGAACAAATGTACCTTTAGCTTAGACTTGATAAACGCATGGCCATTGGAGGTAAGTGACCATACCCGAAAGTGAGTTCCAGATTTTTCGTGAATACCAGCTGAAGTCTCGTTCACCAAAATATTTCAATTGGGCGCGAGCCACGGCGAGAAGGTGCTCGCTCTTCACTACCAAGGTCATGGATTCGAATCCTGCCGTGGGAGATCCTATATTGCCGACTGCAAGCGGTGATAAGAGTCGTTAAGGCTCTTTTGACGTTGTATAAATAGGACTTATACAATTAGCTAATCTTTGTTTTATTTATTTATTATAGTGTTATGCTGAGGAGTGTGGATTCGAGAGAAAAAGGAGGTCGAACCGGTAGGTTGGTGCAAGCGAGTGAAGTGACCTGTAAACTAGACTTGAGATCGTCGTGAAATCAATTCAATTCTTGAACGGGAGCCAGTGCAGCTCAGACAGAAGCGGTGCAATACAAAAGCTGCGCCGTTGACTAGCAGCTGATTTTTGCATCGGATGCAGACGGGGAGAGCCAGAGCCAGGACAACTGTATAAATGAAATCGCACTAATTTAGTCACAATTCCACAAATCGTGAATTAGCTTGGTTGTCGTACTCCCATCTAAGCATCTTGCGCTTATCTTGTCACGATTTTCCGAGCCCGGCAAAAAGGTGGACTCGACAGTGCACGGAATATGCTCATCCAACGGGAAGTCATTTTGCAATAGTTCTGCCTCGATCACGTGTTGATGTCATGGAAGAGGTGCTAAGTGGACCAATCTTGAGGACTGGGCCTTTTGCATTTCAGATAATACTTGGTTTAAAAAAAAATATTAGGCTGGTATTATCATCAAACACCTTCAGGAAGTTAGTAGTCATCAAAACGTAAATGTTGTCGATGCAAGCAGAACGGGAATTAAGCGGGGCGGATGAGGAGAAAATCGCCAAAGCTTCGAGAGATAAGTAGAGCTGGATTTCATCGGTGTAGAAATGAAAGCCAATATTGCGTCTGGGAGTGACATTGGCGAGAGAGAAAGAGAGAGAGAGAGAGAGAGAGAGAGAGAGAGAGAGAGAGAGAGAGAGAGAGAGAGAGAGAGAGAGAGAGAGAGAGAGAGAGAGTATAGAGAGTGAAAAAGTGGGCCTAAGAGGGAACCTGGAGGTAGTCCATACTTGAAGGACTCCCCAGATAATCTACAGCCGTTGACAAATACACACTGACATCTCTAACTGCGATGGGAGCTTTCGCAAATTAGTTGTTGTCTGGAAAATTTTGGAAATGAAAGAGGGTCTTTTGCCGGGCGAGCTTAGTTCCAGGATCGGCAGGATTAGGAGGAGGGGCAGCGTTAGCAGCAGCAGCAGCAGCAGTAGTAACAGTGGAATCAGTACGCCATTCTCGAGGACCAAGCCCAACCATCTAGTAGTTCCTTTTCAATATTAGCCACGGAATTTTTTACTGGGAATAAGGCTTTGTCTTTTTGCAGGCACAACAAAACGTCACATTTAAGGTCGATTAACACACCGGCATCTTAATGAGTAGTGAGCAGCTTCCAATCACTGTGAACATAATTATCTCCCTGACTGGTGATGGCACTGGCATTCGTCCGAGTAAACTTGTATGCAAACAATCGGTCATCAGAAGGAAGCTCTGTGAGCACTTAATGAGGGGCTTGTGTGGTTTACTGAAAAAATATTGCCCAGTTAGGTGCACCCCTAACTAGTGCCACCACGATCCGGAAATGACTGCTGAGTGAGATAAATATTCACCAATTTTTGGTGATTTGCCACTCGTGCATCCTACTTCCATTCCAATCTGTAGGACTGCTTGAAAAGGTAATTGATCTATTGGAGTGTTGGTGCACTTGTTGAGAAAGTCTTTAGCTTTCAGGAGCCCGACTCGGAAGTGTTTCACCAGCTAGCAGGAAATTTTTCCATCTCTAACCCACAATCCTGGCACCCATAGCCTCCTTCCAAGTGACCGATTCAGCAGCCAATCCGGGGTGCCGAAACCACCAGCCCAATACATCAGTCGGGCATACGTATACTCATCTGACAAATGTGCACCCCACCGGCAGATAGTAGTGGGCCAAACGATGGCTTTGTCAGACATTCCCACAGGTTGGACCAGTAGTGCCGAGGGTTTCCTGCCAACAAAGACCAATGCATTTGCCTTGGCCGAATGTGATACAAGTGCAGAATCATTTGGCCGGATCAGGCAATAGTACAGTGGGCTCGGACCGGAGCAGGGTGCCCGGTGGTCGAAAGGAGAGGGCTGTCAGCCTGCCGCCACTTGCAAAACTCAGCATTCTTCTCCGAAGTTTCAGCAGCTGGGGACAGGCCTGGACAAGAAGCTTGCAGCCTAGAGATGCTCACTCCCTAGAGGGCGCTCCTCCCTGCGGAAGCCCTGTGAAAGCTGGTCAGGGATTCTATGCTCGATGTAGATGCAGCTGCACCTGCATCAACTCTTGGAGGTTTCGGGTCTGAATTTTTGTTATTCAGTGTGCTAGAACACTGGGGGGCACCTGGAAGTAGCAATTGGCACGTCGACTGAAAATCTGCCTGCCTCCAGCTACGACGGCTTGTCAGCACAGCCTTAGTCTATCGGTTCTTGAATTGGCTTTGGAAGCTGCAATCGACCAGAACGACCGCTATCGTGCATAATGCCATCTTTAATTGCACTTGGCAAGACCTGGCCGAAGCTTATTTGATGCTGCTGGGCTCCACAGATAGCCAATTGCCAGGCATTCATCAGCTTGCCAGACAACTCCATACTTCCACACGGCATTTGCAATGCCGATTTCGCAATTGCAATTTGCCGAGTACTCCGGCGACTGCCACCATGGTGGCATGGCGCCTGATACTCCCAACAGCTGAGCTGTGCCAGTGTGCTGAGACCGAAAGGCATCAAGCCATCTTCGGGTGCTGGTCTGCTAGAGACGCGCAGCACATTACCGTGGGAGCAATGCTAGGAGAGCTGTGGGCTGTCAGTCGAGAATCAGCAGTCAAGTCCTGCACGAGCCCCTATTATCAAGAGTTCATGCTCTAGGGCATGGGAAGGGCAGGCTGCAGAAAGGTTCTACCACTGAGTGCATTACCATGGTGTCATCTTCTTCCAGACCTTGGGCACTTTCGGTGCTAGAATAACTAGCAGGCCCCAAGCCACATCTCCGTGGCAAAGCTGACCACGAATGGATTCTTGAAATCGGTTTCAAGCAATAGCAAATTTCAAGCCGAGGTACAAGCAATGAAAGGCAACCTAACCCAAGACTTTCCAAGTAGCTGTGTTAGCATCCTAAGAGTGAAAAGAAAAGGCAACGCGATGCTCAAGTTTCGAGCGGTAAGTCCCTTAGACTGACGAGGCGAGCAGCACGAGCATTTGCCGATCGCACTGGCTGCTTCCTAAGAGCACTCGTCTTTCGGTTAATTCTCCTGTTCTGCCCGAGCTCAGCCTCAGCACGATGGCTGGATCGGTTCTATCCCTCTGCTGCTGCTGACCTGTCCAAGGCCTCGATAATGGCTGAGGCGGCTGAAGAGTTGATCAGCCAGGATTAAGCCAGGGAGGAGGAGGAGGAGGAGGAGGAGGAGGAGGAGGAGGAGGAGGAGGAGGAGGAGGAGGAGGAGGAGGAGGAGGAGGAGGAGGAGGAGGAGGAGGAGGAGGAGGAGGAGGAGGAGGAGGAGGAGGAGGAGGAGGAGGAGGAGGAGGAGGAGGAGGAGGAGGAGGAGGAGGAGGAGGAGGAGGAGGAGGAGGAGGAGGAGGAGGAGGAGGAGGAGGAGGAGGAGAAAAAGGAGGAGGTCTAATCTCGACCTCTCCCTGGGCTATGGAATTATCGAAGAGGGCTTGAGAGAGACACAGTTTGTCGGGTTGCTTGTTGCCTTGCATGCCCCTTTCGGGCCAGTCCAATCAAGTAGATACTCAGTTGCCTGCACCCCACTCTCGTCGGCATGCCCATTCAGGCTCGACACTGGTAGTAGCTGCCGAGCAGATTAGCATAAGGCAGCTGTTTGACACAGGTGGTAATTGCCTGACTGGTATTAATGGTAATACACTCGGTATGAGCCTCTGTGGTAAAGTGCTTGCACTTACGCAACGTTAGGTTGGTCGTGGGTTCGTGTCCAGTCGCAGACAGTTATATATTGCCTGCTGCAAGGTGAGGCAAAAGCTGCTGGGCTTCTTCTCTGCTGCCGAAATAAGGCTGCTAAATCAGCAGATCTTTTGCGCTCTTTCGTGTGCCAGAGGCCAGATACTAAGCTGGAAAGATTTCCTGAATGCAACTAGGTTAAAGAAACGATTGCTGGCTGAGTGTGTGGCAACTAGCATGCTTCTAGAACGGAGCTGTGAATGCAGGCCCACATCAGAGCTGCCTCAGTTGTGGCAACTTTATTCTTTTTATGCTTGCAACTGCTGGTAAGGACCTACCTGCCCCCCAGACGGACCTAGATCAGCTAAACAAAATCCACTGGGTCTATGGGTGCTCTCATTCCCTCTGGCTACAGCTGTATTCCCCCTCTCTCTCTTTCTCTTGGTAAGCAGATCCAAAGAAGATCCTTCTTTCTCCAGATTCTTTCAGGAGACCAGGTTCATGACACAAACAGGTTCGAGGATTGTTGGATTTTCTCTAGAAAGGGTAGCATAATTTTGTATCGTATTCCGGAAAGCAGTGCTTAGTGCAATCCTGGCTGCTTGGTCGGCCACTGTAAGCCTTCACAGAATAGGCGAGTGACAACAGCAGCTGCATTCACTCGGAATCACTCAGAGAGTTGTGAGCTGCCTCTGTGCATCTGCTGCTCCTTACGGAGCTAGGCCGGTCAGCACACGTGCAGTCGCATACGAGGCAGCTCGCCAGAGTGACTCGGCATACAGGTAGCAGTCTCGTCTCGACTTCTGCAACCCACTGCTTACTGGCCTACCAGCATGTGCGATCAGGCGATTGCAACTGGTGCAAAACTCTGCAGCTAGGCTTGTCTGTCGTGAGCGTCGCAGTTGCCACATTACTCCACTTCTCGCCGACCTGCACTGGTTACCAGTCAAGCAACGGATTGACTTCAAGGTTTTGTCGCTCACTTTTAGGTCTCTTCATTCTATGGCTCCAGCCTATCTTTCAGATATACTACCCCATCAGGCAAAGCATCGTACCACTCGCTTTTCGGAATCCAACAGTCTAGAAATACCTCGTACAAACCTTAAATCCTTTGGAGACCGTGCATTTAGCTCGTATGCTCCCAAAGCCTGGAACTCCCTCCCGACCTGCATCAAAACATCCCCTGACCTGACCACATTTAAAAGAAACTTAAAAACACACCTATTTAGGACAGCATTTAGTGGGTCCTTGTGATTCGTCCTCGATGTGCTTATGCGTGCTGACACTGTGCATGCTGCCACTAACCACATTTGCATGCTGACCCAATGCATGTAACCCCTAACCATGTTATTCATTTTGTTTGTTTTTCAAGCATGATTTTACTTACTATTCTATTGCGTATCACTTTGCAGCAAATGTAAAGCGCCTAGAAAGAGATTGAGTTCTCTGAGGGCGCTTTATCAAGTGCAATGTTATTATTATTATTATTATAGCCGTGCGCTGGCACCAATACGGTGGACACAAAATGCTGCTGCTGCATTGCCGTGGCATTGCACAGCTGTCATCCAATCGGTGAAGGTGGTGCTGGATGATTACTGCTGCCCCCTCCCCTCCCAGCTTCTGGTGCTAGTGCTGCTTCAGTTGCTGCTTCTGCTGTCTTGGTTTGGGTTCCTGTGGTTTCACTACTACTGGCTGTGGTGGTACTAATAATAATGTAACGTTTGTATTGAGTCCCAAGAGAACTAAATATTTTTCTATTTACTTTGCATATGCTCTAAAGAAGAAAGGGTGTCAAAAGCTCAGTAAGAGCATACACAATTCATTCACAAGCAAGCTCATACTTAAAGTATTAGCTCATACGGACTGCTCATGCAGACTGTAAGCAAATGCTGTGCTGAAAAGGTGCGTTTTTAGCTTCTTTTTCAACGTTATTAAGTCAGGGGAGGTCGTAAAGTCAGGTGGAAACCAGTTACAGGCTTCGGGAGAATACGAACTGAACGGCTGCACGGTCTCTGAAGTATTTGAGGTTGATCAATGCTCAACTAAACGACTTGGTCAGAATAGCAGGCGGTGCAATGCCTAGCCTGACCGGGAGCAGATAGGATATTTGATATCGGATATGAGGTCGACGAGGAGCACTAACACGAAGCTAACGACAATCGAATTAACAATATTGTGGTCGATCTGCGGCTTGATAGGGCAGATCGGCAGAATGATGATGCAGATCGGAGAGAAGTGGTGCTGTGGCAACTGCACCGCTCAAGACAAACAAAGCCCAACTCCTGAGTTTTGTACCAACTGCAAGCGCCTTATTGCTTCGGCAGGAAGAGCTATAACTCCCTGCTTGCTGCCTGCCAGCATGTGCAATCAGATGCTTACAGCTGGTGCAGAACTCTGCAGCTAGGCTTTGTTTGTCGTGAGCGTCGCAGTTGCCACGTCGCACCACTTCTCGCCGATCTGCACTGGCTACCAGTCAAGCAACGCATCGACTTCAAGGTTTTGTCGCTCACTTTTAGGTCCCTTCATTCTTTGGATCCAGCCTATCTCTCAGATCTACTCCCCCCACCAGGCCAAGCATCATAACACCCGCTTTTTGGAGACTAAATGTATATCTACACCTCGTAGAAAACCTCAAATCCTTTGGAGACCGTGCATTTAGTTCGTGTGCTCCAAAACCTGGAACTCACTCCGACTTCCGTCAAGACATCCCCTGACGTGACCACGTTTAAAAAAACTTAAGACACGCCTATTTAAGACAGCATTTAGTGGGTCCCTGTGATTGGTCATTTATATGCTTATACGTGCTGACACTGTTGCATGCTTGCCACGAACCATACCTGCATGCTGACCTTGTGCACGGTACCCCTAACCATGTTCTTCACGTTGTTAATCAAGCACGGTACCACTCACCATTCAATCGTATTTCCTTGCAGCAAATGTAAAGCACCTAGAAAGAGAATGAGTTCTCCGAGGGCACTTTATCAAGTGTATTATTATCTTTATTACCTGTGAGAAGTAAGCTTCAGAAGTTGAGATGCAATAGCACATATTCTGGGACCAACTTAAATGTGGTATCTCAATTACAGCCGGCTAAAATTTCGTGAAGTCTCAACAGGAGATTGACTGGCCGAGCTCAATTACAGGTGGAGATACATACCTGCAATGTAATGTGTCTCCATCTGTAACTCCATAAGCCACAGAGACTATGTGGGTGTTACACAGGAGAGTTTTTAATAGCGTACTCACAGCCAAAGCGACTCTCGGTACGCATTCGGTAGCCAACAGACTTCATCTCATGCAACAAAAAGAAAGTTGGAAGCATAGCAGAATCAGGAGGGCAGTTGAGGTTGTGAGCAGTATGAAAGTAGCAGCTCAGGACCGCTGGAAAGGATGAGCCATAGTCGGCAGCAGGAGATTAGTTGTTATTGCATAAGAAAATACATGCTTACAAAAGTATGCAGGCTTGGATACACCCAAAGCTATGCCGAATCTCTATAACGATTAGTTTGAACCCTGACTGCAAGTTACTGTCTTGGTTTGAAGTTTCGATATAAAAGCTCTGCTGGTGTGCCACTACTTGTTCCAGTGTCTTTGATAAGAATGGCAGTAGGGAGATGGGGCAGAAGTTACTTAACGCCTCCAGGTCGAGTGTTGCTTTCTTTATTAGTGGTCCAACCACAGCCTTTTTCAAAGAAGCAGGGATGAGACTTGAGGCTTAGGGCATATTTGTTATGCTAGTCATGCAGGGCAACAGCAAGTCGATGCATCTCAGAAGGAGAATGCTGGTTTTAGGAGCTACTGAGGGCTACTAGTCTTCTTAGCCTGGGATATGAGCCTTAGGCTATGATGATAGGATATGAGCCTTAGGATATGATCTTAGCCTTAGGATATGAGCATAGAGATGAGATCACTAGTGGCAGTCTTGAAGTTAGACAGTGAGTTGCTGCAAGGAGTTGAGGGAGAGTAGTCCAGTGCTGATGTTACTTAGTGACAGCAGTCCAGTAGGGAATGTTAACATGGGGATGGACTCTGATCTTATGTGTGTGCTTGCGTGCGTGGGTGTGCACAGCTGTGTGTGGGCAGCTGCATGGCAGATTGTTGCAATCCTTTCCAAGGAGATGTAAGGAGGACTAGACTCCGTGGACCCTCACTCTTGTATAAGTCTGAGAGCAAATGACCCCAGTCTGGTTCAGATTCCGATGTGTAGACATGCAGCCCCTTGCACGCTTGGCATGCAGGATCTTGATGCTCTGAGAGTCAAATATGGAAATCCCCCTCCGTCCTGAAAAGGGCATCCGAAAGTACCCCTTGCATGCACCAGCACCATGTGTCAATGATCTTCATATGTACATGTGTCCTCTCTCAATGCATGGCATGGTGGCTTTGACTGCACAACCACCTAGCTACTGGGCAGCAGCAGCTAGTAGTCAGCAGCAGTCAGCAGCATCAATGCAATGTAATGTATCTCCTTCTGTAACTCCACAAAGTCATAAAGACCATGTGGGTGTTACGCAGGAGAGTTTTGTATAGCGCACTCACAGCCTAAGCGGCTTTCGGTACGCATTCGGTAGCCAACAGACTTCGTCTCACGCAACAAAAAAAGTGGGAAGCATAGCACTTGAGGTAGTGAGTAGAATAGAAGTAGCAGCTCAGGACCGCTGAAAAGGATGAGCCATAGTCGGCAGTAGGAGAGTAGTTGTCGTTGCGTAAGAATTGTGGAAGCGAGTTCCACAGTCTAGGACCTGCAGAGCTAAGGCTTCTGTCGCCAACGGTCTTTAAGCAGAGGAATGGGACAGCTAATTTATTGCCCACACAGGACCTGAGGGCGCGAACAGGCTGAAACTGATGCAGCAGTTCAGCTAGGTACGAAGGAGCCAAGCCATGGCGGGCCTTGTGGGTCAGCGTAAGAACTTTGCTCTGCATCCTTTGCTCAACCGACAACCATCCTAGCTCTTTCAGCAAAGGAGACACGTGCTCAAACCACTGGGACTTGAAGACTAGCCTTGCAGCCAAATTCATAGTCCGTTGTAGTAGCATAATAGCTTTCTTTGGCAGCCCAGCCAAAAGGGAATTACAATAATCAAGCCGAGACAGAACTAAAGAGCTAGTTAATTTTTTACAAGCCACTGTGGTAGACAGCTCCTAATCTTGGATAGGGATCGGATGTGATGGCTAGCTGTAGAGGTCTTCTGAATGAAGCTTTTGAAATTGAGGCAGCTGTCGAACAAGACACCTAAATTTTGAGCACGTGGTGATGGTCGCACAATAGCATCACCTTTTAGAAGAGCAAAGCCTTTTAATCCAGCCAGATGCTTAGAGTGTCCTATGAGCAGCAGTTTGGTTTTGTCCATCGCTTGTGATGTGAGGACGTGAGCTAATCGAAACAACGAAATAACCGATGCTTTTCCAAATTGCACTACACCGGTTACCAAAGCTGCCGAATATCTGGTGGTGAGACCATCTCATTCGCAATCATTATTACTCGTGGTGTTGACTTAGAGCCAGAGTAAGAGGTAAGAAAAGCCTTAAAGGTCAGCTGATTCAACAGCCTCAATGATGTGGCTTGACATCAAAAGTGCTGTAGCAGCTACACTTGCAGCAGCTCGGGAGGGGGCTCGAACCCTCGACACGCATCGTCGTAAAGCTGGAGCTCCGTGCCCCCCCAGCTTGAGGCAGAGGTCATGCCGGGTCATGTGCAGCAGAGGTTGCGTTTTCTCACTGCACGGTTTATCCACCGGTAGAACCTGCCTTAGCCTAGCACATGCCTTGCCTGTGCTTAGCTAATGAGCTAGGCACACACGGTCTCAAAATTCAGGCCTCTCAGACTTCAGCTTGCAAGATGGAAAAGCCCGAGAAGGTGCTGGAACCTACCTACACAGTAGCTTGGAGTGGGGGTGGCTCAGGTGAATGTGTTGGTTAAATCTTCTGCATGTAGCATCACAGACTCGACCGAGCCCCCCATCGCCCTTCCCCTTGAAGTGGTCTTAGCAATGCAGAAAGGCAGCTGATTGTGAATCAGTGACCGTAGCACCTGCTATCAATAGCAATGACTCACCTCACATGGGCATCTATAAGGCATCTGCCTTATCAGCTCGTGTTAGAGCTGCTGCTGGGTGCAAGCTGCTTGATAGTAAGCACTTAGCCAGGCAGGGCTCCCATAGACATTCATCAGGGACCCGGGTGGATCTGGTAACTGCCATAGCCGGCCGTTTCAGCTGCCCAGGTCAAGCCAGAGTGATGTTCCATACAAAATCTTTCCACTTTCACTTTCACTTTCCTCCGAGCTGCTACACCGGCGAGTTTCATTCGAATGGAAAAATGGACTTCGAAGAAGAGGAGAAGATATATGCGTGGCACTGAGTTCCAAAAGACGGCACGGCCTCTTAAGAATGCTTTGTAGAACAAAGTCGTACGACAGCATGCTGCTGCTTCTGCATGCTGTCGTACGGCATCCCGAGGGGGCGGATGCTCAGAAGGCTCGGAGGTCACCCACAGAGGTCAACGTGGCATGCCCGTGGATCGCTCCTGCTATCTATGTATGGATAGCAGTCAACCAAGTGCGTGGGGTCTTCTAATGCTTTTGCCTCTCATGTCGGAAAAACCGACAGATAATTTGTCGGCGCCATGCTTGGACGACGAGCAGCGGCGACTGCATGCAGCGTCTGCGGCCTGCGTTTTTCTCTAGCACTTTTCCTACACAGATGCACACCCCTTATCTCTGGGCAACCGGCTTGGTTTGCCCTTTAGGTTTTTGCTAATTTGCTGGGTTTCATTGCTGCCAGTGGACTCGGCTCCAAGCTTTGGAGCCGGTGAGAGGGAGGCATGCACATGCACGTGCATTAGCAGCCCAGCTGACCCGGGCACGGCAGGGCTCCACACTTCGCTTTTTGCCTCTTGTGCTGTGCTGCTGCTTCTCGGCTGCACACTATTCACCTTGGCTGTCTTGCTGCTCTTTGGCGAAAATCAGCTTCTGGGGCTCCATTAGCCGCCGTCCAAAGTACGATCTGTAGATCTGTGATCTCGATCAGGATAACGATCTGATCACAATCTGTGCCTCGCACGAAGCACCAGCTCTTGCTGGCTGGTCGAATTTCCTTTAAAAAATTAAAGGATTCGACTGTGCTGAAAGCTTTCAGTACACAAGAACTTGGCGGCCGGTGCCCGAGGTTACACTGATGAACTAAGAAGTTAAATGCAAAATTTGCTTTTCATTAGTCGTTGGCTTGAACGTCCGGCAACAGCACTGGTCGTGCACAGTACTCGTGTTCGACCAAGTTTTGTTTGGTCAGCTTCACCTCGCAAAGTGGGGAGCGAATGACAAACCAAAATGCCCAGAACGCTTAGCACGAGTGGCATTTGGCCTGAATAGGCGTTCGTCTGGGCTGTCTTTGGTTGCTGAGCCGACAATCAGTGTCTGCCCCTAGCTATTCTGGGCAGCCGTCAGAGCAGCAGGCGCCGAGGCTGTCAGTGAGCTAACACTACGAGAATAGTGAGCAATTACTTGCTGTCGCACTGCATCCTGGCTGTCCTCAAAGGAACAAAGCTATTTAAATCAATTGCCCACAGACTTGGAAAATCCATCCCTCTCTGGCACTTTCCTGAAGTTTGCACTCGGCACTGCTCATTGGAGAAAAGAAGTTGTGTCAACTGTGTAGTGATAACATACGAAGTGTCAGCAAGCGCATGCATGCACACCAACGAACAACGTACACGTTTTGAATAAGGGATACATGGGTTTGTTGCTTTTTTTCTTAATGTAGTCAAGTCAGGATTATCGTGACGTCAGTCGGGTGTGACTTCCAGGCTCTAGGGACCTACAAAACTGATGGCTCTGTCTACTACCAATTTCACGATGTTTCGAAGTACAGCTGAGCGACTTGAGTCAGAGTAGCAGGTGAGACGATGTGTAGCCTGATTAGGAAGTATTTCAGATAGGGGTAGACCGAAGAAAGGGAAGGATGGGACCTAAAGGTAACCGTGAGCACACTTTGAGGCACCAATGCACTGCTTGATGAGGAGCCAGTGTAAATAGATTAGAAGTGGCTGATGTATGCAATGCCTGGGACGTTCACAAATGACCAGCTAGCTTCAGAGGTTTGCAATAATTGTTGGCATCTTACTGCACAATCAGGAACACCTGCAAGTAGTGAGCCACAGATGATATGTCACAGATGCATGGACCAACTAGGCTGTGTTATCGCCAATCTAAGCAAGTCCAAATGCTTGCAGTGTTATGTCTAAGGCAAGCACTAAAGCTGATCCTCAGATAGCATTGTTAAAGAAATGAAAGTCCGTGAGATGCTTCGGTTTGCTCTTCAGTGGCGCTCTCTGCGGGTTCCGTCGGTCTCTAACTTGGCTGGTGTGTCACCCTACAGCTCTCGGCACGCAATGGGCGCAGCAATCAATCAATGACATCATCGAACGGCCTGCTATTGGCTTGCCGGCATGCAACACGGTCTAGCAGCATACCCTGAGTGGCCTGAGAGGTTGTAGGTAATAATAATAATAATAATGCACTTGATAAAGCGCCCTCAGAGAACTCAATCTCTTTCTGGGTGCTTTACATTTGCTGCAAAGGGAAATGCAATTGAGTGGCCCACTTGGTGTGCCATTTCGCAAACATGTTGCCCGGTCGTGCCACTAGTTCAGCTATCGGCGGTCGGCTTGGCCGACTTCATCGTTGCCACGCTGAGCCAGGTTGTGCTGCAACTGAATCGTGAAGGTCCGAAAGCGACCAGCAGTAAGCAAGCAAGCAAGCACCTTAAAGTAAGCAATGAACTTTAAGGTAAGATGAGCTACAAGAGCAGCCTTGCAAACCGTGGTCACAGCATGCCGATACTGGTCTCTAAGGAAAATAAAAAGTGCGCTAGAGTGAGCGATTTTGCATCTCTTTTATACGGATGACTTCGCTAGGAAAGAGTCTTATCTGCAATCAGTAAAGGATTCGTTCCATTTTCATTGACTTCAATGCAACCAATTCTTTGCTGTTACGCAGGAGAGTTTTGTATAGCGCTCTCACAGCCCAAGCGGCTTTCGGTACGCATTCGGTAGCCAACAGACTTCGTCTCACGCAACAAAGAGAAAGTGGGAAGCATAGCAGAGTCACGAGAGCAGCTGAGGTAGTGAGTAGAATAGAAGTAGCAGCTCAGGACCGCTGAAAAGAATGAGCCATAGTCGGCAGTAGGAGAGTAGTTGTCGTTGCGTAAGAATTGTAGAAGCGAGTTCCACAGTCTAGGACCTGCAGAGCTAAGGCTTCTGTCGCCAACGGTCTTTAAGCAGAGGAATGGAACAGCTAATTTAATGTCCACACAGGACCTGAGGGCGCGAACAGGCTGAAACTGATGCAGCAGTTCAGCTAGGTACGAAGGAGCCAAGCCGTGTCAGGCCTTGTGGGTCAGCATAAGAACTTTGCTCTGTATCCGTTGATCAACCGCCAGCAATCCAAGCTCTTTTAGTAAAGGAGACACGTGTTCAAACCTCCAGGATTCAAAAACTAGCATTACAGCAATACTGATAGCCAGCTGTAGTGGCCTATTGGCTTTTTCGGTGCCCAGCCAAAAAATAATTAAAATAATCCAGCTAAGACGAAACTAAGGAGCTAGTCAAATTTTTGAAAAGTCACCATGAAAGACAGTTCCTAACCCTAGATAAGGATCGGATGTAATGGCTAGCTGTGAAAGCAGTCTTCTTAACGAAGCTTTCAAAAATGTGTTGCCTCCACTGCAGTAACACTGGCTTTATATGACATACCGAAGAGCTTCTTCTCAGGCAGCAACAATTTTGTTGGCTTTCAAATACATCTTGGAGTTGGTATTTTTGGCTGTTCTTTACCGGCGGCCAGGAATGCTGGTGTGAGCCTCTTTGGATCGCCAGTAGAACCAGCTGCTGCCTTGATACTTATCTGCAGCGTCTGCTACAGCTGCTACTGCTGCTGCAGCTTCGGTGCTGACAAGGTGCTGCATGAGCGCGGAATTCTTCGTCGATCGTGGTGACACTACTGTAGCTCCTGCTCGGAGCCGCGCCGAATGCTTTTTTGTTTTGAGGATGAATGGAAATCTCTCAACAAGAGCGGCTTCAGATGTGGCGTTTGGATACGGGTGTAATTGATTGATTGGCTGTCAGGAGACCCCACCGTACTTCAGACTGCAGCTCAGTCACTGAATGGCTTCGGCAAATGTCGATCTCGAGGGCTACTCTATCTCCTTCTGATCTGCTTGGCATTTAGCGAGCTGTCAGTTTTTCGTTTTGCTATACTGTATTTGAGTGATGTAGTTTCGATTGGTGGAATTGCAAGAAAGTGCAGTTTCTGCATGCTGCACTCGCCCAGAGCATTAAAGCAAGAGGAACGTCCAGGTTGTCGGAATTTAGATTGTATGTATGCCAGGTGTTTCAGAGAGAAAGAGAGAGAGAGAGAGAGAGAGAGAGAGAGAGAGAGAGAGAGAGAGATCCCTATTTGAGAGGGCAACTCCCACTTAAACTCGTGGCACTGATCTTGCTGCCTTATCGCCTACCCACCAATCAACTTATCAGATTCCACACTGCGATATCAGTTTCTGGTAGCAAACACTGGCAGCACCCAAGTTTGCGACGGGATGGCCATGAGATATTGGAGGAGTCGCGGCTGACACTCACGTCAGTTTATAGAAGCCGAGCTGACTGTGCTGCTGCCAGTTTGCTCTTATCAAACAATTAGCAAGTGCCTGAAGAGGCAATAGTTCATGGGCTATGCTGTGAGCCAGCCAAATCTGAAATCCCACAGCCGTAGGGCCTACTCCGCAGGACCATACTGGGGGGGGGCATTGCCAGGATTATACCAAGGAGGGAAGACCTTGACTTTGCCAGAACTACTCCATCACAAGAAGTACACAGGGAGGCCCGAGTCTGTTAAGCCACTTCTCGATTCTCATAAAAAACGCCCGATGACGCTTGCGCCATTGGCCCTACAAACGTAGCAAGCTCTTTCTTAGTGGTGCGTGATTGTGTCCGGGCAGGTAAAGGAAAACAAAAGCAGCTTAGGTAACTTTATCGTGACTAAATAGCTTCATTAATATCTACAATTATGCAAGTGAATACGTAAGTCAGTAACACTTAAGTCGCGACGTCGTCCTTATACTGTGTGCTTATGTGATATTAAGAGAACAACTACGATGCTACAGATATAATGACTGTCATGCAAAAACTATCAGGAGAGATAAGTAACTAATTGGCAAATGTAGCTAGAGCTTCCACTCTCGTCGTAAAGTACTGTGAATGTCCTGTACTTCGAAAGTGCTTTTCTCTGCGATTTTTTGCCTTACATTCCTTATTAAAACAGTTCATTGAATTATGAGTTAAATACTGTTAAAGCCAATGTTCCATTCATTCGTAGACTCCTCCAAGTGTCCGGAGATAGCTTAAAGGACTACTAACTTCACCATTGCAAAATCCGGACAATAATTGGAAAAGTACTTGTCTACTCAAACCCTTGACTGGCGGTCTAACCTTCAAAGGCGCGTGAATAGATTATTCAAACGGGCTCCAGACCATTTACACTGAGAAAGACTCGGCAGGACCTACCTAATTTTAAGGTGGTTGCTTTGACGACCTCGATTCCTGCAATGGGCGATTCTTTATCGCCACTGCAAGCGGTGGTGATAGCCGTAAAGGCTCTTCTGTCGCTATACAAAAAGAGGCTGTTTAATCAGCTAGGATTTGTTTATTTATTTACTTTTATTTAATTTTAGTTGCCATTTTGTTCTACCTCCTGTGGCAATGCAGACTATTAAGGGTCTGCACTCAAGAGTGACCCAACACTGTCTGCGGCCAGTGAGGCCACGATCTGGGACTGGCGGGCAAGAAATTACTCTTGCACTACTGGCATGGTATAAAAATTGTCGACTTCAGCTAAAAACGCATGATGGATGTATCCTCGTGGAGCGAAGTTGGTCACGCCCTCGCTTTCGCTCACGGTCAGCTCGGAAGTTCGGGCCCTGCCGATGCACCCATGCATGATCGGGGACTACTTATCGTAGCGGCAGGCTACAGGTCTTACTCACGCCCTAGTTCTTTCTAGATTGGCCGAGCGTAAGTCCGGTTGGCACAAGCTATCGATAGAGCCGCTAAACGTCTAGAGCCGGCGATGACTATGCTAGCAAGGATGGTTTTTTAAATCCACGAAATTCAGTGCCGCAATATGGTTTCTAAAATCTGAGACCTAAATCCTTCGCGAGTACCCGTCGCTGAGAGGGCTTCGATGGCTACCGATTGATCAGCGAAGGCAGAGCAGAATTAAGATTTCCGAATTCGAATCGCCAGGCCCGGCATTGGCTCCCTCGTAGCTAGCCGAAGTGCTGCACTAGTTTTAACTGCCCGCGTGCCCCTACTTCCTCAGCGGACAGTAGATTATAGCAGATGCTGCTGCGTTCTTTCACTTGAATACTTAAAGACTGACACCGACAGAAGCTTTTGCTCCACGGATCCTAGGCCGTTTAGTTGGCTGCCGCAATGCTTACCGAATGCCGTCATCTCTCCTACTCCCGACTGTGGAAATCTTTTTTTTTCAGACGTCCCTCGCTGTTACTTCCGCACCATTCACTTCCCGACCGTTCTCTCCACTCAGCTTTTGCTTATCTCTTTCTCTTGCTGCATGAAATGGAAGCTAACTGTTGGCTACCGTCGGCGTACGGAAAGTCGCCCGTGCTTTGCCTGTGCCAGAGACAATTCTCCCGCACAACGCCCATTTAGTACTTGAGGCTTTGCGGAATAGAAAATAAGATGCATGCATACGCACGTGCACACATCCTGCGTTGGTCTTTCATGTTTATTGTTGTGTTAGTGCCACTCGTTTAAACCCACCGGGTATATTTTGGAATTGCTTATAGTAAAAGCCAGCCTGGCTGCAATAGTCGGGGTGGGTGCAGCGAAACATACAGCCTCTAGAGTCTATACGCACATAGACAGTCATAAATACGTGCATAAATGTTTGCATACAAAGATATTAAATCTATGTATGATATGCAAATTCACTCATTCAAATTACTGCATTCGTCCATATATGCCTGCAAGTAAGCCTCTCAATTCTTAGTAACATCGCTAAAATTTGGGCTTGCTTAGACCGGGATACTATATCTAATCTGGTTCGTGCATTTTTAACATCCCGTCTTGACTTCTGTAACTCACTGCTTTCTGATCTACCGCTTGTGTAATCAGACGCTTACAGTTAGTGCAAAGCTCTGAAGGTGGGCTATTCTTTTGGGAGACGCTGCAGTTGCGACATCATAGCATATATCGCCGATAGCAGTAATGCACGATCACTCAAGCTAGGATGACAGTGAGGTTAAGCGGATTTGCATCTACGCTATATTGACATAATAACCCAGAGGTGACAGGGATTTTTCCTGCTCCTGCTGAAAGGCTTTTCCATTCATCAGTACTATGGAAGGCGGCCTCTTTGTCACTTTTTTAATCTTAGTGATGACAATCCGAACCACATAGGATCTTCCGGCACTGAGGTAGCGGAATCGACAAAGCTTTAAACGGTTCACATTCTTTTTGGATAGCGGATACATTATTAGTCTCAACGACTGCCAGCGTCACTACCACAACTAGTCTACCATCGGCAACGAATTCCAGAAAAAAAGCAGAGGATCTAATAAGAAGCCGCTTGCTTGGGCTGAGCGAGTTTCCTGCCGTAGCTCATAGGCTGCGTTCCAACTAAACATGCATAACAGAGCACGAGACAGCTAAGCAGCATCACAAACTAGGCATGATCCATTTTCTATTTGAAAATGAGCACACCAATCTTATTTATGTGATGTAATGCAATGTATCTCCGTCCACAAGTCCACAAAGCCACAAAGACTATGCGGGTGTCACGTCGGAGAGTTTTGTTTGAGGTTGCTACATGGATGCGTTCTCTTCTTCTGTCTCGAGATGCCGATGTACAGACCCTTTACCAAATGCATTTTCCCTTTTAGCTGAAAATTATCGAATCTCTTCGACTCGAGTTGGCCAGTGACTACGAAGCTTAGTTGCTGTAATTTGTATTTCTTTGACAGACGGCCAGATTGTTTATCCTTTTGACATCGCACCTAGTGAGGCCTTCGAAAGTGAGGCCTTCGAAAGTTACGGCGTCACTTTTACCTGTGCTGTGAACTCAGGTGAGAATATTTGGCACATGTACAGGCATGACCTTCGCGCAGCACTGAGAAACATCAGCAACTGATTGCCTAACTGAGCTAAATAGACCTAAGTAGGAGTTGCAAAAAACTTTGGTTTCTCTAAAATTTATATGCAAGTTTCTCATAAAACCTTTAATTTAATCAATTTCACCCTAAATCACCGGATCTTTATATTCTGCTGCATTTGATTTATTTCAATCGGTACTGAAACTTACTCTTTTTTCTTTACTCTTTCTTGGCAGCACTCTACATTTTTCGCAGACCTAAGACCTTACACAAATACTTGATGAGTGTAGTAGAAGATTGTGTGAGCATTGTCTCACTAAAGGAGCACTTTGCTCATTGAGCAATATAAAAGTATTCGCATATTTTGTAGATACAATGGCGCTAGGGAAGCGGTCAATTGAGGGTTACGAAAAGATTCCAACGGTTATGGAAAATCGAACTGCTTTAGTGATTAAGGGAATCCTTTTGGAATTACACGGGTAGGTATTCTTGTGTAAGAACTGCATATCACGATTTTCTAGCAAGCACTTCTGTCTATGCACCTAAAAATCTATACGTTCGACCTAGACTCGAGCAATACAGTATCACTAAAAAGTAGCACCTGTCTTCCAATATGATTAGTCGTTAATGCAACGGATGGATATGTTGCTACAGCTGGCCAGCAACTATAACGGCCACTCGGCGAATAAAGATTTCATTGGTAAAATGAAAATTCAAATCCTGTGGTCTGCTGCCTGGGTACAGTGGAATTGCAAAGGTGTGGAGGGGCCACTTGCTTCCACCCCGTTGTAAAGCGGGTACATGGGCCACATTTTATAGCAGAAAAGCAGTCAAAATGCAGGTTGATTTATTCAGCCTCGTTTATATAGCAGCAGACGAATCCTAGCAGTTATCACCATTGCTACCAGTGGATTATATTGAATTGTTCACTGTCAGACTCTTACCCACGAACTGGGACGTGAAGAGTGAGCTACCACTGGGCTAAGACGCAGGGCAAGAAGATTGTGCTCTATTACAATCACCATCATCTAGTGTCGATTTATTTAAGATTCAAAGCAGTTTGACAAGCTAAAATCCCGAAGTGCTTCGGATGCCACAATTAAGTGTGATACACTGCTATATAGCTGCCGTTTCCAGAATAAACGATTCAGAAATCGCTATCCTGATTCAAATTCATATAGAATAATAATCAAATTTCATGCACTTGTGATTGCGTTATCTCATGCTATGGCCTCTAATGGCTCGGGCCTGAAAGCCTTTTTAGATTTCAAGCAGCAACGCAGCTGCCATTTCTGCGAAAGGCTTTGCACAGCTGGGTTTTGATTCTTACTCGTTGAGGAAAATAAAGTTTCGGGTTGCTGATGTAATCTTGCACCGCCATTGTGCTCGCCTTTCCTTTTTCACGCCTTTGGCCTCTAGTCGCCCCGGCAAGCCAGCCGTCCAAAATATTCATAGTACCGCACAGCTGACGTTGCCGCGATAGGCGTCACACTACTTCGGTATCGATTTCACATTATGCAAGGCAGTTTTACGGATTTACCTACTACATTTCATGCGATTGGGCATGCACGTTTCGTCGAGCTGGTTTGGCCCAGTAGTTAAGGTGTTTGCCCCGATTGAGGTCAAGGTGGATGTATGTATTTGATGGTCGAGGCTGTGGGGTCGAGCCCCGTGGCATATGCAAAACGCCTGAATAGAGACTATATATTTATAGGAAATGCAATTTTTCAAACGCTTTAGAAATGGCCTGCGAAAGCCTTTGGTGCCTTTCTCCAGGCTCTACCAATTTGGTGAGCTACTTCAATGCTTGCCAATGGAAAAAGAACCATCTCTTTGCATTAAGTCAACTGACTCCTCCTCTTGGTGCGCCCTTAGCACGTAGACACATGTACATTATATATGCATATCTATATATATATATATATATATATATATGCGCATGGACGAGTATCCGTCACTCGTTGATGCCACAAGTAGTCAAGAGATTTTCATCGCAGGAACTTATATTTTACATCCGCAAGTATGCGTGGCAATGGCTTGTAGCTCGAGCCTTAAAAGTAAAGGAAGCCGCATGTACCACGAAAATAATCCTTTAAAATATGAATTGCTGTGCATAATTTTATAAGGATCACAAGAATTACACTGAGGCAAAGACACTACTGTTACTGGGGACTAGTTAACCCACTTGCAAATCTAGCAGTTGCCGAATGGATTATCAATGAGCTAATACTTAATCAGCTGTTCAACCATACTAAACCAACGCAGCTTTTGCACTTTGCCTAGCCCAGAGATACCATTTAAATACGTAGGTCAGAACTTCTGCGGAGTAAATAGGTGAGCTAATAACGTTTGGAGGTATTTTGTAACTATAGCAACTTGTGAATTGCCGTCGGGTTGGCCATGTTCTAAAAATCCATTGACTTTTGCTGCTTAGGCCGTGTCAGACAGAAGCCGATTTTTCATGTGATAGGTACGGCGGTGTAATGGCAAAGTCTTGCTTCCGTAAGTCAAAAGCAGGGATGCTCTTTTAGCTCATAAGCTTTAACTATAAGTGTTTTAGACTTCCCTGAAGGGTTTCTTTCTGCAATGTTAGAAACAACCCATAATGATTTGAACGGAAAGTCAGGTAAGTTTGCGATTGATTCATGCATGAACACAGTATCTACAATAGTCGAATTATTTCCAGTTTAAATCAACGGCTTTTGACACAATATTAAGACAGTCATCTGAAAATATTTACAATCAATTTGTAAAGTAAGTGCAACCAGAGATAATGATTTGGATTCTACTCTTATGTTGACTTCTGCAAAGCTTTGTAACAACAAGACAAGCTCATAGAGTGAACTTTCATAGTCAAATTTTAACAATAAAAGACTAGATCTTCGCAGGAATAGGAACTTCAGAGGATTTTGTAATGGGAAGCTAAGAAATTTACGCACACTGTGCTCTCGTTTGCTGTCACCTGAAGTGTCAACTGGAGCTCTCAATGCTGCCACATTTACCAGCTACGTTAGCATGTAAGTTTAAGTATGCAGTGCTAAGACATGATTCATATTTAGATGAAATAAACACTGCTAGCAAATTATTTTGAGACTGTGCTATTACAGATGTTTATGCAAGAAACGATTTTAATTAGAAGTTGATTAGGGAATTTCATAAAATTACTCAGAAGGGTCACAACATTTCTACTAAGAAGTATTCAAAAGAAGCATTTGATTCTATATCAGCATTTGATTCTAAGAGAATATGATGAATCTCTTTCTGGAGATAAGGAAGAATATCAATCCTCAGATGATCTAGGCTCTACAGAAAGTGAATAAGAAGATGAAAAAGAGTAAGACTATATACTATATGAAAATGAGGAAGACAAATGAGGTTAATATGCCGATTTTGTAAATACATAAGTTTATAGTAGCAAATACAGATGGATTTGTCAAGGATTCTTAGGTGTGGGCAATCTCGTAAAATGTCAGTAAAGATCTGTATTCATAAAATGAAAAGTTTCTTGAAAATGAAAATGAAAAGCATCAAATAGTTTAATAGTTTCTGTATAAGATAATTCCCGATCTTGTTAGTCCATGCATATATCTGCTAAATGTAATTTATAATATTAGCGATAGACTAACGGAGTGTATAGGACAAATCACTAGCATTATCACTGAAGAAGAAAATAAATAGAAATCACCTATTACTAAAGGTGATATGCAGGATATTAGGTCTGTTAATAAGGTTTTGTTTAAATTTTTTAAATAGTGCAGAGGCAATGGCAGCCACTAAAACAGATATCTGCAATCCAAATCAAACTACTTTGGCTACTCTTCTATAATCTTACGTTGATTATCTAGTTAAGTCTATACTGACTGCTTATGAAGCACAAACACTGGACTCTGAATCTCTCTTCTGTATGTTCACTGGTCGATCTGTTTAAAAGTTCAATGTTGATGAATGTGATGCTGAGGCACAGAGAGTTATTAATATTAGAGGAGTAAAGTTACAACTGACTTGGAAGCAATTTTTAGGATACAGGTTGATGATTTTCTTGACACTCTTGGATAATTGTCATCTAAAACTACTTGGATTGCCAGTCAACTGCCTGTGATTTCTAATTTCCGATGTTTCTGGAGTTTAAATTTTATATCTAAAGTATTGTCAAGGATGAGGGCCATGCAATTTTGCCAGACGTAGCAGATCTATGTGCACAGTGTCAGCACACGTCAGCACATAAAGAACGAGTCACAGGGACCCACTAAATGCTGTCATAAATAGAAGCGTTTTAGTCCAGCGGTGAAGGTATTTATAAGGTATTATATTTGTATTATATAACCAGTGCTAGACAAAAAGCTGCAGTTGCTGCTCCCAAATACGCTACCACTACTGATTCTACACCTGCAACCACTGTTACTCCAATTACTTTCACTGATACTAGATCTATTCCAGGTGATACAGTACCAAAATAAATATGTTTTTAGTACAGAATAGACCAAAATTCCTTATGAGACGAGGTGCAAAAATGGTTTAAAGAAATTATTGGACAATCAAATAGTGATTGGAAAATCTGTTCATTTTCAATGGGTGCTATTTCAGATATTTTGTCATTTGACTGAGGCACTACACCTAGTAATTGAGTATAAATGTCTTAGAATAAATGTAATTGACCAACTTATCGCAAATCTGCAGAGTAAAATCAGAGATGGAAGTATATTTTTTAACTTTTTAGCAAATCGAAAACATAAATGTTGTAAATGATATAGGGTTATCTGAAAAAGTTAAAATTGTGAGATGTGTAGAGTACCGATGGTTTTTATCCATCCACATTTGCTCGTCCTAGATAGTTTATACAAAGGAATCTTAATATGAAAGTTTATTTCAGTACATTTTTTAATTTTATCTAGTGCTTGTGCCTCTGTTTTAGTTATATCATTTGCAATTATTTCACTATTTCCTATTATCATCTTTGTGCTAACTTTATAAATAATTTAAACTAGCACATTTGGGCTAGACGTTTCAACTTTAAAGCTATCCATTATATTTAAATACTCATGATCTAAATACAAATATTATTTACTTTTTGAGAATATATCTCCACTCATGATTCCTATTTCGCCTCAATCATCAGGACTAAAGAACTAGGTCTACAATCTAACTTTGGATAGCTGATTGTAAATAAAATACATTTTTAAGCATAAAATTAGTTAATCCTTAAGTTTTAGGAACTGAATTAGCAACGTTAAAGTTTGATATAAAATTAGTTAACTTCTAGTTTAACCACGATGATATGGTTCCTTATCAATGTAATCTTTTACATTTAACTGAGCTGCATCAATATCTATCATTTTCATTATCCGTTTGGAATAAGATGGCTTTGATACCTCTCTGCCAAGAATCTAGACAAACTATTTAATGCATCAGTACTATCTATTCCAACATGAATAGCATTTTGTATTGTTAGTATGCCATCACCTTTCGGATCGTTTGCTTGTATATAAGGTGTACAAGTTTTCAATATTAACACATCCTGTCATCGCACCTGATTGGAGCCTATCTAATGTTAATCCTGCTCTTATTATAAAAGATTTATAATTTTACGATAGTACTTAAGTAGGATTTAGTCACAGCATCATTACCTTGAATCGATGTTTAAAGATTAACATAGTTTTCCGATCAGCTGATATATCTCAGCTAATTATCAAGTCAGAGTATTTTTTAAGATAGCATCAGAAAAAGTCTTACTAACAGACTATAAGAGTCAATTAACTCATTTACCTCCATATCTATAGTTCCATCCATTGAAAGATAGTTTATAGTCAACATTATATCTTATTGCTACTTAAACATATACTGATCATAGTTTAAAAAAGTTTTCTCCTGACCTGACAAAGATACTTTTAGCAAGTTTTTTTATTGGCGTCTAGCCTGTAAACTCTAGATAGGATTTCAGCTATTGCAGAGGATGTACATGGAGGAGGCATAAGTAACGTATTTTACCGTCTATAAACCGACTTTGATGTATAACCTCCAATTTCTGAACCGTTTGTTTGGAAAAAATATTCTTATTCAATAATTGAATAGACTGAAAAATATCAAGACTCGTAATGTAACTTATTGTGGCTATGCGTTAAAATTTGATTATGACTATGAGCTTATCAGGTATCATTGTGGTTGTCATAGTTGGTATAGTAAATATAAAACTTTAACTGGCCTAGATAAGTTTCTTTCTCATACAGCCATGAGATTGCTGATGATGGCCTTCTTAGTAGCACACTGTATTCTTTTGTTCGGGTTGACTTCAAGGTTTTGTCGCTCACTTTTAGGTCACTTCATTCTTTTGCTCCAGCCTATCTCTCAGATATACTACCCCATCAGGCCAAGCATCGTACCACCCGCTTTTTAGAATCCAACAGTCTACAAATACCTCGTACAAACCTCAAATTTTTTAGAGACTGCATTTAGTGTATGCTCCCAAAGCCTGGAACTCCCTCCCGACCTGCGTCAGAACATCCCCTGACCTGACCACATTTAAAAAGAACTTAAAAACACACCTATTCAGGACAGCATTTAGTGGGTCCCTGTGATTCGTACTTGATGTGCTTATGCGTTCTGACACTGTGCATGCTGCCACTAACCACATTGGCATGCTGACCCTGTGCATGTCACCCCTAACCGTGATGGCACACTAGGTAAGGCGGTTGCTTTCACGACCTCGATCCGGAGGTCGTAGGTTCGATTCCTGCGGTGGGTGATCCTTTATCGCCACTGCAAGCGGTGGTGATAGCCGTAAAGGCTCTTCTGTCGCTCTACAAAAAGAGGCTGTTTAATCAACTAGGATTTTATTTTATTTTATTTTCTTATTCATTTTGTTTGTTTATCAAGCATGATTGTACTCACCATTTAATTGCATTTCCCTTTGCAGCAAATGCAAAGCGCCTAGAGAGAGATTGAGTACTCTGAGGGCGCTTTATCAAGTGCATTGTTATTATTATTATTATTATTATTATTATTATTTGTGCTTGGCCTCACTGCTACTATATACATAAGAGGCTGATTGATCAGATAATCTTCATATTTTAACTGCATCAAAGTGGATTGAGATGACTCAATCTTTGATCCTGTCATGTATACTAGATTCACTTTTTTATGTTTCTTGAAGGTTTATGTTTCATGGAGGTACTAATTTCGGCTTCCATTCAGGTAAGCACTTCTCCGGTTTTGTGCTTGCTGATAAATTGCGTTGCTGACTAATGTAGGAAGGCATAGCATACGTAGTAGGTGGGTTTTAAGAGTTGCCTTGACAGGTACTTTTATTGGCCACTGGAAGGCCCCCAGGTCACACTGTACGTGCCGAGTACAATGCTGATCCTGGGCATAGATAGAATCACAATTGTAGATCTGGAGGCAGCACCGTGTGTAGATGATGATGCCAGCATGTGTAAGATGCTATCAAATGTTACCGGCATCTGGCAGAGCATAGTGGGTACGGGCAGGCGCCGGGGAGGGGGAGGGAGAGAATAGCTTCTCCATTCTGCTGAGAGCAAGTAGGCAGACCAGGGGGAAGCCAGAGAGGTGTCCTTGCCACATTAGCGTTGCATGCGTGCAACTTAGCATAGAGCAAGGCACAGTTAACAGTAGCTGTGGCATTTCACAAAGGGTGACCGCTGGGACCACAGGCTGAAATCCAGAGCAGTCATTTCAGTTTCAATGCTCATCAAATTTGGCTGGCACTAAGCGCTTTCACTCCAATAAGGCAGGGAGACAGACAGCAGCAGCTGTCTATGTCCGGAGAGTTCTTTCAGTCGAAGCAGCAGACCGGAATGCATCGTTTCACTAGCCAGTTCGTTCTGGTCCGATGCCATGCTGAGTGGCTTAAAGCATCTGTCAGCTGATATGCCGATAAAAGCAGGCCTGTGTGGTACAGTTTGGCTTGGCCAGACCACTAGCTGTGAACTGCATGCCTTGAGTGCTGTGAAGCAGTACGAACGAACAGCAGTCTAGTTGGTATTAAATGTGGCTTCAAGGCAGCTGGACCAGCCTGTGACAGTGAGAGGCAGCATCGTGTGCAGACGATGATGGAAGCAGTGGTTGCAGAGTTACCACTAGCTCTGTCCAATTTCTGAGTGAACTAGTCCTGAGCAGTCCAGTGTATGATGCTTCTCGTCTCAGGAAGACGGCTCACTCATTAGATTGACCTTGTATGTAGCCGTTCGAAAGGCTTTACTGTCGTGTAATCAACCCAAACCTCTCACCGTGCAGCTCAGGTGCAGCGGTTGATGATACCGACCCATAAAAACAAATCAGATGCTCTGCGATTCCAGCTTGCCCAGCTTTTTATTGCTACCCTTGTTAGTCTGCTGCTAGTGCTCATGCTATGCTGGTACTGATATGTCTCGTAAGCTCGGCAGGTGACATGATTACAAAGCCTCACGATTTTCCTCATTAAAAAATATATGTGACATTTGCCATGAGATGAAGGTACTTGCTGTATTGACATCATAGCAGTGTGGTCCCTGTTCCTGAACCGGAGGCCCGTCTAGATCGCTCAATGCCGGCAGGCAGGGCACCACTGGCTAATGTAGATATGCACGTTAAATATTTTAATAAATCTTTAATATATGTATATTTACATGTTCGTACGTATACTGTATGTTTGTCCACTTACATAGGCATGCACTAGTAACGGGCAAACCGTGTGATTCAGAAATTAGAATGGCTAGTGCTCACAATCTGCTTTTCCAGCATATCACCTGCTGAATCTGCACAAAATCTAGGGGTCCCGTTTCAAGGCTGTGTGCAATCAGGGGATATCTATTCCATTTAGTTTATGTAGCAACTCAAGATTTGTTTAAGTATAAATATCCATATTATTCCTAATTGCCTGCGGCACAAAAGTGCAGATAATGGTCACTTTTCGTATTAAACTTTGCTTTTCTGTCATCAGATCAAACATACACTCGGGATTCGCTAGTTTTCAAGGAGGAAGTTGACTCACTCTCGTCTTTAAAATCAAAACTAATCAGATAAGATAGCAAATGAATCTCTATTAACAGAAACTATGTTTAGGTCGAAATGTAAATCGTGGCAACCTATTTAGTGATGAAGAATTTTGTTAAGATTTGCTTGTCTATGAATTTTACACACATGTCCACAAATTCCGTCTCTCGTTATGCACTCGTTCTACTGCCCTTTCTAGAGGCGTTTAAAGTTAAGTAAATTGGGATTGAACTATTCGTGCTTTTCTTCCAAATATGGAAAGACTTAATCGAATCATCTCTCAACGGAACGAAGAGAGTCTACTTCCCAACGTTTATGTATGCATATATACTTTCAACTTGGCCGAACCTCCCTGTAGGTCTGCGCCTTGGAAGCTGACCTAGCCCTGTTCTCACGCACGTCTCCCGGTCTTCAGACACGCGTGTCTGCAGTTAAACACGCTGCGTCGACGCTGGGCATGCAGTTCCGGCTGGCGAAGTACTGTGTTGTCGCCCGAAAGGGTACGAAGGCCGTACCACCTCAATCACCCTATACGACAGGCAGATCCCCGAGCTGCCGGAGAATGAGTCCGTGGCCTACCTTCGAGCCCCTCAGGGTCTGGGGCAGCCTAGGGCTGAAATAGAGCAGGCCTGCTCTTCCATCGCAAGGGACATTTACCTGCTTTCCTCTAGCCTTCTCATCCCTTTGCGAAAGCTTGACTTCCTGCAGACATTCCTCTTGCAACAAGTAAACTACCTTTTCCCGGCAAACCTAGTGCCTGAGGCTGCCCTGCAGCCAGCCAATAAGGTTCTGATGAAGCCATGTCGCTTCACCTACGGTCTGCCGAACCTTGTGTCGGTGCATTTCCTTTTCAATCCTCCATCGCTGGAGGCCTTGGTCTTAGTCCGTTTCGGGAGGAACGCCTGAATCCTACGTGCTGCACAAGCCTGTCACATGCTGTGCTCAACCAAATTGTTCGTCTGTCACTGCCTCAACCGAGTTATTGCCAGCTTAGGCAGCCCGCCTTTGTCTTACGAAGAGTGTTCGCAGTACCTGAGCTTAGCAGCCTTTTGACCTGGCGACCGATTAGGCCCGATCCTGTTGTGGTCGGATGTGTCTCAAGCGGCTTTCCTGCCGCCTCTGGCGGGCCAGTCCTGAAGTGCTGGCTGTTTCCACTGACACTGACGGCATCGACAGCCGGGTTGTACAGCGAATGGTTATGACGAAGCTGAGAGAGTTTACTAGGCTCGCGGAAGGTCGGGCATGGGCGCTCCAGCCTGCACACACAGACGTGGGTCAGCAGCTGCTTGGGCCCGGACAGATTCGCCTTGCCTCAGTCACTTCCAAACCACATGTCTTGACCTATCGTTCCCGTCCAGCGGTTTGTCCACCAAGAGTGTCTGGCCGTGCTGCCAGTGGCTGCTGTTAGGAGTCGGCAAATCCCGGGATGGTTATTGGCGTCCGCCTACGCCTCACGGAGGCAGAGACAGTTTGTCACGTGCTGAGCCACTGCTGGTAGATACTGCATGCAATCACGGCCCGACACAACCTAGTTCTTTGTTGCCTAATCGGAGCTATTTCGGCCACCTCAATCAACTGCATGCCGGCAAGCCGCGCCTTCCTCATGCCGGTGGTTCAGCTTAAGAGCCGAACTTGGTGATAGGCAACAGCACCGATATGGTAATGGTTGATGTGATGGTGCCGTTCGATGGCAGCGACAATGCTATGATAGTGGCGGCACATGACAAGAAGATAAGTATTAAGCGATTGCCAGGTCTTTTTTGACTGGTGGATATCGGCAGTGGTTAGGCCCTTCGTAACCAGGGCACTCAGCAAGTGTTGGTCAAGCAAAGTAGTTTGCTTGGCATCCCAAATGCCGGGAGAAGGGCATTGGGGTTGCTCTGTCTCTCCGACGCCATTACTGGCTCGGAAGCCGTTTGATCCCGGGTTCGACGAATTACCACAATCCACGGCAATCCAGCGAAATCCACCTTAATTAGGCTAACATGTAAATCAAAAGCTACACATAAAATGTACCCAGAAATTTCTCGCGACTCAGCTAACGCATTTTCGCAGAGTCCACTGAAGTGACATTGCAGGGGCCCAGGCCAATACAGCAATCCACCTCAGTCCACCACAATCCAATGCATTTAACCACTCAACAAAAAATCCTGTTCAAAAAGCGCCTTCTTTTATTTCACATGAAAGAAAACTCTGCGACAATACCGCTTAAAAAGTTCTCTTGCAGTGGCACTGCCATTCACATACATTGCCCTCCAATTGGCTGCAGTAGCCGAGGCCAATACAGCTATCTAATTCAATCCACCGAGTCCGCCACGAACAAAAACAGAAGAAAGATTGTGCCGAGCCAGCTTTTATTGCATATTCAAGTGTTTTCTGCACACCCACTTAAAATAAAAAAATTGTGAATCCTCGCACTGTGGCAATGGGGGGCAATCGCCTGAAATGACCTGGGAAACTACACATATCCACTCTATTCCGCTGCAAATCATCCTCAAATCGCCATCGCGAAACTCTAACTGACATTGAATATTAGACAGCGCCCAGTTCTAAGTGCAGCTACAAACTATTGGTCCATTGTGCACATGCGTGCTCACGCAATGTGCTACAATCGGCTGCAACGGCTTGGTCTCATACCTCAATCCGCCGAAATCCGCTGCGATCCGCCGCACAGTGATCAGAACGCGAACACTATAAGCTCTAATTATAATTTCACGATGCTCTACTCTTCAGTTATTGGGCACTCGCATAGCTTCGCTATAATTGCCTTGACCAGTCTCCAGAAGTGCACTGCAATAGACTGCAATTGCCCGGACCAGTGCGTAAATCTACCGAAACCCGCAGCAAAACAACCAGAATGCATACACTTCGAGCTCGAATAGTGATCTCACGTGATCAAAGGTAATGGCCCGGTCTCTACCCCAATCGGTTTCAAATTTTCTGGAAATTGGCTATTTGAATTTGTAATTATCCTACTACATAACGCTCACTGTGGACACACATACTGTCACTTTGTGCGTTCAATCTTCTGCAATGCATAGCAATCGACAGAAGTTACCCGAAACAATACAGCAATCTATGATTGTTACAGTTACGAATAAAGCTGGTGGGAGGAAATAATATTTTCCTTGTGTATTAGAAGTGCAACCACATTCTTTCAATCAATCGAGCACGTCCATTCAAGGGCAATGCACGGCAATCGATGGCAACGGCCTGGGATGATACAGAAATCTATAACAGCCCATGAAAAATAGCCTGGACGCTGCTGGGTGATGCTTCCATTTAGATTTGTCATTCGTGTTCACTCTCATTTTGGTGCAATCAGGGAATGCTATTGGTAATGCTAGCTCTCGGTTACTTCATTACAATTATCGCAATGGCCCATACCAATGGACGAGCCGTTGCCGTAGATTGCCATGCATTGCCCGAGATTGTAGAAGAGCAATTTATTAAATAAAATGATGTTGTTGACTTTAACCAGTGTCCCTTGTAACATGCATTCAAAATTAGTACGCAGCAAAACCGATTTTAGGGCATTTTTTGCATTAGATTGCTGTAGATTGTGTTATTGGCCCGGGCCACTGCAATCGATTGCAGTGCATTGCTGACGAAGGAACAAAAAAGTTGTAGAGAAACAATGCAATTACACAATAATGGAAGGTTAGAGCAACGTGCAATCACTATTAGAGCTCAAAGTGTGTGCCTTCTGGTCTTTTTTCAGCGGGTTTCGGTGGATTGACGTACTGGCCCGGGCAAGTGCAGTCGATTACAGTGTATTTCTGCGGAATGTTTGAGGCCATTACAGGGAAGTTATGCGAGTACACAATAGCCGAAGAGCAGAGCAGCATGCAATTATATATTCTAGAGCTTATAGTGGTTTGCCTTCTGATCACTGTGAGGCGCATTGCAGTGGATTTCGGCGGATTAAGGAATTGGACCGGGCTGTTGCAGCCGATTGCAGTGTATTGCACGAGAACGCATGTACACAATGGAGCAAAATTTTGCGACTGCACATAGAATTGGGTGTTGTCTTATATGCAAAGTCAATTAGAGCTTCGCGATGGTGATTTAAGGATGACTTGCAGTGGAATAAAGTGGATTAAGGTAGTTTCTCAGGTAATTTCAGGCGATTTCCGCCCATTTACACAATGCGTGGATGCACATTGTTTTTAATTTTACCTGGGTGTGCAGAAAGAACGGTGCACTTTAATTTGTAATATGCAGTAAAAGCTGGCTCGGCGCAATCTATTTCTATTTTTTACCGTGGCGGATTCGGTGGATTGAAGTGGATTGCAGTATCGGCCCGGGCCATTGCAGCTGATTGCAGGGCATTGTAGGAGGATGGCCATGCCAATGCAAGAGAACTTTTTTAAGCGGTATTGTCTCAGAGGTTCCTTTCACGTCCAATGAAAAAGGAAGCTTTTTGAACAGGATTTTGTTGTTGAGCGGTAGAATGCATTGGATTGAGGTGAATTACGGTATTGGCCTAGGCCACTGCAATTTTATTTAAGTGAAATCTGTGAAAACGCGTGAGCGGAAGCGCGTTAAATTTTCTGGGTACATTGTACATGTATCTTAGTTTGATATTCCAAACTTACAGGAGCTGTGAGCTGCTGATTTGTGGTGGGTTTGAGCGGAACTAAAATGGATTGCTGTACAGGCATCTGGTGGTGAAGCTCATTTGCATAAATGTGCATGCACACAGCGACATGAAATTTGGTGAATAGAAAAAATCAAAAGTGCAATACAATATCAGTTCAAAAATTGAGCTCGGGCACGCTAAAGTCTGGTCGATATTAGCCTAGTTAGAGTGGATTGCGGTAATTCGTCAAACCCTTTGATCCCTGTTGCTGTACCTGGAAACTGGGTCGCACTAGCAAACCTGGCAGGGCAGGGTACTGCATGCGAATGTGCAATAATAATAATAATAATAATAATAATGCACTTGATAAAGCGCCCTCAGATAACTCAATCTCTCTCTAGGCGCTTTACATTTGCTGCAAAGGGAAATGCAATTGAATGGTGAATAATATGACCAATATGTGAAATGCAATATGTAAAATGAAATATGAAATGCAATATAGGAAATGCAATTGAATGGTGAGTAATATGACCAATATTGAATGGTGAGTAATATGATCAATAGCAGCCATAAGCTTTGCATCATCCACTCAAACTAGGGCCACCTGGTCGACTATTGCTGTAGGCAGTTTTAAAGCCCTCCTGGAACCTCAAAATGAGTAAAATTGATGCCAAAGTAAAAAAATCAGCACAACACAGGATTTTTTTTATCACAACTACAGCACGGGTTGCAGAAACACTAAATCTAGATGGATGTGTCCCCCTGATATTAGAGACCACTTCCGGTATTCGGGCTGGCATGGACACCAAGAGCGGAGGCCGAACCTCGTCCCACAGATGTTCAATCGGGTTAAGGTCAAGACTCTGATTAGGGCCACTGCAAACCTTTGAAATGAGGGAACTGTAAGAGGACGCTCTGTAAGCAAATACTTGAAGTTACACAAGCAAGGAAACGCAGACATCGAGGGGGACTTCAACGCTTATGTATTCAGCTAAGGCTGGCAGTGCCACACCGCAGCCGTTCTGCCCTGCCACCTGCTTTCTACTGCCTGATCCTGTTCAGGCAGTGACTCACTCTCACAAACCAATTTCCCAATAAACCGACATGGCTAATAGGAGCAGCGATAAATGCTTTTGGCCCATACACTCATAGCTTGATAACAAAACAATCACATTTGCCTTGATCCCAAGATCACAAATATCTGCAGCAATACCCTTAAAATGAAAGCACAACCATTTATCCAAGAGAAAAAGCACTTTACAACATAACAGCAGGATTACAGCATAACAGTCCCGCCGATTCCAGCAATCACCATTAACACGACTGTCAGTTAAACGAGATCACATACCCTGTGATTTTAAGATCGCAATCCCTGCAACAATCCAGATCTTAGTATGCGTATTTACTTTACAATATTGCAGTTATTTGCGCTTGCCCAGATAAAGATTCAGCAGGAAGTAATACCCAAACATTGTGGCACCGTTTCTAGTTATTGGCTATTTGACTCATTTACTCGTAGGGTAGGCCTTCGAGTCAGTGCATTAAGACGCTGACAGCTTGTGTAGAACTCTAGAGCTAGGTTTGTTTTGTCATTCACTTCACAGGCGTTTCGCGAAACTTCTCGCTCACGTTTTGGTGGCATTACATCGAGAAACGTGTCAACTTCAGTTCTTTCACTAACCTTTGGATGCCTCTATTCTCTTACTTACGAAAAGAAACTAAAGATCCCGACAGACTTCATTGAAAAGCTTGTGGTTTGCTAAATATCAAGAAGCAGCTACTTTTACACTCCATATAGGATTTTTCGCGATCAAGTGAACGCTTGAAAACAAACGCTGTTTTGCTCGGTCAGAAGAAATGGCTTTGCTAATTAGTGGTCGCAGCTACAAAATATCCGGAAAAGAAATCCTGAGAGATAGTGCGTCTACTCACATCGGGAAAAGCATATTTATTCTTCACTAGTTTCGGAGGTTTTGCTCTACCGTCATCATACTTTTGCAAAGTAATAGTTATTTTTAAAGTCATTCGATGCTAAACTTTGTGCTAAATAAATTGATATGAGCTCCTTTACCCCCTGGAGCATTTTTTGGAAACCTATGACGGTTGACTCATTCAAAGGCTTTATCATTAAGGCCGAACCTGTGACAGTTCATTCATTCGAAGGCTTCATTACTTGCGAAGCTCCTGTAAGCCCCTTGGATCCTAATCGTGCGTGACTAGTAACCGAATAAGTAACCCTAGTTATTTCTTAGACTAAGCGTTTAATTTAAACAAAGATATTTTTAAATAGAAGCATTCGTAAACGAGCAACCAATTTAAAAATGCTTTCGAGCGGGTAATGATTCTTTGAAACTTTAAAGATAACTGTGGTTAATGTACGTATTTAAAACTTGATGAGGTTGTTCTATTATTCGATTTCTACAATACTTATAAAAGAAAATTCTGGACTGAAGGAACAACGTCCTATTAGTTTCTACGTAATCAAGATTGCCAGCCGTAGACAGAGCCATGAAGTAAATATCTAACGCGACAACTTATTCAAAATATATTATGTATTTGCAGGGGAAAAAGATTGCGATATCAAAGAGACATTGGCAAACACGGCAATAACAGATGATGCAAGGATGCTTTAAGGCAATAAGATATTGCTCAGCGAATCGTCGCTCGTTCGTCTCGATGTGAGTACTGGTAAGCCACGTGTTATTAAAGGAAAACTCGTTCCAACTACTTTTTGTCTAAGCGGTCCCTTGTAATTAATATTTATTGATGATACAGCTTTATTTTACTACCCACTCACTTCAGAGGGGGCAAGTTGCGTAAATTAAAGCTCCGTCCGAATAGAAGCAGACGGCTTCTTCGGTTCCAGATTGTCGAGTCCCTTTCCATCAAACGATAGCACCGAATCAGCTACAATGAGGAAAATTTTGGATTCGGTAAGTGCTGTGCGAGCCGGCGGCTTCTGCCGTTGTAATTAGCGAAGCGCCTTAACAAAAATGTACATGCCTCACCAGTGGCCAATAGTTAAACGATTGACGCAGCACAGCGCCAGGCCATTAATGCACGTCATATTTCTTGTCGTCTGCTATAATTCATGCTTTTTTCGACCAGTTTTATTCATAAAATAGTGCGAGAAGAATGGTAAAATTTTGACTGATTTTGGACATTATTTAATAGATTTGTATAAGGTAAACAAGTCTAGAATTCGAAACCTGAAGACTGGGGTTGATCGTGATCGGTATCACATGATCGTGTACGGTAGCATCCCCTGCAACCATTAATATGTCATGCTATTTGTAAAAAGAAATATTACGCAAAGTCATGAATATGTATATATATATATATATAACGAGAAAGAGATTTTTAACTAGTATATACAAAAGCCGGTGGTGCCCCGTCATGCCGGGTCGAGCGTGCTACCCAGGCCCCCGGTTCAGGAACAGAGACCACACGGCTTCCGAGCCGGTAAGGGTGTCGGAGACGCAGTGCCGCCTTAAAGAGCCGTCCTCTCCGAGCGTGGGATGCCAAGTTCGGCGAGGCAAGCTTCATGATTTGTCCAAAAGCTGCCGAGAGCCCCGACCACGAAGGGCCTCACCACTACCGACCGGTCACCTGCGGTCATTAAAGATTGGGTAACGACTGCATCTGTATCGGTCATGTATATATATATATATATATATATATATATATATATATATATATATATATATATATATATATATATATATATATATATGATCGATAAATACTGCATATTTATCGGTCATGTATACTGAAGCCCATTCATGGATATCGAAAAAGTTCAAGAACTCCAAATTTAGGACCACGGATCTATATGATCGATAGTAGAAAAGCCGTCTATTCCCTTAGGTGCTCGTAGTTGTGCTTCAACATGTCTTTCTGGAAACTGCAACCGTAACTGGGCTGTAATAATTTGATTCAGATATAAATTAGCCCAAAGTGAGTATTGCTTTCAATCTACAGATAATCATTGTGATTTCTGTTCTCGGAGTATTCGTCGAGGGTCTCACTAAAACCAAGATCGGCAGCTTGCCCTGGATGAAAAACTAACGTTTAATTCTGTAGATACATAGGAAAATATATATACGTAATTATATATTTACATTGACCATATATATATATATATGAATAGTCGTTCAGCACTATGACTCACTACCGACCAGCGGACCGCTGCTCCAGAAGAGTGAATGAGGCCACTTATATCCAGTATGCAGGTCGTATTTACGACAGTAGTAATTTTTATACGCATCAATACGGCCCTCTACTCATAAACCTTGGCCTGTAGCTACTATTTTATAACCACTCGGTTCTCATTCAATGGCCAGCTCATAGTTCCTAATCAAGGCTCATCTGTCAAGCTCACCATCCATAATCGCGGGTACTGCAGCATTGAAAGAAAGCCACCTTCTTCTTGTATCGCTCTGTCGTTGAAGTCGTTCGTTGACGATTTTGGCATTTACAAAGAAGTAGCAAGTATTTAAATTGGGATCTCATGACGCAACCTTAGTATCCAACCGTACAAGTGAAACAGTTTGACCCCTCTTATTAGGGAAAAATGAAAATATAAATGTCATCTTCAGTCCAGTAGCTGAAATTCGAAACTATCGATCCATAATTCGTTGGATTTTGTCTCTATAGATGTTATAAGTACTTACAGATGTATTTAGCTTTATCTGTGTGCAATTTACCTAATGTACTGTTTATATTATTATTACCGCAGTAGAACTAGATTTTGAATAAAAACAAAATGTGTAAGTACACACACACGCACACACACACACACACACACACACACACACACACACACACACACACACACACACACACACATATATATATATATTACAATCTGTACCTACTTTTCTAGGCAAGAATCTTTAGTGTGCACGTTTTCCCGTCACCCTTGGCTGATGCAACCTCCTATGCAGTCAGTGCTAGAGAGCAGTGAGGGTGTAAATGATTCTGCACGTAGTCCAGACGATTTTCTACCAAATGAATATTTATCTAAGAGGAGATCTTAGGTGAGTGTCATTTGACGATACATTTTACTCTGGTGATACAATTTTGATATACAATTTCATGTTCTTTAGGGCTTAACAGTTCCTACTTACTAAATCATGTAGTGAGGTACTGCTATATAGTTCAGACTATTGAATTCGAAACTCTTCTTCCTTAGTAGCAATCATTGACAAAATCTTGATCAACTTATCCTTTTCAAAAATCTTTCGATTAACTGAAGTTTGAATTGATATTATACTTGCATGTAAAGAAAGCAGAACCAAAGTTTTGTTTTAACTGATTATTTTGAATTCATCTCGCAGTTATTTAAATGGGAATAAATAAATATAAAAAAAATTCATTTGTGTTGAGCCCCAAGAGAACTTAATCTCTATTCAGGCGCTTCACATATGCCACGGGGCTCGTGCCCACGACCTCCACTAGACATTGGTCGTGGCGAGCATCTTAACCGCAGGACCAAACCATCTCGGCAATCGTCCTAAAATTAAAAAATAGCTGCGTAGTCCCTATCGCTGAACCAGGACGCCCAGGTAGCACCAGCGACCTAGTGAGGGCAGGGCACCGGTAGCTAATGCACATATGTATGTTAAAACTTTTCAATACATCTTCAAATATATATCATATATATTGACATCTGTAGGTATATTGGAGCAGTGAAACCACTACTGACTGCCAATTCAAGCTTCTTTACAAAGTGCATATTTTCTGCCATTTCCTAGATGAAACTGCACTGTCAAAAACCGTCTATGCAGACACTGGAAGAGCAGTGGGAATACGAATGACCCTTCCGACCTATTTGGTTAAGGAATTATTGATCATGCACACAGCCAAACGTTATCCCTCAATTGCATGTAGATTTTATAAACACCTAGCTTGCACTGCCTGCTTATATTCTTTGGTATTGATATGGGTTATCAATCTTGAAGCTGTCAGTCGCACCGGAATGCAGCTGATTGAGAAAAACAAATGCATGTCTTAAAAAGTTATATTCTGGCCTACAAAGTTGAACCCGAATAATTGATTTCAATATGATTGATTCTATTTCAAGGAGCTTGGTTAATTTGAACTTCTGATGACCCTACAGGAGTCGGACTGTGGCACGTTAAATAGGCATGACCCTATATCCAGATTTTTTTTAACGTGCGTGCACGCCATGACTAGTTGGCTTTTGCTTATTGTCTTTTATGTGTTCTGTGCACGCCCCATCTTGAAAATAGCCAAACTCTATTATTCCTATCTCATTTGCAGTCATGTGCGTCCTATTCGTGTATATAGTGGTGACTGGAGCCAAATTGATATTCATTGAAAAAAGGCGAAGGCGATACGGTGAGAGAGAACGCCATGTTTTTGCTTAGCAACTCTCATTTATGGCTTTGAAAGTTACTGATGACATTTGCAAGAATAACTGCTTAACAATGAAACGAGTTATTTTGACTACAAATGCAATCGTTTTGTTCAAATTAGAAAAGTGATCGTGGCTCGTTGGGCTGGCTTTGGCCAGCGTACATTTGGCTATGTGAAGCTGTTCAAAAAGAGCTGCACTCTGTTCCAATCTAGACCTTAATTCGCCAGCCTGAGCCTCTATAGCATGGTAATTACGTTAAGCTTCCCGTGCAATCTACCTTCTTTTCAATGATCTTGCCACCACTTCCCCTTCAATGTCCACCATCTGAACGACACAAAAACAATAAATAGAAAGAAAACGCACAAATCAATTTATTTGCAATTAGGGTTACCATTTAGAGTTTTGTTTTGCTTAAGTACAATAAGAGCCCAAAATTTTGCTCGGATTGAATCAGATCTTTTTGCGATTCAGAGTAGGGAAGTAGTGCCCTCGATTTCATGATATACCATGATGTAGTTTTGATATAGTTTTTTAACATTAAATTTCAATTATCTATGACGGAAGAGCTGGCTAACAAAGCTGTCTGGCTGCATTGTGATCCTAATATAAGAAATAGAATATTAGTTGCTTAAAAGACAAACTTCAGCCCTATTTACTTTTTTGCATTTTCTAATGTGTTCACTTCAGCGGCATTGATAGGTCGAAACCGTACGCTATTTTTTTTACTCGAGTATACGTAAGTTTATTAGGTGACGGCAGCTCAAAGTGCACCAACGTTTACCGGTAAAGAAGGCTACAGGTGTTCCCAAGTTTTCAGTGCATTTTCGGTTTCTGGAGCTTCGATGGTTGTACCCAACGTCCTACTAAAGAATTCGACCTTATATTACAGCTAGAGCTTCTGACATTTACTCATTTATTATTCGCTCGCTTGCATGTTGAGCTTAGCAACCTCAGGTTTTTACCGTGCTGACTAAAGAGGCAGGCTTGACTCAGTCATTACGAGCTGAAATAACGGCGTGTTAATGATACTGCGAGCTGTTTCATCAAATCCACGCTGGCTGCCGGTTCACGTTTAGAAATAGTTTTCATTTTGCAATTCCTTATTAGAAATGTACTTACCATGATGATCAGCAACCAATTTAGCGAGTATGTGGCTGATATCCCAAACATTAGCTCGTTATGCAGTTTGGAATACACAAAGGTAATCCACATGCCGAAGCTTCAAAATTAGTATCTCTTTTGATTGCTTATAGGAACTAGAGACAGTGAAGGTCGCCGAAATTCAAATGCGGACCTTGAGGTAAGTGTAGTAGCACTTCTGCATTGTAGCTGTGAAGTTAAGATCTACAGCATATGTATGTCTCACAGGTCTACGTCCCATTTTTAAAAGTCTTGTGTTACATTTAAAAACGTACAGCAACTCTTTGCAATTAGAAATATTTGCCTCAGCGCTTTTAAAAGGTCCTGACTCAGAAATATACCGAGTTTGTTAACATATATCCGAGTTTACGTACTGTGGGACCGCTGCCGCTTTTGCTCATTTCCCATGCTTGGGTGCTAGTTTGAAAAAAGGAGATGCCAACTGAGTTTGACTAAGAAGCATAATTCTAAAGGCATTAATAACAGCAGTATACCGTATCTACCACTGACGTCTTTCAGGTGAATTCAACACTTCCCGTCCAGGAAGAGGGTAACGGGAAAGAAAACGGAAACGAAGATGAATAATAAAAGTGCTGAAACCAGACAGTCGATTGTTGTTTAAGCGTGATCTCGCAGAGATGTAGTTTGGTTGCTGTAGCCCACTGCTCAGAACGCCAGCCGACGGGCAACACCGTCAGTTTATTCGACTATGCTGCATCCTCGGGCGTCGGCGCTACTGTATTTCCGACGCTGCATCCATGATCTGCACAGCCTCTCCGATCTGCACATCATCTCCGATCTTTGCCTCGTCTCCGGCCTGTGCCGTGTCTCCAACCTTCGCGACGTCACAACCCACAACGTCACCCCAACGTCACCTTCATGGCTTGTGCCGCCTCGCAGACCGTTGCCTCGTTGCACGCTATCAGGGCCTGGCAAACCTTCACAGCCTGGATTGCTGTGGCCGGATACCATACGGTGGTATCCCGTCGTACCGTTGTCGCCTGGCAGACCGTCGGCAATTGCTGATGCTACTTCTGGTCCCTTCTGTCGGTGCCCTCTCCCCAATAAGCGATTGCTAACTCATCACTCAGCAGTCGGGCTTTATCTACCAGGTTATCCAGAGCTGTCACCAGAACCTCACAAAGCAGATGGTAGCCATCCTTGATTGTCTTTGGCTGGTAAGAGTACACACAGAAAACACTTCCATCCCGGAGCACAGGCGGAAGATACTTGTGTGCCAGACTGTCGGATTGACACAGCACAGCTCGAGTCTCAGCTCCGATTTATGCAGATAAGTTGCAAAATCATCAGCGACTTAAAATTGCTCAAGCAGTATTGCTGTAGGTCACCACCACCGCCGGGAATAGCTTGTACTTTGGTTGCCGTCGGGCACTGCACAAAACGCCAGCCGACGAGCAACACCACCAGTTTGTTCGACTAAGCACGAGACCGGGGGAAGCTCATCTGCCGTCCCCCAGACGTTCATCCTGTACATGCTCTTCTATCGTCTGCCGTTCAGTAACGCTGCCGAGCTCGGTTGGTCTAGCGGTTAAGGTGCTCACCCCGACTAAGGTCTGGCTGAGGTCGTGGGCTCGAGCCCTGAGGCATATGTGAAGCGCCTGAACAGAGATTTAGTTCTCTTGGGGCGCTATACAAGTGAATTATATTATTAAAATGAATTATATTAACGCTGTACTCAGATTCGCTAGCGTTGTTGCTTATGCCTAGCAGTAGGAACGCTGTGCTCCGATCGGCTAGTCGGCGGTCGAGAGGGCCATCCAGCCTATTATCAGCAGACGGCAACAATTAGGCTCAGCACGGCCATAGGCTGGGTCGGGGACAGTGCAATCAATTCACCAAAACCGCGAGTGATTTCGTCAATGGTGTCTAGTGTATTTTCACAATTCAATTCAATTATAAGGTTTTTATTGAATTATGAAATAAATGAATTACTGAAATATTGTAAAAAACTTTGATTTTTCCATTTTACTCTGTTGCAGCTAATGTAAAGCGTCTAGAAAGAGATTGAGTTCTCTGAGGGCGCTTAATCAAGCATATTATTGTTCTTATAATTGGCTTTAAGTAGCCAAGGCACAAAGATCAAAACTGCATCTACGATTGGGGTTGGGACCAAAGTAGCATTACGAGATGAGAATTCAAATACCTGCCGCTGCTTCGTAACTGCAGAAACAGCCTAAAAACGAATTTGGTATTTGTCAGGGAGATGCAAGAAGAGATAGGATTTCGGCCACACTCGCGAATCTGGACCGTGAGCTTGATAGCCGAGCTTGGATTAGAAACAATGGGTTGGCCGCTAAATGAAAACCGGGTAGCTACCAGATAACGGCGATAAGTCCAGGCGTATTAGTAGCAAGACGCATTAATACCTATGAAAATGATTATCGTCAAAGTTATGACCTGAAAAAACACATAAATCATCGGCATGACTGCAGCCGCTCTCTTCGAGCAATGATCTGCAGGTTGGGGAGTCGCAAAGCTGAGCAGGAGCTGCCGTAAGTCTGTTAGCTAGTCGGCAGAAAGTCATCTTCACGTCATCCATAATGTACAGGAAATTGTTGTATTATTTTCTGCTAAGGCATTGTTGCTAGCGCGGTGTGGGTATTCCACTAGCTTCAGGTCTATAAACATTGCTCGCGTCGTTCTGCAACCCGATTTATGGAGGGTCGCGTAGTCCTAACGCAGTGCTAGTAAGAATACAGCCTAACTACTTGGGGTGAATTTGTGCAGGGTGACGGCGTCAACAGCCGTCTGAGAGAAGCACGATATAGCAGTATGGAAAACGCTCTGCTGTTTGACCAAACTGTAATGGGTTCGACTTTAAAGTCGTCTGCCAAAAATCAGCTCAAAGCAATGGGTGCCAGTTCTTGCGAAGGCAGAGGAGAGAAATCTATAGACCCGACGTCACGAAGCCCAGCTAGCAACGGAAGGAAAATGATGCGTCGACTCTAGATCTTTCTCCAAGAGCAGAAGAAATTCGACAGCTACAAGGAGCGATCGCACTTTAACAGAACAAGCACCTAGCCTCTAAGCACGGACGAGCTAATAAATTGTTACATACCCGGTAAAATTATGTTATAATTTTGAAAACAGTAACGAACTATCTGCTGCTTCTTGCACACGTTGGCCTCATACCAGTGCCGGTTTCACCAGTTTATGACATTGCAGAAATCTCAAAATTATTGAGTTTTCTGACTTAATCAATTCAATCAGGCCAGCGTCATTGCACGCTGAATTAGCATCCCTAGCCGGTAATAAAGCCCGCTTAGTAGAGAGGCAGCCAAAAATATTTTAAGAATTCATCACGAACGCCGAGACTTGTCCGATAAGTTCTACGACGGCACTTTAGGAACTTGCCATACCTACCTTAGTTGTAATGTAATGCAATGTATCTCCGCCTGTAACTCCACAAAGCCATGAAGACTAAGTAGGTGGTATGCTGGAGAGTTTTGCATAGCCCACTCACAGTCTAAGCAGCGAACAGAAAGTGGGAAGCAAAAAACAGTCAGGAGAGCAGTTGAGGTAGTGAGTAGCTCGAAAGTAGCAGGTCAGGACCGCTGACGAGGACGAGCCACCGTCGCTAGCAGGAGAGTAGTTGTCGGTGCGCAAGAACTGTAGAAGCGAGTTCCACTGTCAACGACCTGCAGAGCTAAAGCTTCGGTCGCCAACGGTCATTAGGCCGAGAAATGGAACAGTAATTTTTTGTCCATGCAGGACTTGAGGGCATGAAGAGGCTGAAACTGGTGCATCAGTCCGGCTAAGCATGAAAGAGTCAATCCTTGGTGGGCCTTGTGAGTCAGCGTAAGAACTTTGTTCTGTATCCGTCGATTAACCGATAGCCGTCTTGGCTCTTTTAGCAATGGTGACACGTGGTCAAACCTCTGGGACTTGAAACAGTATCCATGCACCCATATTCATAGCCAGATGCAGTGGCCTTGTTGCTTTGTTTGGTAGAACATCCTAAAGGGAATTACAATAATCCAGCCGAGACGGAAGCAAGGAGCGAGTTAAATCTTTTGCAAGCCACTGTTGAAGACAGTTCCTAACCTTAGGTAGGGATCAGACGTGATGGCAAGCTGTAGAATAACTCGTAAGAATGAAGGTATTACAATTTAGGCAGCTGTGGAAAATGTCACCTGAATTTTGAGCACGTAATAACGGTGTCCCAACCGCATCACCTATTAGTAGAGCACAGCCTTTTAATCCAGCCACACGCTTAAGGCGTCATCCATCCTATGAGCAGGAGCTCGTTTTTACCGTCATTTAGTTTCAAGAAGTTTTCCGATGTCCAGGATCTAAGTCACAGGCTGTGATTCCACAATTGCTTAAAGTAGACCAAACAACGATCCAAGAGGGTCAGCGGGCAAACCAAAAGGTCATTGAGGAAGACAACCTTAGTAATTACGAGATCTAGAATATGGCCACCAACGTGGGTGGTTAGAACAGCTCTTACCTTACTAAGTGTAAGCGCTAGACTTTTGGTTTTTTCATTTTTTTGGAATTCCCGCAAATACCCTTTATTTGTAGTCATTGGTCAGACTTTTGTAAATGCCTGTCTCGTCCAAGAATCAAGATACAATTTCATTTTACTAAAGCAATATGTGAGAGGCTTCGGGACTTTAAATGCCAAATAGCTCTGCTTTTTAAAGAAAGAGTATTGCCGTGGGTTGCCTTGACACTTAAAAATCACGCTACCTTTGAAGTTACGGAGACTTGATTCGGCTGAAATATAAGGTACTCACTTCCAAAAATTAAGTTAATGAACTTTATACCCGTGAAAGATGGAAGGTGCATGGATGCACATCAATTTCTCCTAGGAAGCTATAGCTACAGACCTAATTTTATTGTAATCTCTTACAATACATATTCCAACTGCTTACCAGACCCGTGCTTTACTCAATTTAATCCGTATACTATTATAAAATGAATTATATTCAGTTAATAGCTAGTTCTAAGGGCTGGACTTAATGAATACTAAACCTCTCTAAGAAAGCAACTTCAAGACGTCATACATAGTACGACGATTTGTGTATACGTCTCAGCACTGCCACTGAAAACTCGGCGAGCAACACTTTGAGATTTAGCGGTAAAGTTCAGGATGAGTCGCTAAAAAATATATCAAAGCGACATGAGGACTCAATCGTAAGAAACAATGAATTGAACATCAGGGACGGCGAGCTCATTTGATGCTGAGAAGCAGGTTTCCGACAGGACAATGGAATGCCGTGGACGATGGATAGGTAGGCTTGTTTTCCGGACTTATTGTTTTACCGCTGTTCTCTATTGTGAGGATGCACTATCTCTACTGTGGAATGAATGACTCCACTTCCTTTCTGCATGCAAATTATGAGCCTCAATAATTGCATGCCGTTCGCCGTATCCTCAAAGCTTAGATTATTAAATAATCATTCTTCTTTCGTAGTAATATATATATATATATATATTTGATTTTGATTTGAATTTCATGTTTTGCAAAAGGTATCTTCACTATTAAGAATTCTGCTCTTACTAGCAGTCGCTACTTGCCTTGAATGCACGGAATGAAACCTATAGAGAAGATCAACCGGTTTCTAGCTCATGGCAGGGCTACCCATGACATAACAATTATGAGCGTTAGCAATTACTATGTTACTGGAAATAGTGATTACTGCCTAACAAAAACTAGCTGATATATCAACTTTTGATTTCCTACCGACGGCCACTAAGGCCGTCCAGTCAACGGAGCACTCTCCCATGTTACTTCTCTGTGTGGGAGTCACAGGAGCGCCACTGTGCTCCTGCACCGACCGGGCAAGTTACGGCGATGCGATAATATTTTCGTCGCGGTCTGTTTGTTCGGTATTCTGCAAGAACATTCTGCTGGTGTATTCATAAAAAATTGTCAGTACTCTTGATAAGGTGATTTTCAAGAATGTCTAATATTTTATGGCAGATTTTCCGTCTCTTTTTAGTGCTAAATTTATCCTAAATCCTGCCTAGCAACTTGGCTGATTGGCTGAAAACTCACATACTTCCTCCAAAGATCTGTTATTTCAAAAATATCTAAAAAATTCGACCGGTTTCGAAGAATTTTAACGATTGGTACTATGTGAATGCGTTCACACCACCCTATGAGTACCAAATTTATTCCCACCATTGCTTAGAAACTTGGCTGATTTCCAGCACTTTCCTCACACAGCTGTTTCTCGTAACTAGCAAGGCGGTTCGACGTTTTTTCCAAGTTCGACCTTTTTGATGAACTTTAAGGATAGGTACTATGTCAATGCATTCGGATAGCAATCATGGCAGCTAATATTTGCGGAAATGTAGTTTCTTGGGGTAGATAAGAGTGCTAAACACTTGGCTTGGCGGATAATCCCTTTGGATAATTTCGTATACTGCTTCACATTATTTGGACTTTTGGATATATTCCGGCTCGATTAGAAGGCACCAGTGGCGCACAAAGCACAGAAGCCAAGCTTGCTTCTAACGCGACATCCAAGTTTAGTTCTATGCAGCGGACCCATTTTATTTCTTCATCAGCACCCTAGAACAATTGAGTAGTCAAGATAATACGTGCTTACGACAATCAAAATAATTCTGTTTCAGTGAAAAACTGATGGAAAGTTCATTTGTATTCTGATCTAATGGTCACATTAATTATGTAATAGTACAAATCTCTTAAAAAATTACAGAGCTTACGTTTTCGGCAGTATTCGGTAAAGTGTTTCTTAGCCGGTGATCGTAACTTGGATGAAATGTGGTAATTTTGCTCTCTGCGCATCTCGTGCATGAACACAAAATGATTCAAAGGAAGCTGGATGGAGTGGCTCTCAAGATGACATTTCGATGGGTTACATAGATTAATGAGAACGGCTTCTGATCTAGAAATTTCGGGAAGGCATTACACTGCAAAACAATACATTTTGTTAGTGCGACGTGTTGTTGCCGATTTTAGAAATATCCCTCACAAAATGTTTCTACTTAAGCAACTAAACTGTTATCGAACGCATCTATCCCTTTGCAGAAAATGTAAAACGCCTAGAGAGAGATTGAGTTCTCTGAGGGCACTTTATAAAGTGTACTATTATTATTATTATTTAGTGGCAACTCAATTTGTGCGATTCCAGTAATGTCCAATGTTACTAATTTAAGCAAGGTGGGAAGGACAGTCTTAGTCTATATCTAGCTTTTACAATATCAGTGTTGATCAGCACAATAGTTTTAGCTTGCATTGAAATATGAACATGCACTCGCAATATTTTTTGATCTTAGCAAACTAGTTTGGCATGACAGTTCCCTGGTATATGCTATATATTTTAGTTTTTTTCCAGCTCGATCAGTGGTTCTGAACAGTGTTTTTTAATTAGGCAGCCTCTTGATACCTGGTGATAAATCTGAACACCTTCGCCAGAAAAATAGAAATGAATAGACCCAACAAAGTATTCAATGAATCAGTTTTATTCATTGAATATCAAGTGAATAACCATATAGATTTAATGCGTGATAATACTGCGGGGACAGATTAGGATACGGTTAGATCACAGCTAAGTACTTCCCGGGTGAGGGATTAGGCAAAATGAATGACTTAAAACCAAATGACTATAAAGCTAAGAGAAGATCTTAGGGAATGTCGGTTGATTATAAATATTAGCAGTTACTACTTGCTAAACCATGCAATGAAGCATTATTATGTAGTTCGGATTATTAAATTCGAAACTCTTCTTCCTTGGTAGCAATCTCTGCAAAGAAATCTTCTTCAGCTTTTCCCGTTCAAAAATCCTTCGATGAACAAAATATTGAATTTTGATCATGTTTTCCTGTTAAGAAAGCAGAAAAAAGTTCAGTTCTGACTGATTATTTCAACACGATCTCTATTTTCAACTAGAGAATTTAAAAGTAAAAAATCAACGACACTGATGCTGGATGGTACCTGACCATGTGCAATAAAATCCCATACATTCCTGAATATTTAAAAGTTATCTCAGAAGTAATTCAACGTTAGGCAAGTTTTTAGAGGCTTAGTAACTGTAGCGTTTAATGCTTTTTGAGGAACTGTAGCGCGTCTCACTGAAAGCGTGACCATTAACTTGGTCCGACTTAAAGAATCCCCTTAAATTTCATTGAGACAACACATGATAATATTTTTATATTTATATACATGTTTGATTTAGTCATATATATATATATATATATATACATATATATATGTATGTATATATATATATATATATATGCATATATATTAAAAGAGGGCTCGTGCCTTCCTCAGCTCCTCTTTTCTAGTCTTCAGAGTCCTCTCTGCATTCGGAGCTTCAGCACAATAGTTTTAGCTTTTATTTAAATGTGACCATGCACTCACTAATAATGTGTCCTCCTGAAGCTTAGGTGCATCGCTCCCAACCTCTGGGGTCACGCCTCTATTACTACAAGTGCAGTGACCGCAGCCACTGTAGTGAGACACTGAGACACTGAGGCAGTTTCGGAAGAGGCAGCTTCGGAGGCCAAGCAACTACCCAGCTTCTATAGATCTTAAGCCAAGTGGCAACAGCTGCTCAGTCCAGAGGGCTATAGCTGCTGCTAAGAAGGCTGGGGATGCCTCTAGGATGTCTGATAATTCCAAGGGTGGCGGGGCCAATCAACTCAGAACCTAACCAAGCCTGATGCTGCCTCAGTAGGGATGCCCAGTGCCACCACCCTCGTATGCTCTCAGTCCTGGCCTTTGCCCCTACTATTTGTCTGTCATGTTGCCATCGCATCTATTAGCAGCTCTTGTTATCCTCACACGTTGCTCGTAAACACAACTCCAAGCTCCTTGTATGATGCCTGCTCTACCCCTTCGTCTTTCCATCCACAGCAGTACTCAGCCAACACCTGCGAAACACACACCACACCTCGTCGGTAGAAGAACTTCCTCCTCCCCTGGCATCTAGCTGGACTCGGGATGTGCCCCGCGACGTCCCTCCATCAGGGTTGACGATATCCTCTTGCATTTTTCCACGTGCCACCTCATCTGAGACTCTTTGCCCTGCTCAGTTGCTGATGCTCCCTGCCTCACTGGTACTTGTACCTCCGCCTCCGGGACAGCTTTCATCGACTCCCACAGAGGCTACACGTTCGTATCAAGAGTTCGTCGAGCTCCGGGCTGCCCTATACACAGGATAGCGTCCTGGTGAATGACTGGCACGGTTTCGGGGCTTTTGTCCTTCCTCTAAGCGAAGACTGGTTGTCCTTGCCGGATGCCTAATCAAGGATCACGAGCAAATTCCCTGCCACACTCGTCCCGATCCTCGGCGACTTCTACTGGACGCGACCCTGAATCCGGCGACCCATGGCCATGGGACGTAATATGTGCATCGCATCTGCAACACATTTGTAGGTCCAACCGCACCAAGGCGGCCTGCGAAATCCTGCTGCAAGCCAAAGTACTTCTGCAGTGACCAAGCAGCCTGCCATTCTTACTAAGAGACCAAGTTGCAGGTCCGACCTGTTGAGAATGACCATCTGCAGACTCAACTAGCCCGGTCCACCCCTTCTCATCCCGGTCAGATATCCAACAAGATATCTCAGCTGTCGGAGGAGGACTCCCAGCTCGCCTTCCTAGAGTCCGCAAACATGCTCCCTGAGCTGACAGTCTCAAATACCACCACTTATGTCTCGTCGACCTGGGTTGCAGGGTCATTTCTTTCATCCTGAACGTCTGCCTTCACTTAAGAGACGTCCCTTGCTCACGAAAGGGTTTCCCTATCATTATCTACAAGAAGGGCGACCAAACCATGAGTGGTAACATTCGCCATGTCAAGCTCTTGCTCACTCATTACAAGCTGCTCATGGGCAGCCTGGCCACTAAGGTGTGCAAGTTGGACGGTGGCCGTGGGCTGCTGTCATCGCAGCAAAATGGCTTTGTTTTGGATGTGGAAGGCTGGCAAGAGCAGTTCTTTCTTGTGGAGAGCATCTTTAACGAGGCCAGAGATCAGCAGGGTGCTGGCTTTGTTTACTCGGCATTTCTCGACCTACAGAATGCCATAGGCAGTATTCCACGTGTCTTCTTCGTCAGTGTACTTTGACAATCCGGAGTGGAGGAGAGATTCTGCAGGTTTGTTAAGCGCCTGTAAGCCAGCTCGCTCCTGGAGCTTACGGTGTGCGACGACACGTTGGTGGCGTTTCCTACGACTGCTGGCGTCCAGCAGAGAGACCCTCTTTCACTAATTCTCTTAGATCTGGTGAGAGAACCAATTGTCAGACTTGTTGCAAACGTGCACGAATTCTGTTTCCAGCTTGATGGAACCTCCCTGTCGGTCTGTGCATTGGCAGATGAATTCGCCCTGCTCTCAGGCAAGTCTTCTGGTATTCAGGCCTTCGTGTCTGCAGTTGAACTGGCTGGGTAGATGCTGGGCATGCAGTTCCAACAGGCAAAGTGCTGTGTCATCATCCGCAAGGGTGCCCAGGCCGTGCCCACATTAATCACCCTACATGACAGGTGGACCTACCAGCTTTTGGAGACCGAGTCAGTATCTTACCATGGAACCCGGCAGCCAAGGGCTGAAATAGAGCAGTCCTGCTCTTACCGTGCAAGAGAAATCAACCTGCTTCAGGCCAGCCTTCTCAACCCTTGGCAAAGTTTGAAGCCATGTGGACTTTCCTCCTGCCATTGCTCGACTACCTTTTGTCGGGTAGGGCATATGCTTAAGACCATTGTGGAATCAGCCGAGCCGGCTCCGATGGAGCTACTTGCTTTGCTTGAGGTCTGCGGTACCTTGCATTGGTGCATTTCCCGTTTGTGCCTTGCTCTCCGTACGGGCTTGGCTTGATTCACTTCAGTATGAATGCCTTCATCCTATGAGCTGCTAAAGACTGTCGCATGCTGTGCTCGCCAGCTGGGTGAGTCTGCCAAGTCGCCCGACTCGACCTCACAGACTCGACCGGGCAGTCGCCAGCCTGAGTGGCATGCCCTCGTCAGATGAGGAACGTCCTTGATACCTGAGCCCAGCAGCCTTCGGCCCTGGTAACAGGATTGGCTAGATTTCCCAGAATTCTATGAACGGAAGTAGCATGCAACATGAAATCAGAAGTTCTGCATACCACACAGGATACAGAATTCGCCAGAATACTGTCGGTGGCTAGATCTGGCAGAACTGAACCACTGTAAGCTCAGATCTGTCACAGGCTACACAACTCCCATCCAGGTATGCAATGATTGCCGACTGGGAGTGTACTGGATGTGCACACCTAAGTCGGGATGGCTGTACCTAGGAGTCACTGTGAAACGACAAACAGTTGAGGTTTGCATGGGTCACTGCTGTGGTTCACCAGTGTAGAAACACGGCATTTGAGCCCTAAATTCTTGCGGGAGTCCATATCCACCTAGCCAGTTGCTACTCCCCTCTGTGTTAGTGTGCCGGCTGCCACTATCAGTCATAGGCAGCATGTTCCTAAGACTTGATGGTTGGCATAAGGTGAGTGAATGTCAGCACTTGAGGGCTCTCAGTGACAGGTGTGTCCATGTGATAAAGTAGCTCACAAGCCATGTGCCATCTCCACAGCCCAGCTTTGGCCCGGCTTTATGGGGCTGGCCTTTAACGACATATGCCTATGTATATGGACATATCTAATTATACATTACATGCATGCATACACACACACACACACACACACACACACACACACACACACACACACACACACACACACATATATATATATATACACACACACTCACACACACACACACACACACACACACACACACACGCACGCACGTACGCACGCACGCACGCACGCACACACACACACACACACATATATATATATTCTTTTCAAGCATTGGGAAATAAACTCCCGGCGTTCGAGCAAGATATGATTTGAATAAGTCTTTCCATCCGGAGGTCTGACAGCAAGTTTTGTGTTGTAATGAATGAACTTGAAGCTACCCTGAGTTGACCGAAAGCCATTACGTACACTGTTCCGTTATGCTGGCAGCTTGCCGACCTTCTGCCGATGTCTTAACAACTTTTCTGCATGGTCTGAATGGTCAAGACTACTTGTAGCCATGTGTCTCCGACTGTTGCAGAGAGTAGTCTTCATTGATGGATGTATTTGAAAAGGTAAGCGCCACTGAAAGGCTCTCACGTCACACTATGCCCAGTACAATGCTGATCATGGGAAAATATACAATCACAATCATTGAGCTGGAGTCAGCACCGTGGGCAGATGACGACAGCAGCCATGATGGCTGAGCTAGTGCATGCTCGGTCCAATTTGTGGGTGAGCTCATGCTGCAGTCCATGTATGATGCTGCTCGGCTCAGAAAGGCAGCTCATGCGTTTGATTGACAATAGAAGGAGCCTTGTGAAAAGCTGAATGTGCCGTGTCACCAAATAAAACCTTTCTTTGTGTAGCACAGATGTAGCTACCGACGATACCGGCCCATATATACAAATGATCTACTAATCAGATCCTGTGAGATTCTAGCTTGCCCTGATTGTTATTAATACCTTTGTTAGAGTGTTACTACTACTCACCATATGTTAGCACCAATGTATCTTCTATGGTCGGCAGATGACTTAATTATGAAGCATTTTGATTCTGCACCTTACGAAAATATATGTCTGGCATTTGCAGCAAAATGCAGTTATTTGCTGCACTGACAAGACATTCCTTCATTACCGTAGTGCTTGCTGCTCAATTCCAGAGGTTACAAAGGGAACACAATCGGCCAAAAATCGGCAAGTTGTTTGGGAAGCTAAATCTTAACTGCAATACTAAATAATATTAAAATAATAATACATAATAAAAATAATAAATAATAATAATAATGCACTTGATAAAGCACCTTCAGAGAACTCAATCTTTTTCTAGGTGCTTTACATTTGCTTCAAACATAAACGCTATTGAATGGTGGGTAATGTCATGCTTGATAGACAACATGAATAACATGGTTAGGATATCATGCACAAGGTCAGCATGCAAGTGTGGTTAGAGGCAGCATGCACAATGCAGCACACATAAGCACGAAGGACGAATCACAGGGACCCACTAAATGCTGTCCTAAATAGGTGTGTTTTTAAGTTCTTTTTAAATGTGGTCAAGTCACAGGATGTGGTGATGCAAGTCACGACTGAGTTCCTGGCTTTGGGAACACTCGAACTAAATCCACGGTCTCCAAAAGATTTGAGGTTTGTACGAGGTATCGGAAAACTGTTTGATCACGAAAAGCACGTGGTACGATGCTTGACCTGGTGGGGTAGGAGATCTGATAGGTAGGCTGGAGCCAAAGAATGAAGTGACCTGAAAGTGAGCGACAAATCGTTGAAGTCAATCCATTGCTTGACTGGCAACCAGTGCAGGTCGGCAAGAAGTGGTGTGATGTGGCAACTACGATGCTCACAACAGACAAGCCTAGCTGCAGAGTGTGCATCAGCTGTAAGCACATGATTGCACTTGCTGGTAGGCCACCTAGCAGTGAGTTACAGAAAAGACAGGATGTCACAAATGCATGAACCAAGTTAGACGTAGTATCCTTAGTTAAACAAGCCCGAATTTTAACAATTTTATGTATCTGAAAGTAGGCAGACTTGATTGTGGAGCTGATGTGGTGGTCTAACCAGAGGTCACTTTGGAACGTGACACCAAGATTTCGAACAGATTCAGTAAGAGATATGCTGGCAGAGCCAAATTTTAGGAGTTAGTTTTTCCAATTTCTGAAACACACTGGGTGTGCCCATAACTAATAACTTAGTTTTATAATAGTTTAGTTTAAGAGAAATTGCTGCCATCCATTTGCAGATGTCATCAATACATGCAGCAAGGAAGTTGAGAGAATTCGAGGTGCTCGAAGGCTGGAAGGGATTACAGCAAAGGTACAACTGAGTGTCATCTGCATAAAAGTGAAAGCCTAGATTGTGCTTAGCAATCACATCAGCAAGAGGGAGAGTATAAACCGTGAAAAGAACCAGACCTAGCACGGACCTCTGAGAGATACTCAGTATTTAAGAGGTACCTCGGATGATCTTTGTCCATTCATGTCAATACTCTGGAATCTCCTGCTGAGATAGGACCTGAACCATTGCAGAGCATTGCCAGTGATTCCCAGGCGAGATGAGAGGCACTCTAGAAGAACTTTGTTATCGATAGTATCAAAAGCTGCCGAAAGATCGAGCAAAACAAGCAGAGATACTGTACCCATGTTTGCATTCCTAAGTAGGTTGTTGTACATCTTAAGCAGTGCTGATTCTGTGAAGTGATTAGCTCTAAAGCCGGACTGGAACTTACCAGTAAGGTTTGAAGTTTCAATATATGAATGCTGCTGGTCAGCCACGACCTGTTCTGCTGTGCACAGTACATACCACGGGCAGATTACGTATGGTGGTAGGCCCCTTCATAGGGCTTTTCAGTCGCCGGCCTCACTGCCTTAGTATCAGGATGCGACAGATTACCTTTTAGGGTGTAAGTGGGCATGGCACAAAAAGTAAAGATGGCAAATTAGGGCATTGGTCAACAAAGTTTCCGACTACTAATCCATTTCAGGAGGTCAAGAAGGCACACAAGGCCATCAGAGACCACATGTAGTCCGCCACGAGTGGGCATAGCAGCAATGCCCACTTTATGCTGGGAAACCTGCCAAGCAAAATCTAGCATAATAACAGTTAGCTCTCACCTCAAAGCTAAAAGCAGCCGAGAGACAGCTCGTGCCACAAAAACTCGTAGGTTGGGATACTGGTAAGTCAGAGTATTTCTATAGTGAAGGGGAAGAAAACCACAGCAACTCAATTAGGCCAGATCAATCAATAAATAACTTGGGTGTGGCTAGGCCGACGGGAGCACTGGCTAGGCCAGATCTGGCCTAAAGGCCGGAGTTCGCCGACCTCTGAATTAGGGCAAACACAAGGCACCTAGCACCGACCAACCGGGTCTGTTTGGGTGGCTATCTGCTGCCATGCTTGTTAGAACAAATTTTCTGGGGAAATTTTTACCAGGTAGCCCAACCTAAAATTTGAAAATGTGCTAGTGACCTAGTATCTGGAGCGATTGATGAAATGCAGAACTGCGCAGTCACTGGACTAAACGTAGTCCATGGAAGTAAATCAAGCAACAAATATTTTCACACCTTAGAAGCATAGCACACATGCCCGCTTTTACGAATGACCCAGAGATGACACACTGATAAGGAGCGAGCCAGGTCTTTTATGTGCTACAAACAATACACAGGAATGCTATACATGCTTTACTGCTACGATCAGGTGTGGTGGCTTCTTAAGTAGAGTAAATAAGCCCTAAACTGGTCATACAATTTGGTTATCATCCAGGATTAAAATTTAAACTATATTTGAGTGTTCGATTGTAAGTAGACTATAAAACCATTTACATTCGAAAATCCACGAAATCATTTTCCTAAGTAGGTAGTATGGGCCATGAGCTCTCATACAAAATTTAGACAGTTTAATTACAATCTCATTAAAGCATACAGTGCGCACTCTCATCTACGACTTTATTAATAATTGCTTTTTCAATGTGCTGCTTGATGGGCAGCCACTGCACTGCTCAGGACAGACAAGACTAGCTGCAGAGTTTTGCAATAAATCTAAGCCCTAATCACTAAGTCTGCAAGAAGGGCGAGTAGTGAGTTACATAAGTAACTATTGGATGTAAAAAAATAATACTTCTGCTTGGACGTGGTATCCCATTGTGAGTACAGCTATTTTAAAGACTATAAACAGGGATCTTTAGCCACCACAACATTTTGCGAGGCTATTTATCTATCTCTCTCTTCTTTTTCTTTCTCTCTTTTTATCTTTCATCTCTCTCTTTTTCTCTATCTCATCCTGTCTCACTCACTCTCTTGACAAAATTCGAATCAAGTATACAAAGCATCTAAAGTTGTAGTTTGCATTCACATTGTCTATCCTACTATCAGAGTATGTCAGAACCGTGTCGTAGACTGCAAATACTGCGAGTTTCTCTGTAAGAACCATAGCATGCAAATATGATTTACCCTCTTAGCAGCAATATATTTGACTGAGCCCATGTTATAATGAAAACTAATAAATGCTTTATTGCACAAGTTACCAGCAATCCTGCACGACATGTGATCAGATCAATCCTGTACAGAAAGCAAAATCTGCTTTTCAGGAAACAGTGAACCTTCAGGCCATATTCCTGCAAAGTTTTTCACCAAATCAAAGATTCAGCTTATAGAATGAAGGCTCTGCATACAGATTTACCGCTGTAATAAGTTGGGTTATTTAATTTTTTGGCCTGATACGTCTATTGAAGTCACTTCCAAAAATAAAATAATCATTTGAATCTTATTGAATGTCTACAGTCCAACTGCTGCTGCCTACCAATGACTCATACCGGAGAAGGGGAATAATTTGCTAACCTACCAGAAGTCTAACTGTACCTTCCTTTTGCTAGTGATAGGCCTGCTAATTTTTACATACAAGTTAAAAGATTTCCATAAACCTGGTAATAATAATAGTATATTTTTGTAGCCCCCTCAGCGAGCTCAATCTCCTTCTAGCCACTTAACAGATACTTATAGAAAGCATTACCAACTGATTGGTGTTACAATCCGAAAGCAACAGGCATCGTGTAAGCAGCTACATGCAAAAGGAAAATTAATCACAAAGATACCGAATGCTATAATGAGCTGCATTAAAAGCTTTCTTAATATCTTTATATCGGAAGAAGTTCTAACCTGCTCCCGTAGAGAGTTTCATGCTTTGGGAGCATTGGTAGCTAAGGCACAGTCTCCAAGGGTTTTTAGGCCCCTATAACAATAATAATACAAGGAATAAAGTGACCTCACAGAACGCAATCGCTTTTTAGGCACTTAACATTTGCTGCAAAGGAAACGCGATCAACTGCTTAGTGGCAACATGCTCAATAAACAACAAGAATAACATGCTTAAGGGTGACATGCATAGGGTCAATATGCAAGTATGGTTAGTGGCAGCATGCACAGGGTCAGCAGGCAAAAGCACATACACGTCGAACCACAGGAACCCACTAATTGCGTGATATATTGATGCGTTTTTAGCTTCTTTTTAAATGTGGTCAAGTCAGGAGATGTCATGACGCCGATCGGAAGTTAGTTCCGGGCTTGGGAAGCATACGACACAGAGGCATGGTCTTCAAAGGAATGAGGTTTCTACGAGGCATAAGTAAACAGCTAGATTCCGAAAAGCGAGCGATACGATTCTTAGCCTGGAGGGGCACTAAATCTGGTAGGTAGGCAGCAGCCAAAGAATGAAGGAACCTAATTATGAGGTGTAGCTGCACGATCGGGTGACATCAGTGGGTTGTACGATTCATCTCACGGTAAGGAGATGGTTTGATAGATAGGCTGAAGCCTGAGGATGAAGAGACCTATAAGTAATTGATAGAACCTTGAAGTTCATGTATTGCATGACTGGGAGCCGCTACAGGTCACAACAGGTGGCATGAGGTGGCAACTGCAACGCTCAAGAAAGACAAGCCTAGCTGAGTTTTGCACCAGCTTTAAGCTCCTGATTGTAGAGGCAGGCAGACCAGTAAGCAATGAGTTACAAAAGTCAAGACAGGATGTCACAAATGCATGTACCAATTTATGCCTGGTGTCCCTGTCTACATAACCTCAAATTTTAGCAATTTTTCAGCGGCTTCAAGCATTAGTTGCAAAAGATATTTCAAATTTTTTTAGCGGGTTCTGACAATTTTTCCGTGTTTGACCACAGTGTGCCACTGATTGTTTGTTTGGCAAAGGGGAGCCACCAGTATTTTTTAAGGCGGAAAGCAAAGGGCAGCTTCAGCTGAGTGCATTGGAGGTACATGCTTGTGATTGGTTCCCAGGGGACAATTCCCATCGGCTATACATATTATAGTATGTTATATATATTCTATACATACGAACAATTTTTTTACCGCTGAAAGGTATCATTTTCAAAAAATTAGATGTAGCTTTCTGGGTGTTGGTCTATAGGCTTGGGAATTCAGTTTATCTCCTTTGTGTACCAATTTCTGGTTGAACCAAAGAGATTTTCATCATACCACCGGGTACCGAATAGCTCCAGGCTTTCATGGCAAGCTAAACTTGTCAGCTAATTTTTGAAAAAACTTAAGTTTTGAAATACGGATTTTGTTCGGATTCTATATAAAACACGTATGGAAAGCCAACTTCCATTGCTAGAAGTTATTTTTAAGTAAAAATACATAGATGGCTAAATATTGCATTTGTTTTATAGTCATTCAATGTGAGAAATTTGCTACTATCAAAGTGTGATACAATTCGTGAAGTGCAATTTCACATTCCAGATGAGTCGATGTCAGGCTAGCATTACGAGTGAGCAAGTGGGTGAATGGCAACACTTCGTAAAAGCAGCTCCTGTGTCCCACGATGGGTGGCCGCCAAATACGCAGCTCATTTCCGTGGCAGTTATTTGTCTTTTGATGCCCGTCGCGTTCAGGGCCTCGAAGCGTTTGCACTCCCTGAAGGACAGCGAGACGGATGAAGACCGCCACACTTGTCATTACGCTGCGTGCCGTCTTTGCTGCTCACCTGACGTCCCCGACACGTTGCCTTGTTTTTGACGGTATTCGCGAATCCCTTGAGTCTATCGAGATTTTGAAAAAATAGGGTGACTCGTGCATTCGTGAATGATTATTACTATGTCTCTAGACAGTAACAAATTTCAGTAATTGAGCACGTACGTTTGCACTTACTGTCGACGATGTAATCCTTTTTGTAATGTCAAATTATTGCTTTTGTGGGTAATACGTTCGTGTGAGTAGTAACGCTCAGCCACAGACAGCTCTGAAAGATGCCGTTAATTTCATAACGAATAACCGGGTAGGCGGTCCACTTTGCCATCTAATAAACTACCCAGTGAGTTAAGAAATGGTCTTCCGTTTTTGGCCGAGAGAAGGCGGCCGTTGGTCAAGCCAGGCAGAACCAATAATGTATCATTGGTGCAGTGAAGCACAAACAAATATCGAACACTATTTATTCGGACGTGCGTGCAGTGCACATTAGTAGAGCTCCACGACGAACTCCGAGCTGTTGAGCTCGTGGTTCAAAGTGCACCTGCAAAAGAGTACCCCGGGAATGAGATTTCTGGGAATGATCGATAATCAACATTGCAAGGGGGATATCTTACAATGTGGACCGGCTATGGATATTCGGAAGAGCATCAAGTTCAAATATTTCATGCATCTAACTTGATATATGCAAATGATGTTTAAATTGCTATTCAAGGAGGCCAGCTTTTAGATTACCGTTAGAGGTAGGAGATGACATGGTAGGGGGATTAAAGAACTTCTCTATTTTGCTGAGAGCGAGAACGGGGAGCAGGGAGACCGAAGAGGTTGCATTATATACCCGAAAGCGTCCTTGTCACGTTAGCTTTGAACAGGAGCACCGTTGGCCGCAGCTCTGGCTTTTCGCAAAGGATGTCCACTGGGAACACAGGCTGAACTCCAGAGCAACAATTTCCGTTTCAATGCTCTTCATGTTTTAATGATGCTAAGCGATTGCAATCTCATAACATAGGGAGACAGATGGCGGCAGCTGCGCTCGTCAAGAAAATTCTTGCCGCCGATGCAGTATGCCGGAAGGTATCATTTCACTAGCCATTTCGTTCTGGTCAGATGCCAAACAGATGTCAGCTGTTATGCTGGTAACAATCAAGCTTGTGTGGTACCGTTGGAGTTGGCAAGCCAGCTAGCTGTGAATTGCATGCTTTGAATTATCTTATGTAGCATGATTGACCAACAAGCTAGCTTTTATTTAAATCTTGAACAGCATGCTAGTTGGTTGCTAAATTTGGTATTCAAATCATGATGGTCTACCGACATCCTGCTCATGTGAATCACCCACTTCCATACAAACCCTCTGCGAATCAAGCTTCAGTCACACCACGTACACAAGAAGCATAAGGATATCTGCGACGGCTGGCTGCCTCAGGTCATGATGACTGGTGCACAAACTCTTACCTCTGCTCCGGTTTGCAAGATCTGCTTAGACTCATATTGAGGCTTCAGCATTGCCTTCTGCATCTCCAGGCCTTACAGCTGCCCTTGACGACCAGCAGGCTTATATTGTCAGGAAAAAATGGCGTGAATCGAAAACAATGACAACTGGCTTGCGTCTGCCAGCCACAAAAATAGGTTTTGTTCGGAATCAAACGGAGCCGATCAGAATCATCTCTCTTCGCCGAACACTCAGAAAACCAGTTTTCAACGAGAAACACGAGCATCCCTTAGATATCACGTATTTTGTCACAAAGCATGCGTCTCTGTGATCACAAGTGGTCAGGCACATTTTGAATATGTTCGATGAGAACTAACAGAACGCAAGTGATCAACAATCTTGCACAGCAAGTTTTCAGGTCAATCCTGCATATCCCGGATAACTTCTACGCTTTCAATGAAACGCACCTACAGACCACCTTCCTGATAATAGCTTGACGAAAAACAGAAAATGCAGCTCCCCTCAGTAATAATCTCTTTTTATTTAGAAAATCATCACTCGCTGTCTTCGTGATTAAAGAGCAGAAAGACAGGTCGATCGCTAAAGCGTGTGAGCCTTCCTGAGCTGCTAGTACTGCTGAGCACCAACATCTATTTAGGAAACATTTGAGAATAGATCCAGAGGGTAGGGCCAGGCAATGACTATAATCACCGAGAAAAGAGGAAGTGAGCTTATTTAAACGGTTGGGACTGAAGCACCGGTAGAATACGGCTGCTAGCAGATCTGCTACGGTAGCAGAGTCTCAAATCGATTTGAATCGACTGAATCTTTGGCCCTGGATTTAGAGGCATCTAAAGCGAAACAAATACGCCTTCACCTAATGGACTACGGTGAGAATCGAAAAGCTTCGAGTGCACCCGCGTGACTAACAGAAGATGGCTTGCTCTCTCGCCGGCATGCCAGCCGCTACTCACTGATGGGCTCGATCGAGCTGTCCTTTCATTGATGATATATTGCGGAAACACACCATTTAAAGAATGATTAAACAAGTAGTTAGTCTCAGGTTTTTCAGCAAATCTCAGCCACCAAGACGTCATCAAGTGGACTAGTCAATGTGAACATAAGGCTGAGTGTTCGGTCAATCTGCAGTCCGATGGGTCGATTATTTTGTTGAGCCAATCAGCAATCGAGATGGAATTCTTTACCAAGGTACTGAAATATGATCGTACTGCTCTGACCGGAAAAGCGATAACATTCCTTGTTAAAAGCAACTTTAAAAAGGCAACTTAGCTAACTATAGCAAGTGGCTTGATTGTATTGAAAAGTAAGAGTTATCCTATTGCCTTTCTGTATCATTGAAATATTTTCTGGGTTCAAAAATCCAATACACTGTTTATATCAGCAATATTAGGTAGCATTTTGAATAACGTCATACTTTCATAATAAGATTTTAAATGGCAGAAATCAGTACACAACCATGTAAGTACCCTAAATATACGGCTTATTTCAAAACTCAAATTGACTATCCATTGACTGGGGTTATTTAATTGCAACGACTGACTGCAAGTTTACTAGCTAATTAAGCAGCCTCATTTGTAAAGGCGCAGAAGATCTAAAGACTATCACATCTTTTTGCAGCGTCGATCAATGATCTTCCACCTCAGCCTTCAAACCCGGGATCTTAGGACCGAGGTCGTGAAATCACCTTACCCAGCATGCCATGGCGTCTTACCAAATGGCTGTGTTGTCTCTGCAAATGGCAAGGAGTCTAAACTGTACAGGTATTTATATGCATAAGCATAAGAGAGGTAAAGCAAGTGACTTTAAAGTACAAAGCAGGCTACGATTGGTGCACATACAGCGTAGGTTGGTTGCGGTTAACGATGACTCACAACGAGCCTAACTACGGCAGCCATTGTCGTCTCGGGTGCTCTACACTCTCAATAGGCTTCTCTTACAGGCTCCACCAGCTACTTATGCTTCTTGCTTTCAAAGCGACTTACGCGGCATGCATTATCGTACTGTCGCGAGGAGTCATGCGATTGAATAGTAGTTATGATTTGGAAAGCAGTATAATCCTTCATAATTTAAGTCTGGACTTACTCAAAGGACTCTGAGGTTCTCGCTAATCTCATGTCTTGAACGTGGATGGCTGCTTTGACACGGAGACTCTTGCTGTCAATGAGCAACCATATTTTCAATGCTGTTATCTCAGAGTGGGCGTTCTCAATTAGCAAAAGGTTCTTAAAAAAATGCTAGCTGATTTAACAGCCTCTTTTTGCGACAGAAGAGCCTTTGTGGCTATCACCACCGCTTGCAGTGGCGATACAAGATCGCCCACCTCAGAATTCGAACTGACGACCTCGGGGCCGAACTCGTGAAATGCAATAACCTTACCTAGTGAGACATTACGACTCAACAAGTTCTTAGTAATCTGCTGCCTATAGGCCGTTGTAGGACAGACGGGAAACGTGTGACAGAGCAACTCCTCTCGAGTTTCCCGCAGCATGTAGAGGTCGGAATTATTCTATCAAATTACAGGATTGAGGTTTTAGGCTAGGCATGAGTCAACAGGTGGTCAACAGGTTTGGGTCGGTGAGGAGAAAGACGGCTGTTCCCTTAGGTTTCCATTGACATGTCTTTGCCCGTGTAACTCAAGAGAGCATACACTTCATGGGCTGCACCGTCTTTACCGTGTGCCGGTGGAGCAGCCGGTCGGGACGGCTATGGAAAATGAAAGGTACCTGCGATTGGAGGAAGCCTGGTAGCCAGCCAATCGGAGTTCAGTTACCTTCTTGGTATGGCACCAGGTATGGACAAAAAGGGATAAGTAGTATACGTGGATAGAAGAGAGTTCAGTGCGTCCAAGCACCGTGTCGGTGTAGCTGAGGAATTTGGTAAGTGCGATTTACTAGTTCAGTGGTATGTCTTAGTTTCGATGAGACTGCCTGCAGAGAAATGCGATGTATTATCTGCCGGCTCTTCGAAAAATAGGGCTCAATCGTGATCCCATGCAATTAATCAAGATCACGATTCGTGTATATATAATTTCAACGTGTTTTCATGAGCCTCAAAATAGTCTAATGGAAACTGGTGCTTTCTCGCCTAGATGAATGGGACTATGTAGACCTAAGTGCTAAGTTTCTTTTTGCATAAGTAATTAACTTGGTGTCGACGTTCTTTGCAGTTTAAGGCTCTTTGAAGCATGTTAGTAAGGCTAGGTTATAGTGGTTATAAGCTATATATTATAGAAAAGTAGTGTAAACAGTAAAATAATTTAAAACCAAATTTAATTTAATAACGAACTGAAGTACCTAGATTGATGCGAGACACTAATGACATATTACCTTATGAAATATATTAGTCCGTGAGATAACAATACATCTTTGTGTTTGCTTTTTGATTTCGCTGGCTGTCGAGGTAAAAATTAAGCTGATACAGTTATTCGATGAAGAATCAACAGATGAAGAACTAGGCTTTGCATGTTCGGTATCAAGAATGCGGCTAATACACGTGTCCTTAGATACAAATAAAAGTACTCGGTACTCTTTAGATGGAGGTAATTGCACCTTGTTTGTGCTTTGCGCCTTCAAAAATCAGAATCGTACTGGAAGCTCGATACAGACTTGGAACCAGAGCCTTTTTCCTGAAGCGCTATCTCTAGTGAATAACTTCGTGCAATTAAAGTGCCTAAGTAATGGTGTTCGCAGTATTATCCTAGCTTAATCTATTAAGTAATCATGCGTCTTTCCTACTAGCATTTAAATTCAATTCAAATTTGAATTTCATGTTTTGCAAGAGATGTTTTCAATCTTAAGAATTCTGCTCTTACTGGCAGTCGTTATTATTTGCCTTGAATGCACGGAATGCAAGCAAAAGAGAAGATCATCGTTGTTCTAGCTCATGACATAACACTCATAGGCATACGGATATTTCCTCCCAGGAAGTTTCTTTCCAGGACAGTTCCCTCCGGATGTTTACCCACGGTCCTTTCCCCCAGGGGTATACATTTCCCCCTAGGTATATGGTTTGGAGTTTTATGGTTTACGGTTTAGGGTTTAGTGTTTAGGGTTTTATGGTTTAGTATTGAGGGGTTTAGGGCTTAGTGCTTAGGGTATTAGCGTTTATGGTTCAATATTTAGTGTCTAGGGTTTTAGGGCTCAGGATATAGGTTTTAGGGTTTAGGATTGAGGGCTTAGGATTTAGGGTTTAGTGCGGGCTTGGCCATCGCCGTCTAAATCCACTCTTGCTCGTATTCCGTGTTTAATTAGTGCATATTAAGGTGTAACGAGATTACTCGAGATCGAGTTACATTCAGTAGACGTCTGAGGCTCGCCTTCGTTTGCAGGAAAGTGTGCACGCCGTGGTGCTTGCCCCATTTGACGGGTACGAAGGTGTGCCTGGCTCACTTGAGCTGGACCGAACTCCCACGGGACCGAACTGTATGGGCGCCGACGCTGCCGCCGATGCAGCTGCAGCAACCGCCGCCTCCGCAGCCGCCGCCGCTCGCACCATTAGAAACCATCCTTCCAATCCGTCCATCCAATCTATCCTTCTAATTATAATGATTTGATTTTAATTTAATAAAGTGTGAACTTTATCTGAGTAAATATATATATATATGTGTGTGTATGAATGTGTGTGTGTGTGTGTGTCTGTGTGTGTGTGTGCGTGTGTGTGTGTGTGTATTCTAGTTATACATTCATCAATATAGGGGGGAAATGTCCAACCCCGGGGAGGGCAGGAAATGTACTAAGGTCCACCAGGGGGGAAATGTCCGAGGGGGAGACGTCCGGGGAAATATCCTGCAACTCACTTATAAGCGTTAGCAATTTGTACGTGACGTAAATGATGACTTACTGGCTAGCAACAACTAACTGATATAAACTTTAGACTGCCTACCGACGGCCACTAAGACAGGGGCTCACTCCCCCATGTTGCTTTCCTGCGTGGGAGTCGTGGGAGTCACAGGAGCGCCACTGTGCTCCTGCACCGACCTGGCTAGTTACCAGGATGAGACAATACTTGCACGTCGCGGCCATTTAATTCGCCATTCTGTAGGCACATTCTGCTAGTGTATTCACCAAGGCCTGTCAGTACTCTTGATAATGTGATTTTCAGGCATGTTTAGTATTTTATGGCAGACTTTTCTGTGTCTTTTTAGTGCTACGTTTATCCTCACTCTTGCCTAGCAATTTGGCTGATCAGCTGAAAACTCACGTACTTTAGCCAAAGACCTGTATTATAACAATATCTGAAAAATTCGACCGGTTTTGCAGAACTTTAACGTTAGGTACTATGCGAATTCATTCACACTACACGCATGAGTGCTACCTTCAACCGTACTATCACTTTAAAACTTGTCTAATTTCCTGCACTTACCACAAAGACCTGTTTCTCATAACTCTCAAGACTGTCTTTTTTCATAAACTGTAATGATGGATACTATGTCAATGCATTCAGACCGCAACAATGACGGCTACAATTTGCTGGAACTGAGTTTGTGTGTGGTAAACGAGAGAGGTAATCGCTTAGCGTATGATAATAACATTAGTGACAATAATAATACACTTGTTAAAGCGCAATCAGATAACTCGATCTCTTTCTAGGCACTTTACGTTTACAGTAAATGAAAAGACGATCGAATGGTGGGTGGAAATATAATGCTTGATAATCAACATGAATAAAATGGTTAGGGGTGACATGCACTGGGTCAGCAGGCAAGTGTGGTTAGTGGCAGCATGCTGCAGTGTCAGCACACATACGTGCATACAGGACGAATCTCAGGGACCCAGTAAATTCTGTCATACATAGGTGAATTTTTAATTTTTGTTTATACATTTCGTCAAGTCAGGGGATGTGGTAACTCAGGATGGAAGTGAGTTCCTGGCTTTGGGAACATACGAACTAAAAGCAGTCTCGGAATGATTTGAGGTTGGTACGAGGTATAGCTAAGCAGTTATTTTCCGAAAAGCTGATGGTACGATGCTTGACCTGGTGGGGAGTATATCTGATAGAGAGGCTTGAGCCAAAGAATGAAGGGAACTAAAAGTGAGTGACACGACCTTGAAGTCAATCTCTTGCTTTACTGGTAGCCATTGCAGGTCGGCGAAAAGTGGTGTGATGTGGCGACTGGGCCTCTCCCGACAGACAATCCGAGCTGCAGAGTTTTGCACCAGCTGTAAGTACATATTTGCACAGGCTGGTAGACCAGAAAACAGTCAGTTACAGAAGTCAAGATGGGATGTCACAAATGCATGGACCAACTTACATGTTGCACCCTATCTAAACAAGCCGGAATTTAGCAACTGCATGCAGCTGAAAGTAGGCGGACTTAATTATGGAGCTGATGTGGTCTTTTAACGAAAGATCGCTTTGGGAAATGATAACTAGATTTCGTGCAGATTCCATAGGAGATATGCTGGCACGACAGATTTTGAGGGTCAGCCTTTCGAATTCCTGAATCATACTGGTTTGCCTATAACTAGTAAGTTTGTTTTATCTCAATTTAATTTACGAAGACTATCGGCCATCTATACGCTGATGTCATCAATACATTCAGCAAGGCAGTTACGAGAATTCGACCTGCTCGAAGGGTGGGAGGGATACAAACGAAGGTACAAGTGAGTTTTACGTGCATAAAAGTGAAAGCTTAGATCGTGCTTGGTAATTACATTGGCAAGCAGGAGAGTATAAACGGTGAAAAGAACGCACCTTGCACTGAGCCCTGAGGCACCCCATATTTCTGAGGTACCATGGACGATCTTTGTCTATTCAAATAAATAAGCTGGAGTCTCCTACTGAGATAGGACACGAACTATTGCAGAGCAGTGCCAGAGATGCCCAGGCGAGATGAGAGGCTTTCAAGAAGAACTTTGCGTTCGATAGCATCATCAGCTGCCGAAAGATCGAGCTAAACAAGCAGAGATACAGTACCCATGTCTGCATTTCTATGTTGGTTATTGTATACACGAAACAATAATGAATCTGTAGAGTGATTAGCTCTAAGCCCACAATGAAAGTTACTAGCATGGTTTGAATATTTGAGTTCAGCTGGTCTGCCACGACTCGTTCCTGTGTCTTTGATAGGAATGGTAGAAAGGAGAATGGTCGGTAATGGCTCAAGTTTTCTTGTTCTAGTGCCGCTTTCTTGATTAGTGGCCTTACCACAGCATTTTGAAAAGTGATGGGACATGACCTGAGGATAATGACATATTGTTGATGTTACTTATGCATGGCAGCAGCAGATAAATTCAAAGTAGGAGCGGGATAGTGGTAATGGGGTCCAAAGAACTTGCTGTCTTCTTTGATTTGGATAGGAAATTCAGGACGAGATCGCTAGTGCCCTACTTGAATGTACGCATTGAGATGCTGCGAGAAATCGAGGGAAAGCCTTGGCATAATTTTGTTTGCTGCCTCACATTATTCGAACTAGAGGATATGCTCTGGCTTGATTAGAATGCTGCCAGTCAGTGCACAAAGCACGGACCCAAAGCTTGATTATAATGCGACCTCCAAGCTTGGTTCTTTGCAGAAGATTCGTTTTATTTCTTTATCAATACCCCCAGAATTATTGAGTATTCATTGATAATACGTATGTACGACGACCACAATCATTATGTTTTATTGAAAATCTGTTATTAAGATGGGGAAATGTTTTTAATTATAATCTACTCATCAAATTAGTTTCGTTATGCTAGGAATCTCTTAAAATAATTTACAGAGCTTATGTTTTGGCAAGAAAATGTGGCTCCTAGCCAGTGATCATCATTTAGAGGAAATAGGCTTAATTTGCTCCATGAATATTTCCTTAATGAACATAATATATAAAATTTTTGGGAAGGTCTTACATGGTAAAACAATTCCTTTTTTAATGTCACGTATAGTGGCCGAGTTTAGAATAATCTCTCTTGAAGTTGTTCTACTATTATCATTCAAAGCCGTAAAATTCAGTCTACTTAGTGGCAGCTCTGTCTTTGCACTTCAAATGTTGCACCAAGATTTCTAATTAACGCAAGTGGGAAGCACTGCCTTAGTCCAGATCTTGCGTTGTCAAATTCAGTGTAGGTCAGCACAATAGTTTTAGCTACTACTAAAATACGGCCATGTAATCACAATAATTTTAAGATATTAGAGAGCTAGTTTTTTAAGACAGTTCCCTGGTATGTGCTCTACATATTATACTTCTTCCAGCCCGATCTGTGGTTCTGAATATCGCTTTTTTAATTATGCGCCTTCTTGATACCAGGTGAAGGCTAGGAACACCATGGCCAAAAAAATATAAATGAGTAGACCTAACACGGCATTTGATGAATCAGTTATATCCATTCAATATATATTGCACATCCATATGATTACTGTGCGATAATAATGTAGGGATATATTAGGATAGAGTTAGATCACAGCTAGGTACTTCGGGGGGATGAAGGGTTAGGCAAAATGAATGAATTATTACCCAAATGACTATTAAGCTAAAAGAAGATCTTAGGGAATGCCCTTTGATTATAAATTTCAACAGTTCCTACTAACTAAACCATGCAATGAAGCATTGATATATAGCTTGGTTTATTAAATTGTAAACTATTCTTCCTCGGTAGAAATCACTGGAAAGACATCTTGTTCAACTTATCCCATTCATTAATTTTGGAATGAACTAAATATTACATTTCTATCACGCTTACATATTAAGAAAGTGAAAACAAAGTTCGGTTGTGAAAAAATAATTCAACATCATTTCTACATTTTTTTAAACAGGAAACTGTGAAATTCAAAACCCGACGACCATGATGCTGGATGATACCTGATCATGCGCGATATAATCCCACGCTTCACTAAATATTTAATAGCTTTAAATAGCAAAAGATTCATTAAGTAAATTCAATCCCCACTAAAGTTCATTCATGGAATATCAAAATGTATATTTAATTACAGGTTAATTACCCTGGATAACCTTTATACAGATAGCCAGCCGTTCAAACACTTACAGTATCTTAAACTGCTAACCGGGCGTGAAGTTGTTATTCAGAGCTGCTACGGCAACAAAGCTGTTGTGATCTATTTAAGAGGTGCTTCAGCATAAGGCTAATCTTTTAGAAGCCTAATAGTCGTAGTGTTTAATGCTTCTGGAGGATCTGTACCTTGTCTCACTGAAAGTGTAACCAATCACTTGGTCGATTACAAGTCTCTGTTTTAACTTCATTGAGATCAACGTGCATATATATATATATATATATATATATATATATATATATAAATATATATATATATATATATATATATATATATATATATATATATATATATATACATATATATATATATATATATATATTTATGTGTGTATACACGTTGATCTCAATGAAATTAAAACGGGGACTTGTACTTATATATAAATAAATAAATAAGTATAAATGTATATATATATATATATATATATATGGGTGTGTGTGTGTTTGTGTGTGTGTGTGTGTGTGTGTGTGTGTGTGTGTGTGTGTGTGTGTGTGTGTGTGTGTGTGTGTGTGTGTGTGTGTGTGTGTGTGTGTGTGTGTGTGTGTGTGTGTACACTGTGTGTGGGATTGTGTGTGTTTGTGTCAGTTTATAAACATTTTTATGTTTAGGCGGATTTCTAGTGTTCAAGCATTAGAAAGTTGGTACAGCATACATCATGAACAGAATATTTTGTGGTCAAGACAAGCTCAGCCCGAAAGAGCACACTTCAATATAGATATTCATCTTGCATCTGCACGCAATCTAGGTGTTCTGCTCCAAAGTAACCTTTCACTGGATAACCACACCAGCTTCAATGTCAAGTCTGCTTACTTACAGCCACACAGCATTTCTTAAAAATGTTCTCAATCACAAGAAGATGTGATTATAGTTTTTACCCATGTGAATTAATTTTATACGAACCAAAAACCATTGAATTCCATGAATTACATGGATAAATCATTTCAGATATAGGTGTTACTGTTACTTATCGAGACCTTAATTTATTAGACTTTGGAGGTCAACATTTTACATCTTTAATATGATTTGTTGAGATATAATATGAAATGTCAATAATAATAGCTGTAACTTCCAAAGGTTCAGTCAAAACTCTATATTATTCAACAATACTAAAATAAAGAGGATATAAGACAGTTGGAGTGCGGGATAGAATGTCCATTCACAAAGAAAGCTTATTCTAACGTAATAACTGATACAAATGATACGCTTTGATTTAAGAGAACGGTTACTGATGCGATTACAATAAGTATTTCAATCAAACAGGATTATTATGGCACTTTAAAAATTAAATGGGTCAAAATATGCGTTAAAAAATAAAAATTACGATGTTTTAAGTAAAGGAAGAGGTATTGTACCTTATGGGGATTTCTATGATTCTGATTTAAGAAATAATAAACTTGAGATGAAATTCTCCGTAGTTCCTGATGATAAATCAGTACTGCAATTAGTTGGTAACTATGTTGTACTTTGAGGATTTAATACTGCGAGTGTAATATAAATTATAGGGGATGAACTTGGTTTAATTTCAAATATTCAAGGATCGCTCGGTTCTGCTATTGTAGGAGGAAGCCAATATGAAGCAATGAAAAAGCTATATTCTTTTCTAGGACATACAAAGCTTAGAAGAAAATTAATAATAAATGAGCATGTAGAATTAGTGCAAATTGTGACTTAATAAATATTGATATGAATTTTGTGGAAGAAAAATGTAGGTTTTATTTACAATGTTATTTCCTTGTTTACTTGATATTGCAGATGTAAATTCTGGGGAGAAGAGAAACCAAATATCCCAAATATATCATTTTAAACAACAATAGGAGATATCAAAGCAATGGTTTAGTCACTTGTAGTTTATTATGTTATAATAGAAATCTAGTAAATCTGGTTTCAGATGTAATAATTACTATAGAAATTTCCTAACAACATATGGATGGGAAGCTACACTCGACAAGGTCACCATAAGATAAGTAGGGTAATATGGTTCACGAGAAAATGTAAAGCGCCTAAAAAAGAATGAGTTCATTGGAGGTACTTTATTAAATGCATTATTATTATTATTACGTGTCATTGATAACTATTTGTGGAGTACGGAAGGAGGCACATGTAATTCGTGGAGTTGCCATTGAGGGAGTTTACGTAGCAAAAAAGGAAATTTAAATTCATCAGCAAAGAAAACTTGCTGAGTTCCCGACTAAAAGAGAAAACATTGTATCAAGAGTATAGGACAAAGAAAAGAGGACTGCATGATAAAGCTCAATATTAGAGACAACGGAAGGATGAAGAATATGAGAGATGCAATGGAGAGAAAGATAAAAAGTGTGACCGTAAGATAAAAGGAATGGACACACAGTTAAAGTGGCTGGGATTACTAAATTTAAGAATACTCAAAAGAAAAGAAAGTAAAACATGTTGAAGTATATAGTGTCACTGAAGAATACTCTGAAGCATTGAAAGAGGATGACATATATCCTACAAAGAGATAGAGAAAGTTAAAAGAAAGTTTGCAGCAACCACCCCAATACCTAGACCTGACTGGTATAGGGGAATAATGCAAGAATTTGGGCAGGCCTCTACATTCAAAGGAAGTGTAAATAATTTTTTTGTTATATAGAGAAGAAATGTCAAGGGCTCAATCGATTTAATTTTTAAATATACTTTCAGCTACATAACATTGCTAAAAGTCGGGCTTGCTTAGATACCACATCTAAGTTGGTCTATGCATTTGTGACATCACGACTTGACTTCTGCAACTCACTGCTAGCTGGCCTACTGGCATGTGCAATCAGGCGATTACAGCAGGTACAAAACTTTGCAGCTAGGCTTGTTTGTCGTGAGCGTCTCAGTTGTCACATCACACAACTTCTCTCCGACCTGCACTTGCTACCACTCAAGCAACGGATCGACTTCAAAGTTTTGTCGCTCACTTTTAGGTCACTGCGTTCTTTGGCTCCAGCCTATCTCTCAGATCTACTCCCCCAGCAGGGCAAGCATCGTACCACCAGCTTTTCGGAATCCAACAGTTCGTCACTACCTCGTAAAAACCTCAAATCCTTTCGAAATCATGGATTTAGTTCTTATGCTCCCATAGCCTGGAACTCACTCCCGACTTGCGTCAGAAGATCACCTGACTTGACCACATTTAAAAAGATCTTAAAAGCACACCTATTTAGGACAGCATTTAGTGGGTCCCTGTGATTCGTCCTCGATGTGCTTAGGCGTGCTGACACTGTGCATGCTGCCACTAACCACGTTATTCATGTTGTTTTTCAAGCATGATATTTATTACACACGATTCAATGGTGTTTCCCTTTGCAGCAAATGTAAAGCGAATATTTAGTTGTCTGAGGACGCTTTATCAAGTCCATAATTATTATTATTGGATTAGGTAATAACGCCGATGATTGATTGTTAAAACTATTAAATTAAGACTAGATTCTCAGGAAATTGAAAGTATATCACTCTCTCAAGGAGTTGAAACAGTGTCAACACTTATATATCTTCTTACTCGTCCAAATGATTGTAACCGAACAGAATGCCTTGCTTTTTGATGCAAGACAGTTTAGGCCAGTTCTATAGATGATATGTATTCTGGTATTACAAATTAAATTAGTCCTGCATCAACTGGAGCAGCTGCTTACAAATCCTACTTGTTGTATGGAAGAGCACTTATGAATAACTTAGTCGATGCTGCTGGAACTTTTAGCATCACTCTCCATTATTTCAAGACTCTCAGGACTCAGTGTGGATAAGAACATAATATTATATAATATTCAATTTTCAATGATTTTAAAATAGTTGAGGATTGGATTATGATGGTAAGATGACTGTGGTATCTGGAGGTGCTGATGATGTTGTAAATACAATTTCGGCTAGAGGTGTCGATCATGCTAATGGACAAGGTATCCGTACTGTTTTTAAGATAAATACTTCAACAACGAGACTCATGGTTCAACGTATTACTCCTGCACTAAGTGCTGACAAGAGTCTAGCAGAAATGTTTAGTGAGAGTAGAGATAAACTCAACCTTAACGATGGAGTTAGACGACATGAAACATGACACTGAACAATACTTTATCTAGGATTGCAATACGTTAGAAATCCTTCAGTACAAAACATTATTAATCAAAATAATAATACACTTGATAGAGTGCCCTCACAGAACTCAATCTCTTATTAGGAGCTTTAAGTTTGCTGGAAAGTAAACACGATTGAATGATGAATGGTATCATGCTTAATAAATAACAAAATACCTTGGTTAAGGGTGACTTGCACATGCTCAGAATGCGAATGTGGTTAGTGGCAGCATGCACAGTGTCAGCACGCAAAAGAAAATAAAGTTGGAATCACAGGAACCTACTAAATGCTGCCATAAATAGTTGCGTTTTAAATTTCTCTTTTAATGTGGTCAAGTTAGGGGATGTCGTGAAGCAAGTCGGGAGTCAGTTTTGGGCTTGGGGAGCATACGAACTAAATGCACTATCTCCAAATAATTTAAGGTTTGTTCGAGGTATAAGTAAACATTTAGTTTTCGAAAAGCAGGTGGTACGATGCTTAGGCTGGTGGGGTAGTGAATCTGATAGGTAGGCTGGGGTCAAAGAATGAAGGGACCTAGAAGTGAGCGACTCAACTTTGAAGTTAGATGGATCATCGATGCTGCGCAATGAAAAATGTGGATCCTGTGCTTTAAAACTATGCACGTACAATCTAAGAGCAAACGGATCTAATTCTTATCATGAAGTTTATAGAAGTAGATATCCTAAGCATAGAAAGTTTTCAACTGAATTCCCAGATTTCACACAGTTTATAAAGAAATAAAAGACTTAATGAAGTAACTGAGCCAGTAGATGTTACATTTCCAGGATGGTTAACTACATGCCCACACCTCGTATTTGATCTCCAAAATAATGAACAACCACTAAGAAACCCTACACGACTTGATATTAGTATTAGATTTAATGAAATAATTCCACAAGCAGCTGCATGAGCTAGTCAGACTAATATCATGCTTCACTACTTGATTTGTGAGAGTACTGCTGAATTAACTTCATACTGATACGGTCTCCAATTTACCTACTCGAAACGGTCATAGGTTTATAACCACAGTAATGCTGAATAGTTTAACATGTTTTCTAGAAATAGAATACTATGGAAAACCTGAATAATGTTAAGGTACAGATGAGTGAAAGCATTCAAGGATCCTAATGTTGGTGGATCAGAGATATATTTTGCGTTAGCAAATGATGCAATATTTGGAGATCGGAGTAAGGTTGAAATTTGACTTTGAATGGTAATTTAGGTTTACAATTGACTTTTTTGCATGACGGAAATCCACTTACTAGATAATCTTAATTAGCTTTAGTCTTTTAAATTAAAAAAATACTACCACTGCTATAAATGTCGTTTGGAACTTTTAACGAGAAAAAAAGAAGGCAAGTATGATTCAGGATCTGACATAGGTAAACAATTCAAGCCTAGACCAAAATAATTTCCTAAACGTTTCTGTAGCCTAGTACTACCTAACGAGCTTTATCAGGTTGACATACTGTATATGCCAACCGATAATGGATACAAACATGCAATAAGTGGGATTAATGTTGATAGTAGATATTTACATTCAAAAGCATCGGAAAGTAAACCATCTAAAGAAGTAGCTAAAGCATATGTTGTTATTTCTTCAGACGGCCAATTAGACTGGCCAAAATAATAACAGTAGATTCTGGGTTCGAATATAAAGGATAACCTAGGAAAGAAATGGAAAGACATGGCACAAGTATAATATTAGCTATCAGTAAACAGAATTTTGCAATAGTCGAGAGAATGAATAGAACTATAGCAGAAAGAGCTTGTATTGCTCAATTTAGTGAGTAAGTCTGAGGAGAATAGATAGGAATATAAAAAGAGAATTGGTAGAAAACTTACCAAATTGATTAGATTACTTGAAATAATGTCACTAGAGCAGTAAGAGAAGAAACATCTAAAGCTGTAAAAAAGAAAGAAATAAAACATTAAGGAACCAAAATATCACAGAACAGTAGGGGAACCTGACTAATAATTAGAAATTCGCCCTACTGTAAGATACTTATGAGAACCAGGTGAAGGAGAAGATAAGAAAAGAAAGAGAGCTACTGATGCGACATGAAGTTTTACTGCTATAGGATAGTTGTACTGAAAGACCAGCCTGCGGGATTTTCCCTAAATGATGTTCAGAGAAGTTTAGTTTGGAAGAGCCTCCGGTGATCGGTCAGGAGTAAATTCCCTTGATCCGAATTCATCATGTTGATCAACATATAAAGGTTGAAACTAGATCCATAATATAATTAATTATAATCTTTTGAAAATTTTGTTTCCTTTTCTAGAGCTCGACTACGTAAAAACACCATCGGCCTACCATTATGTTTAACTGGTATAATTGGTTCAGCATCATCATCAGTAATTTGTATTCTTGGAACTGCTAACAATTCTAGATCATCTTGATTAGAATGACATTTTTTCCAACTCACTTTAGTGTCTTCGCACTTACAATAATGGAATTCATGCAAATTAAGCTTACAGTAATCAACTTTGTGTTTATTAATCACAGAACCCTCAAATTCAATCATGTCAGGTAATAAAGAGTTTATCCCAAGTATACGTGAACGATCTTGAGGCTATGTCATTTCCTTTATGCTTGACACTCGCATTTATTAAACAGTCACTAATATTTCCCAATGGTCTTTCTTGTTTTTTAATGGTAGCCATTCTAATAGAGCATAACTAACCAAGTAAAAAACGTACTATTTCTGTGTATAATATAATTTCAAATGGAGTTACAAAGTTCTGCACCTCTTGTTGGAATTTATATTGGCCAAGCAGAATATTAATAAACTCTCAAAGGCTCCTTAGAAGCAACAACCTACTCCATCTCTTTCTGACCCAACCACTTAGAAAAACCAGATATTGAAACCCCAAATTAGTAAATAAAGTTCACCTAGTCTACATAGTGTTGTAGAGGTTTTCGGGTATATCGAAGTATTGACTCAGGGCATGAGATTGGTAACTGAGCATAGTGATAAAACAGGGTAAGTCTGCACACACAAACATACAAACAAACAAGCACACGCACACACACACACACACATTCTCTCTTTCTCTCTCTCTCTCATTCCCTGTCTCTCCCTCTTTCTCTCTTTCCCTCTCCATCTCTCTGGCTATCTATCTCTTGCACATCGTCTGCAAAGATAGTTGTTTCATATATACACAACTATTTATCACAGCAATTAGTGGTTCCCCGTGATTAGGCCTTTATGTTATTTTGCCTGCTGACAATGTGCAGGCTGCTACTCACCATACTTGCATGCTGACCCTGTGCATATCACCCTTAACCGTGTTATTCTTGTTGTTTATGAGCTTGCTACCACTAACCATTCGATCGTGCTTCCTTTGCAGCAAATTTAAACTGCCAAAAAAGAAATTAAGATCTGTGAAGATGCTATATGGAACGTATTATTATTATTATTACTGTCTAGGATGCTTTTCAACTGAGTTTTCTAAGAAAAAGAAGCATCTAAAAACGCCTATCGGTCAATCCATCTTTGCATTTATTTTATTTTGCAGAAATATTTTTAGTTGATTCAAGCTTAAAGGTCCGTTATGAGCTTGAAATTTTTCGACAAAGCTGCCTAGCTGTCAAGACCTCATGCATTCGCAGTCCTGGCAATACCTTGATCATGGACTCTGTTGGTTTCTCTTTTGCTACCGTCTAAGGTGCATACTTTCCAGCTGTCCTGCAATTTTTCTTTATTTTACTCTATTGGCCCGATCCTACGAAGTTTGCTGATTACAGTCTGTGCTCCTAAAGTCGCTCATATTCTATGTGCACAAGTGAAAGCTCTCCGGCTTAATACCTTCTTACTTCGTGGCTTTTAGGCATCTACTGAAATGCATATCTACTATACGTGTGTGTATGGAATTTTTTATAGCACGAAATTTGTTAAGCACCCATGCATAGAATCCGAAAACTAAACATCGTCCTACGCACTTTGAACGGTGAAAGGGAAACATATACGTTTACATAAGAAAAACTTTGGTGCACGAGTGTGTTAGCTTTTTGTTAATGCAGTAGCCATGTCTGCACTATGTCTGAACTTTTAGGATAGAACCAGCACTAAATAATGAAAAGAGCTACAGTTACTCGAGCTACCTCAGCCTTCCATATGTACACGTATACGTGAATCCTTATTCACAAATTCCGTGTCGACTTAACAGGCATTGTGCTGTAATGCGTGCCGATCCATTCACTGCTGTACATGAAGAGCACTTTGCTCTCCTGCTCCAACACCATTTCAAAGCATATCTCCCAGCTTTGCATCTGTCTTTTGTACTTGCAGCTTAAACTGCTGTCAATTTGCCAGTGAGGGATGATCGCATATCACAGACCATTAAAGCATATACTCTTCGGCCAAGGAGCTAGGAAAGCATGCCTTCTTGCTCTGAGATGTTTGAATTAGTCAGTGTCAGTGCGTCTTTTTCTCTGCCTATCCTCTGACTGTTATGCGACGAGTGTTTCTGCCAGTATCAGCTACACATGGCGAAGTATACTTGCCTGTGAGTGTGTCTGTGTTCTGGTGATATCATATTGATTCGCCATGCTACCTACCCTCTCTATCATTTGTGGTCCTTGCCCTCGTTTTTTAAATCAATCGCTTTGCAGTCTCCATGCTCTCGTAATCGTCCATGCTCGTTGCAGAGGGTTTGGAGGTGCCGTTCGGCTGGCTTTTGCTAAAGCAACGAACCACCAGTATGCCATAAAAAAACTAAAAGAGTGTTGCTAGGCTAAGGCAAAATATTTGGAATAGCAAGTTTTCTTTCTGCTTTATGCCATCGTATGGTCTTTGCAGTTGGTTGTGTTAAGTCCAAAGGCTTTGTAAGCACAGCAACCGAGTCCAAGAGTCTTTAGCGCAATTTTCCATGCCCTCAGAGCATCTGCTGCTACTAGGTGGTGGTGCTGTGGCTGAATCATAGCTCTATTTTAACCACTAGCTACAAGCCTTTAGAACATTTTTAAATTGCTGCTTGCGTTTGCTCTCACAGCAGGAGCCCCTGTAGCTCCTTTGCATCTAGAACTTTATGACTGCATGGTCAAGTTAAGTTAAGATATAAGTCAAGTTAAGATCCCATCTGCTCAACTACTACTAGAAGATGCCGATGGTAATTCAAGAGCAGCTTTACTGTTATGGTATTCAACAGAAAAGAAGGAACAGCTTTTGGAAGTTTGTAGCTGTTCCAGCAGGCCCTCCTCATGCATGCGCATGTTAACATAAGTATTTTCAGCATTAATTGGATTACTATTTTCCATAGACATTTATTTGTTAACTTGCATCTGCAATGTCTTAGTCCACCTGTGCGGAGCCCAAGCTCGATGCAGACAAAGTAATGCTGGCCAAGCTAAGCCAGCTGCTGCTACAAAGCCTCGAGCCAGCAGGGGCTAATGCTATTGATATTGCTGTCTCGCAAGACTTGTTTCGGAAGCTGCCTACCGATGGCCTCCCAATCAGGTGCAGCTACTTGGTGCTGCACGTCAAGGGGTTCGGTGAATTACCACAATCAACTCTAGTTATGCTAATATTGATCACAGACTACCTTCGCCGAGCTCAAATTTTGTGCAGATATTACAGTACACGTTCGACTTCATCTATCCACCAAATTCCATGTCGCTGCATGCCTGCACATTTATGCATATGAGATTTGAAGCCGGATGCCTGTAAAGCAATCCGATTTAGTTCCATTTCAGCTATTGGAACTGGCATGGACTCCTACAGCTCTTAGCTAACGCCGAACCTAGTCCCACAGATGTTCAATCAGGTTAAGGACAAGGCTGTAAATCAGCCACTGCAAGCTTGTGAAATGAGGGAACTGTAAGAGGACGCTCCGTCAGCAAGTACTCGAAGGTACACAAGCAAGGAAATGCAGACATCGAGGTGGGCTTTAACGCTCACGTATTCAGCTCACGCTTTTACCTCCACAGCTCAGCTATTGCTGGCAGCACCACACCCCAGCCCTTCTCCCCTGCCTCAAATGTCCCACTGCCTGCTCCTGTCCAGGCAGTGACTCATCCACATCAAATCATTTACCGACTTGGCTAATAAATCAATTTAGACCAATAAACCGGCTGGCTAATAAACCAGCCGTAAGTGCCATTGGCCCATACTCTCTTAGCATGGTAATAGAACAGTCACATTCCCTTTGCTCTCAGAATCACAATTATCTACTGCAATACACCAAAGATCCAAGCACCACACAGCATAAATTGCAGAGTTGTAGGGGTCAGAGGCTATTTCCAGCCAAACCCAGCCATACTCTGGCCACGTCCCAGCTAGCTTTGCTGCTGAGCTAGGGAAGACGAGCAGCAGTCAGGTTAGATCTCTTTATAATATTGCATGAGCCAACAACAGTAGGGAAACTAAGCAAGTCTACATGGTAATGTCCTATACAAAGTACACTAAAGGGGCTCAAAACAAGGCAGCAATCCCGAAGAAACGTGCAAGTTAGTCAGTCAGCTTCTACAGTACTGCCGTTGTACCGAATCCGAATCCAACAGTACGAGCGTACACCATAAAAGATCCGGCTAGCTGAATAACTGCATGGCTAGTCGGAGTCGACGTTCACCACAGTCGAGAATTTTGGCCGAAAGATGCCAACGCATGGGGTAGGTCACGAACAAGCTAGACGGCGAATGCGGAATATACGAGTCTCAACAACAGAAAATACTTCTTCTTGATAGAAAATGAAGAAAAAAAATTAGTAAGTATTTTAAATCTATTTACAGTTGTTCCAACAGATACTGGCTGAAATACATCGACCCTACTCACCACAGGCCAAGTTTTCCCAACTTGTCTCGACTAATGTATACGTGCAAGCTAAAACTTCCAATACATTTCCTATATATATATATATATATATATATATATATATATATATATATATATATATATATATATATATATATATATATATATATATATATATATATATATATATATATATATATATATATATATATACATGTATATATATATATATATATATATATATATATATATATATATATATATATATATATATACATAAATATATATATATATATATAAGCGTTTGGAAAAATTCCTGCATTTGAGCGGAAGATCATTAAAAAGAGTCTTTCCATACCTGGAGGTCTGACGGAAAGTTTCGAGCTGTTACGATTGAACTCAAAGCTACCCAGCGATAGCCAAGGCCATTAAATACTTTCTTTTATTGCGGTGCGATACAGATTCATTATTATTATTATTATTATTATTATTATTATTATTATTTATAGCTCTCCAAGCGTAGCCTCATGGGTCAACATCTCTCAGATAAATTGCAATATTGCCCGAATATTCTCAAGCTGAGTTCCAATATTCAGTCCAAAACTTCAAGCCATCTTCTAATTCTTCTAGCGATGTCAATGTCGAACCGTCTTTAAATTTTACTCAAGGATAAAGAGATGTTAACTGACGACATTATATTAATTGTATTGCATTTAAATTGCATGTGATGAAACATCTCGAAAGTGCGTGATTATTTTGCAAAGATTCTTTTAACTGGCAGCCCATCAAAAATATGCCAGCTTCGAATATTAATGCCGAAATTTTATATTTTCCTCTGATCAAATAAAAGGTTTATTACTAAGAGCACAATGCATGGCCGCCCACACTAAATATCCATAATCTTCTATCGTAGTAACGTTGGGCCAATATAGTTCTTGGCACTTGGGTTTGCCAGGATACACTTGCCAGTAATGGGGAGTTTATTGTGTTTTCATATTCCATCAGAGTTGCAATTTGATAACAAAGCAGATTTAAAGGTAATAAGGATATATTAGCACGCGTATTAATTTCATAATATTGAATTATTCATTTTGCTCAGGTAAGGGTAAAAAGAGGAAAAGTTACCCAAAAATTTGTGGCACCCCATCTAGTTGTAGGTGTCGTGACTCATTTACTCGTAGGTGTTCGTGGGAGTGCAGTAAGAGGCTTTCATCATGTGCAGAACTCTTGAGCTAGGTGTTTTTGTCATAAATTGTACTTATTCATTCTGACACTGTGCATGCTGCCACTGACCGCATTGGCATATTGACCCTGTCCATGTCACCCCTAACCATGTTATTCATGGTGTTTAATAAGCACGATATCACTCGGTATTCAATCGCCTTTCCTTTGCAGAAAATGTAGAATGCCTAGAAAGAGATTAAGTTCTCTGACCGCGCTTTATCAAGTGCATTAATATTATTAATATGAACTTTATCAAGTGCATTACTATTATCAATATAACTTCAAAAACATCGGGATTAAGATATCAAATCGACACGGACGGCCACGGCCATAACGGGGAATGCAAGGATGCCTCTATCTAGGAAAATATTGGTCATCATCCTTGCTTGTTAATCGTCTCGATGTGCATACTTATAAGCAGGGTCTTATCAAATAAAACTGGTTCCTTCTCACTTTTTCTAAGCCATCCCTAGTGTTAAATATTTCTACAGTCCAAATTCATGATAACTCGATTAATTGTAATAATTTTATAATACATTGACTCTTGAAGCCCTTTCTTACTCAAAGTGGCTGTGTCTTGTTCATAATGCTAAACGAGGACACTCTTTGAACAGTTTGTGATTTTTCGAGATTGCACAGTGACAACTGAGAATGAGATTTGTAGTAATTAAATGGTAAATAGGTTAAATGCCCTGATCAGACATGGTGCAACTTGAACAAAGAAACGTATTTGGAAAAAGGAAGCTGAGTACTCACCTTTTTCAGAAGATGGTATTTTTAGATGCTATAATCCGTTTCACTACTCGCAAGCCTGTATCAGTCGCGATTATTTCATTGCCACTCGGCTTTCATTCAGTGGCCAGCTTATAGTTCCTAATCAAGGCTCATCTGTCAAGCTCACCATCCATAATCGCGGGTACTGCAGCATTGAAAGAAAGCCACCTTCTTCTCGTATCGCTCCGTCGAATTACGAAAGTCGTTCGATGGCAACCTTGGCGTTTGCAAAGAAGCAGCAAGTATTTGGATCAGTATATCCTGAAGCAACCTAAGTGTCACATACCCAATCGTGCTAGTGAACCATTGTTTTACCTTTGCGCATTCGCTACTTATTAGAACAAATCCAGCTATCAATGTTTTTCAAGTCTAACAGTTCATGTCTAAGACAACTTAATATTAATATAATAGTTTTCTGGAAAGGTTGTATTTCATCATACAGCTACGGTAAACGTTGCGGCAAGGTCCTGCCAACATAACAGCTGCTGGCTGGTTCTAATACTTGATTCCAATCTACATCAAAGATTAATAATTCTGATCAATAATTAAATTTCTACCGTGCTCATAAAGTAAGATTCTATACTGCGGAAAGATGCCATACAAGCTTCTACGTAATTAAATTAGCAAGCCTTAGACGGAGGCATTAAGTAAACATCCAAGGCTACAACTTAAACTACAACTATGATGTATTTTAAAAGGATTTCGATTTTAAAGCAACATGGACGATCGAAGTGATTAAAGGTACTGCAAGGATGCTGTTAGCTAGTAAAAGATTGCTCTCAGCACCATTGCTGGTTCCTCATTTCAATGTGAGTACTAATTAAGTCACGTATTATCAAATGAAAGCGTGTTCCAAGCATTTTGCATCAAAGCTTACCGTTTCGTAACTATTTATTTATAATACAGCTTTATTTCGCTATCTACTTCTCCACCTCATTCCGGTCAGCTTACGTCTATAAAGCTTCTTCTTATGTACTTTGCACTTTGGAATACGTCCCCTGACTCTGGACCGGAGAACGAAAACGCCACTCTTAACAGCTCACTTCAAAGGGGGCAAGTAGCATAAATTAAAGCTCCTTTCGGGTAAAAGGTAGAGGTGGGTTCTCGATCGCATGTTAGCAATGAGGAAAATGATGATATTGGTAAGTATTGTGTGCGCCTGTGGCTTTCGCCATCGTAGTCAGGGAAGCGCCTTAACACTAATGTACAACTAAGTTTTCAACGGCGTACCTCACTTTATGCTCTGGCTTCTAATGCTTGAAAAGACTTTAGCAAAGCTAAAGATTTTGATGCCGTTAAACAATGTTGGGCCAACGTGTCCTGGGTGATAAAGCGATACACGGTTGGGGTGATCAGCCGGCCGGAGCGTAAAGAAAGATCGTCACAAGCTGCGAAATTCCTTAATTCTGAATTACTCGTGGCTGACGGACGAGGAGGCCGAGCTTGAGGCCGTCAGGTTGCTGGTGGTGCAGGAAAAGCTCGCTAGAGCCGAGACCGGGACACAGCTAGGTGACGAGCCAGCTTCCTCACAGGTCGATCTGAGCGTCAACTGCCCACAAGAGCCAGACAGATGTGTAAACCTCATTCAGCAGCCAAAGCGATCCGGCTGCAATGCCAGAGGAGGAAGCGGGTGTGGGACCGCTTCCCAACTAGAAGCCGCAACAGCTGATGACGACAGAAAAAAGTAATTGCACAGCCGCAGCAGCCGGGAAAGAAGGACGAGCAGTATGTGACGGCTTCCTACGGCGAGGCGATAGTGGTCAGAGGCGAGGCGAATGTAGCTTGAAGCAATGCCCAGGGGTCCCGAGCGAGCCACTTCTCAACGAACGACTTTCAGTGCAGCGGCGAGAGCTTCTTGGTGGAGGAGAGCACCTGCACTAGCGGTGCAGAGCAAAGAGCAGTATAACTACGAGCTCCGTTTGGCGGAGTATAACTCCAGTAACGATGAGGCTACAATGAGCCGGAGTGTTTTTCACAGTGCGGGATTGACCAGCGAGGAACACATAAAACCGCCTATCGAGGCTCGCACGGAGGTGACCTGCAGGAACTGCCTGACAGTGGAACTAGTGTCCCAGCTTTGCCTGAAGGTGGCAGCATCTATGACAGGCTGCTCGCGGAGGGGCAGAGCTGTCGTCCTGCAAGTGAATATCGCGTAGCCTGCAACCCATTTAAAGCAGTCGGAAGTATTCGATGCTTAAATTAATATCCTGACAGAGGCCGAACTATATACTGCTGGACAAGGCTTTAACTAAGCAGGAAACGGAGGAGAGTGAGCGTAGCAAATAGCTATACGACTTCCAGTCGTGAAAGCCGTACCCTCATCAACTAACTAGTCGACTATGGAATCTATTTTCGATGGGGGAAGGGACGCTGTGAGCGCCTGTGGCTTCTGCTGCTGTAATTAACTAAGAGCTTTGACAATAACGTACAAGGCCCACCTGAGACCAATATTTAAGCCATTGACGCAGCACAGCGTCAGGCGACTAATGCATGTTATACTTCTTGTCGTCAACCACGATTCACCGAGCTCTCGTAGAATTACGCGTTGACAGTAAGAAAGGAAGAGTCTCGGTTACCTCTCACGTTCGCCCGCCGTGTCTTCGTGAGACTCCCAAAAGAAAAGCCGCCGCCTGAGCACCGTTATGCAACGTAGACACGATTCACTGGCTCAGTCGCATTTCACTTTGAGACCGCACACGGAAGTATGCACTTTGTTTTACGCTGGTTCTTTGTAAAATGGAGCTCAGATGTGATCTCATGCAATAAATGAATATGTACACGCATGAGCTGTAAAAATGAGCTTTTAAGTGGCAAATACCTTCGATTATGAGAATTGGTCTCTTTGAAAAACTCTAATTCGAAATGAGTGCCAAACTGAGCAAGCACTATTAAGTTCATGACGAAGCGGAAGTAATGGTCATAAAAAATTTTGTGTGTACACTTTTTCCTCAGAAATACTTCTTCTAAAACAAGGATTTTTTTGTCAATTTTTCCCTTCGTCCGACTAATAGTCAAATAGCAGAATTTTAAAAATATCTCCAAACTTCGAACAGAAGTTCCTCAAAACCTTTTCTACTAATTCAACTACAGACGCGTGTTTTATTTTGGCAGGGTTGCATGCTATCGGAGCTTCAAACACGGCAAGGTTTATGTAGACATTGTTTTCAGCCTTCTTTACTGGAACAATTGTGCACATTGGTGACTCCACAAAGCCCCCTCCGAGTAGTGCAATTGTGGAATCACATCCTGAGACCTTCCTTAAAAAGTGTTTCGAGGATTCTGCATGCAAGGCGGCAATCTAAATTAGGTCTAGTAAAACGATTTCTTCTTCTGAAGAACCTATCCTATCATCACTGTGGTCTTCACTGGCATACCAAAGCAACCCTGCCGCAAGAGAAATTGTTAATGCTTCTTTGGAAAAAGGAGCTCTACCAAAGTAGTTCAAATTAGTAATCGGTAGACCCACTAAAAAAGCCGGATTTGATGCACAGGTTTGCGAAAATTGTCGCCAAGTTTTCCTTCTTCCATTCTTGTCAAATAATCATGAAAAGAATTTGAGCTAAGCAGCTGGTTGATCATAGTGAGAAGAATGAAATTTCAGAAACATTTTAATCAGGGTTCAAGAGGCAGCACTTTACAGAAACTGCTCTCCTCCGCACTAACAATGACATTTTCGTGGCAACGATTACGGAAATGTCACTACCCTAGTTCTGCCAGATCTTTCAGCTGCCTTCGTTTGACCACGCATGTCCTTTGCTAAAAGATGGCTGCCGGTTCATCGACAGATACAGAGCAAAGTTCCTACACTGACCCACAAAGAAAACCACGGCTAGGCTCCTCCATATCTAGCTGAACTGCTGCACTAGAACGGCGTCTTCGTGCCCTTTAGACCTGCATCAACAATTAATTTACGTGTTCTATTCCTCTGTATATACACCCTTTACGACCGAAGCTTTATCTCGGTCGGTCCTAGACAGTGGAATTCTCTCCCACAATGGTTTTGCCACGACATCTACTCTCCTGCTGCCAACTAAGGCTCATCCTTTTTCAGTGGTCCTGAGCTGCTAATTCCATGCTTTAACTCTCTAAGCTGCTCTCCTGACTCTGACGTGCTTCCTACTTTCTCTTTGCTGAGTTGAGAAAAGTCTTTGGCTATCGAATGCACACCGAAAGCTACTTGGTCTGTGAGTGTGATATGCAAAACTCTCGTGCATAACACCAATATAGTATTCATCGATTTGAGGAGTTACAGACGGAGGTACATCACATTACATGTTACATTATAAGCGACCATGTATCTAGTATGAGCTGCAACTGATTTTATTTCAGTAGGCTCTGTAGATCGGCACTTTGCACTAGTAGTTGCCAACAGGGTTAAAGTAAAGCCTTAGCTACCTATTACAATTATCTGTAAAGTAGTAGTTTTGCTAAATTTTTAATAATGCTAAGAAAAGTGCTTAAATAAGTTTAGCTCCATTCAACTGCCTATTCTTACGGAGAACCACCCCATATATTCGAGAAATATTGCGGTTAGCTTGCACACAGCTGGTAGTCCACGTTTAAAGACATGGCAACAGATAATCTTCCAAAATCCCAGTAAGAAATGGGCCTATCGGCAGCTGAGCTATCGAATCAATAGCTTACAAACCTCTAGCTAAATAAAAGTGGCAGTTTTCTTTAAAAGTAACGCTGAAGTTTCCAATTTTATATAGTTAATTTGTGTAGCACCCTCAGAGAATTCGATCTCTATTTTGGTGCTTCACATATGCCACGACAGCCTAGCCCACGACCTTGGCCAGACCTTGGTCGAGGCGAGCAAGTAAATTACTTGGTCAAACAAATGTTGACACCAAATTCTAATAAACTTGATTCACTATCAGTATTAAAATGCAGGTCCCATCAATGTTTGTAGCACAAGGGCTATCAATTAGGCGTTTTTATCAGCAAGGTAAAGCAGCTGATCTCAAAAGCCAGACTTGAGTTTAAAAATGAAATTAGACTGGTGGGAAAATTGTAGGTCCTCTAACAAAAGACCGTGTAATTGTGAATAACCTAACGGCAGGTGCAACGCGGATTGCGGCGGAATGTTAACTCACGTTCTTTTTTCTGACGTTGGAAATATGTAGAATATCGCTAACAAGAGCTTTTCTTCAAATCAAAGGGTTTGCGTTGTTGGCAGTGGAGAAATTAACCTGAGCCAGGCGATGTGTGAAAAGCCAGGCTTGAAATAAAGGAGGAAGAGCATCATAATGCAAAAATAGCAGACGATTTGTTCATTTATTTATGTTATAAAATATAAAAGATTGCTTCTGCTTCATTAATCAGGACACTTTACATTTGCCATAAACCGTTTGAAACTGGAATTTGTTTGCATAAGCAGAGAGGTACTGCAACAAAAATGAGCTATACATAAAGCCACACCCCGTTGCAAGGCCATCTGAAAATATTAATAAGGATCTAATGTCTGTATGCAGTTGATTAATTTCCAGCGATTTAAACGCTTCTTGGATCATAAAACGTAAAACTCGTCGGTAAACACTTTACTGCATTAACTTGGTTTCTTTTGAGGTAATTCTTGAAATAGAAACTGTCAAATCCCTACACCATTAAGTTTTCAACTGGTCTTAATCATGCTGCGTACTTTAATTATATATGAAATGTGATTAAATGAAAGATTAGCTCAATTTCTGGAAAATTAGTAACCTGTAACTTACTGCTCGCATAAGCCGAATTGCGAAATTTGCGTATACGTTTAAAGGAAGTATAGAATAAAATGGTTGAAGCAGAATAGGATAACAACTTATAGACAGAGCACACAAAGTGTGGTCTCGGCTGGATCAGCTTTGAAGCATCTAGTAGCTAAGTGGTAGATCAGATGGATATGGTGATAGATTAGGTTCTACATAAAGCACTGTATGCACCATTTGGCTAGCCCTCCATGGACTCAGTATCGTGTCTAAAAAGAGAATTATGTATTCATTAGGTTTAAACCGTATGCAGTGGACACTCGCTTAAAGACGAGCATGAATGGTTCAGCCAGGGTGCTCTTAGGTATCCATGGCTCGTACAACGCATCTCATACGATATTTATCCGTCTTTGATATGTGTTATTTGTTGTTTCTTCACTCTAAATAAGCTTAGATAATGCTCATATGGGGCACCATGTGGCGTGTAAATAAACCGAAACAATTAAATAGGAAAATGGCACCAGTTTTCCTTACTTATACCGTAACTCGAAGTGTCGAATCAGAACAATAGCAGTATTTATCTCTGGTTTGTGCTTGATTAAAGGGCTCTGATGTAGATGACTTGGGCTAGGACACTATTAGAGTCTAACAGTCATAATAATATCACCGGTGTTACCCTTAGTTAAGCCCTGTCTATCAGCACAATGATTGCATTAATTCTTCCTTGGAACTCCTGAAAGGCTTTCTTGATTGCTGGCGCGTTGTAAAATAATTTGCACCCCTTAGTGTGGCAGTGCTGCTCTACATTTCAATTCGGCGTACTTTTTGGTAGATATAGGGACCAGTATCCGTCGCCATGTTATTCTATTCTATTGCGTATCACTTTGCAGCAAATGTAAAGCGCCTAGAAAGAGATTAAGTTCTCTGAGGGCGCTTTATCAAGTGCAATATTATTATTATTATTATTATTATTAAGAATTGAGTGAAGGAAACCTTCAATTAACCGACGATGTGGCATTACGAAATGCGAACTCGCACAGAAAAGTTTACTCTTTTCGATGCAAGTGTTGTATCTGATTAAGATGATTTTTGATTCGATTTAATTATCAAAGACATCATGATTGCTGCTGGTGTACCTAGGATAGTGATTTTGGTAATACCGAAATGACCGACTCACCCACCGACTTCCCATTGGAAATTTCACTGCAGGATCGTTGTTTTCAAATCTTCGTTATAGGGCCCTACAAGAAAATAATCTGTATTAAAGTGATTTGAGATCACTCATAGCCTGAGCAAAGCATATTAGTAGAACGACCTATTGCCCTGGCTATAAAATTCATATCCCTCTTGCCCTTAGTCACAGCCTGCAGTTTCATTTTGAACGAAGCACAAGCTAGGGCAGTGAACTCGGTCATAAAAAAGGCTCGTTAGACGAGCATGCTTTTCAGCCGTTACGGCCTGGTAAATATTGCGGTTGCTTTTAAGTTACTCGGTCCCGAGGTCGTGGGTTCAATTCCTGCTGTGGGCGATCCTTTATTGCCACTGCAAGCAATGGAGATTACGTTATGAGCTCTTTTAACGTTATACTAAGGAAGCTGGTAAGTCAGCTGCAATTTCTTTAGTGTAACTGCTGTCATAATATTAGGCGAAATAAGTACTCCTGGCTACCTTAAGATAGAGAACGCCATCAATGGGGGTTCTGCGTCTTTATGAATCATCTGAATGCCTTTCCATAAGGCGTACCCAAATTGAACCTACCAATGTGTTAGTTTTGGTGTAGCTTCGGATCCCAATATCATGTGGCATTATGTAGATTTGCTAACTGTAGACATGGACCACCTTCTTTAAGAGCTTATTGCGATAATATTGTTTTCACGTCATAGCAACTTATAATAAGAGAATTACAAAAGTTTCGTGATATTCCAAGAATTTTCAGAGCGTCATTACATAACAATGCATGATTATTGTGTATCACTCGTGATCACTCTTTGATCTTCATATTTTGTAGGCAATATTTTCACTAATGGTTTTCGTCCTCGCAGACGAAGGAGAGAGTCTAAGTAAGCTGTGGAATCGCTAATGTGCTTGGTCAGCGCTTCCACAATTGTTATACAACGACAAGTACTCTCCTGTTGCCGACTATGGCTCATCCTTTTCAGAGGTCCTGAGCTGCAAATTCCCAGCTACTCACTACCTCAACTGCCCTCTGACTTGCTTTCCACTTTCTCGTTGTTGCCTGAGACGAAGTCTGTTGGATACCGAATGCATAACGAAAGCCGCTTAGGCTCTGAGTGTGCTATACAAAACTCTCCTGAGTAACGCCCACTCAGTCTTTATTGCTTTGTGGAGTTACATACGAAGATACATAGGAGCTGCTAACTGACGAATTTATATAATTTTATGGCATTTCATTGCACGCGATGAAATGTCATGCAAGTACACGGTTCTTTTTGGCAAAGATTCTTTTAACTAATAGCCCATAAAAATCTGCTAGTGTGACGTGTGCACGCTTAATGTTTAAAATTTGCCTATGCTCAAATAAAAAGGTTTACTACGAAAAGCACGATGTATGGCCGCAAGCTTTAATATTCATAATATTTTATGTAAGTCACGTTCGCTCAATATGGTTGTTACCACTTATGTATTCAGGCTACAATTGTCGGGAATTTGGCTTCATTATGTTTATACTTCCACCTGAGTTGCTATTTGCTAATAAAGCAGATCCTAAAGTTATTAAGGATCTATTAGTATGCGTATTAACATCATATTGCAATTAATCACGCTTGCTTAGATAAGAATGCTGCAGGAAATATTACCCGAACATGTGTGGCAATATTTCTAGTTGTAGGCACCGGAACTCATTTACTCGTACGTCTTCGTGTCAGTGTAATAAAAGGTTTACAGCTTGTGCAGAAATCTTGAGCTAGGTTTATTTTGTCATGAACTTAAATAGCTTTTTGTCATTAAACTGCTATGAGAGCTGCCGAAAGAGCTACCTCTGTGCGGGCGAGATCGCAGCTTCGAGATGAAGGAGAGTGATACACAAGGTCTGCTCTCTCTCTCTCTCTCTCTCTCTCTCTCTCTCTCTCTCTATATATATATATATATATATATATATATATTGTCAATACATATAATAGTGAATATTTATTACATTTTTATTTTACCTGTCACGGCCCGACAGAAGCCCATTCATGGATATCGAAAAGTTGAAGGACTCTAAGTTAAGGACCATGTGTCAACAAGATTGATGGTAGAAAAGCCGCCTTTTCACTGCAGTGCTTGTAGTTGCGTTCGAATATGCCTTTATGAAACTGCTACTGCAACAGGGTTATAATAATTTAAGTCAGATATTAATCAGTCCTTCATGAATGCAGTATTTAGATGACAGATAATCATTGTGATTTCTTCTATCAGAGCATTAGTTGAGAGCCTCACCAAAAGCGAAATCATTAACTTACTTTGGAAGAAAGACCAACTTTTAAATCGATAGTTACCTTGGAAAATATTTATAAGTACATATAATAACACTGAATATATATATGAGCTTATAATAAATAAATCAGGTTATCTATTTGTGAATATTTGTTTACCTTTTGGACTCACCGACCAGCCGACTACTGCTCCGAAATAGCGACAGAGGTGAGGGAAACGCATTATATTTTGTAGCCAGTTCCTAATTCTGACAGTAATCGTTTTAATGCTCATTAATACTTTCAGCTACTCATAAGACTTGGCCTGGCGCGATTATTTCGTAACCACTTGGTTCTAATTCAGTGGTCAGCTCAAAGCTCCGATTACGGGCTCAGCTGCCAAGCCAACCGTCCATAAATGCGGGTACTGCAGCACAGAGAAAAAGGCACATTCTTTCTTTATCGCTCTCTCAAATAATAAAGTTGTTAGATGGCGATTTTTGTGCTTAAAAACGAGCAGCAAGTATTTAAATTGGGATATCATGACGCAACCTTAGTCCTATGCCAAATCACATAAGTGAACCAGTTTTGACCTTTGTTCCTTCGCTACTTACTATGAAAACGTAACTATCAAAGTTTATTTAAGTCAAGTAGTTCATTTCATCGATACGTATTTAGGAATGTAATTATTTAACAGATGGTAATAATTTATTAGACAGCTTTGGTAAATGGTGTGGTGGGGTCATCCCTAAACAACGGCTCTGGCAGGTTCCATAACTTGCAATTCTCACTTGCCTTAGAAATTGATAATTGTGTTCAATAACTAAATTTCTACCATGATTACAAAGTGTAATTTTATACTGCAGAAAACTCATCGTGTACCCTTGTGGGTCACTAAATTTGCAAGTCTTAAACAGAGGCATGAAGTAAACTTCTAAGACGACAAGTTAAGCTGCAATTATTATGCATTTGTAGAGAACAAGAAATGCGATACAGAAGGGTTTTGGAAGACTGCGGCAATAGCAGGTATTGCAAGGACAGTTTTAGATCAAAAACTATTAATCAGCATTGTTGCTAATTAATCGTCTCGATGTGAGTATAGATAAGGCGTATGTTGTCAAATCAAAACTTGTCAGAACTGCTTTGCAGCTAATTTGTCCCCGTGCCGAAATTGTTCTCCGACATCGATATCTATATTAATGGATTAGAGGTGCAGATTATCTAATTTATACAAATCTGAAGCTTTTTCTACTTCCCGGTGGCAGGTTGCATTTATTACGCTATGCTAAACAGAGACGCTCTTTGAATAGATTACAAAGCTCTGAAGCAATAAACAGTGACAATTGAGATTTAGATTCGTGATCTGCAAATGATACCTAGGCAAAATGTCCTAATCTGACCCAATGCATGTCCCTTCATTGACTTAAACCGTTTCGTATTAAAGCAGGCTGTATTATCGCCAATGCTGTGAAAAGTTGTCAACTTGCACAAAAATAGCTGCTTTATTGTTTACAATAAGTGCACAGTATCTAAGACTGCATCAAAACTCTTTTGAAAAAGAGCTCAGGTTGTATGTTGCTATGTAGATTACGCTTCATACCGCAGTATCTTGAAAGTAGACGTTGAGCCTGAATAATTTCGCCAGCACTTAAAGGGTCTTTGCCGGCAAGAAGTTGGTTGTTTATCTTTAAGACTGAGCTTGAAGCGAGAGAATGCAGAAATCTGAAACTATCGGTTAATAATTCGTTGGCTTTTGGTCCTTGTAGATATCCTAATTGCTTCTAAATGTATTTAGCTTGATCTGGTTGAAATTTACCTTAGGTACTGCGAACTTATAATTACCATAGTAGAACTAGATTGTCAACAGCAAAAAATACAAGTAAATAAATAAATAAATAAATAAACAAACAAATAAATAAATAAATAAATAAATAAATAAATAAATAAACAAATAAATAATTAATTAAATAAATAAATAAATAAATAAATAAATAAATAAATAAATAAATAAATAAATAAATAAATAAATAAATATATATATATATATATATATTACCATGTATACTTACTCGCATAGGCAAGAAGTTTTACAGTGTCCACATTTTTTTGTCCGCCTTGGTCGACACAGTACAGTCATCAAACTCATATGCAGTCAGTGCTAGAGAGCTGCGGGGTGTGTAAATAAATCGGCAAGTGGTAGGAATAATTTTCGACCAAGTTAGTGTTATGCTAAGAAAAGATCTTTGAGAAGCGTCATTTTATGATACATTTTACTCTGATTCTACAATTTTGAGATACAATTTAATGTACTATAGGGCTTAAAAGTTCCTACTTACTAAACCATGCAGTGCGGTACTGCTATAGGGTTCAGACTATTGAATTCAAAAATCTTCCTTGGTAGCAATCATTGAAAAAATCTTGATCAACTTATTCTTTCCAAAAATCTTTCGATAAACTGAAGATTGAATTAATATTATATTTGCCTGCAAAGAGAGCAGCAGCAAAGTTCCTTTTTTACTGATTGTTTTCAAATTATCTTGTAGTTTTTAAATTGGAATAATTAAATATAACTATAATTTATTTACATGTAGCCCCAAGAGAACTTAATCTCCTCTCAAGTGCTTTACATGTGACTCTGAGCTTGAGCCTACAACCTCAGCTATACATTGGTCGGGTAGAGCATCTTAACCGCAGGACCAAACCAACTCGGCAATCATCTTAAAAATTAAAAACAGCCGTGTATTCCCTTTACCTGAGCAGGGAGGCCAGGAGAGCAACAGCGACCTAGTGAGGGTAGGCACCGCTAGCTAAAGTACATAGGTATGCTACAAGTTTTCAATTAATCTTCGAAATATATATATATATATATATATATATATGTATATATAATAACATCTATAGGTATATTTGAAAAGTAAAAAATTACTGACTTCCAAGGCAAGCATCGTTACAAAGTTTATATATTCAGCCATTTCCTAGCCGAAACTGCACGGTCGAATACCGTCTACGTAGTCTCTCGAAGAGCAGTTTGAATATGCATGATCCTGCCAATCTAGTAGGATGAGGAATTATGTATGCTCAGTTCCAAACTTTACCCCTAAATTGCATGTACATTTCATAGGCACCTAGCTAGCACTTCCTGCTTATATTCCTTGGTATCGATTTGGTTCATCAATGTAAATTTTCTCATTCGCACTAGAATGCAGCTGAATGGTTCAACGAATGCATGTATCTAAAAGTTATATTGAGGTTAATTTAAACTTCTCATACACTACACGAGTCGGACTGTGACACGGTAAATAGGCATGTACCTGTATCAAGCTCTTTAAAACGTGCATGCACACCGTGACTAGTTGGCTTACGCTTATGGTCTGTTATGCATTTTGTGCATACGCCTTCTTGCAAGTAACCGAACTCAATTTGTTATCTCATTTTCAGTCATGTGCGTTTTTGGAATATATATTTGTGCAACTGGAGCCATGCTGATTGCATGGGAGTGCCGGAGAAGGCGATACGGTGAGCAATAATGCTGTGTTTTCCCTTAGCAACTCTTGCTTATGGCTTTGAAAGTTAGTGATGACATCAGCAAGTATAACTACTTAACTAAGAAAAGATTTATTTTGAAAAATGCAATTGTTGTGTTCAACTTAGAAATGCAATCGTGGCTTGTCAGACTGGCTGTGGCTATCGTAGATTTGGCAGGGTGAAACTCTTCAAAAAAATAACGAGTTCTCTGTTCCAATCTAGACCTTAATACGCCAGCCAGTGCTTTTATAACACGATCATTCTTTTTCGCTTCCTGTACCATATACCTTCTCTTCAGTGATCTTGTCACCATTTTTCCTTCAATGATAGCTTGCTAACCTAAATTAACGACACATAAATAATAGAGAAAATTAAACGCGCAAATAAATCTATTTGCAATTAGGGTTACACTTTAGAGTTTTGCTTTGGTAAAGTGCAACAAGAGCCCAAGAATTCGCTCGGATTAGTTTAAATCACTTTGCGATGCAGAGTAGAATGATAGCTCACTTTATTTCATGACATATCAGTTTTATAACGTTAAAAGTAAATTATCTATAACGGACGACCTGGCTAACAAGCTGTCTGGCTTCATTGTGATGCTGACATAAGAAATAAAATATATTTGGTTGCTTAAGAGATCAAATTTAGCCCGATTTGCCTTTTCTTGCATCTTCTAGTGTGCTCACTGCAGCGAAATTAATAGCTGCAAACCGTGCGCTAGAGCTTACTAGAGTAGATCTAAGTTAATTAGGCGATGGCAGCTTCAAGTGCACCGACTTTTACCCTTAAAGAAGGCAATAGGTGTGCTCCATATTTCAATGCAGTCTCGATTTTTAGCAGCTTCGTTCGTGTACCCAATGTGCAATTACAAAATTTGATATTTCTCTAAAGCTATATCTTCTGACTTTTACAAATTCATTATTCGCTTGCTTAAATGTCACACTTGGCGGCATACAGTTTTTCAGAGCTGATTAAAGAGGCAGGCTTGATTGGCGGTTAGGAGCTGAGATAAAGGCATGTTAATGATACTGCTAGTTTCCTAATCAAAGCCACTTTCACGTCTAGACATCGTTTTTTTTGCCATTCGTTATACAAATTTACTTAGCATGGTGATAAGCTACAAAAAAGCCGGTATATGGCTGATATCAGAACCCTACGTTTGATTTTTAAGCATGCCACGATAGCTCGGATGCAAAAGGTCTGAAATTATGATGTTTTTTGGTTGCTAATAGGAACTCGAGACCGTGAAGGTCAGAGGTCGTCAATAAGGAACGTGGACCTAGAGGTAAGTCTAGTAGAATCTCTGCATATTCACTGCAAAGTGAATAGCTGCAGTTTATTTATGACTTACAAAGATCCCTCTTACTTTGGAAAATGTTTACATTACATCAAAAATTGTACAGTGACTCTTTGTCACAGCAATTTTTTGCGTCAGTGTTTTCAAAACATTTTAACTCAGATATCTCAAGTTTAGTTGACATACCTCGAATTTACTTACTATGCGACCACAGCCGCTTTCGCTCATTTCCCATACTGGTGTGGTAGTTGGCAAAAAGCAGATGCTAGCTGAGTGCGACTGAGAAGCAAAGTGATAAACTCATTGCTTACTGCAATATACTGCAATATCTACCCTTTACTTCTTTCAGATTACATCAACAAGGCCCATTGAAGAAGAAGGGAGCGTGATTGAAAGTGTTTAATAAAAAAGTGCAAACAAGACGGCCGATTGTTGACTTGGCATGATCTGACCACAGTTTAGTTCGGTTGATGTCGCCCACTGCTAAGAACGTAAGCCGACGAGCAACGCCAGCAGTTTATTCGACTGAGCACCGAGTAAGGGCAAGCAGAACTTCGTCCTGCTGACTTTCATTCTCACTCAAGCTTCTGCAGCCAGCAGCTCTGGATCACTTGGCGCTGATACCTTAGTGTTTTTGCTTATGACTAGCAGTAGGAACCCTTCGCTCCGATTGGCTAGTCGGTAGTCGGGAGGTCAGGCCAGCTTAGTACTGGCAGACCAGCAGCATTTAAGTGGGGCACAGTTGTAGGATGGATCAGGGGCAGTGCCCTTAATTAAACGAAACGACTGCCAGCCTTATGCGGAGATAAATTCGTGGCGTAGCCGAAGCAGCAAGAAGCTACTCTTCTCAGATGCTTCGGCGACGATCAGACTAAACAGTAAGCACATATTGCCCACAGGACACCTGTTCACTACCTATATTAAGAGGCTAAGTAACGGCTGCTCGGAGGAGGCACGCGATGACACGGCCTGGGGAAACATGATTCAAATGGCATCCAAGTTCAGGCCTCGACGGGCAACACATTTATCCACAGATTCCACCTTGCAGGCACGCACTGCCACCTAGCCCACCGGTGCAAAGAATGCCAGCAACACCTCCTATATGTCACCGTCTCATCTTCGGCCACTGCCGCCATGTCCCCAGACCTGCAGCAGCATCCCGTGTCGGCATTGCATTCTCGGTCACCGGCACTCCCGTATTTCCGATCTTTGCTGAATCTCCGATCTGCTCCATCTCTGTTATCCACCACATCTCCGATCTGCACCTCATCTCTGGTCTGTGCCTCATCTCCGAACTGTGTCGCAACCCGAACCTGCGGCCCCTGAGCCCACCAGCAGGCCAATCTCACCTTTATGGCTTGTACTGCCTCGCAGACCCTTGCCTCGTTGAACTCCACCATGGCCTCGCAAACCTTCACAGCATGGATCTCTGTGGCCAAGCGCCACACGGTGGCCTCCTGGCAAACCATCGTCGCCAGCAGATCGTGGGCGATTGTTGTTGCTGCTTCGGGTCCCTTTCAGTCGGCGAACTCTATCCGGCAAGCCATTGCTGACTCATCGCTTATTAGTGGAGCTTTATCTACCAGGTTAGCCAGAGCTGTCACCAGAGCCTGGCGAAGCAGATGGTAGTCTTCCTTTTTGTCTTTGGCTATAAATAAATCCTAGCTGATTGAACAGCCTCTTTTGTATAGCGACAGAAGAGCCTTTACAGCTATCACAGCCGCTTGCAGTGGCAATAAAGAATCGCCCACCACTGGAATCAAACCGGTGACACCGGAACCAGGTGGTAAAAGCAACCACCTTACCTCGTGTGTCATCACGGCTCGCTGACTAGTAAGAGAACACATGGAAACACTTCCTTCCCGGAGCAGAGGCGGAAGATACTTGTACGCCAGACGGTCGGATTAACATGGCAAAGCTCGAGCCTCAGCTCTGAGTTTAGCAACCAAGTTGCGAAATCATCAACGACTTGAAATTGCTCAAGCAAGGTTACTGTAGATCACCACCGCCGCCGGAAATATCTTGTAGTTTGGTTACTCTCAGGCACTGCACAGAACACCAGCCGACGAGCAACACCACCAGTTTATTCGAGTAAGCACTAAGCCCGGGGAAGGTCATTTGACGTCCCACAAACGTAGGTAAGGCGGTTGCTTTCACGACCTCGGACCCGAGGTCATGGTTTCGATTCCTGCTTTGGGCGATCCTTTATTGCTGCTGCAAGCGGTGGTGATAGCCGTAGAGGCTCCTCTGTCGCTATACAAAAGAGACTGTTTAATCAGCTAGGATCCTCACCTGATCTTCTATCGTCTGCCGTTCTGAAATGCTGAGCTCTGATTGGTGAGTGTCGTTGGTAATACCTAGCAGTAGGCAGGCTGCATTCCAATAGGCTAGTTGGTGGTCGGGCGGGCAATCCGGCCTAACACAGACAACGGCAATGTGTAGTCTCAGCATGGCAATAGGCTGTGTCAGGGGAAGTGCAATCAATGCAAGGTAACCACGAGTGAGTCTTGCCAATGGAGTCTATCGTATTTTTACCGTTATATTCAATTATATGGTTTTTATTGAATGATTAAATAAATGAATTGTTGAACTAATGTTAAAAGTTTGGATGTTTCTATTTTAATCTATTGCAGCTACTGTGAAGCTTCTACAAAGATGTTCAGTTCTTTCGGGGCGCTAAATCACTGTACTAGTATTCCTATTATTATTGGTCTAAATAAGCAAAGCATAAAAGTGAAAATTACATGTACGATTAGGGAGGTAACAATGTAGTATCATTAGATGCAAATTAAAATACTTGAAGCTGCTTTGTAAATGCTAAAAACACCTACAGACAATTTGATATTCGTCAGAGGAATGCAAGAAGAAGTCAGATATCTGCTACTGCTGCCATGTCAAAAAATCTGGACGGTGAACTTGACAGCCGAGCTTGGATTAGAAACAATGAGTAGGCCACTAAATGAAAACCGAAAGGCTACGAGATAGTGGCGATAATCCCAGCCATATTAGAAGCAAGTCGTATAAATACCTATGAAAGTGATTATTGTCAGAATTATGACCCGGCAACCAGATAAATCATCTGTATGCCTGCAGTCGCTCTCTTCGTGCAACGGTCTGTAAGTTTGCGAGTTCCAGAGCTGAGCAAGAGCTGCTGTAAGCCTGTTACTTAGTCAGCTGAATAATATAATATGGAAATTATATAATAATATGGACATTTGTTATTTTTTCTGCGGAGGCATTGTTGATAGCCCGGTATTTCATCAGCTTTAGGTCTTTAAACATTGCTCGCGTCGTTCTGTAACGAGATTATAGGAGGGTCGCACAATCCTAACAGTGCTCGTAAGAATACTGACAAACCACTTGGGTGAATTCGTACAGAGTGCTGGCCTCAACAGCCGTCTGAATGAAGCACAACATAGGAGTATGCCAATATTGGCACCTTTGTTCGCGACTCCCAAACCAAAGCGGTCTAGTGAGATGAGCTACAATCCACCCTTTATAAACTCTGTAAAAATTGAAATTAGACCACTTTATAGACCGGAGGTCGGCAAGCTCCAACCTTTAGGTCAGATCCGGCCTAGCTATTGCTTCAGTCCAGCCTAGCTGCCCCTTAATAATTTTATTGACTGGTTCCGTAGCCTAATTGAGTTATTGTGATTTTCTTCCCCTTCACTATAAAGCTACTTTGACGTTAGAGTATCCTAATTTAGGCATTTTTGAGGCCCGAGCTGTCTCTCGGACTATTTTGGTTTGTATCGAGAGCTAGCTGTTATTGTGATTAATTTTGAGTTGCACGTTTCGCAGTAAAAAGTGACCCTAACTGATATGCTGACTCCCCGCCGGGAAGAGTGGCAGTTGTTTCTACAGGCCTCCTTCTTGAACTCCTGAAATGGCATAGAAGTCTGAAAAGTTTGCCGATTTCTGATCTAGACCAATTGGGTTCAGGCGGACGTGTCACTAGCCGCATGACTCATCAGACAACAATTTTTTCTTGAAGCCCAATATCCCATGAGTCATATTTGGCGGCTCGTAATTGGACCAGCTACATGAGGCGGAGCATGCTGATACTACAGCCTATGAACTATGTGCAGGCTTTGATGACCCAAAATAATTAGTGACACTATCAAATGATGGGGGTCTAGCAAATACCACGAAAAACACTCTGCAGTTACGACGAAGCTGTAATGGGTTGGGCACTAAAGTTTTCTCCCAAAAATCGGCTAAAAGCAACGGGTGCTAGTTCTTACAAAGGCAGATGAGAGAAAAATATAGAGCTGACGACCCGAAGCCCGACTACTAACACACAGCAAATTGTGCCTCGTCTCTAGATCTTCTTACGGGAGCGGAAGAAGTTCGACTGCGACATAGAACGATCGCACTTTAAATGAACCAACACTTAATCTCTCAGCAGAGACTAGCCATTTTGTCTTTTCGAAAAGGCACATGAGAACAGAAACAGCCGTTATGTCGCCCACATATTTCACTTCAACGCCTGAAGTACAACTGACGCCGCTGAGCTCTTCAATTGGGCTAGGGAATCCAACCTAAACAATAAATTATTACATAACCAGTAAAGTTGTTTTAATGTAATTTTGAAACCATTAATGAACTGCTGCTGCTCGGTGAACCACTTTCATGCATCTGGTGCTGCTTGCACGCTTTGGAATCATACCAGTGCAGGTTTCACCAGTTTTGGACTTGAAAAAAATCAATCTCAAAACTTTTAAGTTTTCTGACTTAATCAATATAATCAGGTCCGCATTGCACACTGAATTCGCATCCTTAGTCGGTACTAAAGCCTAGTTAGTAGAGAGCCAGACTAAAATATTCTAAGAATTCCGCACAGGAGCCGAGACTAGTCCGAGTGTCACTACGATGGCATATTAGGAACTTACCCTACCAAAGTTGGATTTAATTTAATGCAATTTTATCAGTTCGCTTCTTTGTCACACTCAGCTGTTACATCTTTTTGCAACTTTGAAGCGAGTTACAAGCAAACGTGAAACCAGTCAAAGCTGCAGTGATACCAGAATATGTAAACGGCCAGGGGATGTCAGAACTAAACTCAGTAGATTTTTAAGTCCTGATTTAGTAAAATCGCTGTGCCACATATATATAATTGGCTAAGAGAAGCTGGATTTCTTAACGCAACTTAAACAGTTTTGAAAGAATAAGGGATCTCCACTATAACTACATGTGGTTTAGTTCTTGTATTCACTTCTTCTATTGAAAGATGCTCCTAGACTTACTTCAAAATCCGCATTTGTTTTCGGAGATAAGCAGTTTCATTGTTAAGTAGTCATAATTGTCATAGTCTCTGTTAACTTTCAACGCCATAAATGAGAGTCGCTAAGGGAAAACCTCGAGTTATCGCTCACAGTATCGCCTTCGCCGGCATTCCCATACGATTAGCACGACTCCAATCGTGAGAATATAAGTGGCAAAAACGCGCATGACTGAAAATTAGATAAAAAAATCAAGTTTGGTTATGATGGCGTATGAGCAGAATGCAGAAAAGACCAAAAGCATATGCCAGCTGGTCATACTGTGCAGGAACGTTAGAAAAAAGCTTGATACTGGGTAATGCTTATTCACAGTGTCATAGTCCGACTACTGCGGGGTGATCAGAAATTCAAAGTAACCAAGTTTCTTGAAAGAGAACCAATGTTATGGAAAGTAATAGTTTCGATTGACTTGGTAGGCCAGAATATAACTCATTGAGCCTGACATTCAATTAAATATTCAGCTTCAGAGTTTTGCAATAAATCAAAGCGCCTTATCACTAAGTCTGCAAGAAGGGCGAGTAGTGAGTTACGTATGTAACAATTGGATGTCACAAATTAATAATTCTACTTGGACGTGGTATCCTAATGGGAGTACAGCTATTAAAAGACTTAAACGGGGATCTTTAGCTACCACACAATTTTGCCTAGCTATTAATTTTTTTTCTACGTCTTCTTTCTCTCTTTTTAATCACTCGAATATAAAAAGTATAAAAAGCAGGTAAAGTTGCAGTTTGCATTCGCGTTGCCTATCCTGCTATCAGAGTATCTTAGAACCGTGACGTAAATTGTAAGTGGTGCGAGTTTCTCTGTGAGAACCATGGCATGCGAACATGAGTTACCCTCTAAGCAGCCATATATTTTACTGAGCCCATGTTATAATGCAAGCTATTAAATGCTCTATTGTAAAAGTTACCTGTGATCTTGTACAGCACGTGATCAGGTCAATCCTGTACAGAAAGCAAAATCTGCCTTTCAGGAAACAGTGAACCTTCAGGCCACATTCCTGCAAAGTTTTTCATCAAATCAAAGATTCAGCTTATAGAATGAAGGCTCTGCATACAGATTTACCGATGTAATAAGTTAGGTTATTTAATTTTTTGGCCTGATACGTCTATTGAAGTCACTTCCAAAAATAAAATAATCATTTGAAACTTTTTAGTGAATGTCTACAGTCCACCTGCTGCTGCCTACCAATGACTCATAACCGAAGAATGGGAATAATTTGCCAACCTACCAGAAGTCTAACTGTACCTTCCTTTTGTTAGTGATAGGCCTGCTAATTTGTACATACAAGTTTAAAGATTACCATAAACCTGGTAATAATAATAGTATATTTTTGTAGCCCCCTCAGCTAGCTCAATCTCCTTCTAGCCACTTAACAGATACTTATAGAAACCATTACCAACTGATTGGTGTTATAATTTTCAAGCAGCCGGCATAGTATAAGCAGCTACATGCAAAAGGAAAATTAATCACAAACATACCGAATGGTATAATGAGCTGCATTATAAGCTTTTTTAATATCTTCATGTCGGAAGAAGTTCGAACCAGCTACGGTAGAGAGTTTCAGGCTTCGAGAGCATTGGTAGCAAATGCACAGTCTCCAAGGGTTTTGGGACTTCTATAACAATAATAATACACGAGATAAAGTGACCTCACAGAACGCAATCGCTGTTTAGGCACTTTGCATTTGCTGCAAAGAAAACACGATCAATTTGTTAGTGGCAGTATGCGCAATAAACAATAAGAGCGATATGGTTAAGGATGACATGCACAGGATCAGTATGCAAGTATGGTTAGTGGCAGTATGCACTGTCTCAGCAGACATAAGCACATACCGATCAAACCTAGGGACCCACTTAATGCCGTGGTAAATAGATGCGTTTTTAGCTTCTTTTTAAATGTGGTCAAGTCAGCAGATGTCATGACGCCGGTCGGAAGTTAGTTCCGGGCTTGGGAAGCATTCGAAATAGAGGCACGGTCTCCAAAGGAACGAGGTTTCTACGAGGCATAAGTAAACAGTTAGATTCCGAAAAGCGAGCGAAACGATTCTTAGCCTGGAGGGGCACTAAATCTGTTAGGTAGGCAGGAGCCAAAGAATGAAGGAACCTAATTATGAGGTGTAGCTGCACGATCGGGTGACATCAGTGGGTTGTACGATTCATCTCACGGTAAGGAGATGGTTTGATAAATAGGCTGAAGCCTGAGGATGAAGAGACCTATAAGTAATTGATAGAACCTTGAAGTTCATGTATTGCATGACTGGGAGCCGCTACAGGTCACAACAGGTGGCATGAGGTGGCAACTGCAACGCTCAAGACAGACAAGCCTAGCTGAGTTTTGCACCAGCTTTAAGCTCCTGATTGTAGAGGCAGGCAGACCAGTAAGCAATGAGTTACAAAAGTCAAGACAGGATGTCACAAATGCATGTACCAATTTATGCCTGGTGTCCCTGTCTACATAACCTCAAATTTTAGCAATTTTTCAGCGGCTTCAAGCATTAGTTGCAAAAGATATTTCAAATTTTTTTAGCGGGTTCTAAAACATTTTCTGTGTATGACTACAGTGTGCCACTGATTGTTTGTTTGGCAAAGGGGAGCCACCAGTATTTTTTAAGGCGGAAAGCAAAGGGCAGCTGCAGCTGAGTGCTTTGGAGGTACACGCTTGCGATTGGTTCCCCCTAGGAGAATTCGCATCGGCTATACATATTATATTATATATTATATATATGCGAGCAATTTATTTTGACGAACGAAAGGTATCATTTTCGAAAAATTAGATGTAGCTTTCTGGGTGTTGGTCTATAGGCTTGTAAATTCAGTTTATCTCCATTGTGTACCGTCTTCTCGTCGAACCAAAGAGATTTTCACGACACCACCGGGTTCCGAACAGCTTCAGGCTTTAGTGGCAAGCTAAACTTGTCAGCTAATTTAAAAAAAAATCAAGTTTTGAAATACGGATTTCGTTCGGATTCTATATAAAACATGTATGCAAAGCCAACATTGATTTGCTAGTCGTTCTTTTTAAGTAACAATGCATTGATGGGTAATGCTAAATTTGTTTTATCGTCATTCAATGTGAGAAATTTGCTCTTATCAAAGGACGATACAATTCATGAAGTGCAATTCCACATTCCAGATGAGTTGATGTCAGGCTAGCATAACAAGTGAGCTAGTGGGTGAATGGCAACACTTCGTAAACACAGCTCCTGTGTCCCACGATGGCTGCCAGAAACACAGCTAATTCAAGTGGCAGCTATTTGTCTTTTGATGCCCGTCGCGTTCAGGACCTCGAAGCGTTTGCACTCCCTGAAGGACAGCGAGACGGATGAAGACCGCCACACTTCTCCTTAAGCTACTGCCGTCTTTGCTGCTCACCTGACGTCCCCGTCACATTGCCTTATTGTTTTAAAATATCTATTACTGTTATTCTGCCGGTATTATCCCCCATCGATAGGGATTGAGAGCAATCACAACTGTCCTATTCTTCGGCGTTCAACACTAAGATATAAAGCCAAGACTTTAAATGACTTCTTTTGGGCTAGTTCTTCGACAGAGACAAGCCGTAGTATTTCCAAAAATGTCGTCATTGCCCGGGCAAGGAACGATCTAGTAAAGGCACATCTCCCCAGACTTTATCAGGCCAGATATAGACTAGTAGCTTAAAGATTGTTGCCTTTAAGTTGATACTAACTTTGACTTTAAACTGATCAAGCAACTCAATCACCGCTTCAGTCAAACAAGCCTTTCATTTATCTTCCGACTCTCTTTCTCACGCACCTTCTTCTAGGCGTGTAGTCGCAGGAAGTACATATAACTATGTGTTTCGTCGCGCCAGACGGTATTCGCGAATCTTTATGTGAGCACTTGAACCTAAGAAGATTTAAAAAAATAGGGCGACTCGTGCATCGTGGGTGATTAAGACCATGTCTCTAGACTCTAAGGAGTCTCAGTAATTGAGCACGTACGTTTGCACTTACTGTCGACGATGTAGACTTTTTTGTAATGCCACAATATTGCTTTTGTGGGTAATTCGTTAGTGTGAGTAGTAAAGCTCAGCAACAGACAGCTCTGACAGATGCTGTTAATTTCATAACGAATAACCGGGTAGGCGATCCAATTTTCTAGCTAATGAGTTAGTGAGTGAGTTTAGAAATAGGTCCTCCGTTCTTGGCCGAGAGAAGGCGGCCGTTGGTCAAGTCAGGCAGAACCAATAATGTATCAATGGTGCAGTGAAGCACAAACAAATATCGAGCACTATTTATTTGGACATGCGTGCAGTGCACACTAGTAGAGCTCTTCGAAGAACTCCGAGCTGTTGCGCTTGTGGTTCAAAGTGCACCTGCAAAAGAGTACCCTGCGAATGAGATTTCTGGGAATGATCGATAATCAAGATTGCAAGGTGGATATCTTATAATGTGGACCGGCTATGGATCTTTGGAAGAGGGTTAAGTTCGAAGTATTTCATGCATCTAATTAGATATATACAAATGTTGTTTAAATTGTTAATCAAGGAGGCCAGCTTTTGGATTACCGTTAGAGGTAGATGACGTGAGAGGGGGATTAAATAACTTCTCAATTTTGCTGAGAGCGAGAACAGGGAGCAGGGAGACCGAGGAGGTTGCATGATATACCCGAAAGCGTCATTATCACGTTAGCTTTGTACAGGAGCACCATCAGTCGTAGCTCTGGCTTTTCACAAAGGATGACGGCTGGGAACACAGGCTGAACTCGAGAGCAGCAATTTCCGTTTCAATGCTCTTCATGTTTTAATGATGCTAAGCGATTGCAATTTCATAACACAGGGAGACAAATGGCGGCAGCTGAGCAAATGTTATGTTACTGTGTCTCCGGCTGTAGCAGGGCTAGTGGAGTCTCGAGGAGACACGAAGACACGAGCGGGCGAACGTGAGCTGTGAACGAGACTCTTCTTTATTCCCCCAGCGGTACGTATAAAAGCAAGGGGCTGACTCACCACAGATAAGGGAGTGCATCCGTGGTGAGCCACCACTGTGGGCCACAAGCCCACATCAAAGGCCGCACCAAGCCAACCGCCAAAACACCTGCCCACATCAAAGACTGCTCTGAGCCAACCGCCAAAAAACTTGCCGACATCAAAGGCCGCACGGAGCAAACAGCCCAACCACCCGCCGAGAGTGGGGCACCCACAAGTGGCCGAGAAGCAATAGGCACACATAACAGTACCCATGTCTGCATACCTATGTTGGTCGTTGTATACACGAAACAATATTCACTCTGCAGAGTGATTAGCTCTAAGTCCATAATAGAAGTTACTAGCAAGGTTTGAATATTTGAGTTCAGCTGGTCTGCCACGACTCGTTGCTGTGTCTTTAATAGGAATGGTAGGAAGGAGAATGGCCGGTTGTGGCTCAAGTTTTTTTGTTCTAGTGTAACTGTCTTGATTGCTGGTCTTACTAAGGCTTTTTGAAAAGTGAGGAGACATGAATTGAGGCAAATGACATATTCTCGGTGTTAATTATGCATGGCAGCAGTAGATCAATTCAAAGTAGGAGCAGGATAGTAGGAATAGGGTCCAAATGACTTGTTGTCTTCTTTGATTTGGATAATTACTTCAGGACAAGATCACTAGTGACCTACTTGAATGTACACATTGAAATGCTGCAAGAAATCGAGGGAAAACTTGGGCATCTTTTCGTTTGCTGCTTCGCATTATTCGAACTTAAGGATACGCTCTGACTTGATTAGAATGCTGCCAGTCGGTGCATGAAGCACTGAACCAAAGCTTGATTTAATTGCGACACCCAAGCTTGGTTCTTTGCAGAAGACTCGTTTTATTTCTTTATCAATACCCCAGAACAATTGAGTAGTCATTGATAATACGTATGTACGACGACCACAATCGTTATGTTTTATTGAAAATCTGTTATTAAGACGGGGAAATGTTTCTAATTATAATCTACTCATCAAATTATTTAATAATATAGTAATATTAATGCACTTGATTAACCGCCCTCAGAGAGCTTAATCTCTTTCTATGCACTTTACATTTGTTCCGTTATGCTAGGAGCCTCTTAAAATAATTCACAGAGCTCATGTTTTGGCAGTTTGCAGTAGTGATAAGCAATGTTGCTCCTAGCCAGTGATCAGCACTTAGAGGAGACGGGCTTAATTTGCTCCGCGAATATCTCGTGCATTAACATAATATATGAATATTTTGGGAAAGTCTTACACGGTAAAACAATACATTCTTTGTGTCACGTATGGTTGCCGATTTTTGAAATATCTCTCTCGAAGTTCTTCTACTTAAATCATTCAAAGCCGTCAAATTCAGTCTATTTAGTGGCAGCTCAGTCTTTGCACTTCAAATTTTGCACCACTATTTCTAATTAACCCAAAGTGGTAGGCACAGTGTTAGTCCAGATCTCGCTTTGTCAAATTCAGTGTAGGTCAGCACAATAGTTTTAGCTACTATTGAAATACGGCCCTGTAATCACAATAATTTTAAGATCTTACAGCTAGATTTTTTAAAGACAGTTCCCTGGTAAGTGCTCTACATATTATACTTCTTCCAGCCCGATCAGTGGTTCTGAATATCGCTTTTTTAATTCTGCACCTTCATGATACCAGGTGAAAGCTAGGAACACAATGGCCAGAAAAATATAAATGAGTAGACCTAACACGGCATTCGATGAATCAGTCATATCCATTCAATATATTTTGTACATCCATATGATTACTATTCGATAATAATGCATGGATATATTAGGATAGAGTTAGATCACAGGTAAGTATTTAGGGGGGGGTGAAGGGTTAGGCTGAATGAATGAATTATTACCAAATGACTTTCGAGTTAAAGAAGATCTTAGGAAATGCCCTTTGATTAACAATTTTAACAGTTCCTACTAACTAAACCATGCAATGAAGCATTGATATATAGTTTGGTTTACTAAATTGTAAACTATTCTTCCTTGGTAGAAATCACTGCAAAGACATCTTGTTCAACTTATCCCGTTCAAAAATTTTGGAATGAACTAAAGATTAAATTTCTATCACGTTTGCCTATTAAAAAAGTGAAAACAAAATTCGGTTGTGACTAATTAATTCAACATCATCTCTAAATATTTTAAACAGGAAATTGTCAAATTCAAAATCTGAAGACCTTGATGCTGGATAATATATGATCATGTGCAAAAGAATCCCATGTTTGCCTTGATATTAGTTTTAAATAGCAATGGATAAAATAGGTAAATTCAATCCCCACTGAAGTCCAATCATGGAATCTCAAAATTTATATTTAATTATAGGTCCATTAACCCGGATAACCTTTATAAAGATGGCCAGCCGTTCAAACACTTAAAGTATCTTAAACTGCTAACCGGGCATGAAGTAGTAATTCAGAGCTGCCATGGCAACAAAGCTGTTCTGATCTATTTCAGAGGCACTTCAGCATAGGGCTCGTCTTTTAGAAGCTTAATAGACGTAGTGCTTAATGCTTTTGGAGGATCTGTAGCTTGTCTCACTGAAAGCCTAACCAATAACTTGGTTAACTACAAGTCTCCATTTTAATTTCATTGAGATCAATGTGAAATATATACATATATATACATATATATATATGTATGTGTGTGTGTGTGTGTGTGTGTGTGTGTGTGTGTGTACATTGTGTGTGGGAGTGTGTATCTGTCTGTCTCTGTTTACAAACATTTTTAATGTGTAGGTTGATTGCTAGTGTTCAAGCTATAGAGACTTGCTATAGCAAACATCATGAAATACATATGTTGGGGTCAAGACAAAAGACGAGCACAGACCGAAAGAGCACACTTTAATATAGATATTAATCTTGCATCTGCACGCAATCTAGTTGTTCTGCTCCAAAGTAACCTCTCACTGGATAACCACACCAGTGCCACTGTTAAGTCTGGTTAATTACAGCTGCACAGTATTGCTTAAAAATGCTTAAAACACACTTGTTTATTACAGAATTTAGTGGGTCCTTACGATTTATCCGTTGTCAGTTTATGCGTGCTGGCACGTTGCCTGCTGCTAGTAACCTAATCTTTGTGTGGACCCTGTACAAGTCACAGCTAAAGAAATTATGCTGGATGAAACTTCGAATGCTGCCATTATCAATTTGGTTATGCTTACTTTATAGCAATTGTAAAGTGCATAGAGAGAGATTAAGTTCTCTCAGGGGGATATACAAATGGGCTTTTATTAAAATTACCATTTCAGTCGTCAAGCATATCCTCCATCTCTGAATGAGTAGGGTCAATGTGATTTATTTCTGGTTTCCATGTACCACTAAAGACTTATTTACTCGACACACGCAAAAGGAATGCAACTGATGAACTTATAAATTCAGGCCCATATCGTACGCAGCTCAATTAAGACTTAGTATAGCAAGCACTTGATGTTTAGATGTTTTATTGTTGGCGTGTTTTAATCGAGTCTAGCTCTGCATTTACAGTGAAATAGATATAAACAGTAGATGGCATTACAATCCCAGTGCTTAATATTTTGACTCGGTAATTAAAGCCGAACACTTAATCCTATGAATTTAGGTTGCATGCAACTCGAAATTTGAGTTTCTGTATACCAGATATGATTAAAAAATTTCCAGAATAAATCAGCATGATACTCTAAGGAGTCTCTGCTTTAGTAGGAGAACACGAGATTTACATTCCGTGCGAACTTACAAGCTTTTTTATATTCGGTGAGTAGCTGGAGCCTACCATAGCTGAAATCTTCAATGTTTTTAATATATTTACAGCTGGTCATCCTGTCGCAAATCATGATTACCATATTGTTGGTTGTTGGCGTCACTTTTGCTTAGAAAGAGTACACACGAGCCAGTAAGTAAGAAAAACCTATTTATCGGCCTGCATTTTTATCAGAATAAGCATTCTCCACTTTAAAAATTAGCCGCAGTTCAAACAAATTTGACCGCCAGTTTTGGGAATAATCTCTTTCTGCAATAAATAAACTCGGCGTATTTGACTTTTATTGGGTATAAGACAGTAAGGCCAACTACAAGTATTGCGTATCTAAAAGATGTCCTTCAAATGTAGCTTTTCTTTGCCTTAATACATATCTTCATAGGCCAAGGTAGTAACTCTATGGTAAATGACGACTCTTCTGAAAATGACAGTAGAGCTATTTAAGCTCATCCTTCTAAAATCCGAGATAATAGTTATATCAGCCATGCCAAGTCTAGTCATTAGTCTGTACATATGCAACTGAGACCAGACAATGGGAGGCATAAGCCTAAATTCATCATGTGTAAATTAAGGTAGCCACTTAAAGGTTTTGCTGTCCTACAAAACCACCAGCCCTAAATCTTGAAGATGGATTAACATATTATTGATGCACTTGGCGAATTATAGCAGGAAGTTTTTTGTCTTGATGTCCTAAATAATTGGCTATTATCATTCCTAAATTGAACCTATGTATGATTGAAGATACTTCGAACACAAGCTGTTTTCTCTCCAACTCACGAATCAGGACTCAACGGTGTTATCTCAAGATGACATGATGTCATGCCTTTTACTTTACATGGGCCAACTTAGCACACATTTGTCCCTGATTTTTTATAAATACTGACAATATTGAGATGCACCACTAACCGCATTTGCATGCTGACCTTGTGGATGTCACCCCTAACCACCTTGCTTATGTTGTTTATCAAGCATGGTATTAGTCACGATTCAATCGAGTTTCCCTTTGCAGCAAATAAAAAACGCCCAGGAAGAGATTGAGTTCTGTGAGAGCGCTTTATCGTGCTATATTATTATTATTACTATTATGCACAATTCCTCGAAAAATTGAAACCGGAGGTGATGAAAGACATGCAATATAAAAGGATTAACCGTTTTTAATTAGTGCAGCTGAATCATAAGAACCATTCTCGCAGCCTTGCCACTGAGGTCACTCTTTCATGGAAATCGGGACTCCATCTTCTTCTGCAGATTCACTAGAACGACAGAGTGGCACACAATTGATTTTGAACACTTTCGTCATTATGTGGTTCAAGTTGATGGGTCTAATCGATGGTTTCCTAATACTTCGTTAGGAGGGCCGTGCCATACTCTTCATGGGGTTGGCATTTTGGCCAGTTCCAAGTGATCCTCACCAGGAAAAGAAAGCTGTCATTATTTTACATTTTTGCCATCGGCACGCCTTTTTCCTAGCTCATGTCAGCCCTGGTGCTTGCACGGTGCCACTTTCTGGTGTCAAAGGTATACTTACATGGTTAATCATCTCCCTATACGAAGCTCTGGATTGGCATACAAATGTCTCCTTCGTGCTGTAGTGATTCCTTCTCCAATACCTACAAATTTTTCATAGATGGCACCCACCCACCCACCCACACACACACACACACACACACACACACACACACACACACACACACACACACACACACACACACACACACACACACACACACACACACACACACACACACACACACACACACACACACACACACACACACACACACACACACACACACACACACACACACACACACACACACACACACACACACACACACACACACACACACACACACACACACGCACACACACAAACACACACACACACACACACACATAAGTAGTATATGTTTTTGGGAAATCGCAGGCTGACCCCCATCGTTCGTCAGTATATCCTCGCTATAGGCTCATTGCTATAGCTGCTATATAATCTCGCTATAGCTGCTCCAGGCTCATTTCTTGCCTGGGGACCCTGCTATAGCCCAGTCTCCATACTCACACTGACCGTGTTTCGTCCACACGTTCGGCTACCAATGTTATGCCGAGTGTCACCTCTTCAATTTACCCAAATGATATACTACACTAAGTATACTGTGAACAATTTATATAAAAGTCTTGACTTGTGAGTTAATTACTTATTATTACTTATTATTATCACTAATTAATTATATTAAACAGAAATCCTGTTATGGTATATTAAAATGGAACTCCAAAAGGTCTCGTTTTCAAGAGCTGACAATAAGTCATTCAATGGTTTTGTTAAAAGAGTGGTAGATCCACACACACACTCAGGCACACACACACACACACACACACACACACACACACACACACACACACACACACACGCATATCTATATATACATATATATATATATATATATATATATATATATATATATAGGCTTAGTGTTAAACCAGTTATGAGAATAATAATAATTATAATAATAATGTATACCAGTTATTAGAAATAAGTATGGTAACTCTTTTAGAGACATGGGTTTTCCACCATTTAAACCTGATAATATGATGTTACAAATATCTTAATCGAAGAAAAGCCAGCAGATATTAAGCCAATAACTATAAGTATAGAGGAATAATTAAAACCAATACGGTAGTCAGAAGTAGATAGATTATTAAATATAGAGGAATAGATTGATCTTATCAAGTATGACTAAGAATGGAAAGGAGGTTGATTATGTGTTTGAGCGATTTGAATCTGTGGATAAAGATCTTATTAATCTTAGACGAAGGAGTAGTGCTAGTTAGATTTACATTATGAGCAGATTGATGCCTTCTTTCAAAGACGCAAAAGTAAGTATGCTCGTTAAGGTGAGACTAGAAAGTGACACAGGTAAAACTAGTACTGCCACATTATTCAGTGATAGACAGATATCAAACAACAGATTATTAATTTTAAAACTCTAATTGATAAATGATTTTAAGATGATAGAATAATTTGAAGAATGTTCTGAAAGAGGCTCAAATTGGCTTATTGAAAAATTATTCGCATTAAATGCTAAGTTAACTCAATATTCTCAACAAACATGTGAACTTACCGTGAATTACTCGATAAGCTAAATAATAGGAAATGTGTAATAAGCCTAAAAATCGTGAAGAAAATTACTGAGCACTATGCTACGTGCTTAGAGAATTAAATTTAGAAGACATATTATGATTTCTTAATACAAACAAAATATTCATTACTCGTTCCAGAATTGAAAGGACTATTTGAGAGCAGTAAGCAGAATTCTCAATATCATTCACTAAAATTCCAACATTGTTGTACTTATTAAGTGTTACTATAAGAGTTTTTATATTTGATTATAGTTTTTCTTTGTTAGTAGTTAGTCAAGAAATAGAGAATCACACAGATGTTTGCCTATGGAAATATAGGAGTTTCACAGTATGTCCTAGTTACTAACTTTGATTTTCTATGTAGGACTAAAGATTAAATAAGTTAAAAAATATATTGCAAGAGATGTCTATTAGGGTTTTAAAATGAAGAAAAGGTTACAGAACATATAACAGTAAGCGTAGAAGAACGTTGTGGAAACGCAAAAATCAAAACGCTACATCCTAGGGGTATACAGTATGGAACTGGTAAAATAGTAATGTTTAGTGAATGTGACAAAATGACTATGTCTCTTTGTGTAGTATGTGCAGACTTTGAGTACTCCCCGAATGGAGTAAGTGATTGTGTGAGAGATGATGCAGGAGTTATTAAGGGATCTTTTTAAAAATACTGACCTAATTCTGGTGCATTTGTGACAATAGATCTTGAATCTAGAATGATTAAAATAATAATGCACTTGATAAAGCGAACTCAGGGAACTCAATTTCTTTCTAGACACTTTACATTTGCTACACAGGGAAACGCGATTGAATGATGAGTAATATCATGCTTGATAAACAACATGAACAACGTGGTTAGGGGTGACATGCGCAGGGTAAGCATGCAAATGTGTTTAGTGGCAGCATCCACACAGTCAGCACACATAAGCACATGAAAGACGAATCACAAGGATCCACTATATGCTGTCTCAAATAGGTGTGTTTTGAAATTCTTTTCAATTGTGGTCAAGTTAGGGGATGTTCTGACGCAAGTCGGACGGAGTTCCAGGCTTTGAGGGCATACAAACTAAATGCACGGTCTCCAAAGGATTTGAGGTTTGTACGAGGTAGTGGTAAACTGGTGGATTCCGAAAAGCGGGTGGTACGATGCTTGGCCTGCTGGGGGAGTAGATGTGAGAGACAGGCTGGAGCTGAAGAATGAAGGTACTTAAAAGTGAGCGACAAAACTTTGAAGTCAATCTGTTGCTTGACTGGTAGCCAGTGCAGGTTGGCGAGAAAAGGTGTGATGTGACAACTACGAAGCTCACGACAGACAAGCCTAGCTTCAAGTTTTGCACTAGCTGTAATCGCCTGATTGCACACAGTGGTAAGCCAGCAAGCAGGGAGATACAAAAGTCATGTCAGGATGTCACAATGCATGGACCAACTTAAACGTGGTATCGTTATCTAAAAAAGCCCGACATTTAGCGATGGCGTGTAGCTTAAAGTAGGCAGATTTGACTGTGGAGCTGATGTGGTCGTCTAACCAGAGGTCACTTTGGAACAAGGCGCCTAGATTTCAAGCTGATTTATCGGGAGATTTGGTGGCACTGCCAATTTTGAGCTCCAACCTTTCAAATTTATGAATCACATTGGGTTTGCCCATAACTAGTAAGTTATTTTTATCATCGTTTAGCTTTGGAAAATTTGCGGCCATCCATGTGCGGATGTCATCAATACATGCAGCAAGTGAGTCTAGAGAATTCGAGGTGCTCGAAGGCTTGGAGGGATTAAAGCAAAGGTACAAATTAGTGTCATCCGAATAGAAGTGAAAGCCTTGATTGTGCTTAGCAATAAAATCAGCAAGAGGGAGAGTATCAACCGTGAAAAGAACCGGACCTAGCACGGAGCCCCGAGGTACCCCATATTTCATAGGTACCTCGGGTGTTCTTTAACCATTCACGTCAATACTCTCGAGACTCCCACAGATGTGATCTGAACCATGGCAGAGCAGTACCAGTGATGCCAAGGCGAAATAAGAGGCTCTCTAGAAGAACTTTTTGATGGATAGTACCAAAAGCTGCCGAAAGGTCGAGGAAAACAGAGACACTCTACCTACACCAGCATTCCTAATTAGGTCGTTGTACACTCTAAGCAATGCTGACTGCGAAGTGATTAGCTCTAAAGCCAGACGGTTACTTAATAGCAAGGTTTAAAGCTGCAATATATGAGTTCAGCTGGTCCGCCACGACCCGTTCCAGTGTCTTTGATAGGAATGGTAGACTGGAGACTGGGCGGTTGTTACTCAAGTTCTCTTGGTCTTGTGTCGCTTGATGAGTTTCTAGGGTTTCTAGAGTTCCTAGAAAAAAGCTCCTAGAGAGTATTTCATGGGAAGTGAGTGTGAAAGTACTATGATAACAGATATTAAGGAGTCATTTTCATCTGCAATTAACAATAAAAAAGAATAAAGAGTTTGATAAGTACAATAAGACTCATAATGAAAGTGAAGCTTTGATACATTTGTTTAAGTTTTGGATTTGTATAGGGTGTACAGAAAATAATATAATTCCAGACCATTGCCACGTTACTGTAAAGTACATAGGAAATGCTACTGCTAGTAATTCAATTCTAGGAATATACGAATTTTACATTCAAAATCCAAAAGGAATAGACTCATCTGACAGTTAGCTCTTTAGATTGTGATAAAGACACAAAGGTGATTGCTGTGAACATGGATTATTTCTTAATTATTTTGTTTGGTGATATATGCTCTAGAGACTCAAGACAAATAATAAACTCGGTATATTTAGACGGGGTTTCTGATAATTTAAGAGATGTTAAAAGTCATTTTAAAGTTATGAGGAGTGTATTTTCGAGTTTATCTGATTACGACTTCTCAGTGTTAACGGCAAAAGGAGGATGCTAGATGTATACATTAATGCACATCATAAGTTTAATGAAACAGAACTTCCAAGCATATCTAAACGTACACGTAGTTTATCTGGAGATATTAATCAGGAGAACGATGATCATGCACTTAATCTATGAAATTTTTTAGCATTAAAAACATTGGCCAGTATCATGAACTGTATTTAATATTAAATGTAAGCGGTTTGCAGATACATATTATGCTTTTAGAAAATCTATTTAATTCAAATTATCAAATGAATCCGGCGAATTTTGTGAATACTCTTCATATGACTAGGACTTGTGAATTTTAATTAACAGGAATTGAAGTCGAAATATTATCAGGTGCACACAACTATGAGTTGTTTGAGAGTGTATTACGAGGAGTAATGATACAAATTTCAGAACGTAATGTAAAGGCCAACGATGAGTTTTGTCAATGTTTTAATGAAGAAAAAGATAAGTCTTGGCTGCTCTATCTTCAAGCAATAAGTCTATATCGATCGGCAGTGAAGCATAAACAACCAGTTTGGAGTTTAACTTTGTTAAAAAAGCGTAAATAAAAATGGAATCCAGAATAGAATAATCCAGATCGCGTATAAGCAGTAGTTCTAGTAAAGCATACATGTTATGACTAGACAATGAAAGTCCAAAAGAACTCATGACATCTTCTCCGATTATCGTTAAAGGGCTCACACGCAAAGTTAAAAAGGATGAATAATCTGATTATTAATCTATATTTGGTAGAGTGACGATCTTGTAAAAAAAATTAGTTCCAGACTTGATTTTACAAGGAAGGTGCTGTACACATAGATCTACGATATTATCTAAAGCTACGTTATGTTCTTAAAAATATTTATAGGGTTTTAGAATTTATTCAAAAAGACTGGCTTGCATAATACATTGATACAAATACTGAAATAGGAGCTCAGAAAAAATAACTTTGGAAAGGATTTATACAAGCAACGGAATAGTTAATTCTCTGAAATGACCATGCAGAATGTTGGAGGAAGGATGAGCATTGAGCTTTTCAATGTGGAGTCAGAAAAGGATAAAGTTCCATAGAAAAACTTTATAGAAGTCCTAGGTTTGTAAATAGTATAGTTTTGCATAGTAGTGGTGGTAATTTAGAGCCTACTTGAAGTGTAGTTACTCTATACTGACCAATTTATGATAGAATTGATATATTATATCAACCTAAATTATTAATGCAATCATTTTATTATGATGAGAAGGAAACATTTTATGGAGACAGAGTTAGGCAGATGCTAAAAATGCTCGAGGCCTAACTAAGTCAATGGTCAAAAAGAAGTAGTCTCACAATAATTATTTTTGCATAGCTTAAGTACTAGATATGAGTCACACATTGAAAAGTTTAAACTTAAAATCTGAAGTCATACAATATTTAGGATTAAGCAGAATAAAAAAATGTAGTATCAGCATTTGAAGGAAAAAATATCGTATAAACTGATATAAGTTATGCCTATAGTCATTATATAATTGAGAAAGTTGGAGGATAGTGTCATAACTGCAAAGTTTAAGATATTTTAATAAAAAATTTAAATATTGCAGAAAATGTCTGAAAATAAGGAATAAGTTCAATAGTCTGAGCAAGGATCCGATTGTCGTAAATATGACGAGTTTTTTTCTGAAGACTACGAACGAAATCATCTATCAAGCGAAGAAGAATTAAAGTATGCATATGAAAATGAAGAAGACACAAAATGTGACTAATAAAGAATATATTTTCATATGATTAATAGAAATGAATGTGTCAAGAACTTTTGGTTATTAACAAGCTCCTGAAATGGCTGCAGAGCGAAGTAAATAACAGATTAAACAATCTTAATACAGAAAAAAAGCTTAGTTAAGAAATTGGAGTTGATTATTCATCTGAACTACAAGCAAATATAAAAAGTAGACATATACAAGTGGAGGGAAAAAGACCAATGATTATTAGGCTGACTCTGCAATGCTATTGTCAAAGTTATATGCAGAAGGTACATCTTGAGAAGACATAGATCGTGAGCTATTGATTATTCGTGATTAGATGCAGAAGCGTTTAATAAATTAAATATAATCCAGAAAAGAAGATATATTGATTTTGACCTTATATTAAGTGAAGGCCAAATTTAAATAGTGTCTGCGTGATCTACTCCATTTTCACTAAGACTTAAATAAGAGAATCTAAGTGGCACATTTAAAATATTATTTTCACATAGACAAAAGAGTAGGTTGGAAAAGTGCCGATCTTCAAAAACAGGTTTAGTCCTTATATTAAGTGCTTCTGAATTAAAAACAAATAAAAAATACGATCACGATTAGTTGATTTCATAAGTAAGTTACAAGAAGGGAAACAGTTTATCTTAAATTACTAAGTTGAGGAACAAGTGAATGTAATACAGGCGGAAAGTTTATTAATACTGGTAGGCATTCCTTTGCAGGCCCTGTAACAAAGTTAAAAGAATGAATGGAACAAGGTTATTAAGGAGTTAACGATCTTGATCGGCGTGCATTGATTCAGGATAACGATTATAATGAGACTTCAAGTGCGAAGGACCCACAGAGAACACAACTTGTAAATATGTGTGATTTAGTGCTAGCTGAATTAACAGGACGAATAGCTTTGGATCCAAGACAACACAATTACGTTTGAGAGAGTGCAAAAACATCAGCTTCAGCATAAATAGGTCTGACTTAATGTTAACTGAATAAGCTGCATGAATAGAGTTGAATCTAAGTCCGCAAAATAATGTAAGACAGGATTCAAAAGCATTAGCTGCAGCACTTTCTGGTAAGGCAAAACTTAATTGTGGGTCTCGACTACTCAGTGGCTGAAGACTTCCTTAAGGATGAAGTATCAAATCCTTTTTACATTTCAAAAATAAAAGTCATCAAGAAATTTAGTAAAAAAATGCTAGAGATAATTAGGAAACAAGTTTGAAAAGAAGCAAAGCAACTAAAATCGATAAGCACGTGTAAGCAAATATATTTTTAAAATTCGTTCGCATCGATATTTCAAGGATGTTAACCAGTGAAGCATGTACCTTAATCTGATCCAGTATTAATCAGCAATTAAGTATTTAGATAACATTAATTATAATGGTGCAGCATATAATCCATTTATTAATCCAGTCGGTTCATAAATTGTTCCTAATTCATTAAAAATATATCTGTCATGTTCGTTTGTAATTACGTTATGTTGATTTTACTACCTAGTATTTTTGTATTTCCAAAACAATAACTGATGGAGCCAATAGAAACAGAATAAAATCTAATTATAATTGCTGATTTGGGTTAAGCGGTCATTAATCTAAGTTGAGAAAAAGCTTGATCAATTAGTTTATCGACCTTTTCGTACAGTTTTATATTAGAGTCAAAATAATTAATAGGATAAGCACAAGGAAAACCAATAATAAGTTTTTATTTCCCTGTTTACTTCTCTTATACCTTTAATCTAAGAGGAGCATTTTTTTAAATTAAAATCTTTGCATCTTTAAGCTTAACACTTATCTTCTCTTGTTCCGTTGGCAAATTGAGATTTACGTGAGTAAACGTTCTTGATATTTATTACTAAATATAGGGAGTATTTTTGTTTAATAAAAAAATTAGGTCAGCAGCATTCTTATTGTGGTAAAAAAATCATTACTTTAAATATATATTTTTAAATTATATATATATTTATGAGTGTTAAGAACTCAAGCCAGCTTCGACCACATTGTGTATCAGGGTAACGGGTAATCAGGGTACTTAGAATTTCAAAATACTTGGAATACAATTTAAATAATAGATTACTTCAGGCATTGGAAAAGCGAAAAATTGTCAAAGTAGCATACCTTTTCATTACAATTTCTTTACTGCAATCCAGTGATGTATGGCTTTATAACACTTACCCGTGTTACATAACAAATACCCTTTTACATCTGGAGTGATTTGGGATAATTCCTCACTCGCAGATACACATCTGAAGTTTTGAACATTTAAAATTTAACGTAATATATAAAATGGGAATCTTTCAATGGTCTGTTTAGGACTTTTTAAAAAATTTCTTAGCAGTTTTTCTTATTCAGCTAATAATTATCTTAACTAATCATCCTAATTTACGACAATGGTTAAAAAACCACCCAATTTACTGCCATCTTCTAGCACTCAAGAACCATGAGATCTTAACTTAAAAACTTTGACTTTCTAACCTCACAGATTGCACGGATTGCTATGAAAATACTCGAAGACTACCAGTTTTTGTATTTCAATATATTCATCATGAAAATCATCTCCATTCGTCATATACTTGGAAAAATTATTTTTCTATTACCGTAAACATATTTAAATATATAGTATATCTCTGAAAGATTGCATGTTCAATTTTCGATGAGATTGTGAAACTGATCATACAAACAATTTCCTAAAATTCCAAATTCATCACTTGTTTTAGGACCAAGTAGATCAGGAAAGTCTCAGTTGATAATGAATTAGGTGTTTTATGGAATACAGAGGTATGACACTTGCACTGTAGTTGCGTCTACTCTTGATTAAAAGTTACATCATGGACATATATCAGTGACAATTGAGATGGTGAAAAGAGCTCATGTTTGGCTTAATAGAATTGAAGGAGAGGCAGAAGTCGACTCGTTTATTATGTGCAAGAATTTAATCGTGATAGATAATTGACTGCTTGTAGACCGCGGCCTGGAACTACCTCCAGACTTAGAACATCCCCTGACTTGACCACATTAAAAAAGAACTGAAAAAGACCTATTTAGGACAGAACTTAGTGGGTCCCCGTGATTCGTTTTTTATGTGCCTATACGTGCTGACACTGTGCATGTTGCCACAAACCACATTTGCATGCTAACCCTGAGCATGTCACCCCTAACCTCGTTCATGTTGTTTATCAAGCATGATATTACTTTCCATTCAATCGCGTTTCTCTTTGCAGCAAATGTAGTGCCCCTAGGAAGACACTGAGTTCTCTGAGGGCGCTTTATCATGTGCATTATTATTATTATTATTATTATTATCAAACAAAGATCCTTGATTACTTTGTTAAATGAAGACATAAAGTGTTAAACATCTCTTACGTTTTGCAATGTTTCAGTAAAATATCTCGTTGGGAAATCACGAACAATAGAATTATGATAATCATATTTAAAAAAACTCTATTGGCTTCGAATGTATGAGATGCATATGTTGGAGATATAGATCGCAAAATGTATATAGATTGAGTAAATTCTAGTACACGAATTAGGTTTGGATATTGTGTGATTGCATTAACCGAGGCGGAATCAAAAGTGCGATATTGGACTGTAGATTCTTCTTGAAAAATAAATAATTACAATAATTAATGAAAAAGACACTACTATGCAGATATTCAACGGAAAGATTTAATTATAAATGACCCTATTGTTACAGTGCAAACGAAGGGTTAGAATGGGAAAGAAAAATTCAAATACTTCACGATCTAATTGAACAAACAAAAGTTCAGAATGATGTGGAAATACGAAGACTTGAATTTCATATAGCTGCTAAAAAATAGTGCAGGAGGTCATATGGATAAGAGAGCACTAGGGAAATAAATTAAAAATTCGGACAACATTGTTTTATGTAAACGTGCTGCTACACATAAAACTAAGAAATTGCATGAAAGTCTGAAAGTAATAAAAAAACGCTCAATATATTGATAATTCCGATTGCTAATTCAGACTGATTCAACTGGTAATTCCGACAACATTCATTTAATTTAACATACAAAGTAATACCGAACCTTGCTGCTGCACATGAAACTAGAAATGTGATTGAAAATCTGAAACTATTAAAAAATCACTCGATATATCAACGATACGGTATAAAGCTGTTAAAGCAATTGTAGTAGGGCAGAAAAAAAACAATACAAATAGCGAATGCGGCTTAGAAAAATGCACCAAATGCACAAACAAACGAAGCAATTGATACTTTTCAGAAGGATATAGGTGAGCATTTAGGAATAAATCCAAATACTGGATCTCCTAGTGAGACTAGAATTAGTCTACTACAAGAAATTAGTATTACACGAGCTCCACGACAAATTTTATCTACACCAGGGGAAGTTAGATTGAAAAAAGGAATTTAACCATCGGTAGAAAGTTTGAATAAAGGGAATACAACTCTCAATCTAGCTAGTATATAATCCTTGATTGAAGCTAAAGATTAAACTAGGATTAGTAAAGACACAGCAAAACATTCTAGGTTATAAAAGTAAACTTCTCATCAGTGGTTCTAGAATGGAAGTAGAAATCATTGCACTGATTGTAAAAAGTTAATCTGAAGTTACAGACACTTTAGAATAATGAATTAGAGAGATTGCTGCCGGTAACACAGGGATGATACGTTCAATTAGTTCTGCAGGTGATTACTTTGCGAAATGAAGAAATGCTGCAAAGATTTTTCTGCTAGAAAATTACAAATACATAAAATTAAATATGACTTATGTATATAGATGCGTGATTTAGTTCAAGTAACTCAAGAAATTGTGAACAACGTAGAAGCAATAAGGAAGTCAATTCAAGCTAGTAAAGAGGGATACATTTTTAATATTAGTGGATCAACTAAGCCTGCTACGATAAAAGTCAATACAACTATAATGTTAAGCAGTAAGACGTTTGAGATTGATTTTACAAAGTTTGCGGATGCAACTCTATACAATATTACTAGTTCCAATTAAACAGTTTTTTATATACTTTCAGGTATATCAGAGCAAACAGTAACAATATGACCTGGAGTACATTCTAGAATATCGGATGATATTAAAGTTGGAACTGCCGACACTGGAGCACATCCAGGATCAAATGCAGGTAATTTTTACATTTGTATAGAAAGTTCTACATTTTATTTATAGATTCAGATGCCAGTTGGATGGATTTTACTCATCTTGTAGAACAACCAATGCAGAAATGTTGGGTTTTTAAGATATGGTTATACAAGTGATCCTTACTTTGCATGAAGGTGTCCTGATATTTCCGATGTTATAAGTTGTTATCCTGGAGTAAAAGTAGCATCAGAAAACGAGGTAATTTTTATAGTAATTTTGCTTCTCCCTAATTTAATTTTGCTAGTAGCGGAACTAGGTATATTGATGGTAACATGACTGTGGTATCTGGAGGAGCTGCTGATGTTTTAAATACAATTTCGACATGATGTGTCGATCCAGCTAATGGACAAGGTTTCCGGACTGTTTTCAAGATAAATACTTCAACAAAGAGACTTATGGTTCAATATATTACTGATGCACTGAGTGCTGAAAGAAGTCTAGCAGAAATGTTTAGTGAGAGTGGAGAGACACTCAACCTTAACGATGGAGTTAGACGACATGAAACATGACACTGAACAATACTTTATCTAGGATTGCAATACGTTAGACTACTTTCAGTACAAACACTATTAATCATTGTAAAAATACAGTTAATGGAGTGCCCTCAGAGAACTCAATCTCTTTCTAGAAGCTTTAAGTTTACTGAAAAATAAACACAATTTAATGGTGAGTGTTATCATGATTAATTAATAACAAAATAACTTGGTTAAGGGTTACCTGCAGATGCTCAGAATGCGAATTTGGTTAGTGGCTGCATGCACAGTGTCAGCACGCATAAGCAAACAAAGTTGAAATCGCAGGAACCTAATAAATGCTGCCATAAATAATTGCGTCTTAAATTTCCCTTATAATGTGGTCATGTCAGGGGATGTTGTGAAAGTAGTCGGGAATTACTTCCGGGATTATAGAGAGTACGAACTAAATGCACCATCTCCATGGGATTTAAGGTTTGTTTGAGGTATAAGGAAACAGTTATTTCGAAAAGCGGGTGGTAAAATTCTTCGTCTGGTGGGGTAGCGGATTTGATAGGTAGGCTGGGGTCAAAGAATGAAGGGACCTAGAAGTGAGCGACTAAATCTTAAAATTAGATTGTTCATCGGTGCGGCACAGGGCCTTGAGAAATGTGGTTCCTATGCTTCAAAGCCATGCACGTATAATGTGGGAGAAAACGGATTTAATACTTGTCATACTGTTTTTAGAAGTAGATATGTAGTATATAGTAGATATAGTAGATATATAGTGTTCTAGCAAATACCCAGATTTCATACAGTTTATAAAGCAATTAAAGGACTTAATGAAGTAACTGAGCCAGTAAGTGTTACATTTCCCGAATGGTTAACTACATGCCCAATCCAAGTATTTGATCTCCAAAATAATGACCAGCCACTAAGAAACCCTACAAGACGATATTAGTATCGGATTTATTGAAATAGTTCCTCGAGCAGCTGCATGAGCTAATCAGGCTACTATCATACTTCACTACCTAAAGATTTGAGAAAACACTGCTGAATTAACTTAAAACTGACACCGTCTCCAATTTACCTACTCAAAAGTGTCATAGGTGCATGATTATGATTATGATATGTATTAAGCAATGATCACTAGTTCTTCGGACGGCCAATTAGACCGGCGAAAAAAGATAACATTGGATCCTGGGTAAAAATTTAAAGGATAACCTAAGAAAGAAATGGAACTACATGGCTCAAGTATAATAGTAGCTATTAGTAAAAAAAAATTTCTATAGTCGAGAGAATGAACAGAACTATAGCAGAAAGTGCTTGTATTGCTCAATTTAGTGAGTTAAACTCTGAGGAGAAAATATTGAAATAGAAAAATAGAATTGGTAGACAACTTACCAAATTGATTAGATAACTAGAAAATAATGTCACTAGAGCAATAACAGAAGAAACAGCCAAAGCTGTACAAAAAGAAATGACACGTTAGGAAACCAAAAATTACAGAAAAGTAGGGGAACATGACAAAGAATTGCAACTTGGTACTAGTGTAAGATACTTATGAGAACCAGGTGAAGGAGAAGATAAGAAAAGAAAGAGAGCTACTGATGCGACATGAAGTTTTACTGCTATAGGATAGTTGTACTGAAAGACCAGCCTGCGGGATTTTTCCTAAATGATGTTCTGAGAAGTTTAGTTTGGAAGAGCCTCCGGTGATCGGTCAGGAGTAAATTCCCTTGATCCGAATTCATCATGCTGATCAACATATAAAGGTGAAGAAACTAGATCCATAAATAATTAATTATACTCTTTTGAACATTTTGTTTCCTTTTCTAGAGCTCAACTACGTAAAAACACCATCGGCCTACCATTATGTTTAACTGGTATAATTGGTTCAGCATCATCATCAATAATTTGTATTCTTGGAACTGCTAACAATTCTAGATCATCTTGATTAGAATGACATTTTTTCCAACTCACCTAAATGTCTTCGCACTTACAATAATGGAATTCATGCAAATTAAGTTACAGTAATCAACTTTGCGCATATTAATCATAGAACCCTCAAATTCAAGCATGTCAGGTAATAAAGAGTTTATCCCAAGTATATGTGAACGATCTTGAGACTATGTTATGTCCTTTATGCTTGACACTCGCATTAATTAAACAGTCACTAATATTTCCTAATGGTCTTTCTTGTTTTTGAATGGTAGCCATTCTAATAGAATAGCTGAACAAGTAGAAAACGTACTATTTCTTTGTGTAATATCATTTCAGATGAAATTATAAAGTTCTGCACCTCTTGTTGGAATTTTAATTGGCCAAGCAGAATATTAAAAAACCCTCAAAGGCTCCTTAGAAGCAACAACCTACTCCATCTCTTTCTGACCCAACCACTTAGCAAAACAGATATTGAAACCCCAAATTAGAAAATAAAGTTCACATAGTCTACATAGTGTTGTAGATGTCTTCGGGTATATCGAAGTATTGTCACTCGGCTTGAGATTGGTAACTGAGCATAATGACGAAACAGGGTAAGTCTGCTTATGGAGACCGAGTTATAGCTAGATTACCAGATGTGTAAATATCCCAAAAATACGTTCTAATATCTCTCTCTCTCTCTCTCTCGCTCTCTCTCACATGCACACACACACATAAAAACGCACTCACACACACATACACATGCACACACACTGACACACACACACACACACACAGACAAACACACACGCACACACACACACACACATGCACACACTCTCTCTCCCTCTTTCTCTTTCTCTCACACTCTTTCCATGTCTCTCTATCTTTTTTTCTCTCTTTCCCTCGCCCTCTCTCTGGCTATCTCTTGCACGTGGTCTTCAAGATAATTGTTTCATATATACACAACTATTTATTACAGCAGTTAGTGGTTCCCTGTGATTAGGCCTTTATGTTATTCTGCATGCTGACAATGTGCTGGCTGCTACTCACCATACTTGCATACTGACCCTGTGCATATCACCCATAGCCGTGTTATTGTTGTTGTTTATGAGATTGCTACCACTAACCATTCGATCGTGTTTACTTTGCAGTAAATTTTAAGAGCCGAAAAAGAAATTAAGATCTCCAAGGATGCCATACCGGACTTATAAGTATGATTATTGTCTACGGTGCTTTTAAACAGTTTTCTAAGGGAAAGAAGCATCTGCAAACGCCTATTAGTCAATCTATATTTGCAATTTATTTTATTTTGTAGCATTTTTTTAGTTTATACAAGCTCAAATTTCCGTTATGAGCATACAAGTTTTGGACATAGCAGCCTGGCCGTTAAGACCTCATGCATTCACCTTGCAGTTAAGCATGGGAGCAACTGGAGCTCGCAGTCCCGGCAATACTTCGGCTAAGGAGCTAGGAAAGCATGCCTTATTGCTCAGAGATGCTTAAATTAGTCAGTGTCTGTGCGTCTTTTTCTCTGCCCATCCTCTGACTGTTATGCGACCAGTGTTTCTACCAGCATCAGCTGCACATGGAGAAGAACAACTATACTTGCTTGTGAGTTTGTCTGTGTTCTGGTGATATCATATTGATTCGCCGTGCAACCTACCCTCTCTATCATTTGTGTTCATGGCCCTCGTTTTTTAAATCAATCTCTTTTCAGTCTCCTTAATAATAATAATAATGCACTTGATAAAGTAAACTCAGAGAACTCAATCTCTCTCTAGGCGCTTTACGTTTGCTGCAAAAGGTAATGCAATTGAATGGTGAGTAATATCACGGTTGATAAACAAAAAATGAATTACATAATTAGGGGTGACATGCACAGGGTCAGCATGCAAATGTGATTAGTGGCAGTATGGGCAGTGTCAGCACCTATAAGCACACGAAGGACGAATCACAGGGACCCACTAGATGCTGTCCTGAAAAAGTGTTTTTAAGTTTTTTTTAAATGTGGTCAGGTCTGGGAGTGTTCTGACGCAGGTTGGAAAAGAGTTACGGGCTACGGGAGCGTAGGAACTAGATCACAGTCTCCAAAGAATTTGAGGTTTGTACGAAGTATATGTAGACTGATGGATTCCGAAAAGCGGGTGGTACAATTCTTGGCCAGATGAGGGAGTATATCTGAGAAATAGGCTAGATCTAAAGAATGAAGTGACATAAAAGTAAGCGAGAAAACCTTGAAGTCAATCCATTGCTTGACAGGTAGCCAGTGCAGGTCGGCGAGAAGTGGTGTAATGTGGAAACTGCAACGCTCATGGCAGACAAGTCTAGCTGTGGAGTTTTGCAACAGCTGCAATCGCCTGATCGCACATGCTGGTAGGCCAGCGAGCAGTGAGTTTCAGAAGTCGAGACGGGATGTCACGAATGCATGGACCAAATAAGATCTGGCATCCTTATCTAAACAAACCCTAATTTCAGCAATGTTATGAAGCTGAAAATAGGCAGATTTGACTGTGGACCTGATTTGGTCGTCTAACGAGAGGTCGCTTTGGAATATGACAACTAGATTTTGAGCCAATTTAACAAGAGATTTGCTGGCAGAGCCAATTTTGAGGGTCGGCCTTTCCAATTTGTGAATCACACTGGGTTTGCCCATTACAAGTAAGTTGGTTTTACCATCGTTTAGTTTTAGAAAACTTGATGCCATCCATATGTGGATGTCATCAATACACGCAGCAAGTGAGTTGAGAGAATTTGAGATGCTCGAAGGCTGGGAGGGATAAAAGCAAAGGTACAACCAAGTGTCATCCGCTAAGAAGTGAAAGCCTAGATTGTGCTTTACAATCACGGCAGCAAGAGGGAGAGTATAAATTATCCTTAAACGGCGTATCAAGGATTCTGCATGCAATGCGGCTACCTAAATAGTGTCTAGTAAACAGATTTCGTCTTCTGAAGACCCTACCCTATCATCACTGTGGTCTTCACTGGCATACCAACGCAACCCTGCCAAAAGAGAAGTTGCTAAAACTTTTTTTGGAAAAAGGAGCTCAACCGAACTTGAAATTAGTAATCGTTAGACCCAATACAAAACCCGGATTAGATACACAGGTTCGTGAAAATTATTGCCAATTTTACCATCTTTCATTCTTGTCATAGAATCGTGAAAAGAATTTGAGCTAAGCAGCTCGTTGATCAAAGTGAAAATAATGAATTTTTGAAGCTGTTCAATCAGGGTTCAAGAGGCAGTACTCTACAGAAACTACTATCCTCCACACAAACAATGACATTTTCGTGGCAACGATGTCGGGAATGTCACTACCCTAGTTCTGCCAGAACCGTCCGCTGCCTCCAACGCCGTAGATTACGATGTTCTACTTACACGATTGAGAACAGCAATTGGTCTTGCAGACGAGTTGCTGGCGTGTTCAAATCGTACTTGTCTGACCATATTCGATCCGTGTCGTGTGGAGGCCAGATCTCATGCAAGAGACGGGTCACCTTTGGAGTCCGTCAAGAGACCGTTCATGGTCCCTTGAGGTTCTCAATTTTTCTCAACCTCTGAGAAAAGTGATTATGGCCCATGAAATAGATTGTCTCTTTCATGCTGACAATTTTTGGAATAATGTTGCAATAACTGATAAACTGAATGATTGCCCTGTTGACATTACATCTTGGATGTCGGGAAACTTCTTGAAACTAAATGACAATAAAATCGAACTGCTGCTCATAGGACACCCTAAGCTTGTGGCTCGATTTAAAAGCTTTGCTCTTTTAATAGGTGATGCTGTTGTGCGATCTTTAACACGTGGTCGACATTAAGATGTCGTTTTCGACAGCAGCCTAAATTGTAACAGCTTCATTAAGATGACTGCTTCTGTAGCTTGCCATCACGTTCGATCTCTATCTAAGATTAGGAGCTGTCTTTCTCAGTGGCTTGCACAAAAATCAACTAGGTTCTCAGTTTTGCCTCGGGTTTATTACTGTTATTGACTTTTGGCTGGGCTACAAAGCAAGCAACTAGGCCACTGCAGCTTGCTATGACTGTGGTTGCAAGGCTAGTTTTCAAGTCCCAGAGGTTTGACCACGTGTCTCCTTTTCTAAAAGACAGCTACCGGTTCATCGACGGATGCAGAGCCAAGTTCGTACACTTGTACCCATGCTAGGTTTCGGTTGGCTGGAGCCAAACGGCTGTAATGAGGGTCACCGGCTAGGCCACGGTCTGACCTACGGCACAGCTGGACGCGTGGTGATGAGAGGTCACCGGGGCTCATGGGTAGGAGAAGTTGGCCGAGTAAGGCGTGGTGTTTGGAGGCTATCGGTGTCGCCGAGTTATGCACCTGGATTCGTGCAGGCTTGCTCCGGCGATGCTGCCACCCATGTAAGGGAACGAGTTCCCAAGGTCCGAGCCGAGCCGGAGTTGTGTGAGCCTGTTGCTTCTCAGCCACTGGTGCTGGTTGCTTCTCAGCCACCGACGAGCTTACAGCCCGCCTGGCCACCTTAGAGGCCGAGCTCCAGCGTATGCGAGTCGAAGCACCGGGCGCATCGGGAGAGCTTGTACAAGTGTCTGCAGTGTTGCTAGAGGGCTCGGCTCGCCTCAGCGAGCGCAGGCAGACGGGAAACTTTGGTGGCCCTTAGAAAGTGCAGTGCTGGGAGTGCTCGGGCTTTGGCTTGTAGCCCGCAACTGTGCTACCCGCAGAGCCAGACAGACTACCAGACGACCTCAGGGAAATGGGCGAGGCCCCGCGGCTGGATGGGGGCCGCGGGCCGAGTCTAGAGAGTCCCCTGTGCTGTAGCGCCAAGCTTATCGAACCGCAAGCAGGTTCGTCGTGCGTGACTGTCGTCGTTGGGGACAAAACTGTATTAGCATTGTTTGACAGTGGTTTATGCCCGTCATTAATTAAGGAAGAGGCTACCCACCGCTGTCCACACTCACAGCACCGTCTAACCTGCACGACCTTAAAGACGGCAGCCAATCAGCCATTTCGGGTCACTGGACAGTGCGATATACAGTTTGTTATAGAGGGCAGATCTGTGCGCCATACCTTTCTCGTTGTGAGAGACCTCGTCGTTGGCATTATCTAGTGAACCGATTTTTTAACCTCACAGAGGGCTCAAATACAATTCCAGGAGCCCTCAAAGAAAGGTTGCCCTCATTTTAAATTGCAATGGCCGTATTGAAATACGGTGGCAGTGGCTTGCATCGTGGAGCAGGACTCAGCATTAGAGCTCGAGACGCGATGTTTGGTGCCGCAGTTCGACGCGGATGACGACACAATAGACCTAACACTCTACCAGCAGCCCTACAGAGTAGTGGTCGTAAGGTTTCGAGCCCTCTTCCGGCGCCAATCAGGTTCAACTGATCTTGTCTATCACCATATTCCAACAGGTAACAGCTCACCAGTACGCGTCCCTTCGCGACGAATTCCACTGCATTTTAGAGACAAGATCATGGTGCAGCTTAATACTATGCTAGAGCAGGGTATCATCAAGCCGAGCTCAAGCCAGTGGCCGGCGCCAGCTGTTTTCATGCCCAAGAAAAATGGTGAAGTGCGTATAGCAGTAGACTATAGAGAGCTTAATAAACGTACTGCAAAGGGTGCTTATCCCTTGCCGTTGCCGGACGAAATTCAGGGCCACCTCCATGGCTCCAGCGTCTTCAGCACTCTGGACATGAATTTGGGATACTGGCAGGTACCGGTTCATCCCGACGATGTCCAAAAGACTGCATTTACGCCCGGGCCAGGACTTGGTGTATTCGCCTTTAAAAGATGCAGTTTAGATTATCCGGGGCTCCGGCCACATTCCAGCGGTTAATGAACTCAGTTTTGAGCGATTTACCCTTCGTTTATATTTATTTGGACGACGTGATGGTCCACAGCTGCAGCGAGGTGGAGCGCATCAACCATTTGTATATAATGCTTTCCTGGCTGCAGAAGGCCGGATTGAAGCTGTCCAGTGGTAAATGCCATATTGCGCAGGCGGAAGTGAAATACCTGGGGCATGTCTTTGACAGAAACGGTATGCGCCCTGACCCGGAGAAAGTGCGCCAAGTCACCGACTGGCCGGCGCCGACTTCGGTGTCGGAGCTTCGAGCGTTTCTGGGCTTGGCGTCCTACTATCGCCGATTCATCAAGGGCTTTGCTGAGTTGGCCGCCCCTTGGCACGCACTGCTTGCAAGGGAGACGCCATAAACTTGGGAGCAGACGCACCAACAGCACTTCGAGCTATTGAAGGGGGCGCTGGCCATGGCCCCGGTGCTTGCCTACCCGACGACTGCCGAGACTTTCGTCGTCTCGACCGACGCCAGTGACCAAGGTCTTGGTGCGATATTGGAGCAAGGAGGCCGAGTGCTGGCGTTCAAGAGCCGCGCCTTGTCTCCTAGTGAACGAAACTATGGCACAATCCAAAAAGAGTGTCTTGCACTCATATACGCCTTGAAGGAGTTCAGACACTACCTCCTGGGCCGAAGATTTGAGGCCAGAACCGATCACAATCCGCTTGTGTGGCTTAACGGGTAGAAAGTACAAGGGATACTGACACGATGGGCTGTCGCCTTACAGGAATTCGAGTTTGACATCACATACAGGAGAGCGGAGCTTAACACTCATGCAGATGCTCTGTCGCTCCGGCCAACCGAGGAACTGCCAGCGTGTCTCGTCGAGGTTCGGCCGGTGCAAGAGGTAAGCGACCTCAGAGAGATGCAGCGGCGAGACTCGTTTTTGAAGTCTGTGGTAGACTCACTGGAGGCCGGTTCAAACCGAGCACCACGTTGAATCCGTCATCCATTACGGCGGTTCCGACATGTGCGGGGGGGGCCTGCTAAAACTGGTCGACGGCGTTCTCTAGTGCTATTTTCGCCCTCAACCAGGAGCTGAATATAAAAATGCTTTGGTCACGCCGCCAGCCCGCCGAGAAGAACTGCTCAGATGACATCACGACGACAGCGGTCACCAAGGCGTAGAACGGACGTACGACCGACTACGAGACCACGCTTATTGGGTCAATATGAGCCGAGACGTAGTGCGATATTGCCGGTCATGTCAGGTTTGCCAATCGGTTAAAGGGACACAGCTCGCTAACGCCCCGCTGGTACCGATACCTGTAGGACGGCCGTGGGACATGGTAGCTGTAGACATCTTGAAGGTTGCCATGCCAGCTCGCGGCAGAGAATACCTACTGGTACTGCAGGACAGCTTCACGAAATGGCTCGAGGCCGTTCCTTTGCGAGACACATCGGCGGAGACAGTTTGGATGGCCCTGTTAAACGTTTTCGTTCGTTTTCGTATGCCGCGCTTTCTGCACTCGGACCAGGGCAGCAATTTCGAGGCTGAAATAGTAACCACGCTCTGCAATGCTTTCGGCATACGCAAGACGCGCACGGCGCCTTACCATCCGCAGGGCGACGGCATGTTAGAAAGAGCCAATCGAACGCTACTTACCATGATTTGCACCTCGTGTCTAAACTCAGCCGAGCAGTGGGAGAGCCATCTTTCACTGCTTTTGTTCGCTTACAGGACGGCTAGGCATCAAGCTATGGGCTACAGCCCCTTCCAGCTGATGTTTGGCCGCGAGCCGCAGTGCCTCGATAACCTTGCCGAGAGCGCGAAATACACAGGCACTACACCTGAAGCGTATTGCCGGTCACTTAGTGAAATGCTCGCCGAATTCCGAAAGTCAGTTGATGCAAAGTTGGCTCAAAGTGCCGAAGAAGCGCGGAGCCAGCGGCAACCAAAAACACCACCCACTTATCGCCCCGGAGATCCGGTGTGGCTGTGGGATAGCCGACAGAGACACAAGCTCTCACCGCGATGGCTCGGCGGCTGGAGTGTAGCAATGGTTCTGGGACCGGTCATCTTGCGCATCATAAATGAAGCCGGCCACCGGAAGGTCGTGCATCTGGATAAGGTTAAGATGCGAGTTCCAAGGGTACAAGAGTCTAATCTCGACGTGAACCCCGAGTGGATTGAGACCGAACGAGATGCTGGGAGAGAGGCCTCGAATGCTTGGGGCCACCGCTCGCTGAGGAAGTCGAGAGCGCCAGCCAGCGATCCGACGACTGCACGAGCTTCGGCTCGCGAGCGTCGCACCACCCCCTCCCCTGCCAGGCTGGCGGACTATGTGCTTTTTGACATTCCATGGAGGAAGGGATGTTGTATGTGCCTGTTGCTTCTCAGCCACTGGTGTGCAGTGCCCCGCTCTCGGCGGGTGGCTGGACGGTTAACTAGGTGCGGCCTTTGATGTGGGCCGGTGTTTGGGTGGTTGGCTCGGGGCGGCCTTTGATATGGGCATCGCCCACCACGGTGGCTCACCGCGGATGCACTCCTTTATCTGTGGTGAGCCAGCACCTAGCTCATATATGTACCCGCTGGGGGAATAAAGATTGAGTCTCATTCACTGCTCACGTTCACCCGCTCGTGTCTCCGTGAGACTGCACCAGCGCTGCTGCAGCCGGAGACCCAGTAACGTAACACTGGATAACGTTAGCACGTTAGCACGTTGTTGAGACTTGTATATTCCGCGTTCCCCGTGTAGCACGTTCGTGACCCCACCCGTGTGTGGGCGTCTTTCGGTGGAAGCTCTCGACTTTGGTAGGTGTCGACTCAGACTTACCAAGCAGTTACTCAGCCAACCGGGTTTAGTATGGCGTACGCTCTTACTGTTGGATTCGCAGTCGGTACAACGACAGGACTTCAGAAGCCGACTGACCAACTAACACGTTTGTTCGCGCTTGCTGCTTCGTCTTTCGCCCCCATTGTATATTGTGCATAGGACCCTCCCTGTTGACTTGTTTAGTTTCCTTGTTGTTGTTGGCGCATGCGTTATCATAAGAAGGTTTAACCTGACGGCCGCTCGTCTCACACGGACTCACGGCATGGCGAGCGGCAGCGTGGCCGAAGTATAGCGGGGTTTGGCGGGAACTAGCCTCTGACCACTGGAACTCGGCTACATACTGAGCCACATGGAAAACCACTACTAGGCTTCTCCGTATCTAGCTAAACTGCTGCGCTAGAACGGCCTCTTCGTGCCCCTGGTAGAAGCGAGTACGTTAACTACTTGGTGAAGCAAATGTTCATACTGAATTCTAATAAACTTGATTCAACATCAGTCTTAAAATGCAGGTCCCATTAATGTTGAGAACGCATGTCCCATCAATGTTGGGAACACAAGGGCTACTAGTTAGGCGTTTTCATCAGCAAGGCAAACGAGCTGATCTCAAAAGCCCGACTGGAGTTTAAGATTGAAAGAAGACTTGTGAGAAAAAATGGGTCCTCTAACAAAAGACCACGTAACAGTAATAAACCTAACGGCAGGTGTAACGCGGATTGTGGCGGAAGGTAAACTCACGCTTTTTTCTGCAAGTGGAAACGTGTATACTATCGCTAACAAGAGTTTTTCTTCGAAACAAAGGGTTTACTTTATTGGTAGTGAAGAAAATTAACCTGAACCAAGCGATCTGTGAAAAGCAAGGCTTAAAAATAAGGAGAAAAGCTTCATAATGCAAACATGGCAAAGGATTTCCTTATTTTTTGTGTTATCAAATATAAAAGATTGCTTCGGTTTCATTAATCAGGACACATTTTATTTGCGATTAATAGTTTGTGCAACTGGATTTGGTTTGCATAAGCAGAGTGACACTGGAACAAAACAAAGCTATAAATAGAGCCAGACCCGGCTGCAAGGCCATCTGAAAATAATTAATAGGATCTAATCTCAGTATGCAGTTGATTAATTTCCAGCTATTTAAATGCGTCTTAGATCTTAGAACTTAAATCTGCTCTGTAAACATTTTATTGCATTAACTTGGTTTCTTTAGAGGCACTTCTTGAAATAGGAATCGTCAAGTCCCTAAACCATTCAGTTTTCAACTGATCTTAATCATGATAGATACTTTAACTGCTTAATGAATGCGAGTAAATAAAAGATGAGCAACATTTCTGAAAAATAATAACCTGTAACTTACTCCTAGCATAAGGTGAATTGCGAAATTCGCATGCACGTTTGAAGAAAGTATAGAATAAAGCGGTTGAAGCAGAATAGCATAAGAACTTGGAGACAGAGCACACAAAGTGTGGTCTCGGTAGGTACAGCTTTTAAGCATCTAGTAGCTAAGTGGTAGATCAGATGGATGTGGTGCTAGATAAGTTCTACATCGAGCATTGTACACACCATTTGGCAAGCCCCCCAATGGACTTAGTATCTTGTCTACAAAGATCATTGTGTATTTATTAAGTTTAAACCGTATGCAGTGGACACTGGCTTAAAGACGAGCATGAATGGTGCAGCCAGGGTGCTCTTAGGTACCCGTGGCTCGTACAACGCATCTCATACGATATTTATCCGTCTTTGATATGTGGTGTTGTTTAGTTTCTTCACTCTAAATAAGCTTAGATAATTCTCATACGGGATACCATGTGGCAAATAAATGAAATAAACAATTGAATCGGAAAATAGCACCAGTTTTGCTTACTTATATCGTAACTCGAAGTGCCGAGTCGGAAATACTGTCAGTTTAAAACTCCGGTTTGTGCTTGATTAAGGGGCTCTGATTCAGATGACTTGGATTTGGACACTGCTACAGTCTAACAATCTCACTAACATCACTGGTGCTACCCTTAGTTAATATCGGTCAGTAAGCACAATGACTCTATTAATTCTTAATTCGCATTCTTCAATGGCTTTTTTTATTCTAGGCGTGTTGTTAAATCATCGGCACACTTAAGTGTACCAGTGCTGCTGCCTCTACATTTCAATTTAGTGTGCTTTAGGTAGATTTAGGGACCAGTATCCATCACCATCTGCAGAAATTGAGCGAAGGAAATCTTCAAATAACAGACTTTGTGGGATTCCCGAATGAGAACTCGCACAGAAACGTTCACCCTTTTCGTTGCAAGTGTTTTATCTGATGAAGCTGATTTGTGATCCAATGTCATTATCTAAGATATCGTGATTGCTGCTAGTATACCTAGGATATTGATTCTGGTAATAACGACATGACCGACTCACTCACTGACTTCCCATTGGAAATTGCACTGAAAGATCGTTGTTTTCAGATCTTCGTAATAGGGCCCTACAAGAAGTCAATCTGTATTTAAGGGATTTGAGATCACTCTTAACCTGAGCAAATCATATTAGAAGAACGACATATTGCTCTGGCTATAAAGCTCATGTCCCTCTTGCCCTTAGTCACAGCCTGTGCTGTTTCCTTTGAACGAAGCACAAGGTAGGGCAATTAACCCGGTCATTAAAAAGGCTTGTTTAACAAGTACGCTTTTCAGCCGTAATGGCCTATTAGGTATCGTTGTTGCTTTTAAGGTACTCGGTCTCTAGGTCGTGGTTCGATTCATGCTGTGGGCGATCCTTTATTGCCACTGCAAGCAATGGAGATGACGTTATGAGCTCTTCTACCGTTATACCAAAGAAGCTGGTTAGTCAGCTGCAATTTCTTTAGTGTAGCTGCTATCATAATATTGGTTGAAATAAATACTCCTCCCTACCTTAAGATAAATAGTGCTATCGATGCGGCTCAACATCTTCATGAATCATCTGAATGCTTTTTCTAAAGGCGTTTTCAAATTGAACCTACCAATTTGTTGATTTAGCTTTAGCTTTGGGTATTATGTGGCATTTTTGTGGATTTAGTACCTCTGTAGACATGGACTACCTTCTGTGGTAACTATAGAAATAAAGTATATATGGTTTTCACTTCATAGCAACTTAAAATAACAGAGTTAAAAAAGTTTCGTGATAGTCCAAAAATTTTCAGAGTGTTATTACATAAAAATGCACGATTATTGTGTATCATGCACGATTACTCTTTGACCTTCAATTTTTGCAGGCTATATTTTCACTATTGGTTTTCATCTTCGCAGACGAAGGCAAAAGTCAAAGTATGCTGTGGAACGGTTCATGAGCTTTGCCAGCACTCCCACAATTTTACTCAATGACAACTACTCTCCTGCTGCCGATTAAGGCTAATTTTTTCTAGAGGTCCTGAGCTGCAACTTCCAACCTACTCACTACCTTATATGCTCTCCAAACTCTGCTTAGCTTCCTAGTTTCTCGGTGTTGCGTGAGACGAAGTCTGTTGGATGCCGAATTCGTACCGAAAGCCACTTGGTCTGTGACTGTGCTATGCAAAATTCTCCTGGGTTATACCCATACAGTCTTTATTGCTTAGTGGAGGTACAAACTAAGATACATAAGAGTTGATAACTGATGACTTTATATAATTTTATTGCATTTCAATTGCACGTGATGAAATGTCTGTCTAATACACGATTCTTTTTGGCATAGATTCATTTAACTATTAGCCCATAGAAAATCTGCTATTGAGATATGTGTACGCCGAATGTTCAAAATTTGCCTATGCTCAAATAATAATAATATAATAATAAAAATAATGTACTTGATAAAGCGCCACAGAGAACTTAATCTCTTTCTAGGCGCTTTACATTTGCTGCAAAGGGAAGTGCAATTAAATGGTAAGTAAAATCATTCTTGAAAAATAAACAAAATGAATACCATAGTTAGGGGTGACATGCACAGGGTCAGCATGCAAATGTGGTTAGTGGCAGCATGCACAGTGTCAGCACGCATAAGCACGTGAAGGACGAATCACAGGGACCACTATATGCTGTCCTAAATAGGTGTGTTTTTAAGTTCCTTTTAAATGTGGTCAGGTCAGGGGATGTTCTGACGCAGGTCGGGAGGGAGTTCCAGGCTTTGGGAGCATAGGAACTAAATGCACGGTCTCCAAAGGATTTGAGGTTTGTACAAGGTATTTTTAGACCGTTGAATTCCGAAAAGCGGGTGATACGATGCTTGGCCTGATGGGGTAGTATATCTGACAGATAGGCTGGAGCCATAGAATGAAGGGACCTAAAAGTAAGCGACAAAACCTTAAAGTCAATCAGTTGCTTGACTGGTAGCCAGTGCAGGTCGGCGAGAAGTGGAGTAATGTGGCAACTGCGAGGCTCACGACAGACAAGCCTAGCTGCGGAGTTGTGCACCAGCTGATAGCACATGCTGGTAGGCCAGTAAGCAGTGAGTTGCAGAAGTCGAGACGAGATGTCACGAATGCATGGACCAACTTAGATGTGGTATCCTTATCTAAACAAGCCCGAATTTTAATAATATAATGAAGCTGAAAATAGGCAGATTTGACCATGGAGCTGATATGGTCGTCTAACGCGAGGTCGCTTTGGAATATGACACCTAGATTTCGAGCTGATTCAACAGGAGATATGCTGGCAGAGCCAATTTTGAGCGTCAGCCTTTTCAATTTGTGAATCACACTGGGTTTGCCCATAACTAATAAGTTAGTTTTATCATCGTTAAGTTTTAGAAAATTTGCTGCCATCCATGTGCAGATGTCAACAATGCATGCAGCAAGTGAGTTGAAAGAATTTGAGGTGCTCGAAGGCTGGGAGGGATCAAAGCAAAGGTACAAATGAGTGTCATCCGCATAGAAGTGAATGTCTAGATTGTGCTTGGCAATCACATCAGCAAGAGGTAGAGTATAAACCGTGAAAAGAACCGGACCTAGCACGGCGCCCTGAGGTACTCCATATTTCACAGGTACTTCAGATGATCTTTGTCCATTCACGTCAATACTCTGGAGTCTCCTACTGAGATAGGATCTGAACCACTGCAGAGCAGTGCCAGTGATGCCCAGGCGAGATGAGAGGCGCTCTAGAAGAACATTGTGATCGATCGTGTCAAAAGCTGCCGAAAGATCGAGCAAAACAAGCAGAGACACTCTACCCATGTTAGCATTCTTAAGTAGGTCGCTGTATACCCTAAGCAATGCTGACTCTGTGGAGTGATTAGCTCTAAAGCCGGACTGAAACTTACTAGCAAATAAAAAGGTTTACTACGAAAAGCACGATGCATGGCCGCAGGCGGTAATATTCATGATATTTTATGCAGGTCACGTTAGTTCAATATGGTTCTTGCCGCTCATGTACGTCTGGTAACAAGTGTCTGGAATTTGGCTTCATTATGTTTTCATTTCCAATTTAGTTGCTATTTGCTGTTAAAGCAGATCTAACGATATTAAGAATTTATTAGTAACTGGTAATGCAATGATGGGTTCACTTAAGAAACTATTGCTCAGTAACGAAGGTCGTTCCTCGTCTCGGTGTGAATACTTATCGGCTGCATGTTACTAGCCGAAAACTTGTTCTAACTGCTTTTTATCTATGCAACATTGTAAGGCAAATGTTTCCCAACGTCAACATTGATGCCAGAGGGGTTATTGGTAAATATTTAAAAAAATGTAGCGACTTCCGTAGGTCTTTCTAACTAAAAGTGGCTGGGTTGTGTTTATTATGTAAATCAGAGACACTGTTAAATGGCGTACGAACCTCTAATTTTCAGCATTAAACAGTGACAACCAAGAATAAGATTCGCAGTAAGTAAATGGTACCGAGGTGAACTGCTCTGTTCAGAACTAATGCATTCGGGAAAGTAAACTTATTTGAAAAATGAAAGAGTTCACCCATCTTGTTATTTTTTCGGGAGATGGAGGGCTTGATTTAGGGCACCAGTGACTGTTTCGACACCGTCCAAGTTAAAGAAGTTCGAGGGTATTTCAACTGCAATGTACATCTAAAGGTAAACAAGGTTATCTTTGGTGTGAACTACATCTCTAATGAAGAGTCTTTTGTAAAGGAAGACATTAAGAATCCATTTTATTCATATAAGATCAAGTTATAACTAATAAAGTTTGAAAAAATACTCCAGAGAATCCATATATATCTTCAAAATTCTGAAATGTCTGAAAATACATTGACCAAGCTTTTTAACTCTCGTTTAAACCTGGCTGAAGACGCTTATCTAGCTTCCATTAGTGAAATTGCCTCTTCCCTAAAAGTGAACTTCAAAACAAATTTCCAGAAAACTTATTTTGATTGATCACATAGTGGTCGAAAAGATATAATTGCTTTTTACACCAGTTTTATTAATATAAAGGTGTGAAAATAATGGCACACTTTCGACTGCGTTCTGGCACATTATTCATTGGATTTGTATTCGGAAAAGTTATAAAAGTTTAAACCTGAAGATTGAGGTTGATGTCTGATATGATCGTCCACGGTAGTTGACAACTACTCTCCTGCTACCGACTATAGGTCATCCTTTACAGCGGTCCTGAGCTGCTACTTCCATGCTACTCACTTATCTCAACTGCTCTCCTGACTCAGCCATGCTTCCCAATTTCCCAGTGTTGCGTGAGACGAAGTCTGTTGGCTACCGAATGGGTACCGAAAACCTCTTAGGCTCCGAGTGAGCTATAGTTAAACTGCAACTATTATGCATTTGTTGAGGACAAGGATCGCAATGCCGAAGAGCTATGGAAGACAACGGCAATAGCAGGTATTGCAAGAGCAGTTTTAGCTCAAAAACTATTGCTCAGCTTTCTTGCTAGTTAATCATCTCGATGTGAGTACTGATAAGGCGTGTGTTGTCAAATCAAAACTTGTCCGAACTACTTTGCAGCTAAACTGTCACCGTACGGAAATTGTTCTCCAGCATCTAAATCCATGTTAAATGATTTGAGGTACAGATTTTCAAATGTATACAAGCCCGAAGCTTTTTCTACTTCTCAGTGGGAGGTTGCATTCATTAGGCTATGCTAAAGAGAGGCGCCTTTTGAATGGATTGCGAAGCTCTAAACCAATATACAGTGAGAATCGAGAACTAGATTTGTTGTCTGTAAACGGTACCTAGGCAAAATGCCCTGATCGGACCCAATGCATGTCCCTCTATTAACATAACCCGTTTTTTTATGAAAGCAGGCTGTATTCTTGCCCATGCTGTGGCCATGCTGTGATAAGTTCTTAACTTGCACAAAAAATAGCTGCTTTATTCTCTACAATAAGGTTACAATATCTGCGAATGCATCAAAACTCTTTTGAAAAGAGCTCGGGTTGTATGATGTAAGGTAGATTATGATTCGTACTGCAGTGTCTTGAAAGTAGATGCTGAGCCTGGATAATTTCGCCAGCATCTAAACGGTCTTTACCCGCCAGACGTCGGTTGGTTTTCTTTAAGGCTGTGTTCGGAGGGAGAGAATGCAGAAATTTGGAACTATCGATCAATAATTCGTTGGCTTTTTGTCCCTGTGGATATCATACTTGCTTCTAGATGTAGTAAACTTAATCTGGGTGAACTTTACCTTAGGTACTGCTTATATTATAATTACCATAGTAAAACTAGATTTTCAATAGCAAAGAACATAAGTAAATAAATAAATAAATTAATATATAAATATAAATACTTTTATACCTACTTGCACAGGCAAGAAGATTTACAGTGTGCACATTTTCCTGTCTGCCTTGGTCATATGCAGCTAGCCTGGCTACGGCGACGACACTGCCCCCACCGATATCCTTACATCGAAATGATCGAACGAAATTTTAGCCGGCGCAAGCTTAGCAGGCTCTGAGCACTAGAGAACCGACGGCGTCTCAAGACGGGAGTCACTAAAACTAACGATTAGGCATTATGCTATCGTATAGCCGAGCAGTGCCAGATCGCACCAACAGCTGCCGGCGGCCTGTGCGACGGAAGCTAATTTTCGCGAGGCCACGAAGGCTCGTCTGAAAGCAATCAGCAGGCAGGCAGCAGCAGCGGCCAGACGCCAACACCGGGCCAAGCTGCGAATTCGCAGCTGAGCACAACAAGGGGAACGCAACCCAACGCCCCGACGCTCGAAGAGCTAGAGCTACTGGCAGCCGAGGACCTACGTTGGTCGTCCTACTCCTCGGCTGACGGCACGAAGCCTGGCCAGCTAGCGATAGAGCAGGGGCTCAGCAAATGCACGAAAGCCCGCCGACGATATGAAGAGGCCGGAAGTGAGAGCCGACTCTCCAGTTGTAGTAGAAGCCTGTACGTTTTTTCCCCACAAAATCCACGTCGTATCCTACGATGTACCCGGATCCGAATGATGAGGAATCGCTATGCTGACTCCGATTAAATGGGCCAACTATCAGCCTTAACCGATTATCCAACATGAACAGTTATTGAGCTTCTCCTCCACGATTGATTTGATCTCATTTGCAGTCATGTGCATTTTGGGAGCTTAGCTAGCGATACATGGAGCACTGCTCCTTCTCTGGGAATGCCTGCAGAGGCAATACGGTGAGAGCTAATATAATGTTTTCTCTTAGCAAATCTCTTTTATGGTTTGAAAGTTACTGATGACAACAGCAAGAATAACTACTTTACAAAAAATGAGTTATTTTGACAAAAGTGCAATCGTTGTGTTCAACTAAGAAAACTGATTGTGGCTAGTCAGACAAACTTTGGCTGTCGTAAGTTTGGCAGCTTGAAACTATTCAAAAAGAGCTGCACTCTGTTCCAATCTAAACCATAATACGCCAGCCAGTTGTCGTACAACACGATAATTATATATTAAGTTTCCAGTACTATCTACCTGCTTTTCAGTGATCTTGCCACATATTCCCCATCATTACTTACTAAAAATCCTAGATTACCGACACAAAAACAATAACCAAAAAACAATCGCACAAAAGCATCTATTTGCAGTTAGGGTTAGGTTTTAAAATTTGACTTTGGTTAAGTACCATAAGCACCCAACAATGTGCTCGGATTGGTGCAACTCACTTTGCCATACAGAGTGGAAAGATAGCTCACTTGATTTCATGATACACCAGTTTACTAACATTACCTTCCAATTATCTATACAAGAAGAGCTGGCTTGAAATGCTTTCCGGCTTCATTGTGATGAATATATCAGAAATAGATTGTTAGTGGCTTAAAAGACAAACTTCAGCCCTGTTTGCCATTTTTGCACCTTCTAGTGTGCTCAGTGCTGCGACATTTATAGCTTCAATCTGTATACCGCGTCTTACTCGAGTAGACGTAAGTTCATTAGGGATGGCAGCTCAAAGTGCCCTAACTTTGTCCCTTAAAGAAAGTAATATTTTAATGTATTCCGATTTTCGGAGACCAATAAAAAACTACAGGTAAACCTCAAGAGTCTGGACCATGAGCTTGCCGGTTTAGCATGGATCACAAACAAGGAGTCGACCTCTAAATGAAAGCCGAGCACTTAGAAGATGGCAGAGACACGTTATCCAGGCTTATTAGAAACAAGCCGTATAAATGCATTCTCTTTTTAAAGATTGGTAACAGTGTGCAAGTAAGAGATTACCACAAGTGAAACCCAACTGTCACAACCGTCGTCATTAGCACATATGAGCTCATCTTTGCACCAGTGTTACTAAAATCATCGACTCAATAGGAATCAGATGTAACCAGAATGATTGAAGGCAATTTGTTGATAGCTTATCAAGGAACCTTGAAATTGCGATTCTCATTACTGAAAAAAAGTAAAAGGTCTTCTGTAGCCTAATATGTGTATGTCGATGATTTTATGAGCAGGTAGCTCCCACTGAATGCTTATATTCATCGGCACATGTATGATTTAATTAATCCTAAAGCCACCATTCGCACCAGAATGCAGCTAAATGATAAACGAGTGCCAGTCTCAATGAGTTATATTCTGGCTCACCTAGTATAATCCAAATCATTAGTTTCCATTGGATTGATTTTCGTTGAAGAAACTTGGATAATTTGAAATTCTGGCGATCCTACAATAGTCGGACGGTGACACAGTAAACATGCTGGTACCTGTATCAAGCTTCTTTAAATGTGCCTGCACACCATGACTAGTTGGCTTACACTTATGGTGTTTTATGAATTTTGTGCATACACCATCTTGAAAGTAACCGAACAAGAAATGTTCATCTCATTATCAGTCATGTGTCTTCTTGCCTCATGTGTTTTGGCAAGTGGAGCCATGTTAATCGCATGGGAGTGCCGGAGCAGGCGACAAGGTGAGCGATAAAGCGATGTTTTTTCTTTAGCAACTCTCGTTAATGGCTTTGAAGGTTTCAGATGGCATAGGCAAGAATAACTACTTAACAAAGAAAACAGTTATTTTGACAGAAATGCTATCGTTGTGTTCACACTTAGTAAAGTGATCGTGGCTCGTTTCACTGGTTCGGCTATGGTACTTTGGCTGTGCTAAAGAATTCCGAATAAGCAGCACTCTGTTTCAATCTAGACCTTAGTACACCAGCCATTGCTTCTATGACATTACAAGTTTTACGCTTTCTGCGTATTCTACCTTCATTTCAATGATCTCACCACCACTTCCCTTTCAATGTTTACTAGCTATCCTATATGAAAAACACACCAACGATGAACGGAAAGCAAACACAATATGAATACTTTGGGTTACCCTTTAGAGTTTTGCTTTGGTTAAGTAGGATGTGAGCCCAATACGTTGCTCGGATTGGTTCAATTCACTTTGCGATACAGAGTATGAATATAGCTCACTTGATTTCAGTATATACCAGCTTTCTAACATTAGGTTTCATTTATCTATAGCAGAAGAGGAGTTGGCTAAGAAAGCTGTCTGGCTTCATTGTGATGCGACTATGTGAAACATAATATTACCAGCTCGAAAAACCCAATTCAGCCTTATTTACTGCCTTCGCATATTCCAGTGTGCTTACTGCAGCGACCTTGATAGCTCTAAATCGTATGGTACGGCTTAGGCGAGTTGACGTAAGTTCATTAGGTAATGGCAGATCAAAGTGCACCGACTTTTACCCTTCAAGGAATCAATACGTTGCTGCATTCCAATTTTCGAAGACCGATGAAAAACTTCAGGTGAACCTATTAGCATCTCTCTGTAGCAGCAGTGAATTTAAAATCTGCAGAGCATGTAGGTCTCACAGAGCTCCCACCTACTTTTCAAAATGATCACTACAACTTGAAGAGCCGAGAAACTTATTTGCAAGAGCGTATATTTGCCTCAGTGTTTTCAAAGCATCTGGAAACCTAAAAGAACTGGGTTTAGTTGTCAAATTTCTTTCGTAGTTTCCATTCCTTGGGACTACAGCCGCTTTCGCCCGTTTCACGTTTGTGAGTTACTTGCTTCTCGTTTCCAAAAGCAGACGCCAGCTGACTGAAACTAAGACACACAATGATAAAGGAATGGCTAACATTTGCAGACCATATCTACAGTTCAATTTTTTTCTAAAGAGTTCAAGTTCGGGAACAAGGGAATCCGACGGCCAGTGGACAAGAATAACATAAGAGGTGAGACCAGACAACCGGATGTGTTCGGGCGTGATGTTCCTGCGAGGTTCGCCCATTATGTATAACGTATCATAAAGTAGCAAATAAATATTTACATTATTAATTAATGAATTACTGAGTTATTAGATAACACTTTGACATTAAATTCTACACTGTTATCTGTAAGTAGCTTAAGCTCATAGGTCAACACTACATCTACGATCAGGGATTGGAGCCAAGACGCATCGTGAGATTCAAATTCAAGTACTTAAGCTGCATTTAAAACCGAATAAAAGCAAACTCTCGAATTCGGTATTCACCGGAATAATGTAGGACAAAGATATATTTCTGTCATCACTTCAATGCCAGTGAGTCTGGACCGTAAGCTTGCCGGCTCAGCATGGATCCCAAACAAGGAGTAGACCACTGCATGAAAACCGAGCAGTTATGAGATGGCAGAGACGCGTCCAGGCTAATTAGAAGCAAGACGTATACATATGTAAGAAGGTGAATGAAATGGTAACAGTGTGCAAGTCAGAGGTTACCGCAAGTGAAACCCAACTGTCACCGCCTTCACCATCAGCACAGATGAGCTCTGCTTAGCACCGATGTTGGAAAAATTATCGTTCCATAGGAATCGGGTGTAACCAGAATGATTGTAGGGTCTTCGTAGACAGCTCATCCAGGGACCTTAAAGCTGCAATTCTCATTACTGAAAATTAGTAAAAGTTCTCTTCTAGCTAAATAACTGGACGTCGAAGATTTAAGTTGCTCCCACTGGGTGGTTATATTCATCGGCACCCATATCGTTTAACTAATCTTACAGCCGTCATTCGCATCAGAATGCAGCTGAATGGTAAAATGAGTGCCAGTCTCAACGACTTATATTCTGGCTCACCTAGTAAAACCCGAATCATTAGTTTCCGTGGGATTGATTTTCGTTCAGGAAACTTTGATTATTTGAAATTCTGGGGACCCTGGAGGAGCCTGACTGTGTCCTGGTAAAGAGGCGTGTAAAGTATCAAGCTTCTTTAAGCATGCTTGCACACCCTGACTAGTTGGCTTACGCTTATGGTCTTTTATGCATTTTGTGCATACGCCATCTTGCAAGTAACCGAACTCAATTTGTTATCTCATTTTCAGTTATGTGCGTTTTTGGTGTATACATTATTACTTCGGGAGCCATGCTGATTGCATGGGAGTGCCAGAGGAGGCAATACGGTGAGCGACAACGCTGTGTTTTCCTTTAGCAACTCTTGCTTCTGGCTTTGAAAATTACTGATCACATAAGCAAGTATAACTACTTATCAAAGAACAGAGGTCTTTTGACAAAAAGCAATCGTTGTGTTAAACTTAGAAAAGCAATGTTGGATAGTCAGACTGGTTTTGGCTGCCGTAGATTAGGCAAAGTGAAACCATTCAAAATGGGCAGCACTCTGCTGCTATCCAGAACTTAAAAGCGTAGCAACTTCTACTACACAACAATTATATTAAGCTTCCTGTACAATCTATCTTTTTTCTAGTTATCTTGCCAGCACTTTACTTTGAATGTTTACTAGCTATCCTAAATGAACCACACATTATCGATATATGCAAAGCAAACACACAAATGTATCCATTTGCAATTAGGATTACACATTAGAGTTTTGCTTTGGTTACGTACCTTAAGCACCCGACAATGTGCTCGGATTGGTTCAACTCACTTTGCTATGCAGATTGGGATGATGGCTCACTTGATTTCATGATACACAGTTTACTAATATTAACTTTCAATTATCTATAACAGAATAGCTGGCTAAGAAAGCTTTCTGACTTCATTGTGATGGATATATCAGAAATAGATTGCTAGTGGCTTAAAAGACCAACTTCAGCCCTATTTACCATTTTTGCACCTTCTAGTGTGCTCATTGCAGTGACATCTATAACTTTCATCTGCATGCCACGGCTTACTATAGTAGACGTAAGTTCAATAGGGCATAGCAGCTTAAAGTGCACCGACTTTTACCCTTAAAGAAAGTAATATTTCAACGGATTCCAATTTTCGGAGACCAATAAAAAGCTACAGGTAAACCTCAAGAGTCTGGACCATGAGCTTTCCGGTTTAGCATGGATCACAAACAAGATGTTGACCTCTGAATGAAAACCGAGCACTTATGAGATGGCAGAGACACTTTGTCAAGGCTTATCAGAAGCAAGCCGTATAAATGCATTCTAAGGTTGTTAGCGATTGGTTACAGTGTGCAAGTCAGAGATTACCACAAGTGAAACCCAACTGTCACCGCCTTCACCATCAGCACAGATGAGCTCGGCTTAGCACCCATGTTGGTAAAATTATCATTCCATAGGAATCGGGTGTAACCAGAATGATTGCAGGGTCTTCGTAGACAGCTCATCTATGAACCTTTAAGCTGCAATTCTCATTACTGAAATATAGTAAAAGTTCTCCTTTAGCTAAATAACTGCACGTCGAAGATTTAAGTTGCTCCACTGGATGCCTATATTCATCGGCACCAATATCGTTGAATTAATCTTACAGCCTTCCTGTGCATCGGAATGCAGCTGAATGGTAAAGCAAGTGCCAGTCTGAACGACTTATATTCTGGCTCACCTAGTAAAACCCAAATCATTAGTTTCCATGGGATTGATTTTCGTTCAAGGAACTTTGATAATTTGAAATTCTGGGGACCCTAGAGGAGTCGGACTGTCACACGGTAAATAGGCATGTACCTGTATCCAGCTCCTTAAAACGTGCATGCACACCGTGACTAGTGTGCTTACGCTTATGGTCTTTTATGCATTTTGTGCATACGCCATCTTGAAAGTAACCGAACTCAATTTGTTATCTCGTTTTCAGTTATGTGCGTTTTTTGTGTATATATTTTGGGAACAGGAGCCATGCTGATCAGATGGGATTGCCTGAGAAGGCGATTCGGTAAGCCATAATGCTGTGTTTTCCCTTAGCAACTCTTGTTTATGGCTTTGAAATATAATGACATCAGCAAGTATAACTAATTATCAAAGAACGGAGTTATTTTGATAAAAAACAATCGTTGTGTTCAACTTAGAAAAGCAATCTTGGATAGTCAGACTGGTTTTGGCTGCCGTAGATTAGGCAAATTGAAACCATTCAAAATGGGCTGCACTCTGCTGCTATCTGAAACTTAAAAGCCCAGCCAGTTCTTCTACAACATGACAATTATATTAAGCTTCCTGTACAATCTATCTTCTTCTTAGTTATCTTGCCACCACTTTACTTTGAATGTTCACTAGCTATCGTAAATGAACAACACATTATCGATATACGCAAAGCAAACACACAAATGAATCCATTTGCAATTAGGGTTACACATTAGAGTTCTCCTTTGGTTACGTACCGTAAGCACCCAACAATGTGCTCGGATTGGTTCAACTAACTTTGCGATGCAGAGTGAGATGATAGAGCACTTGATTTCATGATACACAAGTTTACTAACATTAACTTTCAATTATCTATAACAGAATAGCTAGCTAACAAAGTTTTGTGACTTCATTGTGATGGATATATCGGAATAGAGTGCTAGTGGCTTAAATGACCAACATCAGCCTTATTTACTATTTTTGCACCTTCTAGTGTGCTAACTGCAGCGAAATTTATAGCTTCAATCTGTATGCCACGGCTTACTCAAGTAGACGTGAGTTCATTAGCGGATGGCAGCTCAAAGTGCACCGACTTTTACATTTAAAGAAAGTAATATTTCTATGGATTCCGATTTTCGGAGTCCAATAAAAAGCTACAGGTAAACATCAAGAGTCTAGACCATAAGCTTGCCGGTTAAGCACGGATTACAAACAAGGTGTTGACCTCTGAATGAAAACCGAGCACTTTGAGATGGCAGAGACACTTTGTCAAGGCCTTTTAGAAGCAAGCCGTATAAATGCATTCTAAGGTTGTTAAAGATTGGTTACAGTTTGCAAGTCAGAGATTACCACAAGAGCAACCCAACTGTCACCGCCATCGCCATCAGCACAGATGAGCTCTGCTTAGCACCGATGTATGTAAATTTATCGTTCCATAGGATTCGTGTGTAACCAGATTGATTGAAGGGTCTTCGTAGACAGCTCATCCAGGAATCTTGTCTCTCATTTTTCATTTAATCGCAGCATTTAAGTGGAGCACAGTTGTAGAATAGATCAGGGGCAGTGCCCTTAATTTAACGAAACGACTGCCAGCATTAGTTAGAGATAAATGCATGGCCTCATATGAGCAGCAAGCAGCTAGTCTTCTCAAATGCTTCGGCGACGATCAGACCTAACAGTAAGCACATATTGCCCATAGGACACCTGTTCAATATATGTATACTCTGTATTACGAGGCTAAGTAACTGCTGCTCAAGGGAGGCACAAAGAGACAAAATGCAATGGTTGTGTTCAACTTAAAAAAGCAATTGTAACTCTTCAGACTGGCTTTGGCTAGCGTAAGTTTGGCAGGGTGAAACTATTCAAAAAGAGTGAGTTCTCTGTTCCAATCAAGACCTTAATACGCAAGCCAGTGCTTCTATAACACGATCATTCTTTTGCGCTTCCTCTGCCATCTACCTTCTCTTCAGTGATCTTGTCACCATTTCGCTTTCAATGATAGCTTGCTACCCTAAATTAACAACACAAATAATAGAGAAAATTAAACGTGCAAATAAATCTATTTGCAATTAGGGTTACAGAGTTTTGCTTTGGTTAAGTAAAACAAGAGCCCAATAATTTGCTTGGATTGGTTTAAATCACTTTGCAATTCAGAGTAGGGAGATAGCTCACTTGATTTCCTGACATACCAACCAGCTTTCTAACATTAAATTGCAGTTATCTATAGTAGAAGAGTTGGCTAAGAAAGCTGTCTGGCTTCAGTGTGATGCTAAAAAAAGAAATAGAATATATGTGGTCACTTAAAAGATCAAATTTTGCCCTATCTTCCTTTTCTTGCATCTTCTAGTGTACTCACTGCAGCTACAATGATAGCCCTGAAAGGTGTGCCACGGCTTACTCGAGGAGACGTAAGTTCATTAGGTGATGGTAGCTCAAAGTGGACCGACTACTGCCCTTACAGAAGGCAATAGGTGTGCTATATATTTCACTGCATTCTCCACTTTTGCAGCTTCGTTGGTTGTACCCAATGTACAACTACAAAATTCGACATTTTTTAAAGCTATATCTTCTGACATTTACACATTCATTATTCGCTTGCTTGCACGTTGAGCTTAGCACGGTCAGGGTTTACAATACTGATTGAAGAGGCAGGCTTGACTCTGCTGTCACGAGCTGAGATGCAAGCTTGTTAATGATACTGCTTCATCATTAAATCCACTTTCACATCTAGACTTCGTTTTCATTTTGCCATTCGTTATTTAAAATGTACTATGCATGGTGATAAGCAACCCAAAAATCCGGTACATGGCTGTTATCAGAAAACTACGTTAGACTTGAATGTCATTTTTAAGCATGCCACGTTAATTCAGACGTAAAAGTTTGAAGTTATGATGTTTCTTGTTTGCTTATAGGAACTTGAGACCTTGAAGGTCAGAGATTTTCGATAACGAATGCAGAACTAGAGGTAAATGTAGTAGCGTCTCTGCATACTAGCTGTCAAGTTCATATCTACAGCATGCATTGGTCTCACTGAGCTCCCTCCTACTTCCAAAGTTTTTCTGCTAGACCAAAACAAGTACAGCGACTCTTTGCCACCAGCATTTTCACCACAGTGTTTTCAAAACATCCTAACTCAGAAATATACCAAGTTTTGTTACCATATCTTAGAGTTTACCTACTGTGGGACCACAGCCACTTTTGCTCATTTCCCATGCTTGTGTGCTAGTTTTCAAAAAGCAGATGGCAGCTGAGTGAGAGTTAGAAGCATTGTGATAATTTCATTAATAACCTCAGTAGACCATATCTACCCTTGACTTCTTTCAGATGGATTCAATACCAGTTCAGGAAGAGTACGAAGAAAGTGAACTCTTATAAATGTGTGAAAACCAGTCAGTCGATTGCTGATTGATGATCTCACAGCAATTTAGTTTAGTTGCTGTAGCACACTGCCTAGAAAGTCAGCCGACGAGCAACACCAGAAGTTTATTTGAATGAGCACCGAGCAGGGGAATGTAGAACTGTCGTCCTGCTGACGTTCATTCTCACCCGAGCTTCAGCAGCCAGCAGCTCTGGATCGCTTCGCTCTGATAAGTTAGTCTGTTGCTTGTGCCTAGCAGTAAGAATGCTTACCTCTGGTTGGCTAAATATACCGTGAATCAGATTACCCGTGACTCAGAAGCAAAATGATAAACTTATAGCTTACTGCAGTAGACCGTATATACCCCTTACTTCTTTCAGATTACATCAACACTGCTCGTTCAGGAAGAAGCGAGCGGGAAAGGAAGTGAAAGAGTATAATAAACGTGTGAAAACCAGAGATCCTACTGTTGACTGGGCATGATCTCCCAGCAGTTCAGTTTAGTTGCTGTGGCCCACTGCTATGAACATAAGCCGACGAGCAAAACCAACAGTTTATTCGACTATACATTTCGCTAGCATTGGTTCAGATTACTTCGTTATTAAAAGTAGCAAGGTTACTCACTTGATTTCGTGACATACCAACTTTTTAGCAGTAAATTTAAATTATTTATGAAGGGAGAGCTGGCTAACAAAGCTGTCTGACCGCATTGTGATTCTAATATGAGAAATTGAGGATTAGTCTCTCGAAAGACCAACCTCAGCACAATACACTTGTTTGCATCTTTCAGTGTGCTCACTGCAGTGTCACTAATAGCTCCACACCGTGCATTATTTTTAGGTGTGGACGGTTACGGTCATTAGGTAATGGCAGCTCAAAGCTCACTGACTTTTTCCTCAAAGAAGGCTACGCATGTACACCATTTACAGTAAATTATTGATTTCAGCAGCTGCGTTGGTTGTACCCACTATTTAACTAAAAGATTCGATGTCATTTTAAAGTTAAAGCTTCTGAATTTGAAGCATTTATTCTTCGATCGCTTGCATGCTGAGCTTCACCATCTTAGGGTTTCACCTTGCTGGCTGCAGAGGCATGCTTTACTATTCAGTTACTCAACGTATCGTGTCTCTCAATTTGAAGCTATTTCATATGCTAATTAATACATATGCAATACTTTATGGGATATCTACACTCTGGACTTACTTCGGCCGTTCATGTATTGCGTCTTGCAATATGATGCTGACCGGCGAAACGTTTGTTTTCCTGTAGCTACGAATGACAATATGGCAAAACCTCGTAACTGGTCTTACTATTGTAGAGGGACGCACAAGCTTTTCGAATTCTCAATTTCTCAAATGCCCGAGAAACCTTGTTATTTCTAATCATTGCTAAGACTTGTGTAAATGCATTTTATAGCCTCATGAATCAAAATTAACTTCCATTTGACCAAAGCAATAGGTCCTAGGCGTCGGAACTTACAACTTGTAAGTGGCTATGCCTTTCAGAGAAAGCTTATGGTCTTGGGTTGCCTTGACATTTGAAAACTGCGCTGACTTTGAAAGTACGCAAAGTGATAAGGCAGTAAAATTGGTAACTCACTTCGAATGATCAAGGGCATGCATGACTTTAAGCCCGACACATAATGAAAAGGGCAAGGATAGACGTCAAGTTGTTGTAGGAAGCTATATGTACAGAGTTCATTGTAGAAGAGCCTTTCCCATTACATCTTCCCACAGCTTACCAGAACAAAGTTTCACTCAATCCAATCCGTAAATAATAATAGAAGACATTATATTCAGTTCATAGCTAGTTCCTTGTAGTTGGACTGAATGACTACTAAACCTCTCTAGGAAAGCCACTGCAGGACATTATGCATATAAACTACGATGATTTGCGTAAATGTCTCAAAATCCTAGCTGATTAAACAGCCTCTTTTTGTATGGCGACAAAAGAGCCTTTACGGCTATCACCACCGCTTGCAGTGGCGATAAAGGATCGCCCACCGCAGGAATCGAACCCACGACCTCGGAACCGAGGTCGTGAAAGCAACCGCCTTACCTAGTGTGACATCACGGCTCACCAATACGATGACTGGAGGCTCGGCGAGCAACACTTTGAGATTTAATTTCAAAATTCAGGATGCATCCTTGTAAACTAAACCACCGTAACATGAAGGCTCAATCGTAGAACAACAATGATTCAATTTTAGGGACGGCGAGACTATTGGATGCTGAGGAGCAGATTCGAAGGAGGGTCAATCAGATATCGTGAATGCTTAATAGGTATATAAATATAAAGCTGGATATATAGGATGCTGAATAGCTAGGCTTGTGAAGGAGGGGAGCCGAACTCCTTGTAGAGGATCTTTAAATTAATTAAATACCTGATTTGGAGCAGGTTAAACTTCAGAAGCAGTCAGGCATGGCGACTACTCTTTGAGAGCACAGGCAGTACACAAGGCAAAGTTCACCCAGATCAAGCTAAATACATCTACAAATACTTATGATATCTACAGGGACCAAAAGACAACCAATTATTGATCGGTCGTTTCAAATGTTGCATTGTCTTGCTCCTAATGCAGTCTTAAAGAAAATTCACCGACTCCCTTGGCAGAAGAGGTCAGGCATGGCGACTACTCTTTGAGAGCACAGGCACAGGGAAGTTTTACACCAGCTGCCGATGAACATGAGGACGTGCCTTTAAATTACATAGTCCTGGATTAAAAAATTATAATACTTCAGATGCAAATTCCAAAACCGTCCTAAATATATTTTGAGCTGATGCAATCCTGTGTGGTCATAACCTAATTTAAGATCACAGGTGACTAAAAGCAGGTGGTGTCGACGGCAGGAAAAACGCGCCCTTCAATGACAAATTGCTTTGGAATGGCACAGTATGAATAGAAAAAAATTATCACAGTGATAATAAATAAACCAACGTTGATTTTGACATCCTTCAATTTTAGGTTAGCCCAAAATTAGAATTTGATTACGTCAAGCTCAGTGTCAGTGTGATGGTGGCCAAGGAAGTGGTAATATAATTGAAAACAAAGTCCAGGACATAAATTATCACAAGAGCAGCCACAAGATTTTCATTGTCTTCATCTGCGATTCAAAATTGGCTCTGCTTTGTCAGATTGGGCGGAAAATAATTGATGTAATCAGAATCATATCTAACCAGAATATTTGGTGTGTCTTCATCGATAGGTCATCTAGGAAGCTCAGAGTCGTGCTGCTCCTTACTGAGAAGTGGTACATGTCATACTGTGTCTCATTTCTCCCACTTTAAAGAGCTTCGCAACCTTGTCGATTGCTTTTTTATGGGTAAGTTCATCAGGGAAATCACCAGAACTTTTAAAATGGCTTCATCACAAACGGATCTCAAAGGCAGCTTTATCGAGTTTTTTTTGGTTGAACTTTAGACGTAAGACTAGCATGGCCGGGAAAATGAGCACAAGTAGGAAATACTAGCCTCAGCTGAGTACTCTGTGGGGAGAAGCAATGTCAAGTTAAAACCAGTGGTTGACTCTCAGAAGGTGTGCTACTACTGCTCATCAGATTATGCCTGTGGTGAAACTATTTCAGAGCTCTGGACAAAAAACATGAGCTTTCAAGTGAATCCATATGTTCTTTGATAGATTACTGTGGCTCAAAGGTGTCAGATTTGTTCCTGATAAAGGGAAAATTCATTTTTGGTGTTTAGCAGTAGACAAATGACTTCTGGCTGCTCTCTCTCATTTCAAATTACCGAAGTTATTCATAACGAGTGTTATGTGCTGTATATACGTTACTATATATTAGTTGCCGTTCATACGTTACCAAGGATGTTGCCAAGGACCACTTGGTAACGTACCGATGTAGAAATTGTGTTTTCCATCTACTGTTCCGTGCCAAATAAAAAGTTTAGGAATAAACTTATAGTGAAATACTAGGTCATTAACGATTTTTATGAACACCGTCACAAGCGTTCTAAATGCTGTCATCACCCTTTAAAGCAGTCATAAAAGATCTCCAACCAAGGGATTCAAACCCACAACCTCCGGACTTCGGCCTGGAAAAGCAACCGCCTTATCTAGTGTGCCATCAAGGCTCACTAACAACATACGGAGACCTCCAACTACCAAGCACTGTCAGATGACCAAATTAATATTCATTACTGCCTTTCAAAAGGATAATTTGTAGGAATCAGTCCCTACGATCACGGTTCACATTCAAGTTAAGCTTCAGCAATTTCTATGACTTCAGGCGATGCTTTCTCTGAGCTTCCACATTGTGACCACGTGAGAAAATTCACTTTTGAATAGTAGCATAACGTAAAGGGTTTCATGCCAGCTTACCCATGTGACCTGAATAAACATTTTGCACTTGAAAGCCCAAGTAGAGCAGAACCGAGTCATCAATGACCACACATCCAGGTGCTTATAATAATAATAATAATAATGCACTTGATAAAGCACCCTCAGAGAATTTAATCTTTCTCAAGGCGCTTTACATTTGCTGCAAAGGGAAATGCAATTGAGTGGTGAGTAAAATCATGCTTGATAAATAAACAAAATGAGTAATATTGTTATGATTAAATCCATCCTCCAAATCAAATTGAGGCCATATATCTAAATTAGGGATGGAATAAATGCTTTTATTTTGGGGTTATTACGGCTTGCCAGCTAAACTAATAATATCCATTTCACAGAATTGCAAATTACTTCTAGTTTTCTATTTATGAATCAACTGTAAAAGCGATGAAATATTGAATTTATCAGAAGCAAATTAACCAAAGGTAGCTGTGCATTTCTGCCCATGCTCATCCGCTTAATACATAGCTCAGAGGATCGTACAAATGGCCATTACAAATTACGGTTAAGAATCGATATAGATTGAAATATGTCACTAAGCATATAATGAGATTGCTTTCACAATTCAAACTTTATCAGGACATCAGAAGGCTATCAACGATGTTCCCTCTCATGTCGCACTCGTAAGTTGAACCTGAGACCTCTGTAACTTTCCATTTTAGCTCTGAAAAGCATGGTACCTGTGAAAGGGATCTCGAAATCATTGTAAAAGCAGCAATTTTTGCCTCTCCATTCTCTCAGTTAAACTCTTGACGGCTGATCTGCTTTAGGGTTATGATTAGGAGCTAGTGGACGCCAAAGTTTTAGTTATTCAAGTCGCAAACCCATTTACCTGCGACACAATCTGTCAAGCTAATCACCTTATCGGCCTCAGCCAAATCCGTAACTAAAAGCACACGCGTTCCTTACGTTGTGCATAATTCCGAATCTTCCATTCTTACTTTCGTAGCTTGAGCAATGTGCCTTTGCAATCTGTGATTGAGCGATGTGCCCTTGCTATCTGTGATGAATTATATTAGCTAATGAGCGACTTATGAAACCAGTTACACGTTTCTGCTGTGGTGTAGAGAATAACAAGAATTGTCTCTATAGCAACCGCTTAGTCTACACCCGCTTCTATAGTTAACTATCAGTTACATATTAAGCAATCGAGCCACTGTAAAGATACCTGTCATGGTAGGCTGGGCGAAGCATATGATAGCAGCGACCCAATTTTCTGCAAGTATATTTCTACAAATCACAGCCAAAACGGTTCGGGGCGCCGTCGAAGTGAGTCTGTTCTTACCTTTGAGCCACTGATGCTAAGGCCTGTGATCACAAACTGACTTTGCCCGCGACATTGGCTGATTGCATATTTAATGCTGTGCCAAAAGCTGTACGATCTTTGGACCGGATATGGACCGCCGTCTGAAACTCTGTTACCAGCAAATACTTCTTCAATGTGGTGAACAATCTGGTGAGAGTGGTGTGTTCCTTAACAAAGTAATCGTGTAGGCACTCTAACTTATGCCGAAGCTCAGGATGCATGCTGTAGACTTTTAAATACTCGTAGATTGTCCTAAAACAGTCAAATTAATGGCTAGAGTGTAGGTGAATGATCTACGGATATGGGCTAGAGTACAGATGCTCTTGCTCTATGGATATGATAATAGTATGGTGGCTTCTCACACAAATTCATTTGGTGGGAAACTCAAAAATATACCTTTACAATGTGTCCGACCAACGAATATTTTGCAAATCATTTTTCAAATGAATTATAATGAAAGCTGGTATCACTGAGTTAAACCTAGGTAGCTGAGCTTAATAACATAAATCTCTCGCATGACATTTAAAAACAGCATAAGGCATAGTAATATTTCGAAGCTCTACAGGCGTGATCTAACTTTTTCATTGTAGCCATTTCTCTTGGAATCCGTTCAGGGCCCCTTAAAAGGAAAGAATTGATAATAGTTCTCAACCTTATTTGCATCGATAAGTTTGCAAACGTAGCCAAAATGTTAGGATTACCGTTCCTTTTCTATCATACTAACTTAATAACGACATGCAATGAACTTGATATACAATGAAACAGGTTTTTTACTCGCGCCTCATTGTAGGGTATACAGGGATACCCAAAGGTGTGCAGGAAATCTAAATCTGTGAACACTATAAAATGGGTCTCTTATGCACTAACAGACTGTGTTCATAGTATGCAAATCAAGCGGGAGGGAATTCCCACCTTAAAGCTAATATGAACTTCCGTTATTTGGATTACTAAATACGTCACTATGGCTTCGTTTAGGACAATGAACGATTAGGGCATGTGAAAGCTGCTAGGTGAAGGATAAAAAACTGCAAATAATCTATCGTATGACATCAAAATCGGTCATTCCGGACCCGTAGATGGTTCCATGAGATCTACTACATGACATGCCTAGTGCACATTTGATTTATGCATTATTCCTTCAAACTTGTTAGTAATGATCTCAAGTGAACAGAAACAGAGAATATAGATTTCGGTTACATCAGAACAGTGGCTTGTCATTGGCATTTTCACACACTTCCCACATGTTCTGTAAGTCTTAATAATTCCCATTTGCTATGCTAAGATTCTTTCGACACTTTACATTCTGTGTAAGGTCAATTATATAGATGACACTGTTGCTACGTGAAGACACAATGCAATGATATCATAAGATATATATGATCGCAATCACACTGTATATGAGTAATCAACTAAATCTGTATATAATACTGATATTACCAGAAGGTGTTTGAGGAGAGCCAGCTGGAACAGCTGTAATTCTCCAAAAGCGTTCTTTTTTTTCTGCTGAACATCATACAAGTAAATCTGCACTCACGTATTACCATCGGCTTCTTCTAGCATAAACTAAAAAGACGTTAGCTTGGCTGGAACTTTAACCCTTTTCCCAGACAACACATTTTTGCCTGATAAATACACTCAAACGGCCCTTGCGACTTCATTGGATTCGTCTCCGAGTCTCGTCACGAGCACCACAACTCAAAGGCCAAACGTTTCACGTTTTATTTACGTTATGTTACGTTATTTATAACGTTCTTTGGATTTTATTATTATTATTATTTTAATTCGGGTATTTTAGATATACCTGCAGAAATGCATAATGACTACACTTGTATGTGTGTATCCAGAATTTTTAACGTAATAGTACGACATTTCATGAGCACCCAAGGCATAGCATCCCAGAACTATATATATATATATCTTCTGACGCACTGTTAACGTCATAAAAAGGAGCCAGTTACGTTTACATAAGAAAAACTTACTTGTATGCGTGTGTTAGATTTTGTTAATGCAGTTGGGTGCAGGTTGTTTGGGTCAGCTGTACCTTATGAGCCAACTTTTCCCACCGAAGTTTCTGAAGGAGGGCAGCACGCACTATCTTTGACTTCTTAATACATTTTATGATATTCTCTGGGGCCAGGGTCGTTCATCTTAAACACTAGCATCCCCATGCACCCTGCAATTGTTAAGACACAGCCTGCAGTTTTGATCATTTAATCTCCAGGCTTGCCACTGCCCACACATGTACTCAGAGACGACACCCGTGCTAGCTTGGATTAGTACGACGGATTGCCTATCACTAGGACAGCCAAAAACATATTCCTATATCTCAAAGTGGTTCCTGACAACTGCTGAATCGTTTTCAAATTCCCAACGGACTCGTGATACGATGAATCAAGCTTCGAGAGTAAATGTTAGCAGCTGTTAAAACAATTTTCTCAAAGATTGTAGCAACTGGATTAAATAGAGCTAACTGGAATGAAGCCGCAGCAAACGCCACATCGTTGCAGGAGAAGGTCATAGTGCAGTGAAAGTTCAGTTTCATATTCTCACACCCGGTGGCTACTATATACAAAACCCTTGAACTTGACTCTGGCGACAGCATAGATCATAAAACAAGCCATTAAGACACCGCGTAGTTACAAGTACTTAGATAAAATAAACAAATCCTAGCTGATTTATCAGCCTCTTTTTGTATAGCGATAGAAGAGACTTTACGGCTATCACTAGTGCCTGCACTGGTGATCAAGGATCGCCCACCACAGGAATCGAACCCAAGACCTCCTGAACCAAGGTCGTTAAAGCAACCACCTTACTTAGTGTGCCATCACGGCTCACTCTGGACAAACTCTACTCTTTAATTGTTCAGGCATGCTAGAGGTTTGTCCCCTTAGCATTAGATAGCCGAATGTCATCGCCAGCACCACCGAAGCCAGCACAGACAACTTCGAGTGCAAGGAGACTACATACCGGTTTAATAAAATATGAGTCACGAACACAGAAAGGGAGAAAATGCAGCTAGAACGGTAGATCAGCATTATATCGCAAGAACACCTTCACGAACAAACATACGCACATAAGCGCACACACACATCGAAAGCTGCTCCTCTACACGAGCAGCTCTTAGCTTAGAGAAAGTCACGTCGGATAAAAGCCCGAGGGAGGGCAGAGAGGACGACACAGAGACACTCCTTAAGTAAAACAGCTCAGAGCTAGTGGGCATACCTTACTAGCTCCTTAGTAAGGAAGTATTTTGCCTTAACGGCACCATCTTTGCGATCGTCGTGCACTTGCAAATCGACATCAGTAGAAGATGCACGTACAAAAGACGCGTGCAAAACTTGGGAGAGATAAAGACTTACGTGGTGCTGAAGCAGGAAGCAAGCACAGCAAACGGTGTCTGCAAAGCTATATATACTTTTCATTTGTTGCAGTTTATGGATCGGCAGGCACTTCACACAAGCCATAAAGTCGACATTAATTACGTAATTCAGGATTCCCATGTACCTGTACATTTGTATAGCTGGAGTAGCTTGAGTAACTGCGGCACTATTCACTATTTAGTGCTGCTTTTATCCTAAAAGCCTGCATAATCCAGACACCCAACTGCATTAACAAAAATTTAACACACTCATACAAGTAAGTTTTTCTTATGTAAACGTAACTGGTTCCTTTTTACGACGTTAAGAGTGCGTCAGAAGATATATATATATATATATATATATATAGTTCTGGGATGCTATGCCTCGGGTGCTCATGAAATGTCGTACTATTACGTTGAAAATTCTGGATACACACATACAAGTGTAGTCATTATACATTTCTGCAGGTATATCTAAAATACACGAATTATAATAAGAATAATAATAAAATCCAAAGAACGATATAAATAGCGTAACATAACGCAAATAAAACATGAACCTAAGCAACATCGATCCCTCAGCAGACCTTGATCTCTATTCCAGCTCATGACAATTTGCTACAAGAGAGTTAATACCCAACGGTAACAGTAAGTAACTACTGCTGCTACTACTAATAATAATTACATACTTGATAAAATACACTCATAGAACTGCATATCTTTCTGGTCGCTTTACATTTGCTTCAGACGAAACATGATCGAATGGTTAGTGGCAGCATGCTCGATAAACAACAAGAATAACACGATTAGGGTGACATGCACAAAGTAGGCATTCAAGTGTGGATAGTGGAAGCACGTACAGTGGCAGCATACGTACCCACATAAAGGACGAATCACATGGTACCTTGAAATACTGTCATACATAGGTGCGTTTCTAATTTCTTTTCAAGTGTGGTCATGTCAGAGGATTTCATGACGCAGTTCGGGAGTGAGTTCCAGGTTTTGAGAGCATACGAATTAATATGAGTAAGTAAACACATTCCGAAAAGCTGGTGGTACTGTGCTTAGCCGAGTGACTCAGCAGGTTTGATTGGTAAGCTTTAGACAAAGAACAAAGAGCCCTGAAGCAAGTGACAACACCTTGAAGTCAGTTTGTTGCTTGACAGGGAGCCATTGCAGGTCATGGAGAAGTGGTGTGATTTTCTAACTGTGACCCTCACGAAAGACAAGCCTAGCTGCACAGTGGTGACCAAAGAAGTCTGAGGTGCTGGCGGCTTTCAGATTGTGTTTGCTGCAACAAAAGCTGTTAGTTTGAATTTCAGTGAGGTAAGTAGATGGACAGGTAACAAAAGACAATGCAATGCAATGCTGAGGTTACCTTGCCAACTAAACCACATCTGAAAGAATAGTATGGCGAAACAAAAAGAGTCACCGATTCATCAGGCCTATTAATTTAAGTCTCAAGAGCCTTTGAGAATATTACCTGTTTTCACTGATCATTGTAGGTAGTCCCTCTTTGCAGGACTAAACGACTTGGGTCGTTATCCACAGGCACCTTAAAACAGGGCAAAGGTCGGGCACAATGCCAATCGCAGTCTGGAACATTCATATTAGTTCAGAAGGAATGAGTCAATCTGAAGGTAATTGCAAATAATGAGTAATGCATCAGCTGGCACCTGAGGCCCAATGCTGCAGTTCCTGTGGAGACACTGCAGCCCTAACCTTTGTCTAAATAGCCATCACTTTGAGGATTATAGACATCTGTTGACTTCGATGCAGATTTTATCTAAAGCACAATGCCAAAAGAACCCTACCGGTGTGCCTTATCGTTTCCAAGGAACTCATTTTCCTCAGGGTGTGGAAGCCGCGTCTAACTTCAACAAGAAAATATCTGACTCGTAGCAGCCGTTCTATTCCTTACAAAGCTCACAATTAGTATGGGCACAGGTTACACCACAACTTAGTGACTAGGACATGTATGAGCAATTTTCGCCGTTGCAAACTCCCAGGGTATTTGAGAAGAGAGCACTTCAGCACACAGTGTTTTTGTGCCAATCAAGAGTTTCGTATAGGCAGCTGATGAACCACGTAAGCAAACCTTCGACATCAAAAAGTGGCACCATACAAGCACCAGGGCTAACATGGAATAGAAAAAGGGCAAGCCGATGGCAACAATGAAAAGTAATGACAGCTTTCTCTTCCTGGAGAGGATCAATTTGAACTGGCAAGCATGCCAGTGCTGTGAACGGTCTGGCACGGCCCTCCTAACAAGGTATCAGGAAACCATCGATTTGGCCCACCAACGTATACCACATAGGCAAAAGTGGTCATGATCAATCTTGTGCAAGGACCAGCAGCAACAGCAGGAATAAGGTTATTGAATTCAATAGTCACATCAAGTTTAGATGTCACTCTTAGAGGCTCATCGTTGTATTATGGGTCAATCATGTGAATGGGATATTATGATAACCACTGAGGCATAGAAACACCAACTGGCTCAGTAATTTCATTTAGTCCTAGATATTGTTTCTATACTCCGTGAAGTCCAAATATTATGTTGAACGTTGTCTGTCTCTTAGATAACTACTTTAAGCAACAGTGGGATACTGTTTGGATGCATTAGAAAGCACAGTTACATTTTTAATATCGCAGTTGTTAAACGTAGATCTATTACCAGTATAATCAATATATTTATTGAAAATATGTACTAGAACAATCAACCATCTAAATTTATCAATATCGTTTTCTACAGATAATGTTCTAGGATACTTTAACCCTCAGTTGAAGTTGGTAATTGTCGTATTTTCATATCGTCTAACTTTGTAGTTGAGTTTAATTTCTTTGCTGTCTCCTTTGATACATCTGCAAGAGCACTCTGAATACTTTGTTTAAGAGCATTGCATGGAACCACTAGTCTCATTTTTGACTTAGCAATTTTAAATACTGTCCATGAACCATTAGTAGGATTTTGTGCTGCACCTCTAGTTTGAATTGAATTACATTACTTGCTGCTCATGACACAACTGTAACAATAGCAGTAAAATAATTTCCACCAAAACTTGTTATTTCAAGTGCAAAGGGCATATTATAAATAATTTTGTTCATATCTGCACAAAACATGATAATCTTGAATGCGGAAGTTAAATACTGAATGTACCTGGATAATCCTCCAAAGTATAGGACAATCCTCTTCTGTATACAAACCATTATAGTTAGTTGTTGCCAAAGATGCATGAGGACTTAGGTAAGGATAGCTCAGAGGATTTATAGCATTTCCACCGTTGTTAGCAATAGTGGGATCAAAATCATCCATTAAATCCTCCTCATCTCTTTTCCATCCAGCTGCTGGTCCTTTTGTACGGTTATAATCATTTGGATAAGTAAGTAGACCCATAAGGGGTGAGACTGTACCAGGCCCTTGTGATAATGATACAATTTTTATTTCTTTTGCACCAAGTCTAATTCTCATTGAACTGAACATTCACGCACCCGCATCGTTAACAAAACCAGCAGCAAGATTTCTATTAGGCGGACCATAAACACCACCAGCAGCTGTTTGAGCTTGTCGTTGACCTTTAACTAATAGATAAGCATAAAACAGAAAATAACAAAGTGCTTGTTCTCCCGGAACAGTAAATGTTACCAGTTTATCTGGAATTCTATTTGTTTAATTTCCATTTGTTTGGTAGAACTCTCTATATTTAAAATCATTGTTTTTATAATTAGGAAAACTAGGATCACCAAGATCAAGCATTGTGTCCATACGAACACATGCCATTTTTTCTCTATGTAAAAAAGAAAAAAATTATCTTTTACTCTGAATATATAAGCCAGTCCCAATTTTTTCATGTATCCACCTGGTCTTCTACGTTCAGTAGGCACACAAGCGTTCTCCTCGATTACTTTCTCTGCTTCGTTGTATGCTTTTGGATCATTCTCTTGAAGTTTCTCAGAGTTATCTTGTAATTCATTAGATTCTTCCATTTTTGCTTGTATTTAATGTTGTTCTTTGGTCTCAAATTTTTCAAGCGTTGCTCGTTTGATTTCAATGTCCATCACTTTAATCTTTTTATCATAACCTTTTTCTTTTTTACGTTTTTCAAATTCATATTCTAGCTCCTTTTTAAATAGTTATCACAAGAATTTCCATTTTGATCAGTCAAACCTATTTAACAGTACTCATACCATCAATATCTCCACAAGTTGATAAGTACAAAATGTTTTTCGGATTTAAATCAACTTTTTCTCATGGATCAACATCATCAATATCTAAAATATAAAGAGACGGCGATTGTTGTGCAAATTTCTTTGAAATTCAACATAATTCTTTCTGGGATCGACCAAATCGCAACCAACACTAATTCATTTTACACCAGAATTGTCTAGTAGCTGCATTTTATTCCAGGCTTTATAAACACAAGATAAGTACATAACTTTCTCTACCGATTCATAAGGAGCTCCGCCAACCATATCATCATCAAACGAATCTTGTTGGTTTGAAGAGAATCCTAATGCATCAACAATTGAGTGAATTCTACCTGACACATTCCACCAAGTAAAGCAACATAGTCAGGAGTTACTTTCATTATTATTCTATAATAAATATCTATACTAAATTTTAGTTCAGTACTGTTTCTATTTGCTGCATTGTAAAAGGCATTAGTTTTTGTTAAAGCTTGGTTTAGAGCCAGAACAATTTTATTGCTATCATAATATCCTTCTGCAATTGCAACAGAAAATGCACTTGGATTACTAAGATTTGCCTTATACGAAAAACATGTCATTTACTCCAGCTACAACATTAGATGTCTTTCTATGTATATATGGAAACTAAACTCTACGCAATCCTACTTTATTAAAACCCAAATCTGGTCCTCACATCAATGGTGGAACAAGCGTTTTTTTAATCAGAACTAGCAGCTCCTTTTATGATTATTGAGATTCTTACATCATACTTCAAATATTTTTATTCAACTGTTACTTGTTGGGAAGCAAAATCTAAAAATTTTGAACTTTGCTTTGTAATAGTAATAAGTATATCAGAAATAGAGTTTTCAAGAATATTATGATATTCAGGAGTATTTGGTTCATATATTATCTGCTCCCAAGGATAGAAATTGTAAGCAAAACTTCTTAATAATCGTGAGTCAGTGCTGCTTATATAACTTGTCCCACCTGCAAACAAGTTACAATTTATAAGAATCATGTTTAGATCTGAAATCTAAACTTCATTTTCTGAAAAAACGTTTGCTTTTGATGTAGAAACTACTTAGTTAGTAATATAACGACAGAGTTGAAAAATTGGGATCTGTTGAATCGGCGAAACCAGTGTAACCAAGTATACTTGAAATACTATACTTACTAGCAAAAAATTTCCAACCAACTGGCATAGTAATCCAAGAGTGAAAAGTAGCTGTGTCAACACCTAACAGAAATTTATCAGTTGCAGATACAGATTGTGTACTAGAATTGTTTATCATATCTCCAATGCCAGTTTTTACATCGTCAGAAACAGAGTAAATTCCGAGTCTGATTGCTATAGTTTTTCAGAAATTTCAGTAACTATATATACAAAAATATTATTTGATGGAGTTATCATTTTTATAAAATTTGGTCGTTAAATTTTTTTGAAACTTACCTTAAAATTTTTGTTTTAAATTATTAGAATCACTAATATGTGCTCTAATGGGATTAGTAGTTGAGTTTATATTACAAATATACTCCTCCTTAGCTGCATTAGAATTTGTTCTAGTTACCTCAAAATTTCTTAGCATTGTCTTATTTGTATTATGAAGTTTTGTCATTTCTACGTATTATGCAAACGTTAATTGATTTGAGCAATGTATGACTTTGGTACTTTTCTGGATGGTCTAAGATAATCTACAGCGGCAATAATAGAATTTATTACTTCAGTATTTCTAGCAGCAAGTTCACAAATCCACAAGTCTATTGTATCAAACACTTCTTTGTCACTCTTTGCAATGAATGGAATTAATTGAATGCCTTTACTAGTTCTTTCAACTGGTTTTACATCATAAACAACTCTGAGTTCTTTCATACTTCTGTTTTTCTTTTAATTCAACTCTAGAAAAATGCTGGAAAGTACACCCTATTTGCCTTTTGATTTCTACAATTTATCATTTTTGCTACTGCTGTCAATATGTTTCCTGTTTCTTTTAAAGAAAGTATATCAAGTAGATCTTTTTGGTATCTATCATAGAATTGTATGGTTACTTTAGTTCATCTTTTTCTTCATCCTCATATTTTTGAACAATAATCTTTAGTATATTCTAAAACCTCATTTGCTGTTTGATCTAGTTCTTTTGTACTATATTTTTTCCTGACAAAGTTTTTTGTCCTAACTCAAACAGATTTAATTCAATGTTTTTACTATAAATCTCTTCTCTCTACATAATTTGGTACATAACCTTCTTAATTTTTAAGTATTTCAAGTAAATTAGCTTTGTACAAGTCTTGTACTCTTTCTTCCGTTTTCTTTGGAATTCCAGTGATTGAATTTATTTCTAACACTATGGCTAAACCTTTCTGAATATTATCAATTGCTTCTCGTACTTCTGGATTTGGTGTTTGTGTCTTTGCAGGATTGGCCATTGAAATTGCTTTTTTAAACTTTCCTTCTTAAATAGCTTGTCCTGCTTTTTCTAGAGTACTTGATATAGCTAGTGCGGCTTTGTATTCCAAAGCTTTTTGTATACAATCTCGTTTTCCATTGGTACAGCAAGTTTTGGTCTAACTTTTTTAAGTTTATCAGTAAAAACATTTCCTGAATAATCAGTAGATCTATCTAATGCACGCTGACTTAACTGGTGTTTAATTGCATCTCTTGCAGATATTTCTGCTTCAAATCTTTGTATCTCTTAGTCATTTTGTGGTATATGCTCATCCCTCAAGTCTTGTAGGTACTGTAGTTTAGCTTCATAATCAAGTGCTTCTTGGACATTTCCTCTATAACCTTTTTTACTCGAATACATTTTCCATTTATCATTTTGCTATATTTATTCGGAATAATTAAAAATAGTAATTAATTGCTTTCCTGTTGAATCAACAGACCAGAATCTTCCTTCAGATTCAGTTTTAGTCAAGTCTATCGCACAATATTCAAATCTATTTCTTGTACAAGAGTTAACCCACTCTCTAAAAATTTTCTCATCAATATCACCAGTGTATGCATCACGAATATATTCACTATCAGTTGCGTTTTGCTTGAATACTACTATCATATTGATATTTATTCTAATTTCTCTCCTTGGAACATTAGTAAATCCTTGTGCAAGATAGAAATATTTTATCTTTAATGTCTTCCTCGAGTCAAATAGTCTAATACTTTAGTTTGGCCTTCTGTCATCAAATCATTCAGTGAAACTACATTCTTACAGTTTTTGTACGTGTCCACTTCTGGCATATCATCACTACTATTAATCCAAGACTATGCTTCATTCTCTTTTGTTGTTGACGATATTAATTGTGGTCTAAACTTGAAGCAGTAATAGTTAATGTATCACAACTTTGCATTCCGTTGAATATTCAATTCATAATCAACTGAGATTTACCTGAACCACTAGGATCAAGTACTTATGCTTAAATTGGCACACTAGGTAATGGATCTTCATGACCAGTGTCAACACCCTGTCCAAAGTTAAAGTCTCTCACTCGAAGAGTCATTTCATTTACTAAAAAAGTTATTTATATTTTAGAAATGGAAATTTCCTGCTTGAAATGTAAGAACAAGACAGCATTGTTGAATAGTATGTTGAGGTAGATAGCACGAAGGGACCTAGAGGAATGATTAAGCAAATGTGTAGCATTCGTGAACTCAAGAACTCGAACTATGCAAAACTTAGAAGAGAAGTTTTAAAAGGAGGGGTTTTGAGTCATGAAAAGAAATTTGGTGCAAGTGTTGGACAAAGCTTTGCGAGCCAAGTTGTGTCCCATGGTAAAGACTTTGGTGCGAGTATAGCGACCTGAGTGTTATCATATGGTAGAAAATTACGAAGTGGGACTAAGAAAGAACAAGTAATTCTGAATTAAGAAAAACAATCTATGGTTTAAAAGAAATAAAAATACTCCACTTACTGATTAATAAATAATTAATTATATAAAACATAAAAACATAAAAAACTTCGTGGTGTATCGGCAAGAGATGAAATAAAATCTTTAAAACCAAAAGAAACTGAATGTCTTTTTTTTTAATTCTGGATAATCACATTGAGCAATCTATCACTGCATTGCACTTAAAAAAAGAGGAGACTCGAATTTTTACTTTCATTCATTTGGTGCTCCGTCACTGCCCGAAGTAATTAATATTTTTGTATAATATCAAGTTTTCAAACTTTTCAACTACCGGATTCTAAAGAGACTGATTGTGGAATGAGTGGTCTAATTTTCCTAAAACTAATGGAATCGATTGGTTTTGGTCCTGTCATGGAAGTATTATTTTTAAATTAAGCAAAGATTTTCTACTATAAATAACGGAAAACAAGGAAAAGAAATTCATCGTTCACGAAAATTTTGCTGTTTCGATAACAAAATTAAAACCCGCGCATGTTCATGTTCAAAAAATTCCAAACCTTATCTAAATGCATTGGTTCACATTGCTTAAGAAATGCTTCCTTTCCTTGAAAACATTGTAGACCGTTCAAGTGAACAACTTGACTTTAATGGATATGAATTGTCAACTAGATCAAAAGTTTGACTCAGATTTGATTTTGGAACAAAACCAAGTCTATTCTTTGATGAGACGAATAAACAGCTAAAATTAAATAGTCCTGCTGATTTGATTCAACAACTGTGGCTGGCTTTTACATAACTGGTATTATTGATGGAAGTTATATCGTTACAGAGTATTTCGATTTGAACCAAGAATAAAAACTTGAATAGAAGTAGATCAAGTTAAAGTTTGTACTTTTGTAAAGAGATTTACTTTTCATCCTTCAGACTTTCAGATGAGTTCAAATAGAATATAAAATAAAAATAATAGTGCAGCGTAAATTTTTATATTCTTTTTTCTAGTATTATTTAGCGTTCTATCAACTTTTTCCTGCATACAATTTTTATCTTATTTAGACTTGCAGGATTACTTACTTTATCTTTTAGAAAATGAGTAGCAAATGAATCGTTTAGACACCACCAATTCCTAAGCCAAGTTTAGCTTTTGCCCTTATTACAGCTGCGACAGTTTTCGCATCTTCAGGAAAATAAATTGGCTGCCTTCGGTCAAATGTAATTCTAGCAGCAGATTCTGCAATAACTAAGTCAACTAGGTTTCTTATTTCAGTTCTCTGTAGCTCTGGCATAGATAAAGTCTCAGTATAGTCATGATCGTGGATAAGTGCTGGCTTATCTAAATCGTTAATTCTTGTGTAACATTGAGACATACGTTCGTTAAACCTAGTACCTAGTCTCATTCGAAATCCGAGTAGTGCGTCATCAGGGTATTGATTTCACAATCGGTATTTTGGAAAGATTTTAATTTACTTTATGAACAACAAATTGGGTGCTGCTTTAGAAAAGCATGAAAATACACTCGTTAACATATAAATCCGTGGGATGTAGATTCCGATGTATAAAAAAAAGTGGAAAGATTTAAGGAACGGCACTTTTCTCTTCGTTGAAGTTGTCTCCGTATTTAAATTTGAAAACAGCACTAAGAAGCATTAAGCATTTGGAACGTTTGTACTGCGTGGTATAACATTTAAGAAGTGCTTACAGAAAAATTAAAACGAACAATAATTATTTTAGAACGATGACAGCAAAAAGGACCAAGTAGGACAAATGACAAAAAATGCACTTAAAAAAAACAAGAGAAACAAGTAAACAAACTCAAGATAATGACAGACTTCTCTGTTACCTTTTTTCGGATAAATGACAAGAAGTAGCCACCTGTACACTCGTATTTGATATCTCGAGCGTAAGCGAATGCTTAAAAACGCACGCTGTTTAGCTCGCTCAGAAGAAATGGCTTTACTAGTTAAGAGTCGCAGTTTGGAACAGTGACAACCAAGAATGAAATTCGTAGTTAGTAAATGGTACCTAGATGAAAGGCTCCGATCAGAACCACTCCATTTGGAAAAAGAAACTAATTTGAAAAAAAAACGAGTTCAGCCATCTCGGTCTTTTTTCGGGCGATGGAGGGCTTGCTTCAGGCCACCAGTGACTGTGTCGACACTGTCCACGTTAAAAAAGTTCTAGGGTATTTCATCTGCGATGATCGCCTAAAGGTATGTAATGTCATCTTTAGTGTGAACTAAATCGCTCATGAAGAGTCTTTTTGGCAAAGAAAATAGTAAAAATCCATACTATTCTTGCAAGATGAAGTTATAACGAATAAAATTTGACAAAATACTGCAGAGAATCTAATAAAATATAGATATATATATATATCTGAAAAATTTTGTCTGAAAATTAATCGACCAAACTTTTTAAGTCTCGATTAAATCTTGCTGAAGAAATTTATCTAGCTTTGGTAAGTGAAAGTGCCTCTTCCTTAAAAGTGAACTTTAAAGAAAATTCAAGCAAACTTATTTTGATCACGTAATGACCGAAAAGATGTAATTGCTTTCTCCACCAGTTTTTTTTATAGAACGGTGTGAAAATAATGGCACGATTTCGACTGACTTTTGGCACATTATTTAGTGAATTTCTATTCGGAAAAATAATAAAAGTCGATACCTAAAGATTTTGGTTGTGTCATACGACGGTTTACGGTAGCTGACAACTACTATTCGTCTGCCAACTATGGCTCATCGTTTGCAGTGGTCCTGAGCTGCTACTTCCATGCTATTTCCTACCTCAACTGCCCTCCTGATTCAGCCATGTTTCATAAATTCCCCCTTGTTGCGTGAGACGAAGTCCGTAAGCAACCGAATGGGTACCGAAACCGGTTAGACTGTGAGTTTGCTGTACAAAGCTCGCCTGGGTACCAACCACATAGTTATCATGACTTCGTGGATTTACAGACGTAGATACGCCCATGCATACGGTAGCATTGGTAGGAACCATTATTATGTTATGATATTTAAAAATAAAAAATATTGTGTAAGATCTGCTATATATACATATATATATATATATATATATATATATATATGCTATATTGTCAATACGTAGTGAATATTTGTGATATTTTAAATTACCTTTCGCAGCCCGACAGAAGCCCATTTATGGGTATGACCTCTTCGAGAAGTCGAGGACCTGGGATCTACATGATCGATGGTAGGAAGTAGAAAAGCAGCTTATTCACTTCAGTGCTTTTATTTGCGTTCGAGTAAGCCTTTCAGGAACTGTGACTGCAACATCGATGTTATAATTTGAGTAAGATATTAATCAGTCCTTCACCAACATGGTTTTAGATGACAGATAATCATCGTAATTTCTGCTATCGGAGTATTCGTTGAGAGCTTCACCAAAAGCGAAGTCGTTAACTTGCTTTCGAAGAAAGACAACATCTAAGTCGACAGTTACCTTGGAAAATATTGAAAAGTACATATAATAACAGTGACAATAAATGTATATTATATAAATCACATCATTTATCTGTGAATATTTTTTCAGCTCCAGGACTTACCCACTAGCCGACCTTCGCTCCAAAGAGCCGCAGAAGTGAAGTAAATGCATTATATTTCGTAGCCAGTTCCTAATTCTGAAAGTAATCGTTTTTATGTTCATTTATATTTCTAGCTACTCATAAGACTCGGCCTGGAGCGATTATTTCCTACCCACTTGGTTCTCATACAGTGGTCAGCTCAAAGTATCTAGTCCAGGCTCAGCTGCCAAGCTAACCGCCAATAAACGCCGGTACTGCAACACTGAGGAAAAGCCACATTCTTTTTGTATCCCTCTCTCAAATAATAAAGTCAATAGATGAATATTTTGGTGTTTAAAAACGAGCTGCGAGTATTTGAATATGGATATCATGATGCAACCTTAATCCCATGCCAAATCGTATAAATGAACCAATTTTGACCTTAGTGCCTTTGCTACTTACTAGGAAAACCCAAATATCAACGTTTATTAAAGTCAGGTAGGTATATACCTTTATTTGCCCATTTCCAGGTGTGCCTTTTGCCTCTCTGTATCTCATTCACTGCATCTGTATCAATAGCTCACATGCTCACTGACCTACTCCTTCCTTCCAACTTACTCGCGATTTCTACTTGAGTGCTCCACGGTCGCTGAATGCTGCTCCGTGGATAATGCAGCAGCTATGATTTGAGTTCCAACTTTTCAGTTACTTTCTGCATTTCTTTATAAATGATCTGAACTAGCCTTTACTCAGGTGTGGCATCTGCTCATCCCAGTAAGCAAGCAGCACACTATAGACAGAACAATGGCTGTGAATCAATCTAATAAAAGCCAGTCCATATAGATCCATGCACAAACATTATTAACTTCAATTTGTCCAAAGAGCCCTTCGGAGTCCTACATTTTAACATTGAATATAAAAGGTAAAGATAGAAAACCTAAGTGGTCAGCTCAAACTACGGTTACGACCTTTCAGAGGGCTTACAAAAGACTATTCCCTTACTTAAGACTTGGTGCATTCAATTTTGATAGCTAGCTAGTCTAGAAGGGCATCGGAATATAGCCAAGCTGGGTGAGTGCCAGCAATTCCAATCTACAGGTCTTGCTGCGCTGGTTGCATGTCAGCAACGTTATATGAGCACATTAATCGGGGGGGGGGGTGGACTGCTTGTGGGAAGTTCCTGGGGAGCAATGGCCGCCCAGACACTGTTGAGACTGTTCCATCCAGTCTCCTATTTAAATATCGCTCTGTTCAAAACGATCAAACCAGCCCACTACTATTCTACCGACCATCTGAACAAGAGTTCATGTAGGTCGCATAACTAGTTAGGATTGTACCTTATTGGACACTAAATTAACCGGAAGCAAAGCTTGAGCCGGCTCCACAGAGCCCATTTGGCTTGACGAGGTCGCTGGCCGCCGGATTCGGCTGCCAGCTTCTGTTGTTAACTGCTTCCAAGCCATAGTTCATACCTACCATTGCATGCAAACCAATGCATGCCTGCTCAGTAACTCCTAGAGTAAACATAACACAGGTCACTAATCGGGTTAAACTTCTGAAAGCAAGGCTTGCCAACACATCATATTATTCGCATCTATCTGAGTCTATCTCCACACATTGTACAGGCGATATCCACACATTATAGTTGTCTCTATTTAGGAGTTTGACCCTACCCATCTCGATCATAGGCACGTAACTTCACAACATGAAGCTAAAATACTTTGACGACCCATTGGGCTAACCTTGCTGCTTTCTGAGCCTCACTTATGCTTCAGCAAGTGCTGCTCTGTGATTTCCGACTGGGCTGCCAGAAATCCGAGGTTCTAACACGAATCAAATATTCACCCAGGTACAGCTAACATCTGTTTAAAGCATATCTGTTTATTTTTGTCTAGCCTGTGGGAAATTATATGTACTAAATGCTTGCCACTTGTGCTTTACATTCTGTCACCATCTCGCATGCCTATTATTGCTTCACTACTATCATTCAAATGCATTCCTGGATGTCATTGCTGCTACTTGGGTTCGTGAAGTGGATATCTTCAGTGGCAAGCCCAGATGAAGCAAAAGGGGAGGCCATGGGCTCATCTCCCCTCTTTCGCACATTTTGAAGCTGCCCAGCATGTTTTAGCTGGACAACTGCAGCAACAAGCTCTAACTTAGCAGTCAGCAGGCCGACTTCTGACTGTTCTGACTGGTTGCTATGACCGAGAATTTGCTGAAAAAAGACTCATTGCCCGTCTATACCCAAACCAATCAAAGACTTTATTTCCCTTCCAAATTCCAAGGTCAATGAAAAATTGCTGTTGGGTAGCCATTCTCGATCGCTCCCCTCTTACTGTCATTCCAACTACAGGCCCCCTGGAGCAGTTTTTTGAATCTCTTGTACTCTATCCCCCAAAAAGTAAGCTGACAATGGTGGGAATAATCTATCGCCCCACCCACGTAAAAAGGCTTGTTTAATTTATCAAGATTTTTTGGATCTCGTTACGATTCTGTGCATCAGAAATTGACCTTTTCTCATACTTGGTTATTTAATGTTCATTTTGATATGCAACTGACTCATTATCTGCCAAATAGCGAAAATTGGTTTATTCATTTTTTCTTGTGGCTTGGTTTATTAATTTTTTCAAGTGGCCACATGCAGATTTCATTTAGCCCGACGTTTATGTCTCTTTGGCATGAAAAATTCATTTGTGAATCTAAAAACATTTAAGACCTCTGACGTTGGTGATATCCACAAAAAATCTTACTCCCACATTCTACTCAATTCTCCACCCAAAATGTCTTCACTGGTGGAATGCTACAATACGATGCTACCCAATATTCTGGATAATTTGGCATCTCTTGACTAAGCACAGTGTGTACCCAACCCAGACGGCCAATGGCTTACAGCAGATGCAGCCTAAAGACTGTGTAAGCTAAAGAAATCAAAATAAAAAATGGGGACAGACTTTCCATCGACTGGCACATGACTCCGAGGACAAGACTATTCAAAGTCATACCAATCTTTCCTAGCTAAGGTCAAGTCACGCATTTATAAGCAGATAGTGGAATCACATATGCACAGACCGTAACTACCGATGTAGACCATCAACCATCTCCTAAAACACTCCTAGATCACAGCAGTTCCCAACCTAAAGGTCCTTGCCGACATCTGGCAGATCGTTTAGCCAGCTTATTTTTCGGCAAGATAGGTAAGACCAGAGAGCCCACTTCTAATTTAACACTCCCACTGAACTGCTAAAGTCTTGTTTCTTGCTCCACCTCAACTTTCATCTTCAAGTCTGCCACTACCGACCTCATCCAAAAGTTCATTGCCCAGTCAAAGAAGACTAATAGCCCTCTAGACGAAGAAAGAGGTAGGCTCTACTCTCGCCCATGCTATGGCCTTGTTGTGAAAATATGTCAACTTGCACAAAAATTAGATGCTGTGTTGTCTGCAATAAGGGCACAGTATCTACCACTACATCGAATCACTTTTAAAAAAGCTCAGGTTGTATAGTGCTATGTAGATTATGCTTTATGCCGCAGTGTCTTGAAAGTAGACACTGAGCCTGATTAATTTCGCCAGCATCTAAAGGGTATTGGCACGCGAGAAGTCGGTTTTTTTAAAGACCATGTTCGTAGCGAGATGATGCAGAAATTTGGAACTAGCAATCAATAATTAGTTGGCTTTCGGTCACTGTGGATATCATAATTGCTTCTAGATTTATTAAACTTAATATAAGTTAAATTTACCTTAGGTACTGCTTATATTAAAATTACCATAGTAAAACTAGATTTTCAATAGCAAAACATTAAAATAAATATATAGAAATACATGTATTTACTTATATACGTACTTGCTTAGGCAAGAGGCTTTACAGTGTGCACATTTTCCAGTCTGCCTTGGTCGATGCAGTACAGTCATCAACGTCATATGCTGTCAGTGCATAAGAGAGCTGTGGGGAGTATAACTTATTCTTCAAGTAGTCAAGCTGATTTTGCACCAAATGACTGTTAGGCTAATAGAACATCTTAGGGGAGTGTCATTTTACGATACATTTTACTCTGATTCTACAACTTTTGGATGCACTTTCATGTAATTTAGGGCTTAAAAGTTCCTACATAATGAACCTTGCCGTAAAGTACTGCTTTATGGTTCAGACTATTGAATTCAAAAATCCTCTTCTTTGGTAGCAATCATTGACGAAATCTTGACCAACTTATTCTTTCCGAAAATCTTTCGATAAACTAAAGTATGAAATAATATGATATTTGCCTGTATAGGGAACAGCACCAAAGTTCTGTTGTAACTAATTATTTTAAAATAATCTTGCAGTTTTTGAAAGGGAATCAATCAATATACCTATAATTAATTTGCATTGAGCCCCAAGAAAACTTAATCAAGACTCAGGCGCTTTGCATGTGACTCGGGGCTTGAGCCTACGACTTCAGCTACACATTGGTCGGGTAAAGCATCTTAACCACTACACCGAAGCCGCTCGGCAATCATCTTAAAACCTAAAACAGCCGTGCATTCCCTGGACCTGAACCAGGAGGCCCAGGTAGCATTAGCAACCCAGTGAGGGTGTAGAACGGCTAGGTAAAGTACATATGCATGTTACAAGTTTTCAAGTAATCTTCAAATACATTTATACGTATGCATATATATTACCAACTGAAGGTATATTGGAAAAGTGCAGATATTACTGACTTCAAGGCAAGCATCGTTACAAAGTTTCTATTTTCAGCCATTTCCTAGCCAAACTGCACAGTCAAAGACCATCTATGCAGCTTCTGGAAGAGCAGTGATAATACGAATGACCCTGCTGATCTAGTTGGCTTGAGGATTAATTTCTCATCCTCAGTGTCAAACGGTACCCCTCACTTGCCTGTGCATTTCATAAGCACCTAGCTTGCACTGCTTGCTTATTTTCCTTGGTATTGATATTGGTTCATCGATGTAAATGTTGTCATTCGCACCGGAATACAGCTGAACTGTTAAGGAATGCGTGCCTCAAAAATTACTTTTGTGGGTTATTTAAACAGATAATGCTCAACAGGAGTCGGACTGTGACGTGGTAAATCGGCATTACCCTGCATTAAGCTTTTTTAACGTGCCTGCACACTGTGACTAGTTGGCTCAAGCTTATGGTCTTTCATGCATTCTGTGCATACGCCATCTTGAAATTCACCGAACTCGATAACTTGTATCTCATTTGCAGTCATGTGCATTTTGGGTGCGTACCTACTGATAAGTGGAGCACTGCTCCTTGTCCGAGAATGCATGCAGAGGCAGTACAGAAAAAGCGAATGCTAGGTTTTCTCGTAGCAACTCTCATTTATGGCTTTGTAAGTTGCTGATGACATAGGCAAGAATAACTACTTAACTAAGAAACAAGTTATTTTTCTAAAAATGCAATCGTTTTGTTCAACTTAGGAAAGTGATCGTGGCTCGTTAGACTGGCTTTGCTATCGTACGTTCGGCTGTCTGAAAGTATTCAAAAAGAGCTACACTCTGTTCCCATCTAGACCTTGCTACACTAGCCGTTCCTTCTATATCACGCTAACTGTTACCCTTCCTGTGCAATCTACCTTCTTTTCAGCGATCTTGCCACCACTTCCCTTTTAATATTGATTAGCTATGTTATATGGGCAACACTTTAACGATAAACTGACTGCAAACACACAAATACATCTATTCGCAATTAGGGTTACCCTTTAGAGTTTTGCTTTAGTTAAGCGTGATAAGCGAACACAAATTTGGTCGCATTGGTTCGACTCACTTCGTGATGCAGAGGAGGAAGGTGGATCTCTTGATTTCAGTAATATACCCGCTTTCTAACAATAAATTTAAATTATATATAGCACAAGTGTTGGCCCAGAAAGCTGTATAGCTTTATTGCTATATTAATCTAAGAAACAGAATATTGGAGCTTGAAAGACCAAAGTCAGCCGTATTTACTATTTTTGCATCGTCTAGTGATCTCACTGCAGCGACATTGATAGCTCCAAACCGTATGCTACGGCTAACTCAAATAGACGTAAGTTCATTAGGTGACGGCAGATCATAGTGCACCGACTTTCACTTTTAAAGAAGGCAATAGGTGTGCTCCATATTTCAATGCATTCTCGATTTTGGCAGCTTAGTTCGTGTGACCAATGTGCAATTACAAAATTCAATATTACTTTAGAGGTAGACCTTCTGACTTGCACACGTTTATTGTCCGATTGCTTGCACGTTGAGCATGGCTGCGTCAGGTTTATACGGTGCTGATTGAAGAGGCAGGCTTGCCTCGGCCGTAACGAGCAGAGGTACAAGCTTCTTAATGATATTGCTAGCTTCCTCATAAAATCTACTTTCACATCTAGGCTTTCATTTTATTTTGTCATTTGTTATTTAAAATGTACTTAGCATATTAATAAGCAACCAAAAAATCCGGTACATGGCTGTTATAAGTAAACTACGTTAGACTTGAATGTCGTTTTTATGCATGCCACGTTAACTCAGACGCAAAAAATTGAAATTTTAATGTTTCTTGTTTGCTTTTAGGAACTCGAGACCGTGAAGGTCGGAGATTTATGATAACGAATGCAGAACTAGAGGTAAATGCAGTAGCGCCTCTGCATTCTAGCTGTGAAGTTGATATCTACGGCATGCATTGGTCTCAAAGAGCTCCCTCCTACTTCCAAAGTTTTTCTGCTAGACCAAAGCAATTGCAGCGACTCTTTGTCACCAGCATTTTCGCCACAGTGTTTTCAAAACAACTTAACTCAGAAATCTACCAAGTTGTGTTACCATATCTTAGAGTTTACATACTGTGCGACCACAGCCCCTTTGCTCATTTTCCATGCTTGTGTGCTAGTTTGCGAAAAGCAGATGCCAGCTGAGTGCGAGTTAGAAGCATAGTGAGAAAGGCTTTGGTAACCGCAGTAAACCATATCTAAAACTGACATGTTTCAGATGGATTCAATACCAGTTCAGGAAGAGCTCGAAGAAAGTGAACTCTTATAAATGTGACAAACCAGTCGGTCGATTGTTGGGTGGGCATGATCTCACAGCTATTTAGTTTAGTTGCCGTAGCACACTGCCTAGAACATCAGCAAAGGAGAAACACCAACGTTTATTCGACTGAGCACGAAAACAGAGGGCAGCAGAACTGTCGTCCTGCTGACGTTCATTCTCACCCGAGCTTCTGCAACCGGCAGCTCTGGATCGCTTCGCTCTGGTACGTTTGTGTTGTTGCTTGTGACTAACAGCAGGAACGATGGCTCCGATTGGCTCGTCGGTAGTTGGTAGGTCCTTCAGCCTAGAACTAAAAGACTAAAGCATTTAGGTGGGGCACAGCTTTAGGCTGGATCAGGGCAGTGCCTCAATTAAACGAAACGACTGCCTGCCTTATGTGAAGATAAATGCATGGCGTAGCAGGAGCAGCATGCAGCTACTCTTCTCAAATGCTCTGGCGACGAACAGGCTAAACAGTAAGCACATATTGACCATAGGGAACCTGTCCACTACCTATATTGAGTAGCTAAGAAAAGACTGCTCGGGGGAGTCAGGCTACGGCACAGCCTGTGGAAACGTGCTTCATATGGGATCCGATTTCAGGCGCCGCCCGGCAACACATTTCTCCTGCAAATGACCCATGCCGGCACCCACAGCCACCCAGCACACCGGTGCATAGTGCAGCATTACTATCTCCTACGTGTCATCTTCTCATCTCCGGCGACTGCCTCCTTGTCCCCAGGCAGTAGCAGGGTCCCGGGTCGGTACGACATTCTCGGTTGCCAGTGCTACCGTGTTTCTGACCTTTGCTGCATCTCCGATCTGCACCATAACTCTGTTCAGTACCTCATCTCTGATCTGCAACAGGTCTCCAATCTGTGCCTCGTCTCCGACCTGGGCTGCATCTCCAACCTGTGTGGCCTCAGAATCCAGCAGCTCGTCGCAGGCTAATATCACCTTCATGGCCTGTGCAGCCTCGCAGACCCTTGCCTCGTTCAACACCACCAGGGCCTCGCAAACATTCACAGCTTGGATCTCTGTGGCCAAGCGCCACACGGTGGTATCCTGGCAAACCATTGTCGCCGGCAGATCGTGGGCGATTGCTGATGCTGCTTTGGGTCCCTTTCGGTCGGCACTCTTTATCCGGCAAGCCATTGCTGACTTATCGCTCGGCAGTCGAACTCTATCTATCAGGTTAGCCAGAGGCTTCACCAAGACCTCGCGAAGCAGACGGTACTCATCCTTGATTTCTTTGGTTGGTTAGAGTATCGATAGAAGACACTATTTTCCAGGAGCACAGGCAGGAGATAATTGTGTGCCAAACTGTCTGATTGACACGGCAATGCTCGAGCCTCTGCTTCGCACTAAGCAGCCAAGTAACGAAATCATCAACGGCTTGAAATTGCTCAAGCAAGGTTGCTGTAGGTCACCACCGCCGCCGGAGATAGGTTATAGTTTAATGCCGTCAGGCACTGCAAAGAACGCCAGCACACGAGCAACACAACTAGTTTATTCGTCTAAGCACGAAGCTGGGGGAAGGTCATCTGCTGTCTCCCAAACGTCTCCCTAATAATTCTATTGATGGATCCGGCCTGATTCAGTGGTCACGGTTGTCTTCCCTTCACTATAAAAGTACTTTGACTTAAAAGTATTGTAATTTAGAAGTTTCTGAGGCACGATATGTCTCTCGCACTATTGGTGGTTTGTATTGACAGCTAGCTGTGTTTCTGCTCAATTGTAGTTAGCACGTTTCGCATTAAAAAGTGAGCCTATTGCAATGCCCACTCCTGGCCGGACAGAGTGGGAGTTGTTCATCTGTCTCAATCTGCCTTCGTGAGCTCCTGAAATGGTGTAGTAGTCTAGAAAGTATGTTGATTTCTGACATATACTTATTGGGTAAGGCCACAAGTGTTACTAGCAACATGACTCATCGGACAGCACTTGTTGAATGAAGCCCAGAGTCCCACGAGTTAAAGTTGGCAGCTCGTAATTCAAGCAGCTACCTAAAGTAGAGCATGCCGATATTACAGCCAATGAACTACGCTCAGGCTTTGATTAACCAAATTAATTAGTGACACTATCAAATTATGGGACCTAGCAAGGACCACGAAAAAGATTTTGCTATTATGACAAAGCTGTAATGGGTTCTGTACTAAAGTCGTTTCCAAAAGATCTGCTCAAAGCATGGTGTGCCAGTTCTTACGAATGTCGACGAGGAAAAATAAAGAGGTGAAGTCGCCAAGCCCGACTAACAAGAACGGAAAATGGTGCCTCGACTCTAGCTCTTCTTCCGAAAGCAGACGCAGTGTGACTGAGACAAAGCGCGAACACACTTTAACAGTACCAGCACTTTACCTCTAAGCACAGACAAGCACATTTGATCTCTTCGAAAAAGCCCACGATGACAGCCACAGCCGTAAGGCTGCCTGAGTTTTTCACTTCAATGATTTAAGTGCAACTGTCGCCGCTATAATCTTTAATCGGGTTTGGTGTACAACATAAACAATAAGTTATTACATAACCGGTAAAGCTATGACGATGTAATTTTGAAACCCTTAATGAACTATCCGCTGCTTCTTGCATGCTTTGGACCAATACCAGTGCAGGTTTCACTTGTTTATGACTTAAAAAAAGGTCAACAAATTATTGAGCTTGCTGACTTAACCACTATAATCAGATCAGCATTAATGCAAGCTGAATCAACATCCTTAGTCGATAACTTAGCCTAGTTATTAGAGAGGCAGCCTAAAATATTCTAAGCATTCATCATGCATGCCGAGACTAGTACGAGCAGCTCTATGGCCGCACTTTAGGAACTTGCCCTACCTGCTTTGGTTGTAATGCAATGCAATGTTTCTCCGTCTGTAACTCCTAAAAGCCAAAAAGTTTAAGTGTCTGTTAAGCTGGAAAATTTAGTATAGCTCACTAACAGCCTCAGAAAGAAAGAGAAAGTGGAAAAAGAAAAGTCAGTAAAGCAGTTGATGTTGTGAGTAGCTCAAAAGTAACAGGTCAGGACAGATGACCACGATGAGCCATAGTTGCCAGCACGAGAGTAGTTGCCGGTGCATAAGAACCGTAGAAGCAAGTTCCACTGTCTAAGACCTACAAAGCTAAAGCTTGGGTCCCCAGCGGTCATTAGGCAGAGGAATTGAACGGTAATTTATGTCGATACAGATCTTGAGGGCAGCAATAGGTTGAAACTGGTGCAGCAGTTCAGCTAGGCATGAAAAAGCCATGCCGTGGCTCGCCTTGTGGGTCAGCCTGAGAATTTTTGCTTAGTATCCATTGATCAACGGTTAGTCAACCTATGTCCTTTAGCAAAGGCGATAAATTTGCTGAGACTTTTGCATGATAATTGCGTGATAAAATTGCTGGGACTTGAAAATTAGCCTTGCAAACAAATTTCTAGCCTGCTGCAGCGACCTAGATTCTTTCTTTGATGGCCCACCCAAAAAGGATCTACAATAATCAAGCCGCAACAGAAATAGAGATCTAGTTAAATATTTTGCAAGCCACGTTGGTAGACAGCTCGTAGTCTTTGGTAAGGATCATACGTGATCGCAAAATGTAGAAGCAGTCTTAAGAATACAGCTTTTAAAATTTAGTCAGCGGTCGAAAGCGTCATCAAACTTTTGAGAACGTGGTGCTGTTCACACAAATGCATAATCAATTAGAAGAACAAAGTTTTTTAATCTAGCCACACCCTAAGAGTTTGGCATAGGCAGAAGCTCATCTTCCATCGTTATTTAGTTTCATGAAGTTTTCCGACATCCAGAATGTAATGTTGGCAGGGAAAGCATTCCAGTTATCAGTTGCTGAAGCAGGTTCCAACTGGTTGAATGACAAAACAGCTGACTATGGTCTGCATAAAAGTGATATCCTATTAAAATGGCCTTAATGCAATAACAACTACTCTCCTGCTGCAGACCACGGCTCATTCTTTTCAGCTGTCTTGAGCAGCTATTTACTCGCTACTCACTACCTCAACTGCTCTCCTGACTCTGCTATGCTTTTCACTTTCTCTTTGTTTCGCAAGACGATACCTGTTGGCTACCGATGCCTACCAAAAGCCGATAAGGCTGCAAGTTTGCTATATTAAACTCTCCTACCTAACAGCCACATAGTCTTTATGGCTTTGTAGAGTTACAGACAGAGATACATTTTGTAATCACTTTTCACAGAGGTTGGGTATAAATGGAAAACAGCTAGGTACCGATGATAGACCCTTGATGGATTCCAAAGGTGACCCGTCTATAATGTGAGACCTAACCCCCACACGACACGCATTGAACACGGTCAAAAAAGGACGACAAACTATGCCAGTGCCTAGAACTCCATACCGATTGCTGTCGTCAATCGTTGAATTAGTAAGATCGGGATCATTGTGTTAAAGGCAGTTGATAGATCCAGCAGAGCGATAGCAGTAAAAACTCCCTTCGTCGTAGCCACTTTCAACGTGATTTTTAAGGCCGTGAAGATCAGTTTCACTGAAGCCCTGACTATTGAACCCGAAATAAAATGTTTCTATAATTAAATTATTTTAATATGTCCGACTAAGAGCTTCAAAGCCATTTTTAAATAATCTTAGGCAAGAAAGTAAGTAGAGAAACTAGGCAGTAGTTTGCAAGAATATATGTATCTAATCCAGGATTTTTAACACTTGGTCTAACGATTGCCGATTTGAACGATTGGATACAGCCCTTTTTCTAAAGAAACAAGAAAAATCTCGGTTATGGCAGTACTAAGTTGGTCTACCAGTTAAGGCCACAGAGACAATGGCACATGAGCTTCAGGAGGCGAGCTCGTTTTACTAGCTCTTATAAAGGTAGAACACTGGCTTGCAAGAATATCTGAAAACCTACAGAGATATGTCAGATGTGGTGATTCCACAATTGCTTTACTCGCATATAGCTTTTTGGGGGTATGCATGGTTATAATTGATTGAGCAAACTTTAGACATGTTTCTGCAAAGTTGTTAAAATCGAGGTAAGTCAGACCACTAAGCATTGGCCAGTTTTCATTACTGTCTGTAAATCTGCCCTGGATCAAATTTTGCAGGAATACACGTTTCTATTTAAAAAAGGACGCCTGGCATTTTTTAGGTTTAATAATAATAATAATAATATTGCACTTGATAAAGCGCCCTCAGAGAACTTAATCTCTTTCTAGGCGCTTTACATTTGCTGCAAAGTGATACGCAATAGAATAGTAAGTAAAATCATGCTTGAAAAACAAACAAAATGAATAACATGATTAGGGGTTACATGCACTGGGTCAGCATGCAAATGTGGTTAGTGGCAGCATGAACAGTGTCAGCACGCATGAGCACATCGAGGACGAATCACAGGGCTTCTGGTGTAAACTTGAAGTAACTTTTTGAAGTTGCCTAAATCTGCATCAAAATCCGATTTCTTAAAACGACTTCATGCCTGGGCTTAGGAGGGGCTTCTCTTGAAGTATTTTAGCAAAGTTAATGGAATATCCAAAATTCCGTACACTTATAGAATGAACGGGAACCGAGCATGCATATCAAAAGTACTTCTGAGTGTCATGCTCATTGCATAATTAAGCGTAAAAAAATCCCAGCTGATTGAACAGCCTCTTTTGTATAGCGACAGAAGAGCCATTACGGCTATCACCACCGCTTGCAGTGGCGATAAAGAATCGCCCACCGCAGGAATCGAACCCACGACCTCGGGACTTGAGGTCGTAAAAGCAACAGCATTACCTAGTGTGCTATCACGGCTCAGTGAGGGTATCGAGACTGTTGGTGGAGTCTGGGTGCACATAAAAAGGTACTGCACTACAAGCTGATTTACAAGATGTGTCTATGTCGATGCTTTTTAAGTTACGTCGCTGGTTACGTTCGACATTACCCTGTGCATACGACTGAACAGAAACATTAAGCGAGACTGAACAATGATCGAAGACGGTCAGAGGGCACACCACAAGGTCAGTGAGAAAAACAGCCTTAGTAATTACAAGATCTAGAAAAAGGCCACAACCGTTAGTGGTATGATTAATGTATTGGACCAAACCCCAATTCTTCAGACGGTCGAAAAATGAGTGGACCTGGCCGTTATTAGGGTTGTCAACGTGAATATTGAAGTCTCCAGTAATCGGTAACTGCTCGTCATGCATTCATATTTCAGAGAAACTCTGCAAAATCCTCTACAAACACGTTTACACCGCCAGATGGAGGTCGGCATATCACGTCGGTGAGATGCAGTGTTTTTGATGAGGACCAGATTGCAACTGACCCAAACGAAGGCCCATGCGAAAAACTGCACGTCCTATAGCCGAACGATTCACGGGTGGCCATTGCAACCCTGTCACCAACCTGGTTAGAACTCCTGGACTGATAGCATGCGAATCCATGTTGGTGGTTTCAGATTTAAGGCTACTGGAACGAGGCGTCTCCCAAATTTCGGTAAGCAGGTATGCATCTAGGTTCTCCTGGACCACCTGATCGTGAATGAGTAACCCCTTGACTTGTAACGAGCTGACATTTGGTAAGCGGAATTTAAGGGGAAGTCCGTCAACTGTGCGACGCCAATAGAGTGGCTTGTATTCGCGGCGGCCCATAGCCAGCACGGCATATGTGTGATGTTCGAATTTGAATTGGACTTGAGTAAGGGCAGCTGATTGACGTTTGACAACTAGCTGATGGATGGCAGGTGAGATACTACTGCAACGAGTACTTTTTAGTGCTTTAAACGTACGGGTTGGGTTTGATATCCGAGCTGTTGATAGGGTGAACACAGGATGCAGGAAGGTTCATACAGACGTGCCACAGAGGACCTGCCTGTAAGTATTTGCTAAGGGCGACATGGCACCTTACACTAATAGGCTCTGTTTTGCGTAGCATATCCGAGGATAGCTCATAAATAGTCTCAGCGAAGTAAGCAGCAGAATACGCGAAGGTATCATGAAGAGATCCGATACAGGACTACGCCAAGGTAGGAGTCGTCCTAGGCCGCTTTCTTGGTTGCCTTTTTGGCCTCCCATGATCCACTCTAAACTCGTTTTACTGGTGCATGCATGCAAGCAAACTAAATTTGCACCAAGGCGAGGCTCGCCGGCTAGTTGTATTTCCGAATTTGAGCTCATACAACTGGAAGTTGTGTTAATCCACGCATTTACTGCAGCTCGAGTTCTCCGAAAGTTGGTCACGAGAAGCAAATGCAGTCTGTTAAACTGTCCCCCACTCGTGTCTCCACACTATCTAACCGCTCCAATAGTCCCGGTCAATTGTGGGTAATGTTCTGGTACAAAAACGTGTTGTCAAAATGAAGAACAGAAGCATAGCCTAACTATCACTTGGCAAGGGACACCGTGCAAAGTCTCAACAAAAACTGGCTTCGAGCGTTGCTCCGATGATGCTGGCAACTTGAATGCCAAGCCAGTATCAGCTTTAGCAATCTGTAAAGTATATCTTTAAAAACTTGATTATTTCGTAAGATGTCTCCAGTCAATATGCGGTTATCTAGGTATGCACTTCTTTATGCGACAATTACTCTTCGGATCTACTTTAGCCTTCGGTGCATTTTTGTCTTAAAATTTGGGTTTAAGCTGATCGGCACAGTGCAGTTTTTCCATGTGCTCCAAATTAACTCAAAGGTCATACGGAGCATTATAGAAGTAGCTCTTACCTCTTTAAGTGTGAGCAATATCCTTTTGCTTTGTTCATTTTTGTGACTCACACAAAACCGGATTATTTGTCGTTATTAGTCGGACTATTGAATGCCTGTTAGTAACTCTGTGGCATGCAATATATCTTCCGAAAATGACAGGAGACATTGTTTAACTCACTAAGTTAATTTCTGTGAAACTGTTTCTATCAGCATTGCCTTGTCTGATAACTAGTCATACATATGCAACAGAGACCAGATAATGTTGAAAGTAAGCCTTAAATTATTAGTTGTGAATTAAGGTAAACGTTTTGAGTTTTGCTTGCTAAAACAAACCAGAAGCCCTGAAACTTGAAGACAGATTAAAACTTAAAGACTGATTTACATGTTCGCGATGCACCTGGCAAATTATAGCAGGAGGTTATTTGTCTTCATGTCCTGCCAAATTAATTATCATACTCCTATGTTGGATCTACGTATGCAGAATGAGACTGTTAACGAACATTTTTCCCGTTATTCTCACAAATTAAGACTCATCGGTTTTACGACAAAATAACATGATGTCGTAAATTGTACATTATATGGGTCAACTAAGCCTAGTTGCATACCTGGTTTTTAAATTTCTGCTGAACATATTCAGTTGCACAATTCTTTGAAATTTTGAAACCAGAGGCAATGACAGTCATGCAATGAAGGCGGGTTAAAGGTTTTTATTTAGCATAGCTAAATCTTAGGAACAATTATCGCAGCCTTGAAGATAGGGTTGCTCTTACACGGAAATCAAAACTCCGCCTTCTTCTTCAGGTTCAGAAGCATGACCGAGTTCCTCAGAATTCGTTATGAAATTTGTTGCCATTATGTGGTTAAAGTTGATGGGTAGAATCGATGATTTCCTGATACTTTGTTGGGAGGGCCGCCCCATACCGTTCACATGGCTGGCATGCTTACCCAATTCCGAGAGATCTTCACCAGGCAGAGAAAGCCGTCACTATTTGACATGCTTGCCATTGGTGTGCCTTTTTTCTGTGCATGTCAGCTCTGGTGCTTGTATGGTGCCACCTTGCGATGTCAAAAGTATGCTTATATTCTTAAGCAGCTGATTATACGAAACTCGGGAATATCATTAAAAGACACCGTGTGCCGACGTGCTTCCTTCTCAAATACCCTGGCAGTTTGCAACGGCCAAAATCGCTCATAAATTACTAGTCACTAGGTAGTGGTTTACCTTGTGTCCGTACTGGCTGTGAGGTGTGTAATGGATAGAACTTCTTTTCCTCATCTTTGTATCTATGCAAAACTCGGCTCGAGCAGTCAGATATTTTCTTGTTGAAGGCAGACATTACTTCCACACTTTGAGGAATTTGGATTTCTTGGCAACGACAAAGCACACCGGTAAGGTTATTTTGGCATAGTTCTGGAGATAAAATCTGCATCAAATTAAAAAGATATGTCTTATCCTCTAAGTGATAGCTACTTAGACGATCGTTAGGGCTGTGGTGTCTGCTAAGGCATTATAGTATTGGGCCGCAGGAGACAGCTGAGGCCTTGCTCTTTAGTTGTATTTGCCTGCAGATTAACCCATTCCTTCAGAACTAATTTGACTGTTCAAGACTGTGGTTTGCATTGTGGTGGTTCCTCGCCTGCTTTTAAGGCGCCTGTGCATCAAGACGCAAGCCGTTTAGTCCTGCAGAGGTGGACTATCTGCAATGCCCAGTCAAAACAGGTGATATTCATCGAAAACTTGTTGAGCCCTAAATTGATGAGCCTAATGAATCGGCGAGTCTTTTTTGCATCGCATTACTTTTCTTTCAGATCTGGTTGAGTTGGCAATGAAATCTGAGCATTTGATTGCATCATTCTTTAGTTACATGCCCATCTACTTGTCTCACTGAAACTAAAATTTCCAGCTTCTGTTGCCGCAAACGCAATCTGAACGTCCAGCCATCACCTCAGACTTCTTCCCTGACCAGTCTACAGCTAGGCTTGTCTGTCGTGAGGGTCACAGTTGCCACATCTCACCACTTCTCGCCGCCACTCCATTCTGACCTGCACTGGCTCCCTGTCAAGCAACGCATAATAGTAATAATAATAATAATTCACTTCATAAAGCACCCTATGAGAACTCAATCTCTCTGTAGGCGCTTTACATTTACTTTAAAGGGAAATGCAATTGAATGGTAAGTAAAATCATGCTTGAAAAACAAACGAGATTAATAATATGGTTAGGGGTGACATGCACAGGGTCAACATGCAAATGTGGTTATTGGCAGCATGCACAGTGTCAGCACGCATCAGCACATCAAAGACGAATCACAGGGACCCACTAAATGCTGTCCTAAATAGGTGTGTTTTTAGGTTCCTTTTAAATGTGGTCAGGCAGGTCCGGGGATGTTTTGACGCAGGTCGCAAGGGAGTTCCAGGCTTTGGGAGCATATGAACTACATGCACGGTCTCCAAAGGATTTAAGGTTTGTATGAGGTATTTCTAGGCTGTTGGATTCCGAGAAGCAGGTGGTACGATGCTTGGCCTGATGGGATAGTATATCTGACAGATAGGCTGGAGCCATAGAAGGAAGGGACCTAAAAGTGAGCGACAAAACCTTGAAGTCAATCCGTTGCTTGACTGGTAGCCAGTGCAGGTCGACGAGAAGTGGAGTAATGTGGCAACTGCGACGCTTACGACAGGCAAGACTAGCTGCAGAGTTTTGCACAAGCGGCAATCGCCTGATCGCACATGCTGGTAGGCCAGTAAGCAGTGAGTTGCAGAAGTCGAGACGGGATGTCACGAATGCATGAAATAACTTGGACGTGGCATCTTTATCTAAACAAGCCCAAATTTTAGCAATGTTATGAAGCTGAAAATATCCGGATTTGACTGTGGAGCTGATATGGTCGTCTAATGCATCGACTTCAAGGTTGAGTCACTCATTTTAGGGCCCATCATTCTTTGGCAGAAGCGTACCTATCATACCATCTGCATCATTTGGCTAAGCATGGTACCATCAGCTTTTCAGAATGCGTTTACTTACTCGTACCAACTTTAAATTCTTTGGAGGCCGAGCCTTTAGTTCGTATGGTTTCAAAACCTGAAGCTGACTTCTGAACTGCCTCATGCCATCCCTTGAGATAATCACATTTCTTAGGAAACTGAAAACGCCTCTGTTTATGAGAACATTTGCCAAGCCCCTGTGATTTGTACTTAATGAGGGTGTGTGTGTGCTGAAACTTTGCATACTGCCACTAACAACACGTGCATGCAGACCCTGTGTGTGTCACCCCGAACTACGTAATTTTTGTTGTTTATTGAGCATGCTGTCACTAACCATCCGATCGTGTTTCGTTTGCAGTAAATGCAAAGTGCCCTGAATTATATTCAGTTCTCTGAGCTTATTTTATCAAGTATATAATAATTAATATTATTACTATTATTAGCAACTTACTGTTACCGTTGGGTATTAACTCAAATTACAGCAAATTGTAAAAAGCTGGGATAGAGATCAAGGAATCATTAGATAGAAGTGCTATCTAGGTTTACGTTTTATTTACATAATTTTAAGTTGTTCATATTGCTATTTATGGTTTTGTAATATTTATTTAACAATTCGTGTATTTTAAATGTTCCTACAGAAATTCATGACCACTACACTTGCATGTATGTACGCAGAATCTTTATTTATAATAGTAAGACATTTGACAAGCGCCCATGGCATATGTCCTAGATCTATATATTGTCTGAAGCACTGCTAACGTTGTTGGACAAATCCAGTTAGGTTTACATAAGAACTACTTACATGCATGTGTTAGCTTTTTATTAATGCAGTTGCATGTTTGAATTATGCAGGCTTGACGATAAAAGCAGCACTAAATAGTGAATAGTGCCACAGTTGCTCAAGCTACTGCAGCTATACAAATGTACATGTACGTTGGAATCTTGATTTACGAACTTATTTTCGACTTTACGGCTGTTGTGAAGTGCATGCCGATCCATAAACTGCTGCTCATAAAGAGTATATATAGCTTGTGCAGACACCGTTTTCTGTGCTCGCATGCTGCTCACGCAACACGTAAGTATCTCTCCCAAGTTTTGCGTGCGTCTTTTGTACTTGCAGCTTCTCCTGCTGTCGATTTGCCAGTGCACAGTAGTCGCATACCTTGAGCCGTTAAGGCAAAATAATTTCTGGCTAAGAAGCTAGCAAGGTATGCCAACAAGCTCAGAGCTGTTTGACTTAGGGAGTGTCTCTGTGACCTTCTCTCTGCCCTCCGTCGGGCTTTGTTCCGACGTGACTTTCCCTAAGCAAAGCTGCTCATGTAAAGGAAGAGCTATGCTTGTGTGTTTGTTTGTGTGCCTATGTGAGTTTGCGTATATGTTCTGGCTATTTAATATTTGTCTACCGTACTAGCTGAATTTTCTCTTCTTTGTTAATGATTGTCGTTCTTCAATCAATCAGTATGTAGTCTTCTAGCATTTGAAGTCATCCGTGCTAGATACAGAGGTGCTCGGGATTACGTCCGGCTGGACTCTGCTAAAGTAACGAACCTCTAGTATGCCTTAAAAAATTATAGTGTAGAGTTTGTCCAAGGTGAATCAAGATACTTGTGACTTCTCGTAGTTCTACTTGGTTGTTCTAGGATCTTTGCTGTCGCCTGTGTTATGTTCAAGTGTTTTGTACGTTGCAGCCGCCGAGTGTGAAAGTCTGTAGCCCAATTTTCACTGCACTCTGAGCATCTGCTGCTACGATGTGACGTTTGCTGTGGCTTCATTCTAGTCAGGTCTATTTAATCCAGTTGCTACAAGCTTTGAGACCATTGTTTAAAAGGCCGCTAGCATTGACTCTTGAAGCATGATTCCAGCTTGTTCTGCTTAAGCACCTTGTGGTAAAATCAGTATTATTTACAGAATTAGTGGCTTACTCATATACAGTATGATTGCAGTCATATATATCTAATGATATCATTGCGTTTTCTCTTTGTGTGACAACAGTGTAATCAATATATTTAAATTAATGGAGAACGTAAAACGTCAAAAGAATCTTATAGCATATGGGAATTATTAAGACTTACGGAACACGTTGGAAGTGTGTGAAAAATCCAATAGCAAGTCACGGGCTCTGAGTAAAATGAATCCAGTTTGTCTGCTTCTGTTCACCTGAGCTTATTAATAACTAGGGGAAGAATGCATACAGCCAATGTGCACTCGACAGGTCATATAGTAGATCCAATGAAAAGATCTAGAGGGTTCGGATTGACCGAACTAGATACCATGAAATAGATTAGATGCCGTTTGTCATCCTTCATCATGCAAATTGTACATGCCCCCTTCGTTCATTGTCATAAACGATACCGTAGCGACGTCTTTAGTTATCCAAATGACTGGAGTTCACATTAGCTTTAAGGTGGGTATTCCCTCATGCTTGTATTGTACAGTATAAACAGAGCCTGCTAATGCATAAGAATCCTAATTTAAATTGTTTACAGATTTATATGATAACTTTGATCTGATAAGCTTTCGAGTAGAGAAGAGAAATATTATACATTCAAGAGTTGATATCAGAGGTAAGTGGTACAATGCAAGGGGGAGGGGCCATAGGCAGCTGCCGTTACACATGCCCGACGGTTTTACTTCTGTGTGTGGCACGTGCGTGCGTAAATCAAGTTCATTGCATGTCATGAATTAGTCAGTATGATAAAAAAGGAACCGTAATCGCCACACTTGTGTTAGGTTTGTTAATTTACCGATTCAAATGTGGTGGCCAACTCCTATCAATACGTTCCTTGTATTGGTCCCTGAATGGATTCCAAGAGAAATGGGAATAATGAAAAAGTTAGATCTTGCATATGGAGCTTTTAATTTGTGCCCTGCTTTATGCTGTTTTTGAGTATCATACAAAACTTATGTGATGAAGCTTAGCTATCTACGCTTAAGTCACTGATGCCAGCTTTATAGCTCGATAGCTGACATAATTTATCACAGATAGCAAGGGCACATTGCTCAGTCACAGATAGCAAGGGCACATTGCTTAAGCTATCAAAGTACGAATTTGCACCTGTTTCTTGCAGCGTTTAGTGGGTCCTATGACTCGTCCTTAGTGTGCTTATGCGTTCTGACTCTGTGCATTTATGTCGGAAACGATACGTGCCAATGACGGAAGCTGGAAGCAGCAGATGCAGCAAGATTTAACGAATGCTTCTTCTTTTAGTTATGGATTTGGCTGAGGACGATACGGTGATTAGCTTGTCAGATTATGTCGCAAGTAAAGGGTTTGCGACTCGAATAGCTAAACCTCCGGCATCCAATAACTCCTAATAATAACCTTAAAGCACATTAGCCATCCAGAGTTTAACTGAGAGAATAAGGAGGCCAAAATTGCTGATTTTGCAAGGAATTTGAGATCTATTTATCTGGAATAACCTTCGTAAAGCCACAATGGCAAGGTTTAGAGGTCCCAAGTTTAAATAACGAGTATGCAATCAGAGGAAACATCGTTGATAGCATTCTGATGTGCTGATTAAGTTTGAAACGTGATACAAATCTCACCAAAGGAATAATAACATTGTTCCATGTATGTCGATTCTTAACCGTAATTAGTAATGGCCATTTGTGCGATCCTCTGAGCTGCGGATTAAGCAGATGAGCTTGGGCAGAAATGCATGGCTACCTTTAGTAGATTTGCTTCTGATAAATTCAGTATTTCGTTGCTTTCACAGTTGAGTCATGAAGAGAAAAATAGAAGTATTTTGCACCGCATTGAAACGGGACATTAAGAGTTCACCTGGGAAGCCGTAATATCCCCGAAATTAAAAGCATTCTTTCAAGCACTAATTTAGGTTTATGGCCTCAATCGGTTGCTGAGGATGCATGAAATCACAAGCACCTGCATGCGTGGTCATTGATGGTTATGTTCTGCTCTATTTGGGCTTTCAAGTGCATTTCCCAGATTTTTATTCAGGTCATGTGTTTAAGCCGGCTTGAAACCCTGATGGGTATGCTACAACTCTAAATGCATTTTTTCACGTGGTCACAAAGGCCAGCTCAAAGTTCCTAGTCCAGGCTCGGCTGCCAAGCTAACCACCAATAAACGCAGATACTGCAGCACTGAGAAAAAGGCACATATTTGTATCGATTTCTCAGCTTATAAAGTCGTTAGATGGCGATTGTGGTGCTTCAAAGCGAGCAGCAAGTATATGAATTGGGATATCATGACCCAACCTTAGTCCCATGCCAAATCATACAAGTGAACCCGTTTTGAACTTTGTGCCTTCTCTACTTACTAGGAAAACGTTAGTATCGAAGTTTACTTAAGTCAAGTAGTTCATTTCATCGATAAGTAATTAGGAATTTAATTATTTATTAGATGGTAACAATTTATTCTACAGCTTTGGCAAATGGTTTGGTGGGGTCATCCCTAAACACTGACTCTGGCTGGTTCCAAGACTTGCAATTCTTGCCTGCCTCAGAAATTGATAATCGTTTTCAATAACTAAATTTCTACCGTGGTTACAAAGTGTAATTTTATACTGCAGAAAACACTGCGACACGGTAAATAAGCATGTACCTGTATCAAGCTAGTTTAAACGTGCATGCACACCGTGACTAGTTAGCTTATGCTTACGGTCTTTTATGCATACTTTGCATACGCCGTCTTTCAAGTAACCAAACTCAACTTTTAATCTCATTTTCAGTCATGTGCGTTTTTGGAATATATATTTGTGCAACTGGAGCCATGCTGATTGCATGGGAGTGCCGGAGGAGGCGATACGGTGAGCAATAATGCTGTGTTTTCCCTTAGCAACTCTTGCTTATGGCTTTGAAAGTTACTGATGACATCAGCAAGTATAACTACTTAACTAAAAAAAGATTTATATTGAAAAAATGCAATTGTTGTGTTCAACTTAGAAATGCAATTGTGGCTCGTCCGATTGGCTGTGGCTATCGTAGGTTTGGCACGGTGAAACTCTTCAAAAAGATAACGAGTTCTCTGATACAATCTAGACCTTAATACGCCAGCCAGTGCTTCTATAACACGATCATTCTTTTGCGCTTCCTGTACCATATACCTTCTCTTCAGCGATCTTGTCACCACTTCCCCTTCAATTAATAGCTTGCTAACCTGAATTGACGACACAGAATAAATAGATAAAAATTAAACGCACAAATAAATCTATTTGTAAGTAGGGTTGCACTTTAGAGTTTTGCTTTGGTTAAGTGCAACAAGAGCCCAAGAATTCGCTCGGGTTAGTTTAAATCACTTTGCGATGCAGAGTAGAATGATAGCTCACTTGATTTCATGACATATCAGTTTTCCAACATTAAATGTAAATTATCAATAACGGTAGACGTAGCTAACATAGCTGTCTTGCCTCATTGTGATGCTAATATACGAAACAAAATATATGTGGTCGCTTTAAAGATCAAATTTTGCCCTATTTGCCTTTTCTTGCATCTTCTAGAGTGCTCACTGCAGCGACATTCATAGCTACAAACCGTATGCTATGGCTTACTCGGGAAGATGTAAGTTCATTAGGGTATGGCAGCTTTAAGTGCACCGACTTTTACCCTTAAAGAAGGGCATAGGTGGGCTCCATATTTAAATGCAGTCTCGATTTTTGCAGCTTCGTTCGTGTGCCCAATATGCAATTACAAAATTCAATATCACTTTAGAACTATGTCTTCTGACTTTTACACATTCATTATTCGCTTGCTTGAGTGTCGAGCATGGCGGCCTCAAGTTTTCACAGAGCTGATTGAAGAGGCAGGCTTGACTTGGTGGATAGGAGCTGAGATAAAGGCCTGTTAATGATACTGCTAGCTTCCTAATCAAAGCCACATTCACGTCTATACATCTTTTTTTATTTTGCCATTCGTTACACAAATTTACTTAGCATGGTTATAAGCAACAAAAGAAGCCGGTATGTGGCTGACATCAGAAGCCTACGTTCGATTTGTATGCCGTTTTTTAGCGTGCCACGATAACCCAGATGCAAAAGTTTGGAAGTTGTCATGTTTTTTGGTTGCTCATAGGAACCCGAGACTGTTAAGGTCAGAGATTTTTGAGGAGGAACGTGGACCTAAAGATAAGTGTAGTAGCATCTCTGCATATTACCTGCAAAGTTAATAGCTCCAGCATAGGTATGTCTTACAAAGATCCCTCTTACTTTGGAAAATGTTAACCTTTCAACAAAAATCTTTCAGTGACTCTTTGTCAACACCATTTTTTGCACCAGTGTTTTCAAAACATTTCAACTCAGAAATCTACTAAGTTTAGTTGAAATACCTCAGAGTTTACTTACTGTGAGACCACAGCCGCTTTCGCTCATTTACCATAATTGTGTGCTAGTTGGCAAAAAGCACATGCCAGCTGAGTGCGACTGAGAAGCAAAATGTTAAACTCATTGCTTACTGCAGTAGACTGTACCTACCCCTTATTTCTTTCAGATTACATCAATGCTGCCCATTTAGGAAGAAGCAAGCCGGATAGAAGGTGCATAATAAACACGTGAAAACCAGAGAGCCGATGGTTGACTGGGCATGATCTTGCAGCAGTTTAGTTTGGTTGCTTTCGTCCACTGCTAAGAACGTAAGCCGACGAGCAACGCCAGCAGTTTATTCGACTGAGCACAGATTAGGTGCAAGAAGAACTTTCGTCCAGCTGAAGTTCATTCTCACTCAAGCTTCTGCTGCCAGCAACTCTAGATCGCTTTCACTCTATTACTGAACCAGGAGGTCCGGGTAGCACCAGCGACCTAGTGATGGTAGGGAACGGCTAGGTAAAGTACATAGACATGTTACAAGTTTTTAATTAATCTTTAAATATATATATATATATATATATTTATTTACATATGCATATAACAACGGTAAGTATGTTGGAAAAGTGCAAAATCTACTGCCTTCCAGTCAAGCATCGTTACAAAGTTTCTATTTTCAGCCATTTCCTACCCAAACTGCACAGTCAATGACCATCTATTCTTCTTCGGGAAGAGCAGTGATAATACGAATGACCCTGCCAATCTAGTTGGTTTGAGGATTAATTGCTCATGCTCACTGCCAAACGCTAACCCTCAGTTGCCTGTACATTTCATAAGCACCTAGCTTGCACTGCTTGCTTATATTCCTTGGTATCGATATGGGTTCATCAATCTAAATATTGTTATACGCACCGGAATGCAGCTGAACTGTCAAGGAATGCGTGTCTCCAAAAGTTATATTGTGGTTAATTTAAACTTATGATATCCCATAGGAGTCAGACTGTGACACGGTGAGTAGGCTTTGCCCTGTATCAAGCTTCTTTTAACGTGCCTTTACACCGTGACTAGTTGGCTCAAGCTTATGGTCTTGTATGCATTCTGTGCATACGCCATCTGAAAATAACCAAACTCGATTATTTCTATCTCATTTGCAGTCATGTGCATTTTGGGTGCTTACCTAGTGATACATGGAGCACTGCTCCTTGTCCGGGAATACCAGCAGAGGCAATATGGGAAGAGCTAATGCGAGGTTTTCTCGTAGCAACTCTTAATAATGGCTTTGAAAGTTTCTGATGACATAGGCAAGAATAACTACTTAACTGAGAAAGGAGTTATTTTGAAAAAAAGCAATCGTCATATTTAACTTAGAAAGTGATCGTGGCTCGTTAGACTGGCTTTTCTATTGTAGGTTTGGCTGTGTGATATTATTCACAAAGAGCTGCACTCTGTTTCCATCTAGACCTTACTACACAAGCCGTTGCTTCTATATCACAATAACTATTATGCTTCCTGTGCAATCTACCTTCTTTTCAGTGATCTTGCCACCAATCCCCTGTCAATGTTGATTAGCTATCTTATATGGACAACACTTTAACGATAAACAGAAACCAAACACACAAATACATCTATTTGCAATCAAGGTTACCCTTTAGAGTTTTGCTTTGGTCAGATAGCTCGACCTTATGTGATAGATAGCTCACCCTAAACCCTAAGCCCGAAACCATAAACCCTAAGCCCTAAACCATTAATAAGTGTTAGGTGTGATAAGCCCCTAACAATTTGCTCGGATTGGTTCAACTCACTTCGCCATGCTGAGTAGGAAGATAGCTCATTATATTTCCGTATATACCAGCTTTTAATATTCAATTTCAATTATCTATAGCAGAATATTTGGCTAATAAAGCTCTCTCGCTTGATTGTGATGCTAATCTAAGAAACAGAATATTAGAAGCTTGAAAGACCAAATCCAGCTCTATTTACTATTTTTGCATCTTCTAGTGTGCAGCTTTTGCTCATTTCCTACTCGTGTGTGCTAGTTTGCAAAAAGCCGATACCAGATGAGTGTGACTAAGAAGCATAGTGATAAAATTATTTTTACCCTCAGTAAACCGTATCTACCCTGACTTCATTCAGATGGATTCAATGCCTGTCCAGGAAGAGGACGAAGAAAGTGAACTCTTTTAAATGTATGAAAACCGTATAGCCGATTGTTGATTGGGCATGATCTCGCAGCAATTTAGTTTATTTTCTGTCGCACACTGCCTATAACTTCGGCCGACGAGCAACACCACTGGTTTATTTGACTAAGCACGAAGCCCGGGAAGGTCATCTTCCGTCCCCCAAACGTTCATCTTCAACTGAGCTTCTATCATATGCCGTTCAGAAACGCTGAGCTCTGATTCGTTAGTGTTGTTGCCAATGCCTAGCATTAGGCAGACTGCACTTCGATAGGCTAGTCGGTGTTCGGCAGAGCCACCCAGACTAACACAGTCAACGGCAACAATTCTGCTCATCACGGCAATAGGCTGTAACACTGGAAGTGGCTCCAATTCAACGAAACGACGAGGGATTTCACCAGTGTTTTTAAACGTAATTTTACCATTCTAAGGTTTTTTATTGAATTAATTATAAATTAATTAATGAACAATTTTAAAGATTTTGATATTTCAATTTTACTCTGTTGCAGCTACTGTAAGCTTCTAGAATTAGATTCAGTTCTCTTAGGGCACTAAATCAAGTACATTATTATTCCTAATATTATGGAATCCAATAACCCAGGAATAAGGGTCAGAACTAAATCTACGATTGTGAAGAGAAAAATTTAGTATCGTGAGATGCAAATTAAAACACTTGAAGCTGCTTTATGAACGCCACAAATGCTTACAGACGAATTTGATATTTGTCAGAGGGATGCAAGAAGAAGTCTGATATCAGCCGCTGCTGCATTGCCTGCGAATCTGGACGGTGAGCTTGGCAGCTGAGATTGGATTAGAAACAATGAGTTGGCCGCTAAATAAAAATTTAGTAGCTATTAGATAGTAGGGATAAGCCCTGGCGTATTAGAAGCAAGTCATATACAAAACTATAGAGAGTGATTATATTTAAAATTATGACTTGGCAATCATTTATATCATCGAGATGACTTTAGTCGCTTTCTTCAAGCAACGATCTGCTGGTTGGTGATTTCCAGAGCTGAGCAAACTCCACCGTAAGCCTGTTAGCTAGTCTGCTGAAAGACATCTGTCGCACCGGCCACAATATGGAAAATTGTATTTTTACTACTAAGGCATTGTTGTTAGCCCGGAGTCGGTATTTCATTAACTTGAGGTATTTAAAATTGCTTGCTTCGTTCTGCAATGCGATTTAGGGCGGGTTCCATAGTCCTAACAGGGCTTATAAGAATACTGACAAACTAGTTGCACGAGCTTGTAGAGATTGATAGTGTTCAAGTCCGGCCAAGTGGCCCCCTAATAATTTTATTGATGGATCCGGCCTGATTCAGTGGTCACGGTTGTCTTCCCTCCACTATAAAGGTACTTGACTTAAAAGTATTGTAATTAAGAATTTTCTGAGTCAAGAGACGTATCTCGCACTATTGGTGGTTTGTAATGAGAACTAGCTGTTATTCTGCTCAATTGGAGTTAGCACGTTTCGCATTAAAAAGTGAGCCCATTGCTATGCCCACTCCTTGTGGGGCGGAGAGGACGTTGTTCTTGTGGCTCAATCTGCCTTTTTGAGCTCCTGAAATGGCGTAGTAGTCCAGAAAGTTTGTGGATTTCTGACCTATGCTGATCGGGTACAGCCACATGTGTTACTAGCCAGTGACTCATCAGACAGCAATTGTCTGGTGTAGTTCAGATTCCCACGAGTCAAATCTGGCAGCTCGTAACTCGAGCAGCTACCTGAGGTGGAGCATGCCGATATTACAGCCAATGAACTACGCCCGTGCTTTGATTACCCAAATTAATTAGTGACAATATCAAATGATAGGACCTAGCAAGTACCACGAGAAACACTCTGCTATTATGACAAGGCTGTAATGGGTTCTGTACTAATGTCGTTTCCAAACGATCTGCTCAAAGCAAGGTGTGCCAGTTCTTACGAATGCAGACGAGAAAAAATACAGAGGTGACGTCATGAAGTCCAACTAACGACAAATGGAAAATGGAGCCTCGACTCAAAATCTTCTTCCGAGTGCAGAAGCAGTGCGACTCGAATAAAGAGCGAACGCACTTTAACAGTACCAAAACTTTACCTCTAAGCACGGACTAAAAAATGTTATCTCGTCGAAAAGGCTCACAAGGACAGCAACAGCTGTAAGGCTGCCTGAGTATTTCACTTCAATGCCTTAAATACAACTGTCCCCACTAGGATCTTCAATCGGGATTAGCCTAAAATCTAAACAATAAGTTATTACATAACCGGTAAAGCTATGTCGATGTAATTTGGAAACTACTCGTAAACTATCAGCTGCTTCTTGCATGCTTTGGACTTATACCAGTGCAGGTTTCACCAGTTAATGAATTTGAAAAAAGTCACAAAATTATTGAGCTTGCAGACCTAATCACTGTAATCAGATCAGCGTTATTGCAAGTTGAATTAAAATCCTTAGTCGATAATAATGCCTAGTTATTAGATAGGCAGCCTAAAATATTCTAAGAATTCATCATGCACGCCAAGACTAGTACGAGCAGCTCAATGGCAGCACTTTAGGAACTTGCCCTACCTGCCTTTGTTCCGACTCTGCTATGCTTCCCACTTTTTCTTTGTTTCGAAGGAGGTAGCCTGTTCGCTACCGATGCCTACCGAAAGCCGCTTATGCTGTAAGTGTGCTATACAAAACTCTCCTTTGTAACAGCCACATAGCATTTATGGCTTTGTGAAGTTACAGACGGAGATACATTTTGTAATCACTTTTTACAGAGGTTGATTAAAAATTTAGAACAGCAAGATACAGAGGATAGACCCTTGAGGGACTACACAAGTTAACCCGTCTCTCGCGTGAGACCTGACCCCGACACGGATTAAACACGGTCAAACAAGGACGATTTAAACTATGCCAGTGCCTTGACCACCAGACCGATCGCTGCTGACAATCGTTGATTAGTAAAATCGTGATTAATTGCGTTAAAGGCAGTTGATAGATCCAGCAGAGCTATGGCAGTGACATTCTCATCGTCGTTACCATTTTTAATGTCATTGTTAAAGCGGAGTAGAGCAATTTCAGTGGAGCCCTGCCTATTGTATCCAAAATAAACTGTTTCTGAAATTTCATTATTTTAGTATGTCCAACCAGCTGCTTTGAAGCCATGTTTTCAATAACATTGAACAAGAAAGGAAGAAGATAAACTAGGCGGTAGTTTTCAAAAATATCTTTATCTAATCCAGGCATTTTAAGAATGAGTCTAACGATTGCCGATTTGAACGATTGGGTACAACTTCTTTTTGTAAAGAGGCATGAACAATCTAGGTTATGTCAGTGCTAAGTTGGTCTACAAGGCAAGACCACAGAGACAATGGTATATGAACTTCAGGAGGCAAACTCTTTTTACACGCCCATATTAAGGTAGCTACATTGCTTGCAGTAATATCTGAAGATCTTTTAGAAAAAGTCACAGGTGGTTATTCCACTATTGCTTTACTTGTAAATAGCTTTGTGGGGGCATACGTAAGTAAATTTATTTGGAAAAAGCTAGAAACGTTTCTGCAAGGCCGCTAATATCAAGGGAAGTCATGCCACTAAGCATTGACCAGTTTTCTTAACTGTCTTATAAATCTGTTTTGGATCCGATTTTGCAGGAATACACATTTCTATTAAAATAGAAGCCCTGGCATTTCTTTAAGTTTCGTGTGTAGAATTAAAGGAACTCCTTGAAATTGACTAGATCTGTATTAAGATCCGATTTCTTAAAACGACATCCTCGCCTGGGCTTAAGAAGGCGCTACTCTTGAAGTATTTTGGCAAAATCAAAGGAATATTGACAATTTTGTACATGGATAGAATGATCGGGAACTGAGCACGCTTGTCAAATGCACTTCTGAGTGTGAAGTTCATTGCATACTTGAGGGTATCGAGGCTGTCGATCGAGTCTGGGTGCACATTAACAAATACTACACTACAAGCTGATTAAAAAAATGTGTCAATGTCGATGCTTGTTTAGTGGCGGTGCTGGACACGTTCGACATTATCGTGAGTACGACTGAGCAGGAACAGTAAACGAGGCTGAAAAATGATCGAAGAGGGTCAGAGGGCACACCACAGGTCAGTGAGAAAAACAGCCTTAGTAATCACGAGAACTAGAATAAGGCCACCGACCTTGGAGGTATGTGTCAAGTTTTAGACCAAACCACAATTCTTCAGACGGTCGAGAAATGAGTGGACCTGGCCGTTATTAGGGTTATCAACGCGAATATTGAAGTCTCCCGTAATCGGTAAGTGCTTGTTGTGCACAAATATTTTAGTGAGGAGCTCCACAAAATCCTCTGTAAACAAGTTTGGACCGCAAGATGGAGGTGGTAAATCACGACCGTGAGATGCATTGTTTTTTATGTTGATCATTTTGCAATGGACCAAATGAGGGCCCGTGCGAAAAACACGCTCGTCGTATTGCCAAACGATTCACGAACGGCAATAAGGAGCCTACCACTGAATTTTTCAGAACACGTACACTGATGGAATGCAAGCCCGGGTCGGTGATCTCATATATACAGGTACTGGAACAAGGCGTCACCCAAGGGACACTGTGCAAAGTCTCAACAAAAACTGGCTTCGAACGTTGCTCCGATGATGCTGGCAACTTGCATGCAAAGCATATATCGGCTTTAGCAATATGTAAATCTTATCATTGAAAATGTTTTTATTTTGTGAAATGTCTCCAGTCAATATGTGGTTATCTAGGTGTGCACCTCTTTATGCGACAATTACTCTTCGGACCTACTTTAGCGGTCGGTGCATATATTTTGTCTTAAAATATGGGTTTAAGTTGATCGGCAGAGGGCTGCTTTTCCATCTGCTCCGAATTAACTCGAAGATCGTACCGAGCAGTATAGGAACAGCTCTTACCTTTTTAAGCTAAAGCACTGGCCTTTTGCTTTTTTTTTTCAATAACCGTAAAACCCCATTATTTTTCGTCATTGGTCGGACTTTTTAATGACTGTTAGTAACTCAATGGTATGCAATGTATCTTCTGAAAATGACAGCTGGCACTTTTTGAGCTCACTGAGTTAATTTCAAAGATCCTTTTTCTCTCAGCCTTACCCTGTCTAAATACTAGTCCATACGTATGCAACAGAGATCAGATAATGGTGAAAGTAATCCTTAATTTATCAGTTGTAAATTAAGGCAATCGTTTCGAGTTTTGCTTGCTTGTAAAACCCTGAATCCCTACAACTTGAAGTAGGATTAAAATTTGAAGACAGAATTACATGTTTGCGATGCACCTGTCGAATTATAGCAGGAGGTTATTTTTCTTGACGTCCTGCCAAATTATTTATTATTATTATTTCTATGTTGAGTTACGTATGCAGGATGGGACCGCTAGCAAACCTGTTTCCCATCACTCTCACAAATCAGGACTCTGGTATAATCGCAAGATAACATGGTGTCGTAAATTGTACATTAAATGGGTCAACTAAGCCTACTTACATACCTGGTTTTTAAATTATTGCTGAATATATTCAGATGCACAATTCTTTGAAATGTTGAAACCAGAGGTGATGATAGACATGCAATGAAGGCGGGTTAAACGTTTTTATTTAGCATAGCTGAATCTCAAGAACCATTATCACATCCTTGAAGATAGGGTTGCTCTTAAAAGGAAATCAAAACTCCGCCTTCTTCTGAAGATTAAGTAGCACGACCGAGTTCCTCAGAATTCGCTATCAAAACTTTTCCCGTTATGTGGTTCAAGTTGACGGGTAGAGTCGATGGTTTCCTGATACTTTGTTGGGAGGGCCGCCCCATACCGTTCACATGGCTGGCATGCTTACCCAGTTCCTAGAGATCTTCACCAGGCAGAGAAAGCCGTCACTATTTGACATGCTTGCCATTGGTGTGCCTTTTTTCTGTGCATGTCAGCTCTGGTGCTTGTATGGTGCCACCTTGCGATGTCAAAGTTATGCTTATATTCTTAAGCAGCTGATTATACGAAACTCGGGAATATCATTAAAAGACACCGTGTGCCGACGTGCTTCCTTCTCAAATACCCTGGCAGTTTGCAACGGCCAAAATCGCTCATACATTTCCTAGTCACTAGGCTGTGGTTTACCTTGTGTCCGTACGGGCTGTAATGTGTAATGTGCAATGTGTAATGTGTAAGGTGTGTAATGAATAGAACTTCTTTTTATCATCTTTTTATCTATGCAACACTCGGCTCAAACAGTCACTATTTTCTAGTTGAAGGCAGACATTACTTCCACACTTTAAGGAATTCGGATTCCTTGGCGACGACAAGGCAAACCGGTAGGGTTCTCTTGGCATTGGGTGTCAGATAAAATCTGCATCTAATCAAAAAGATATGTGTTATCCTCTAAGTAATCGCACTTTGACAAATGTTAGGGCTGCAGTGTCTGCACAGGCATTTAATTATTTTGCCTCTGGTCACAGCTAAGGCCTTGCTCTTTAGTTGTATTTGCCTTCAGATTGACTTATTTCTTCAGAACTTATATGACTGTTCAATAGTGAGGTTTGCATCGTGGTGGATCTTCGGATGATTTTAGGACGCCTGTGCATCGAGACCCAAGTCGTTTAGTCCTGCTGAGGTGGACTACCTGCAATGCCCAGTGAAAACAGGTGATATTCATCAAAGGCTTTTTAGCCATAAATTGATGCCGATGGTGACACGTGACTGCAGCTTTACTTGCATGGTATTCAACAGAAAAGAACGATCGCCCCTTGGAGATTTGTTAGCTGCTTTAGCTAGTACTAGCTATTCCATTAGCTGCTTCAAGTAGCTGCTCCAGCTTGTTCTGCTTAAGCACCTTGTGGTAAAATCAGTATTATCTACAGAATTAGTGGCTTCCTCATATACAATATGATTACAGTCATATATATCTAATGATATTATTGCATTTTCTCTTTGCGTGGCAACAGTGTAATTAATATATTCAAATTAATATAGAACGTAAAACGTCAAAAGAATCTTATAGCATATGGGAATTATTAAAACTTACGGAACACGTTGGAAGTGTGCGAAAAATCCAATAGCAAGTCACGGGCTCTGAGTAAAATGAATCTAGTTCTTCTGCTTCTGTTCACTTGAGCTTATTAATAACTAGTTTAGGGGAATAATGCATACAGCCAATGTGCACTCGACAGGTCATATAGTAGATCCAATGAAAAGATCTAGAGGGTTCGGATTGACCGAACTAGATACCATGAAATAGATTAGATGCCGTTTGTCATCCTTCATCTTGCAAATTGCCATTTTTGTTCATAGTCGTAAACGATGCGGTAGCAACGTCTTTAGTTATGCAAATGACTGGAGTTCACATTAGCTTTAAGGTGGGTATTCCCTCACGCTTGTATTGTACAGTATAAATAGAGCTTGCTAATGCATAAGAGTCCTAATTTAAATTGTTTACCAATTTTTATTTTCTGCACACTTTTGGGCATCTCTGTATACCCTACAATGAGGCACCAGTAAAATATCAGTTTCATTGTAAATAAAGTTCATTGCATGTCATTAAAAAGTCAGTATGATAAAAAATGAACTTTAATCGCAATAATTGTGTTACGTTCGTAAAATTACTGATGCCAACGTGGTTGCGAACTCATATCAATTGGTTTATTTTATATGGCCCTGAATGGATTCCAGAAAGAAATGGAAATAAAAAAAGCTAGATCTTGCATGTAGAGCTTTGAATTTACGCTCTGTCTTGTGCTTTTTAGAATCTCATACGAGACTTATGTCATGAAGCTAAGCTGTCTAGGCTTAACTCACTGGTGCCACCTTTTTATTATAATTTATTTGAAAAAAAAATTTCAAAATAGTCGTCGGTCGCACAGATTTTAAAGGTACTTTTTTGAGTTTCACCGTGAATGACTATGTGTGAAGGTACAGTACAATGATCGTATTGCTAGAGCGTGAGCATTAGTAATCTAACTCGCATCGATAGCTCATTTACCAACACTCTAGCCATTAATTTGACTGTCCTAGGACACTTTATGAGTATTCAAAAGTCTGCAGGATGTATCCTGAGCAGTAGCCCCGGCAGACCTTGGAGTGCCTACAAGATTACCTTGGTAGCGACCACACCACTGTCGCCAGATTGTTCGCTGCATTGACTAATTGCTGGCTGGCAACAGATTTTCAGACTGCGGTCCATATCCGGTCCGAAAATCATACAGCTTTTAGCACAGCATTCAATAAGCAATCAGCCAAGGTCGTTGTAAAAGTAAGTTTGTGATCGCAGGCCTTAGCATCAGTGAGGCAAATCTAAGAATAGCTTGATTTCGACGGCACCCCGAACCGTTTTTGCTGTGATTTGTATAAAGATATTTGCAGAAATTATGTCACTGCTAGCATTCGCTTCACCCAACCCAGCATGATGGGTATCTTTAAAGTGGCTCACTCTCTGTATATATAAATATATATATATATCTGATAAGTAACTATAGAAGCGAATGAAGACTCAACGGTTGCTACAGAGCCAATTTTTTATTTCCTTCAGCACACCAGAAACATGTAACTTGTTTTATTAGTCGATCAATTGCTGACCTAATTTAACACTGGTTGCTAAGGCAAACTGCTCAATCGCAGAAAGCAACGGGATGTAGTTCAAGCTATCAACTTAGGAATTGAAGCCTTGGAAGCATGCACAATTTAACGAATGCTTGTCCTTTTAGTTACGGATTTTGCCGAGGACTAAAAGTGTATTATCATGCCAGATTGGGTAGCAAGTAAACGGGTTTGTGACTCGTATAGCTAGAATTTCGGTGACCAATGACTTGTAATCATAACCCTAAAGCAGATCAGCCGTCCAGGGTTTCACTGAGAGAATTTGGAGGCAAAATTGCTGCCTTTTCAAGGATTTTGAGATCCATTTACCAGGCTTTAAGCTTCGTAAAGCTACAATGGCAAGGTATAGAGGTCTCAGATCCAAATAAAGAGTGCAATATGAGAAGGAAAGTCGTTGATATCATTCCGATGTGCTCATTAAGTTTGAATTGTGATGCAAATCTCACTAAAGGCTTAACAACATTGTTCCATCTATGTCGATTCTTAGCCGTAATTAGTAATATCTATTTGTGCGATCCTCTGAGCTGCTGATTAGGCTGATGAGCATGGGCAGAAATGCACGGCTGCCCTCGGTAAGTTTGCTTCTGATAAATTCACTATTTCGTCGCTTTTACAGTTTAGTCATGAATATAAAACTAGAATTATTTTGCAATGCATTGAAATGGGACATTATTAGTTTAGCTGGGAAGCCGTATTAACTCAAAAACTCAAAGCAGTAATTCAAGCACTCATTTAGATATATTGCCTCAATCGGTTTTTGGAGGACATATGAAATCATAAGCACCTGCATGTGTGGTCAATTATGACTTCGTTCAGCTCCAGTTGGGCTTTCAAGTGCATTGTCAAGATGTTTAATCAGGTCATGTGTGTAAGCTGGGTTGAAACCCAATAGGGTATGCTACAATTCAAACTGAATTTTCTTACTTGGTCACAAAGTAGAAGCTTAGAGAAACCATCACCTGAAGTCATTGAAATTGCTAAAGCTGAACTCTAATGTAAACTGTGCTCCAAGGAACAGATTATCTAAAATTATCTTCTTAAAAGGCATTATTAACTATTTCTTTGGTCATCTGACAGTGCATGGTAGTTGAAGGTTTCTGTACATTGTTAGTTAACCACAATGACACATTAGGTAAGGCGGTTGCTACTTAAGGCCAGAGCCTAGAGGTCATGGGTTTGAATCTCTTCCGGTTTGAGTGCTTTTATGGCGCTTGAAAGGGTGATGATAGCATTTAAAGCACTTGTGCCTATATTCGAAATAATCTTAAATTACCTAGTATTTAACTATTAGTTAATGGCTAACTTTCTTTTTGGCACGGAACCGTAGAAGGCAAACAATTTCTACTTCAGTACTTTCGCCAGTGGTCATTCACAAAATCCTTGGTAAAGTGTGAACAGCACCTAAATTTGCATGCAGCACATAACATTCAGTATGAATAACTTGGGTAATTAGAAATGAAAGAGAGCTGCCTGAATTCATTTGTCTATAACTAAACACCGAAAATGAATTTGCTCTTTATCAGGAATTAACTTGACACCTTTGAGCCACAGTAATCTATGAAAGAACTAAAGTTATCAAATCGTTTATTCACCAGTAACACTTCGCACTCCCAGCGAGAGAGCCCCAACTGCTCCGCCGTGGGTTAACTTCCTCACTGCCCCTCTCCCCCTGTCCCTTGCAGCTCTCCGCACTCAAGGTCAGGCATCTATAATTACCCGACGCAGCCGCTGCTCTTTGGCAAAACCAACTGGCAAGCCGCAGATGAGAGCCGGTCATCCTGCCGGCAACAACAACCAAGCCGGCAGCCGCTAATAATACTACAAAAAGATATGAAGGTACTTGAAAGCTCACGTTGTTTTGGTCGAAAGCTCTGAGATAAGTTTTACTGAAGGCATAATTTAATGAGCAGTAGTAGCAAACCTTCTGAGAGTCCACCATTTGCTCTCACTTGACATCGCTTCTCCTCACGGAGCACTCAGCTGAGGCTAGTATATCCTAATTGTGCTCGCTTTGCTGGATACGCCAGTCCAATGTCCGAAGTCAAAACCAAAGAGAACTCGATAAAGCTGCCCTCGAGATCCATTTGTGATGAAGCCGTTTTCCAGATTCCGGTGAGTTCTCTGATGAATGTCTCCATAAATAAAAGCATTCAACGAGATTGTGAAGCTCTTTGCAGTGCGGAGAATGAGCCACAGGAGAACGTGTACCACTACTAAGTAAGTACTTGTACGACTCTGAGCATCCTAGACGAGTTATTCACGTAGACTCGCCAATTATTCTGGTTAGATCCGATTCCGATTAAGTTGATAATATTCTTCCCGTTGTGACAAAGCAGAGTCCATCTTGAATCGTAGAGGTAGACGGTGGAAAACGTTTGGCAGCTCGGGATAGTCTATTACGTGCACTTTATGACCAAACAAATCCTCAATTCCTTGGCCACCATCATACTGACACTGAGCTTTGACATAATCAACTTTCTAATTGTGGGCTAAGCAAAAATTAAATCATCTGAAGATCAATGTTGGTTTATTTATTATCACTGTGATAATTTTTTTACTATTCATACTGTGCCATTTTAAATCAATTTGTCATTGAAGGGTTCATTCCTCCTGCCGTCGCCACCCCCTAGTTTTAGTCATGTGCTTTCCTAAATTAGGTTATGACCGCATTAGATCGTAGCTGCACAAAATAAAGTAAGCACGGTTTTTTACTGGGCTTCTAAAGTATTGTAATTTATTTATCCAGAGCTGCGAAATCTAAAGGCACGCCCTCATAGTCGTCGACAGCTGGTGTAAAACTTCACTGAGCAAGTGCTCTCAAGGAATAGCCGCCATGCCTGACTTCTTCTGCCAAAGGAGTCTGTTAATTTTCTTACAGACTGCATTTGGAGCAAGATAATGCAAAAATTTGAAACGACCGATCAATGATTCATTGGCTTTCGGTCCCTGTAGATATCATAAGTATTTCTAGATGTATTTAGCTTGTTCTGGGTGAAAATTACGTTGTGTACTGCTCACTTTGGCCGATTCAGTACAGTCATCAACCTCGTATACAGTCAGTGCTAGAGAGCTGTGGGGAGTATTAATTCATGATTCAGCAAGTATTCAAGAGGATTTTCTCCTAAAGGACTATTAACCAAAGAGAACATCTTAGGGGAGTGTGAGTTAATGATATATTTAATCTGGTTCTACCATTTTGAGATGCAATTTCATGTAATTTAGGGCTTACAAGTTCCTACTTACCAAACCATACAGTTCGGTACTGCTACGTGGTTCAGACTATTGAATTCGAAAATCTTCTTTGGTAGCAATCATTGACAAAATCTTGATGAAGTTATCCTCTCCAAAAATCTTTCGATAAACTGAAGGTTGAAATAATAATACATTTGCCTGTAAATAGAGCAGCATTAAAGTTCTGTTTTAATTGATTATTTTCAAATCATTTCACCGTTTTTAAATGGGAATAAGTAAATGCAACTATAATTTATTTGTATCGTGCTCCAAGAGAACTTAATCTCTACTCAGGCACTTTACATGCCCTTCGGGGCTCGAGCATACGACCTCAGCTAGACATCAGTCGGGTAGAGCATCTTAACCGCAGAGCCAATTTAGTTCGGCAATCATCTTAACATTAAAAAGAGCCACGTATTACCCGTACCTGAACCGGGAGGCCCGGGTAGCACAAGCGACATAGTGAGGGTAGGGCACTGCTAGCTAACGTACGTACGTATGCCACAAGTGTTCAATAAATCTTCGAATATATATGTACATATGCGTATATATTAACATCAGCAGGTATCTTAGAAAAGTGAAAAACTACTAACTTACAAAGCAAGCATCTTTACAAAGTGCATATTTTCTGCAATTTCCTTGCCGAAACTGCACGGTCAAATGCCGTCCATGCAGCCTCTGGAAGAGCAGTGGGAATTTGAATGAAGCTGCCGACCTAGTTGGATAAGGAATCAGTTATCATATGCATAGCCAAACGTTATCTCTCAATTGCATATAGAAGTTTTATGAACCTAGCTTGCACTGCCTGCATACATTAATGGGTATCGATATGGATTAATTAATTTTAAAGCTTTAATTTGCACCGGAATGCAGCTGAATTGTAAAACGAATTCGCGTCTTAAAAAGATATATTCTGGCCTATCAAGTAAACCCGAATTAATTATTTCAAAATGAATAATTTTTTTTTCAAAATTCAAAGTTCTGCAGACTCTACAGGAGTCGGACTGTGCCACCCTAATTAAACATGTTCCGTATCAAGCTTTTTTTAACGTGCCTGCACACCGTGACTATTTGTCTCACTTCTGATATTTCTTAAGCATTCAGTGCATACGCCATCTTGATAAAAACAAGTCTCGAATATTTTTATCTCATTTGCAGTCATGCGCGTCTTGATGGCATACACAATGATATGTGGAGCACTGCTTATCGTCCAAAAATACCGGCTGAGGCGATTTGGTGAGAGCTAATGCCATGATTTCTCTTAGCAACTCTCATTTATGGCTTTGAAAGTTACTGATGACATTGGGAAGAATAACTAATTAACTGAGAAAAGAATTATTATTTTGGCAAGAGTTCGATCGGTGTGTATAAATTAAAAAAGCGATCGTGGCTCGTTAGACTGGCTTTGGCTATCGTACGTTTGGCTGTGTGAAAGTATTCTAAAAAGAGCAGCACTCTGTTCCAATCTAGACCTCATTACACAAGGCCGTTGCTTTTACGACATGATAATTATATTATGCTTCCTGCTAAGTCTACCTTCTTTTTAGTGATCTTGCCGCCACTTCCCTTTCAATGTTTACTAGCTATCCTACTTGAACAACACAGTAACGATAAATAGAAAGCAAATGCACAAATACGTGTACTTGCAATATGGGTTAGCCTTTAGAGTTTCGCTTTGGTTAAGTACGATAAGAGAGCAAGACTTTGCTAGGATTGGTTCAACTCACTTCGCGATGCAGAGTAGGAAGATCACTTGATTTCATTATATAACAGTTCCCTAACATTAAATTTAAGTTATCTATAGCATAAGAGTTAGCCAAGAAAGCGGTCTGGCTTCATTGTGATCCTGTTATAAAAAATATAATATTAGGAGCTTGAAAAACCAAATTCAGCCCTATTTACCACTTTTGCATCTTCCAGTGTGCTTACTGCAGTGACATTGGCAGCTCCAAACCGTATGCTATGATTTCCTCGAACATACGTTAGGTCATTAGCAGATGGGAGCTCATAGTTCACCGACTTTTACCTTTAAAGAAGGCAATAGGTATGATCCATGTTTCAATGCATTCGCAAATTTGGCAGCTTCGTTCGTTGTAAGCAATGTGCCACTACAAAATTCAATAATATTTTAAAGCTAGATCTTCTGAATTTTACTAATTCATTATTCGCTTGCTTGCACGTTGAGCTTGGATTCGAGCTAGGATAAATGTGTGCTACTGATACAATTCGCTGCCTAATCAAACCCACTTTTGCATGTTGACATCATTTTTATTTTGCCGTTCGTTATTAAAAATGTACTTAGCACGGCAACAAAAAATTCCGGTATACGGCTGATATCAGAAACCTATATTAGCTCTTTGTGCTGCTTTTGAGCATGCCAGGTCAACTCAGATTTACAAGTTTTAAAGCTATAATCTTTTTTGATTCCTAAGCAACTCGAGGCCGTGAAGTTCGAAGCTTTTCCAGAAAAATGCGGACCTACTGGTAAGTCTATTAGCATCTCTGCATATTAGCTGTGAATTTAAGGCCTACAGCATATGCGGGCCTCACATTGCTACGTCCTACTTCAAAAAATGCTTACGTTACATCTAAAAACGTACAGTTAATCTTTTCGAACACAATTTCATGCATCAGTGTTCTCAAATCATCCTAACTCAGAAATCTAGAACGTTTTGTTGACAAACCTCAGAGTTTTCGTACTGCAGGACCACAGCGCTTTCGTTCATTTTCTATGCTTGTGGGCTAGTGGGCAAAAAGTAGATGACAGCTGAGCGCGACTAAGAAACATTGAGATAAAAGCATTGCTAACCACAGAAGACTCTGGCTTTTTTCAGATGAATTTAACACTTCCAATTCAGGAAGAGGAAAACGGCATAGGAAGTGAACATGTGCAATAAACCTGTGAAAACCAGACAGTCGATTTTTGATTGGGCATGATCTTGTAGGACAGTCGTTTGGTTGCTCTCACACACTGCTCAGAACGTCAGTCGACGACCAACACCGGCAGTTTATTCGACTGTGCACCGAGAAGGGGCACAACTATCGTCCTCCTTACGTTCATTTTCACCCCAGCTTCTGCATCCAGAAGCTCTGGAACACTTCGCTCTGATTCGTTAACTTTGCTGCTTAGGCCTAACAGTAGATACACTTCGCTCCGATTAGATTGTCGGTAGCCGGGAGGTCAATGTGGCCTAGTAGCGGCAAACAGCAACATTTAGGTAGGGCACAGCTAGAAGCTGGATCAAGGGCAGTGCCCTAAATTAAAACAAACGACTTGCCGCTGGATGTGGAGATAAATGCGTGGCGTAACCATGGCAGCAAGGAGCTACTCTTCTCCACCACTTTGGACGATATGGTTGAACAGCAAGCACGTATTTCTCATAGGGTACCTGTCCGCTGCCTACATTAAGAGGTTAAGTAACCGCTGCTCAGGGGAGGCTGGCGACAGCATGGCCTGTGAGACGTGTTGCAAATGGCATCTGAGTTCAGGCTTCACTGGCAACACTTTTTCCAGCGATTGCTCCTTGCCGGTACGCACAGCCACCTCGCCAACCGGTGCATAGAACACCATCACTACCTCTTGCTGGTCACCCTCTCACCTCCGGCCACTGCGATTATGTCCGCAGGCCACAGCAGCCTCCCGGGTCGGCAATGCATTCTCGGTCGCCGGAAATAACGTATTTCCGACCTTTTCTGAAACTCCGATCTGCACTACATCTCTGTTCTTCACCTCATCTCCAGTCTGGGCCTCTTCTCCGACCAGTGTCGCATCTCCAACCTGTGACGCTTCAGAACGGACCAGCTCGTAGCAGGCCAATATAACCTTCATGGCTTGTGCTGCCTCACAGACTCTAGCCTCGTTGCACACTATCTATCAGGGCCTCCCAAACCTTCATAGCCTGCATAGTTGCGGCCAGGCTCCACATTATGGTATCCTTGCAAACCGTTGTTTCCCCGCATCGTAGGTGATTGCTGATGCTGCTTCTGGTTCCTTCTGTCGGCGCCCTCTCTCCGACAAGCCATTGCTAGTTCATCGCTCAGCAGTCGGGCTTTAGCTACCAGGTGAGCCAGAGCTGTCATCAGAACCTCACTAAGGCGATGGTAGTCATCCTTGATTCTCTTTTGCTGGTAAGAGTATACATAGAAGACACTTGATTTCGGGAGCAGAAGCGTAAGATACTTGTTTCCGCCTGTTGCATTGAATCACATCCGCTCGAGCCTCAGCTCCGAGTAAAGCAGCCAAGTTTCGAAGTCATCAATGCCTTGAAATTGCTCTAGCAATATTGCTGTAGGTCACCACCACCGCCGGAAATAGGTTGTAGTTTGGTTGCCGTCGGGCACTGCACACAGCCAGCCGACGAGCAACACCACTAATTTACTCGACTATGCACGAAGCCGGGGGAAGGTCATCTGCCGTCCCCCAAACGTTTATCCTCACTAGATCTATTTATCATCTGCCGTTCAGGAACGCTGAGCTCTGATGGGTTAGTGTCGTTGCTAATGCCTAGCAGTAAGCAGGCTGCACTTCAACAGGCTAGTCGGTGCTCTGCAGGGCCATCCGGCTTAATGCAGACAACGGCATCAATTAGGCTAAACATGGCGATAGGCTGTGTCAGGGAAAGTGCGACCAATTCAACGTAACCAGGAGTGATTTTCGCCAATAGCGACTATCCCATTTTTACCATTCAACTCAATCATACGATTGTTATTGCATTAATTAATAAATGAATTATTGAACCTCTTTTTAAAATATTGATACTTCAATGTTGCTCTGTTGCAGCTACTTCGAAGAGCCTAGAAAAATATTCCATTCTCTCAGGGTGCTCAATCAGTGTATTATTATTCCAATTATTATGGATTTACATAACCAAGGCATAGAGGTACATCTACGATTCTGGAGGGAACAATGTAGTCTCATGAGAAGCAAATTCAAAATTTTGAAGATGCTTTGCTAACGCCAAAACGCCTACTGACGAAATTGATATTCCTAAGAGCGATGTTAAACTTAGAACCTTGTGTTCAACTTAGAACGTTGTGTTCAACTTAGTGTGTTCAACTTAGAACAGATAATGTGGCTCGTCAGACTGACTTTGGCTATCGTAAGTTTGCCAGGGTGAAACTATTCAAAAAGAGTTAGTTCTCTGTTCCAATCTAGACCTTAATACACCAGCCAGTGCTTCTATAACAATATCATTATATTACGCTTCCTGTACCATCTACCTTCTCTTCAGTGATCTTGCCACCACTTCACCTTCAATGATAGCTTGCTATCCTAAATTAATGACACATAAATAATAGAGAAAATTAAACGCACAAACAAATCTATTTGCAATTAGGGTTACACTTTAGAGTTTTGCTTTGTTTAAGTACAGCAAGAGCCCAATAATTTGCTTGGATTGGTTTAAATCACACTGCGATGCAGAGTAGAATGCTAGCTTACTTGATTTCACGATATACCAGTTTTCTAACATTAAATGTAAATTTTCGATAACGGAAGAGCGGGCTAAGAAAGCTGTCTGGCTTCATTGTGATGCTAATATTATAAATACATATATGTGGTCGCTTAAAAGATCAAATTTTGCCCTATTGGCCTTTTCTTGCATCTTTTAGTGTGCTCACTGCAGCGACACTCAAAGCTGCAAACCGTAGGCTATGGCTTACTCGAGTAGATGCAAGTTCATTAGGTGATGGCAGCTTAAAGTGCGCCCACTTTTACTCTTAAAGGAGGGAATAGGTGGGCTCCATATTTCAATGAAGTCTCGATTTTGCAGCTTTGTTCGTGTGCGCAATGTGCAATTACAAAATTCGATATTACTTTAGAGCTATGTCTTCTGACTTTTACGCATTCATTATTCGCTTGCTTTAATGTCGACCTTGGCGGCATCAAGTTTTTACAGAGCCGATTGAAGAGCTAGGCTTGACTCGGTGGTTAGGAGCTGAGATAAAGGCCTGTTAATGATACTGATAGCTTCCTAATCAAAGCCACTTTCACGTCTAGACATCGTTTTTGTTTTGCCATTCGTTTTAAAAATTTTCTTAGCATTTGAAAAGCACCAAAGAAGCCGTATATGGCTGATATGGGAAGCCTACGTTTGATTTTTATACCGTTTTTAAGCATGCCACAATAAGCCTGATGCAAAAGTTCAGAAATTATGGTGTTTTTCGGTTGCTCATAGGAACTCGAGTCCGTTGAAGTCAGAGGTTTTCGAGGAGGAACGTGTACTTACTGGTAAGTCTAGTGGCATCTCTGCATATTAACTGCAAAGTTAATGGCTACTGCATATGTAGGTCTTGCAAAGATCCCTCTTACTTTGCAAAATGTTTGCATTACATCAAAAATCATACAGTGACTCTTTGTCAACAGCATTCTCGCCTCAGTGTTTTCAGAACATTTTAAATCATAAATCTACCAAGTTTAGTTGATATACCTCAAAGTTTACTTACTGTGAGACCACAGCCGCTTTTGCTCATTTACCATTCTTGTGTGCTGGTGGCAAAAAGCAGATGCCAGCTGAGTGCGACTGAGAAGCAAAATGGTAAACTCATTGCTTACTGCAGTAGACCGTGGCTACCCCTTACTTCTTTCAGATTACATCAACACTGCCCATTCAAGAAGAAGCGAGCGGGATAGTAAGTATATAATAAATAAGTGAAAACTGGACGGCCGATTGTTGACTGGGCATGATCTCGCAGCAGTTCAGTTTGGTTGCTGTCGCCCACTGCTAAGAACGTAAGCCGACGAGTAACGCCAGCAGTTTATTCGACTGAGCACCGAGTAAGGGAAGAAGAACTTTGTCCTGCTGACGTTCATTCTCAGTCAAGCTTCGGCAGCCAGCAGCTCTGGATCGCTTCGATCTGATACCTTAGTGTTGTCACTTATGACTAACAGTGAGAAGCCTTCGCTCCGATTTGCTAGTCGGTAGTCGGGAGGTCAGTCCAGCTTAGTACTGGCAGACCAGCTACATTTACGTGGGGCACAGTTGTAGTTGTTGATCAGGGGCAGTGCCCTTAATTAGACGGAACGACTGCCAGCTCTATGTGGAGATGCATAAGTGGCGCAGCCGGAGCAGCAAGCAGCTACTCTTCTCCAATGCTTCGGCGACGATCAGACTAAACAGTAAGCACATATTGCCCATAGGACACCTGTCCATTACCTTTATTAAGAGGCCAAGTAATGGCTGCTTGGGGGAGGCATGAGACGGCACGGCCTGGGGAGACATGCTTCAAATGGCATCCAAGTTCAGGCCTCGCCGGGCAACACATTTATCCACAGATTCTGCCTCGCCAGCAAGCACAGTCACCTAGCCCACCGGTACATAGAATGCCATCAATTCATATATATCACCGTCTCTTCTCCCGGCACCGCCACCATGTCCCCAGACCTGCAGCAGCATTCCGTGTCGGCACTGCATTCTCGGTCACCGGCACTACCGTATTTCCTAACTTTGCTGAATCTCCAATCTGCTCCATCTCTGTTATCCACGGCATCTCCGATCTGCACCTTATCTCTGGTCTGTGCCTCATTTCCGAACTGTCGCACCCCGAACCTGTGTGACCCTCGAACCCACCATAAGGCCAATATAACCGTCATGGCTTGTTCTGCCTAGCAGACTCTCGCTTCATTTAATACCACCATGGCCTCGCAAATATTCACAGCATGGATATCTGTGGCCAAGCGCCACACGGTGGTATCCTGGCAAACCATTGTCGCCGGCAGATCGTGGGCGATTGGTGATGCTGCGTTGGGTTCCTTCCGGTCGGCACTCTCTATCCGGCAAGCCATTGCTGACTCATCGCTTATTGGTGGAGCTTTATCTACCAGGTTGGCCAGCGCTGCCACCAGAACGTCGCGAAGCGGATGGTAGTCATCCTTTATTGTCTGTGGCTATATACAAATCATAGCTGATTAAACAGCCTCTTTTGTATAGCGACAGAAGAGCCTTTACAGCTATCAACACCGCTTGCAGTGGCAATAAAAAATCGTCCACCGCTGGAATTAAACCGATGACATCAGGACCGAGGTCGTGAAAGCAACAGCCTTACCTTGTGTGTCATCACGGCTCACCGACTAGTAAGAGTACAAATAGAAGCACTTCCTTCGCGGAGCAGAGCCGGAAGATACTTGTGTGCCAGACGCTCGGATTAACACGGCAAAGCTCGAGCCTCAGCTCCGACTTTAGCAACCAAGTGACGAAATCATCAACGAATTAAAATTGCTCAAGCAAGGTTACTGTAGGTCACCACCGCCGCCGGAAATAGTAGTATAGTAGTACCTTGTATTTTGGTTACTCTCAGGCACTGCACAGAACGCCAGCCGACGAGCAACACCACCAGTTTATTCGAGTAAGCACGAAGCCGGGGGAAGGTCATTTGCCGTCCCCACAAACGTAGGTAAGGTGGTTGCTTTCACGACCTCGGACCCGAGGTCATGGGTTCGATTCCTGCTGTGGGTGATCGTTTATCGATGCTGCAGGCGGGGGTGATAGCCGTAGAGGCTCATCTGTCGCTATACAAACGAGGCTGTTTAATCAGCTAGGATCCTCACCTGATCTTCTATTGTCTGCCGTTCAGAAAGGCTGAGCTCTGATTGGTCAGTGTCGTTGCTAATGCCTAGCAGTAGGCCGGCTGCACTCCAATAGGCTAGTTGGTGGTCGGGCGGGCAATCCGGCCTAACACAGACAACGGCAATGTGTAGTCTCAGCATGGCAATAGGCTGTGTCAGGGGAAGTGCAATCAATGCAAGGTAACCACGAGTGAGTCTTGCCAATGGAGTCTATCGTATTTTACCGTTAGATTCAATTGTATGGTTTTTATTGAATGATTAAATAAATGAATTGTTGAACTATTGTAAAAAGTTTGGGTGTTTATGTTTTACTCTGTTGCAGCTACTTTGAAGCTTCTACAAAGGTATTCAGTTCTCTCGGGGCACTAAATTACTGTAATAGTATTCCAATTATTTTTGGTCGAAATAAGCAAAACATAAAGGTCAAAACTACATGTACGATTAGGGAGGGAACACTATAGCATCATGAGATGCAAATTCAAATACTTGAAGCTGCTTTGTAAATGCTTAAAACACCTACAGACAATTCGATATTCGTCATGAGGGATGCAAGAAGAAGCAAGATATCTGCCGCGGCTGCCGTGTCTGCGAGTCTGGACCGTGAGCTTGACAGCCGAGCTTGGATTAGAAACGATGAGTTGGGCCACTAAATGAAAACCAAGTGGCTATGAGATAGTAGTGATAGGCCCAGGCGTGTTAGTAGCAATACTTATAAATGCATAAGAAAGTGATTTTTGTCAGAATTGTGACCTGGCAACCAGATAAATTGTTTGCCTGACTGCAGCTGTTCTCTTCAAGCAAAGATCTGCTGGTTGGTGAGTCCCAGAGCTGAGAATAAGCTGCTGTAAGCCTGTTACCTAGTCGACTTAATGTCATCTGTCACGTCGGCCATAATATACAGGCAATATTCTTTTCTGATAAGGCAATGTTGCAAACCAGGTATGGGTATTTTGTTAGCTTGCTGGTGTCGTTCTGCAACCCGATTTGGGGGGTTGCATAGTTATAATAGTGCGCCTAAGAATGCTGACAAACTACTGGGGTGAATTTGTACAGAGTGCCGTCCTCAACAACCGTCTGAGGGATGCACGATATAGAAGTGTACCCAGGTTAGGTTCGGTCGGCTAGGACTGGGCGGCTATAATGAGGGTTAAGGGTCACCGGCTAGGCCAGGGTCGGACCTACGGCATGTGTGGTGACGTGAGATCTCTAGGGTAAGAGAAGTTGGCAGAGTAAGACGTGTTGTTGGAGGCTCCAGGTCTCGCCGAGTTATGCACTTGGATTCAAGGAGGCGTGCTCCGGCGATGCTGCCACACATGCAAGGGAACGAGTACCCAAGGAACAAAAGAGCTGGATAGCAGGCTCGTTGAGACTTATATATTCCGAATTCCCTCTGTAGCGTGTTCGTGACACCCCCCCCCCGTGTGTTGGCACCTTGGGTGGAAGCTCTCGTCTGTGGTGGTTGTCGACTCGGAATAGCCAAGCAGTTACTCAGCCTGCCGGGTATTGGACGGCGTACTTTTGGATTCGGAGTCGTACAACGGCAGGACTGCAGAAGACCACCGACTGACTGACACATTTGTTCGCACTTGCTGCTTCATCTCGCGCCCCCTTCATGTAGACTTGTTTAGTTCCCCTGCTGATGTCGGCGCATGCAATATTATAAAGAGGTTCAGCCTGACAGCCGCTCGTCTTATCCTACCTCAGTGGCATGGCGATCGGCAGTGTGGCCGGAGTATGGCCGGGCTTGGCGGGAAATAGCCTCTGACCACTGGCGCTCGGTTACAGAAGTATGCCGACCTTAGCAGCTTTTTTCTCGACTACCCAACCGAAATGGTCTAGTGCGATGAGCCACAAGCTACTGTTTCTAACCTCTGTCAAAATGAAAATTAGATCACTATATATACCGGAGGTTGGCAAGCTCCGACCTTTAGGTCAGATCCGGCCTACCTAGTGATTCAGCAAATGTAAAGCGCTTAGAGAGAGATTACGTTCTCTGAGGGCGCTTTATCAAGTGAATTATTATTATTATTATCCAGTCCGGCCTAGCTGCCCCTTAATTGAGTTGTAGCGGTTTTTTTCCCCTTAACTATACAGGTATTTCGATTTAAGAGTATCCTAGTTTAAGAGTTTCTGAGGCACGAGCCATCTCTGGTATCATTTATTTTTTTTACTGAGACGTACGTAGCTGTTATTATGATTAATTTTAATTAACACAGAATTAGATTCGTCGTAAGTAAATGGTACCTAAATGAAATGCTCTGTTCAGAACCGATGCATTTGCAAAAGGAAAATTATTTGAAAAAGGAAAGAGTTCACCCATCTCGGTATTTCTTCGGGAGAGGGAGGGCTTGCTTTAGGGCACCAATGACTGTTTCGACACCGTCCAAGTTAAAGAAGTTCTAGGGTATCTTAACTGTGATATACACCTAAAGGTAAATAAGGTTATCTTTAGCGTGAACTACATCGCTCATGACGAGTCTCTTGTGAAGGAAAACATTAGGAATCCATATTATTCACCTAAGACCAAGTTGTAACTAATGACGTTTGAAAAAATACTCCAGAGAATCCATATATTTCTTCAAAATTCTGTCTGAAAATACATTGACCAAGCGTTTTAACTCTCAATTAAATCTGGCTAAAGACGCTTATCTAGCTTTTATAAGTGAACGTGCCTCTTCCCTAAAAGTGAACTTAAAACGTTTTTCAGCAAACATATTTTGATCGCGTAGTGGTCAAAAAGATGTAATTTCTTTTTACACCATTTTTAATTATATAATTGTGTAAAAATAATGGCACTATTTCGACTGCATTCTGGCTCATTTTTCAGTGGATTTAAATTCGGAAAAGTTTTAAAAGTCATAACCTGAAGATTGGGCATGATGTCACATGATCGTCCAAGGTAGTCGACAACTACCCTCCTGCTACCGACTATGGGTAATCCTTTACACCGGTCCAGAGCTGCTACTTCCATGCTACTCACTACCTCAAATGTCCTACTGATTTTGTTATGCTTTCCAATTTATCTTTGTTGCCTGAGAGGAAGTCTGTTGTCTACCGAATAGGTACCGCAAGCCGCTGAGGCTCCGAGTGAGCTATAGTTGAACTGCAACTATTATGCATTTGTTGAGGACAAGGATTGAAATGCCGAAGAGCTATGGAAGACAACGGCAATAGCAGTTATTACAAGAACAGTTTTAGCTCAAAAACATTTGCTCAGCTTTCTTGCGAATTCATCGTCTCAAAGTGAGCACTGATAAGGCGTGTGTTGTCAAATCAAAACTTGCTCGGACTACTTTGCAGCTAAACTGTCCCCATGCAGAAATTGTTCTCCAGCATCTAAATCCATATTAATGGATTAGAGGTGCACATTTTTTAATTTACACAAGCTCGAAGATTTTTCTACTTCTCAGTGGCAGGTTGCATTCGTTAGGGTATGCTAAACAGAGACGCTCTTTGAATGGATTGTGAAGCTAAAAACCAATATACAGTGTGAATCGAGAACTAGATTTGTGTCTGTAAATGGTACCTAGGAAAATTGCCCTGATCGGACCCAATGCATGTCCCTCTATTAACATAACCTGTTTTTTTATGAAAGCAGGCTGTATTCTCGCCCATGCTGTGAAAAGTTCTTAACTTGAACAACAAATAGCTGCTTTATTCTCTACAAAAAGGTCACAGTATCTGCGAATGCATCAAAACTCTTTTGAAAAGAGGTTAGGCTGTATGATGCTATGTAGATTATGATTCATACCACAGTGTCTTGTAAGTAGACGCTGAGCATGGATAATTTTTCCAGCATCTAAATGGTCTTTGCCCACAAGAAGTCGGTTGTTTTTTTATAAGGCTGTGTTCGGAGGGACACAATGCAGAAATTTGAAGCTATCAATAAATAATTCGTTGGCTTTCGGTCTCTGGGATATCCTAATTGCTACTAGATGTAATTAGCTTATCTGGTTGAACTTTAACTTAGGTACTGCTTACAATATAATTAACATAGTAACTAGATTTCAAAGCAAAGAACATAGGTATATACATATATATATATATATATATATATATATATATATATATATATATATATATATATATATATATATATATATATATATATATATATATATATATATATATATATATATATATATATATATATATATATATATATATATATATATATATATATATATATATATATATATATATATGCACTTTGCTGCTTTGAGCTGCACTCTGTTGCAATCCGAACGTTTAAAGCCTAGCTAGTTCTTCTACAACACGACAATTATCTTAGGCTTCCTGTACAATCTACCTTCATTCCAGTTATCTTGCCACCACTTTACTTGGAATGTTTACTAGCTATCCTACATGAACAACACATTATCGATATAAGCAAAGCAAACTCACAAATGTATCTATTTGCAATTAGGGTTACACTTTAGAGTTTTGCTTCGGTTACGTATCATAAGCACCCAACAATGTGCTCGGATTGGTTACACTCACTTAGCGATGCAGACTGGGATGATAGCTCACTTGATTTCATGATATGCCAGTTTACTAACCCTAACTTTCAATTATCTATAACAAAATGGCTGGCTAACAAAGCTTTCTGGCTTCATTGTGATGCATATATCAGAAATAGATTGTTATTGACTTAAAAGACCAACTTCAGCCCTATTTACCATTTTTGCACCTTCTAGTGTGTGCACTGCAGCGACATTTATAGCTTCAGTCTGTACGCCACGGCTTACTCGAGTAGACGTAAGTTCATTAGGGATGGCAGCTCAAAGTGCCCTGACTTTGTCCCTTAAAGAAAGTAATATTTCGATGGATTCCGATTTTCGGAGACCAATAAAAAACTACAGGTAAACCTCAAGAGTCTGGACCATGAGCTTGCCGGTTTAGCATGGATCTTAAACATGGAGTTGACTTCTGAATGAAAACCGAGCAGTTATGAGATGGCAGAGACACGTTGTCTAGGCTTATTAGAAGCAAGACGTTTAAATGCATTCTAAGGTTATTAAAGATTGGTAACAGTGTGCAAGTCACAGATTACTGCAAGTGAAACCCGACTGTCACCACTGTCGTCATCAGCACAGATGAGCTCCGCTTTGCACCAATGTGACTAAAATCACCGATTTAATAGGAATCGGGTGTAACCAGAACGAGTGAAAGGACTTTGTTGATAGCTCATCAAGGAACCTTGAAATTGCGATTCTCATTGCTGAAAAAAAGTAAAAGGTCTCCTGGAGCTTAATATGTGCATGTCAAAGATTTTATGAGCACGTAGCTCCCACTGGATGCTTATATTCATCGGCACAGATATGGTTAAATCAATCTTAAAGCCACCATTCGCACCAGAATTATGATGAATGATAAGCGAGTGCCAGTCTCAACGAGTTATATTTCTGGCTCATCTAGTATAACCTAAATCATCAGTTTCCATGGGATTGATTTTCGTTCAAGAAACCTGGATAATTTGAAATTCTGGCGATCATACATTAGTCGGACTGTGACACCGTAAATATGCTGGTATCTGTATCAAGCTTCTTTAAATGTGCCTGCACACCATTACCAGTTGGCTTACTCTTATGGTCTTTTATGAATTTTGTGCATACACCACCTTGATATTCACCGAACTCGATACGTTTATCTCATTATCAGTCCTGTGCCTTCTTGCCTCATGTATTTTGGCAAGTGGAGCCGTGCTAATCGCATGGGAGTGCCGGAGGAGGCGACAAGGTGAGCGATAAAGCGATGTTTTTTCTTTAGCAACTCTCGTTAATGGCTTTGAAAGTTTCAGATGGCATAGGCAAGAATAACTACCTAACAAAGAAAACAGTTATTTTGACAGAAATGCTATCGCTGTGTTCACACTTAGTAAAGTGATCGTGGCTCTTTTTACTGGTTCGGCTATGGTACTTTGGCTGTGCTAAAGAATTCCGAATAAGCAGCCCTCTGTTTCAATCTAGATCTTAGTACACCAGCCATTGCTTCTATGACATTACAAGTTTTACGCTTTCTGTGTATTCTACCTTCATTTCAATGATCTCACCACCACTTCCCTTTCAATGTTTACTAGCTATCCTATATGAAAAACACACCAACGATGAACGGAAAACAAGCACACAAATGAATCTATTTGCGCTTTGGGTTACCCTTCAGAGTTTTGCTTTGGGTGAGTAGGATGAGAGCCCAATACGTTGCTCGGATTGGTTCAATTCACTTTGCGATACAGAGTATGAATATAGCTCACTTGATTTCAGTATATACCAGCTTTCTAACACTAGGTTTCAATTATCTATAGCAGAAGAGGAATTGGCTAAGAAAGCTGTCTGGCTTCATTGTGATGCGACTATATGAAACAGAATATTACCAGCTTGAAAAACCAAATTCAGCCTTATTTACTGCCTTCGCATATTCTAGTGTGCTTACTGCAGCGACATTGATAGCTCTAAACCGTACGGTACGGCTTACTCGAGTAGACGTAAGTTCATTAGGTAATGGCAGATCAAAGTGCACCGACTTTTACCCTTCAAGGAGGCAATACGTGACTGCATTCCGATTTTCGAAGACCGATGAAAAAGTACAGGTGAACCTATTAGCATCTCTCAGTAGCAGCTGTGCATTAAGGATCTGCAGAGTATGTAGGTCTCACAGAGCTCCCACCTACTTTCCAAAATGATCACTATACCTTGATGAGCCGAGCGACTTATTGCGAAGAGCATATATTTGCCTCGGTGTTTTCAAAGCATCTGGAATCCTAAATCAACTGGGTTTAGTTGTGACGTTCCTTTCATAGTTTTCATTCCTTGGGACTACAGCCGCTTTTGCCCGTTTCACGTTTGTGAGTAACTTGCTTCTCGTTTCCAAAAGCAGACGCCAGCTGACTGAAACTAAGACACACAGTGATAAAGGAATGACTAACATTTGCAGACCGTATCTACAGTTCAATTTTTTCCAAAGAGTTCGAGAGGTAAACTTCAAGTTCGGGAACAAGGGAACCCGACGGCCAGTGGACAAGAAGAACATAAAAGGTGAGACCAGACAACCGGATGTATTCGGGCGTGATTTTCCAGCGAGGTTCACCCATGATGTAAAACGTATCATTACCTAGCAACTAAATAATTACATTATTATTTAATGAATTACTGAATTATTAGATAACACTTTGACATTTAAATTTGACGCTGTTATCTGTAAATAGCTTAATTACATAGGTCAACACTACATCTACGATCGGGGATGGGACCCAGGAAGCATCGTAAAATCCAAATTCAAGTACTTTATGCTGCCTTTCAAACCCCCTAAAATCCAACTCACGAATTCAGTATTCATCGGAATGATGCAAGACAAAGATGGATTTCTGTCATCACTTCAATGCCAGTGAGTCCGGACCATAAGTTGCCGGCTCAGCATGGATGACAAACAAGGAGTAGACCACTGGATAAAATCTGAGCAGTTATGAGAAGGCTGAGACACGTCCAGGCTAATTACAAGCATGACGTATAAATATGTAAGAAGGTTTATAATATGGTAACAGTGTGCAAGTCTGAGCTTTCCACAAGTGAAACTCAACTGTCACCCCCTTCGCCATCAGCACAGATGAGCTCTGCTTAGCACCAATGTTGTTAAAAGTATCGTTAAATAGGAATCGGGTGTAACCAGAATGATTGAAGGGTTTTCGTAGAAAGCTCATCCAGGAACCTTAAAGCTGCAATTCTCATTACTGAAAATTAGTAAAAGTTCTCCTCTAGCTAAATAACTGCACGTCGAAGATTTAAGTTGCTTCCACTGGATGCTTATATTCATCGGCACCAATATCGTTTAATTAATCTTACAGCCGTCATTTGCATCGGAATGCAGCTGAATGGTAAAACGAGTGCCAGTCTCAACGAATTATATTCTGGCTCACCTAGTAAAACCCAAATCATAAGTTTCCACAGGATTAATTTTCGTTCAAGAAACTTTGATAATTTGAAATTCTGGGGACCCAAGAGGAGTCAGACTGTGTCATGTTAAATAGGCGTGTACCTGTATCAAGCTTCTTTAAACGTGTATGCACACAGTGAGTAGTTAGCTTATGCTTACGGTCTGTTATGCATATTTTGCATACGCCGTCTTGCAAGTAACCGAACTCAACTTTGAATCTCATGTTCAGTCTTTTGCGTTTTTGGAATATATATTCGTGCAACTGGAGCCATGCTGATCGCATGGGAGTGCCGGAGGAGGCGATACAGTGAGCGATAACACTGATTTTTACCTTAGCCACTCATGTTTATGGCTTTGAAATTTACTGATGATATCAGCAAGAGTAAATAATTCTCAAAGAAAAAAGTTATTTTGACAAAAAGCAATCGTTGTGTTCAACTTAGAAAAGCATTCTTGGCTAGTCAGACTGGCTTTGGCTGCCGTAATTTTGGCAAAGTGAAACTATTCAAAATGGGCTGCACTCTGTTGCAATCCGAACCTTAAAAGCCCGGCCAGTTCTTCAACAACACGACAATTATATTAAGCTTCCTGTACAATCTACCTTCATTCCAGTTATCTTGCCACCACTTTACTTTGAATGTTTACTAGCTATCCTAAATGAACGACACATTATCGATATAAGCAAAGCAAACTCACAAATGTATCTATTTGCAATTAGGGTTACACATTAGAGTTCTGCTTTGGTTACGTACCTTAAGCACCCAACAATGTGCTCGGATTGGTTCAACTCACTTAGCGATGCAGACTGGGATGATAGCTCACTTGATTTCATGATATGCCAGTTTACTAACATTTACTTTCAATTATCTATAACAGAATAGCCGGCTCACAAAGCTTCCTGGCTTCATTGTGGTGGATATATCAGAAATAGATTGTTGGTGGCTTAAAAGGCCAATTTCAGCCCTATTTACCATTTTTGCACCTTCTAGTGTGTGCACTGCAGCGACATTTATAGCTTCAGTCTGTACGCCACGGCTTACTCGAGTAGACGTAAGTTCATTAGGGATGGCAGCTCAAAGTGCCCTGACTTTGTCCCTTAAAGAAAGTAATATTTCGATGGATTCCGATTTTCGGAGACCAATAAAAAACTACAGGTAAACCTCAAGAGTCTGGACCATGAGCTTGCCGGTTTAGCATGGATCTTAAACATGGAGTTGACTTCTGAATGAAAACCGAGCAGTTATGAGATGGCAGAGACACGTTGTCTAGGCTTATTAGAAGCAAGACGTATAAATGCATTCTAAGGTTATTAAAGATTGGTAACAGTGTGCAAGTCACAGATTACTGCAAGTGAAACCCAACTGTCACCACTGTCGTCATCAGCACAGATGAGCTCCGCTTTGCACCAATGTGACTAAAATCACCGATTTAATAGGAATCGAGTGTAACCAGAACGAGTGAAAGGACTTTGTTGATAGCTCATCAAGGAACCTTGAAATTGCGATTCTCATTACCCAAAAAAAAAAAAGGTCTCCTGGAGCCTAATATGTGCATGTCGAAGATTTTATGAGCACGTAGCTCCCACTGGATGCTTATATTCATCGGCACAGATATGGTTTAATCAATCTTAAAGCCATTATTCGCACCAGAGTGCAGCTAAATGATTCTCGAGTTCCAGTCTAAACGAGTTATATTGACGAGCCGAGGAAAGCATTGCCAAAGGCATATATTTGCCTCAGGCGCTTTGAAAGCTCCTGGAATCATAAATCCACTGAGTTTAGTTGTGACATTTCTCTCACAGTTTCCATTAGTTGACACCACAGCCGCATTCGCCCGTTTCACGTTTGAGTGTGACTTGTTTCTTGTTTGTAAATGCAGACGCCTGCTGACTGTGACTAAGAACCATAATGATGAAGCTATTGCTAACCGCTGCAGACCGTATCTACCCTTCAATTCTTTCTGATGCGTTCAAGAGGTAAACTTTACGATCGGGAACAGGGGAACCCGACGGCGAGTGAACAAGAATAACAAAAGTGGTGAAACCAGACGACCGATTGCGTTTGGGCGTGATAGTGCAACGATGTTTGCCCATGATGTATAACGTATTATTACTCAGCAAATACATGATTACTTCACTACGTGATGAATTTTTGAATTAGTAGATTCAACTTTGATATTTTAATTTTAAGCTGTTACCTTAGGGTAGTTAAATAACAAAGTTCAACGCTACATCTACGATTGAGGATGGGACCCAGGAAGCATCATGAGATCCAAGTAAATTACTTTAGGCTGCTTTGCAAACCCCCTAAGCGCCAAATCACGAATTATATGTTTATCAGAATGATGTAAGACAAAAATGGATTTCTGCCATCTCTTCGACGCCAGCGATTATGGACCATGAGCTTGCCGGCTGAGCATGGATCACAAACAATGAGTAGACCTCTGAACAAAAACCGAGCGGTAATGAGACGGCACGAACAAGTCCAGGCTTATTAGAAGCAAAACGTTTAAATATGTATGAAGGTTATAAAAGATGGTAACAGTGTGCAAGAAGTTCATTACCACAAGTGAAACCCAACTGTCACCACCTTCGTCATTTGCACAGATGAGCTCTGCTTTGAGCCAATGTTACTAAAATCATCGTATCACTAGGAATCTGGCGAAACTAGAATAATTGAAGGGTCTTCGTTGACAGCTCATCTAGGAACCTTAAAGCTGTGCTTCTCATTACTAAAAAGTTGTACGAGTTCTCATCCAGCTCAATATATGCACGTCGAAGAATTTATGAGCAAGTAGCTCCAGCTGGATGTTTATATTTATCTTTACCGAGATGGTTTAATCAATCTTAAAGCTGTCATTCGCATTGTAATGCTGTTAAATATTAAAATGAGTGCCAGTCTCGAGGAGTTGTATTCTGGCCTACCAAGTCAAACCCAATTTATTGGTTTCCATGAGATTTATTTTCTGTCAAGAAACCTTTTTAATTCGAAATTCTGGTGACCCTACACGAGTCGGACATTGGCACGGTAAATAGGCATGTACCTGTATCATGGATTTTTAAACGTGCCTGCACAACGTGACTAGTTGGGTTACGCTTGTGGTATTTTATGCATTTTGTGCATATGCCATCATGAAAGTAATGAACCGGGAGGCCCGGGTAGCAACAGCAACCTAGTGAGGGTATGGCACTGCTAGCTAAAGTACATATTTATGTTACAAGTTTTCAATTCATCTTCAAATATATATATATGTATTTTTATATATATATGTATATATATTACCATCTATAGGTATATTTGAAAATTAAAAAAATTACTGACTTACAAGGCAAGCTTCGTTACAAAATTTATATATTCAGCCATTTCCTAGCCAAAACTGCACGGTAAAATACCGTCTACGTAGCCTCTCGAAGAGCAGTTGGAATATGAATTACTCTGCAATTCTAGTTGATTGAGGATTAATTTATGCTCAGTGCCAAACGTCACCCCTAAATTGCATGTACATTTCGTAAGCACCTAGCTTACACTTCCTGTTAATGTTCATTGATATTGATATGGGTTCATCAATGTAAATTTTGTCATTTGCCCCGGAATGCAGCTGAATGGTTCAACGAATGCTTGTATCCAAAAGTTATATTGTGATTAACTTAAACTTCTAATACCCTACACGAGTCGGACCATGACACGGTAAATAGGCATGTACCTCTTTAAAACTTGCATGCACAGGGTGACTAGTTGGCTTACGCTTATGGTATTTTATGCATTTTGTGCATACGCCACCTTGTAAGTAACCGAACTCAATGTGTTTATATCATTTTCAGTCTTGTGCGTTTTTCTAACATACATTATTACTTCGGGAGCCATGCTGATTGCATGGGAGTGCCGGAGGATGCGATACGGTGAGCGATAAGGCTGTGTTTTCCCTTAGCAACTCTTGTTTGTGGCTTTGAAATTTACTGATGACATCAGCAAGAATAACTATTTAACAAAGAAAAGAGTCATTTTGAAAAATGCAATGGTTGGGTTCAACTTAGAAAAGAAATCGTAACTCTTTGGACTGGCTTTGGTTATAGTAAGTTTGGCAGGGTGAAACTATTCAAAAAGTGTGAGTTCTCTGTTCCAATCTAGACCTTAATACGCAAGCCAGTGCTTCTATAACACGATCATTCTATTGCGCTTCCTGTGCCATCTACCTTCTCTTCAGTGATCTTGTCACCACTTACCCTTCAATGATAGCTGGCTATCCTAAATTAACGACACAGAAATAACAGAAAAAATTAAACGCACAAATAAATCTATTTGCAATTAGGGTTACACTTTAGAGTTTTGCTTTGGTTAAGTACAACAAGAGCCCAAGAATTTGCTCGGATTGGTTTAAATCACTTTGCGATGCAGAGTAGGGAGATAGCTCACTTGATTTCATGACATACCAACCAGCTTTCTAACATTAAATTGCAGTTATCTATAGCAGAAGAGTTGGCTAAGAAAGCTGTCTGGCTTCAGTGTGATGCTAAAAAAAGAAATAGAATATATGTGGTCACTTAAAAGATCAAATTTTTCCCTATCTTCCTTTTCTTGCATCTTCTAGTGTACTCACTGCAGCTACAATGATAGCCCTGAAAGGTGTGTCACGGCTTACTTGAGGAGACGTAAGTTCATTAGGTGATGGCAGCTCAAAGTGGATCGACTACTACCCTTACAGATGGCAACAGGTGTGCTATATATTTCACTGCATTCTCCACTTTTGCAGCTTCGTTGGTTGTACCCAATGTACAACTACAAAATTCGACATTTTTTAAAGCTATATCTTCTGACATTTACACATTCATTATTCGCTTGCTTGCACGTTGAGCTTAGCACGGTCAGGGTTTTACAATACTGATTGAAGAGGCAGGCTTGACTCTGCCGTCACGAGCTGAGATGCAAGCTTGTTATTGATACTGCTTCATCATTAAACCCACTTTCACATCTAGACTTCGTTTTCATTTTGCCATTCGTTCTTTAAAATGTACTATGCATGGTGATAAGCAACCCAAAAATCCGGTACATGGCTGTTATCAGAAAACTACGTTAGACTTGAATGTCGTTTTTAAGCATGCCACGTTGACTCAAAAGCAAAAGTTTGAAATTATGATGTTTGTTGTTTGCTTATAGGAACTCGAGAAAGTGAAGGTCGGAGATTTTTGATATAGAATGCAGAACTTCAGGTAAATGTAGTAGCGTCTCTGCATACTAGCTGTGAAGTTTATATCTAGAGCATGCATGGGTCTCACTGAGCTCCCTCCTACTTCCAAAGTTTTTCTGCTAGGCCAAAACAAGTGCAGCGACTATTTACCACCAGCATTTTCGCCACAGTGTTTCCAAAACATCCTAGCTCAGAAATCTACCATGTTTTGTTACCATATCTCAGAGTTTACATACTGTGGGACCACAGCCACTTTTGCTCATTGCCCATGCTAGTTTGCGAAAAGCAGATGGCAGCTGAGTGTGAGTTAGAAGCATAGTGATCATGTCATTGCTGATCACAGTGGACCATATCTACCCTCGACTTCTTTCACATGGATTCAATATCCGTTTAAGAGGAGAATGAAGAAAGTGAATTTCGATAAATGCATGAAAACCAGACAGTCGATTGTTGATTGGGCATGATCTCACAGCAATTTAGTTTATTTGCTGTCGCACACTGCCTAGAACGTCAGCCGAAGAGCAACACCAGAAGTTTATTTGACTGAGCACCGAGCAGGAAGAAGTAGAACTGTCGTCCTGCTGACGTTCATTCTCACCCGAGCTTCAGCAGCCAGCCGCTCTGGATCGCTTCGCTCTGATAAGTTAGTCTGTTGCTTGTGCCTAGTAGTAAGAACGCTTACCTCTGGTTGGCTAAATCTACCGTGACTCAGATTACCCGTGACTCAGAAGCAAAATGATAAAGTTATAGCTTACTGCAGTAGACCGAATATACCCCTTCCTTCTTTGTTGTTAGCAGCTGTTTAAATAATTTTCTTAAAGATTGTAGCAACTGGATTCAATAGAGCTGACTGGAATGAAGCCGCAGCAAACGCCACATCGTTGCAGGAGAAGCTCATAGTGCAGTGAAAGTTGAGTTTCAGATTCTCACACGTGGTGGCTACTATATACGAAACCCTTGAACTTGACTCTGGCAACAGCATAGATCATAAAACAAGCCATTAAGACACCGAGTAGTTACAAGTACTTAGATAAAATAAACAAATCCTAGCTGATTTATCAGCCTCTTTTTGTATAGCGATAGAAGAGACTTTACGGCTATCACTAGTGCCTGCACTGGTGATCAAGGATCGCCCACCACAGGAATCGAACCAAAGACCTTCAGAACCAAGGTCGTTAAAGCGACCACCTTACTTAGTGTGCCATCACGGCTCACTCTGGACAAACTCTACTCTTTAATTGTTCAGGCATGCTAGAGGTTTGTCCCCTTAGCAGTAGATAGCCGAATGTCATCGCCAGCACCACCGAAGCCAGCACAGACGACTTCGAGTGCAAGGAGACTACATACCGGTTTAATAAAATATGAGTCACGAACACAGAAAGGGAGAAAATGCAGCTAGAACGGTAGATCAGCATTATATCGCCAGAACACATACACAAACAAACAGATGCACACAAGCGAACGCACACAACGAAAGCTGCTCCTCTACACGAGCAGCTCTTAGCTTAGAGAAAGTCACGTCGGATAAAAGCCCGAGGGAGGGCAGAGAGGAGGACACAGAGAGACTCCCTAAGTAAAACAGCTCAGAGCTAGTGGGCATACCTTACTAGCTCCTTAGTAAGGAAGTATTTTGCCTTCACGGCACCATCTTTGCGATCGTAGTACACTGGCGAATTGACATCATTAGAAGCTGCACGTACAAAAGACGCGTGCAAAACTTGAGAGAGACTTACGTGGTGCTGAAGCAGGAAGCAAGCACAGCAAACGGTGTCTGCAAAGCTATATATACTCTTCATTTGCTTCAGTTTATGGATCGGCATGCACTTCACACAAGCCATAAAGTCGACATAAATTACGTAATTCAGGATTCCTATGTACCTGTACACTTGTATAGCTGGAGTAGCTTGAGTAACTGTGACACTATTCACTATTTAGTGCTGCTTTTATCCTAAAAGCCTGCATAATCCAGACACCCAACTGCATTAACAAAAATTTAACACACTCATGCAAGTAAGTTTTTCTTATTTAAACGTACCTGGTTCCTTTTTACGACGTTAAGAGTGCGTCAGAAGATATATACATAGTTCTGGGATTCTATGCCTTGGGTGCTCATGAAATATCGTACTATTACGTTGAAAATTCTGGATACACACGTACAAGTTGAGTCATTATGCATTTCTGAAGGCACATCTAAAATACACGAATTATAACAATAATAATAATAAAATCTAAAGAACGATATAAATACCGTAACATAACGTAAATAAAACATGAACCTAAGCAATATCGATCCCTTAGCAGACCTTGATCTCTATTCCAGCGGTTGACAATTTGCTGCAAGAGAGTTAATACCCAACGGTGACAGTAAGTAACTACTGCTACTACTACTCATACTAATTATATACTTGATAAAATACACTCATAGAACTGCATATCTTTCTGGTCGCTTTACATTTGCTTCAGACGAAACACAATCGAATGGTTAGTGGCAGCATGCTCGATAAACAACTAGAATAACATGGTTAGGATGACATGCACAAAGTCAGAATTCAAGTGTGGATAGTGGAAGCATATACAGTGGCAGCATACGTACCCACATAAAGGACGAATCACATGGTACCTTGAAATACTGTCATACATAGGTGCGTTTCTAATTTCTTTTCAAGTGTGGTCATGTCAGAGGATTTCATGACGCAGTTCGGGAGTGAGTTCCAGGTTTTGAGAGCATACGAATTAATATGAGTAAGTAAACACATTCCGAAAAGCTGGTGGTACTGTGCTTAGCCGAGTGACTCAGCAAGTTTGATTGGTAAGCTTCAGACAAAGAACAAAGGGTCCTGAAGCAAGTGACAACACCTTGAAGTCAGTGCGTTGCTTGACAGGGAGCCATTGCAGGTCATGGAGAAGTGGTGTAATTTTCCAACTGTGACCCTCACGAAAGACAATCCTAGCTGCACAGTGGTGACCAAATAAGTCTATCATACAATATCCAAATCTCTTTCTTGTACAAGAGGTAACCCATTCTCTAAAATTTTTCTCATCAATATCACCAGTGTATTCATCACGAAAATATTCACTATCAGTTGCGTTTCGCTTGAATACTACTATCATATTTATATTTGTTCTAATTTCTCTCATGGGAACATTAGTGAATCCTTGTGCAAGATAGAAAATATTTTATCTTTAATGTCTTCCTCGCGTCAAATAGTCTAATACTTTAGTTTGGCCTTCTGTCATCAAATCATTCAGTGAAACTACATTCTTACAGTTTTTGTACGTGTCCACTTCTGGCATATCATCACTACTATTAATCCAAGACTATGCTTCATTCTCTTTTGTTGTTGACGATATTAATTGTGGTCTAAACTTGAAGCAGTAATAGTTAATGTATCACAACTTTGCATTCCGTTGAATATTCAATTAATAATCAACTGAGATTTACCTGAACCACTAGGATCAAGTGCTTATGCTTCAATTGGCACACTAGGTAATGGATCTTCATGACCAGTGTCAACACCCTGTCCAAAATTAAAAGCTCTCACTCGAAGAGTCATTTCCTAAACTAAAAAAGTTATTTATATTTTTGAAATGGAAATTTGCTACTTGAAATGTAAGAATAAGACAGCAATAATGAAGAGTATTTTGAGGTAGATGGCACGAAGGGACCTAGAGGAATGATTAAACAAATGTGTAGCATTTGAGACACAAGAACACAAAGTATGCAAAACTTAAAAGAGAAGTTTTAAAAGAAGGGGTTTTGAGTCATGAAAAGAAATTTGGTGCAAGTGTTGGACAAAGCTTTGCGAGCCAAGTTGTGTCCCATGGTAAAGACTTTGGTGCGAGTATAGCGACCTGAGTGTTATCATATGGTAGAAAATTGGGAAGTGGGACTAAGAAAGAACAAGTACTTTCTGAATTAAGAAAAACAATCTATGGTTTAAAAGAAATAAAAATACTCCACTTACTAATTAATAAATAGTTAATTATATAAAATATAAAAACATAACAAACTTCGTGGGGTATTGCCAAGAGATGAACTAAAATCTTTAAAACCAAAAGAAATTGAATGTCTAATTTTTTTAATTCTGGAAAATCACATTGAGAAATCTATCACTGTGTTGCACTTAAAAAAGAGGAGACTCGAGTTTTTACTTTCATTCATTTGGTGCTCCGCCAATGCACGAAAACCTTAAATCCTTTGGAGACCGTGCATTTAGCTCGTATGCTCCCACAGCCTGGAACTCCCTGCCGACCTGCATCAGAACATCCCCTGACCTGACCACATTTAAAAGAAACTTATAAAACTTACCTATTTAGGACAGCATTTAGTGGGTCCTTGTGATTCGTCGTCGATGTGCTTATGTGTGCTGACACTGTTCATGCTGCCACTAACCACATTTGCATGCTGACCCAGTGCATGTAACCCCTAACCATGTTATTCATTTTGTTTGTTTTTCAAGCATGATTTTACTTACTATTCTATTGCGTATCACTTTGCAGCAAATTTAAAGCGCCTAGAAAAAGATTTAGTTCTCTGAGGGCGCTTTATCAAGTGCAATATTATTATATTGTTAAATATTTTTGTATAATACCTAGTTTTCAAACTTTTCAACTACCGGATTCTAAAGAGACTGATTGTGGAATGAGTGGTCTAATTTTCCTAAAACTAATGGAATCGATTGGTTTTGGTCCTGTCATGGAAGTATTATTTTTAAATTAAGCAAAGATTTTCTACTATAAATAACGGAAAACAAGTAAAAGAAATTCATCGTTCACGAACATTTTGCTACTTCGTTACAAAATTAAAACCCGCGCATGTTCATGTTCAAAAAATTCCAAACCTTATCAAAATGCATGGGTTCACATTGCTTAAGAAATGCTTCATTTCCTTCAAAATATTCTAGACCGTTCAAGTGAACAACTTGACTTTAATGGATATGAATTGTCAACTTGATAAACAGTTTGACTCAGATTTGATTTTGGAACAAAACCAAGTCTATTCTTTGATGAGAAGATCAAACAACTAAAATTAAATAATCCTGCCGATGTTATTCAAAAACTGTGGATGGCTTTTACATAACTGGTATTATTGATGGAAGTTATATCGTTACAGAGTATTTCAATTTGAACCACGAATAAAAACTTTAATACAAGTAGATCAAATTAAAGTTTGTACTTTTGTAAAGAGATTTACTTTTCATCCTTCAGACTTTTAGATGAGTTCAAATAGAATATAAAATAAAAATAATAGTGCAGCGTAAATGTTTATATTCTTTTTTCTAGTATTATTTAGAATTATATTAACTGTTCCTCGTGCATACTTTTTTATCTAATTTAGACTTGCAGGATTACTTACTTTATCTTTTAGAAAATAAGTAGGAAATGAATCGTTTAGAGCACCACCAATGCCTAAGCCAAGTTTAGTATTTGCCCTTATTACTGCTTCGACAGTTTTCGCATCTTCTGGAAAATAAATTGGCTGCCTCCGGTCTAATGTAATTCTAGCAGCAGATTCTGCAATAACTAAGTCAACTAGGTTTCTTATTTCAGTTCTCTGTAGCTCTGGCATAGATAAAGTCTCAGTATAGTCATGATCGTGGATAAGTGCTGGCTTATCTAAATCGTTAATTCTTGTGTAACCTTAAGACATACGTTCTTTGAACCTAGTGCCTAGTCTCATTCGAGACCCGAGTAGAGCGTCATCAGGGTATTGATTTCACAATCGGTACTTTGGGAAAGATTTTAATATACTCAATGAACAAAAAAGTGGGTGCTGCTTTAGAAAAGCATGCAAATACACTCGTTAACATATAAATCCGTGGGATGTAGATTCCGATGAATAAAGAACGGCACTTTTCTCTTCGTTGAAGTTGTCTCAGTATTTAATTTTAAAAACAGTACGAAGTAGCATTAACAATTTTGAACGTTCGTACTGCGTGGTATAACATTTAAGAAGTGCTTACAGAAAACGCAAAACGAACACTAATTATTATAGAAAAATGATCACAAAAAAGACCAAGAAGGACAAATGACAAAAAATGCACTTAACAGCACAAGAGAAATAAGTAAAGAAACTCAAGATCATGACAGAGTTGTCAGTTAAATTTTTTTCGGATGAATGACAAGAAGTAACCACCTGTACACTCGTATTTGATATCTCGAGCGTAAGCGAATGCTTAAAAACGCACGCTGTTTAGCTCGCTCAGAAGAAATGGCTTTACTAGTTAAGAGTCGCAGTTTGGAACAGTGACAACCAATAATGAAATTCGTATTAAGTAAATGGTACCTAGATGAAAGGCTCCGATCAGAACCACTCCATTTGGAAAAAGAAACTTATTTGAAAAAAAAACGAGTTCAGCCATCTCGGTCTTTTTTCGGGCGATGGAGGGCTTGCTTCAGGCCACCAGTGACTGTTTCGACACCGTCCACGTTAAACAAGTTCTAGGGTATTTCATCGGCGATGATCGCCTAAAGGTATGTAATGTCATCTTTAGTGTGAACTACATCGATCATGAAGATACTTTTGGCAAGGAAAATAGAAAAAAGCTATACTATTCTTGCAAGATGAAGTTATAACGAATAACATATGAAAAATACTGCAGAGAATCTATTAAAATATAGATACATGTATATATCTGAAAAAGTTTGTCTGAAAATCAATCAACCAAACTTTTTAAGTATCGATTAAATCTTGCTGAAGACATTTATCTAGTTTTGGTAAGTGAAAGTGCCTCTTCCTTAAAAGTGAATTTTAAAAAAATTCCAGCGAACTCATTTTTATCACGTAATGGCCAAAAAGATGTAATTGCTTTCTCCACCAGTTTTGTTTATAGAACGGTGTGAAAATAATGGCACGATTTCGACTGACCTTTGGCACATTATTTAGTGAATTTTTATTCGGAAAAATAATAAAAGTCGATACCTAAAGATTTTGGTTGTGTCATACGACGGTTTACGGTAGCTGAAAACTACTATCCGTCTGCCAACTATGGCTCATCATTTGCAGCGGTCCTGAGCCGCTACTTCAATGCTATTCCCTACCTCAACTGCCCTCCTGATTCAGCTATGTTTCGTAAATTCCCCCTTGTTGCGTGAGACGAAGTCCGTACGCAACCGAATGGGCACCGAAACCGGTTAGGCGGTAAGTTTGCTGTACAAAGCTCGCCGGGGTAACAACCACATAGTTATCATGACTTCGTGGATTTACAGACGTAGATACGCCCATGCATACGTCAGCATAGGTAGGAACCATTTTTATGTTACGATATTTAAGAAACCAAAAATATTGTGTAAGGTCTGATATTTATGTAAATATATATATATATATATATATATAAGCTATATTGTCACTACGTATTGAATATTTGTGATATTTTAAATTACCTGTCGAGGCCCGACTGAAGCCCATTCATGGGTATGAACTCCTCGTGATGTCGAGGACCTGGGATCTACATGATCGATGGTAGAAAAGCAGCCTATTCATTTTAGTGCTCTTAGTTGCGTTCGAGTATGCCTTTCAGGAACTGCGACTGCACCATCGATTTAATAATTTGAGTCAGATATTAATCAGTCCTTCACGAATATGGTATTTAGATGACAGATAATCATCGTAATTTCTGCTATCAGAGTATTCGTTGAGAGCTTCACCAAAAGCGAAATCGTGAACTTGCTTTGGAAGAAAGACAACATTCAAATCGACAGTTACCTTGGAAAGTATTTATAAGTACATATATTAGCAATGACACTAAATGTATAATATATAAATTACATAGTTTATTTGTGAATATTTGTTCAGCTCCAGGACTTACCCACCAGCCGACCTTTGCTCCAGAGAGCAACAGAAGTGAGGCAAATGCATTATATTTCGTAGCCAGTTCCTAGTTCTGAAAGTAATCGTTTTTATGTTCATTACTATCTCTAGCTACTCATAAGACTCGGCCTGGAGCGATTATTTCCTACCCACTTGGTTCTCATACAGTGGTCAGCTCAAAGTATCTAGTCCAGGCTCAGCTGCCAAGCTAACCGCCAATAAACGCCGGTACTGCAACACTGAGGAAAAGCCACATTCTTTTTGTATCCCTCTCTCAAATAATAAAGTCAATAGATGAATATTTTGGTGTTTAAAAACGAGCTGCGAGTATTTGAATATGGATATCATGATGCAACCTTAATCCCATGCCAAATCGTATAAATGAACCAATTTTGACCTTAGTGCATTTGCTACTTACTAGGAAAACCCAAATATCAACGTTTATTAAAGTCAGGTAGGTATATACCTTTATTTGCCCATTTCCAGGTGTGCCTTTTGCCTCTCTGTATCTCATTCACTGCATCTGTATCAATAGCTCACATGCTCACTGACCTACTCTTTCCTTCCAACTTACTCGCGATTTCTACTTGGGTGCTCCACGGTCGATGAATGCTGTTCTGTGGATAATGCAGCAGCTATGATTTGAACTCCAACTTTTTAGTTACTTTCTGCATTTCTTAATAAATGATCTGACATAGCCTTTACTCAGGTGTGGCATCTGCTCATCCCAGTAAGCAAGCAGCACACTATAGACAGAACAATGGCTGCGAATCAATCTAATAAAAGCCAGTCTATATAGATCCATGCACAAACATTATTAACTTCAATTTGTCCAGAGAGCCCTTCAGAGGCCTACATTTAAACATTGAACATCAAATGGTAAAGATAGAAAAGCTAAGTGGTCAGCTCAATTTACGGTTACGACCTTTCAGTAGGCTTACAAAAGACTATTCCCTTACACAAGACTTGGTGCATTCAATTTTGATAGAAAGCTAGTCTAGAATGGCATCGGAATATAGCCAAGCTGGGCGAGTGACAACAATTCTAATCTAGAGGTCTTGCTGCGCTGGTTGCATGTCAGCAACGTTATATGAGCATATTAATCGGGGGGGGGTGGGCTGCTTGTGGGAAGTTCCTGGGGAGCAATGGCCGCCCAGACACTGTTGAGACTGTTCCAGCCAGTCTTCTATTTAAATATCGCTCTGCTCAAAACGATCAATCCAGTCCACTACTATTCTACCGACAATCTGAAAAAGAGTTCATGTAGGTCGCAGAATTAGTTAAGATTGCACCTAATTGGCCACTAAATTAACCGGAAGCAAGGCTTAAGCCGGCTCTAAAGAGCCCATTTGGCTTGAAGAGGTCGCTGGCAGCCGGATTCGGCTGCCAGCTTCTGTTGTTAACTGCTTCCAAGCCATAGTTCATACCTACCATTGCATGCAAACTATTGCATGCCTGCTCAGTAACTCCTAGAGGAAACATTACATAGGTCACTAGTCGCGTTAAACTTTTGAAAGCAAGGCTTTCCAACACATCATATTATTCGCATCTATCTGAGTCTATCTCCACACATTGTACAGGCGATATCCACACATTATAGTTGCCTCTATTTAGGAGTTTGACCCTACCCATCTTGATCATAGGCACGGAACTTCACAACATGAAGCTAAAATACTTTGACGACCCATTGGGCTAACCTTGCTGCTTTCTGAGCCTCACTTATGCTTCAGCAAGTGCTGCTCTGTGATTTCCGACTGGGCTGCCAGAAATCCGAGGTTCTAACACGAATCAAATATTCACCCGGGTACAGCTAACATCAGTTTAAAGCATATCTGTTTATTTTTGTCTAGCCTGTGGGAAATTATATGTAATAAATGCTTGCCACTTGTGCTTTACATTCTGTCACCATCTCGCATGCCTATTATTGCTTTACTACTGACATTCAAATGCATTTCTGGATGTCATTGCTGCTACTTGGGTTCGTGAAGTGGATATCTTCAGTGGCAAGCCCAGATGAAGCAAAAGGGGAGGCCATGGGCTCATCTCCCTTCTTTCGCACATTTTGAAGCTGCCCAGCATGTTTTAGCTGGACAACTGCAGCAACAAGCTCTAACTTAGCAGTCAGCAGGCCGACTTCTGACTGTTCTGACTGTTTGCTATGACCGAGACTTTGCTGAAGAAAGACTCATTGCCCGTCTATACCCAAACCAATCAAAGACTTCATTTCCCTTCCAAATTCCAAGGTCAATGAAAAATTGCTGTTGGGTAGCCATTCTCGATCGCTCCCCTCTTACTGTCATCCCAACTACAGGCCCCCTGGAGCAGTCTTTTGAATCTCTTGTACTCTATCCCCCAAAAAGTAAGCTGACAATGGTGGGAATAATCTATCGCCCCATCCAAGTACAAAGGCTTGTTTAATTTATCAAGATTTTTCGGATCTCGTTACGATTCTGTGCATCAGAAATTGACCTTTTCTCATACTTGGTTATTTAATGTTCATTTTGATAATGCAACTGACTAATTATCTGCCGAAGAGCGAACATTGGTTTATTCATTTTTTCTGGTGGCTTGGTTAATTAATTTTTTCAAGTGGCCACTTGCAGATTTCATTTAGCCCGACGTTTATGTCTCTTTGGCATGAAAAATTCATTTGTGAATCTAAAAACATTTAAGACCTCTGACGTGGTGATATCAAAAAAGAATCTTACTCGCCCATTCTACTCAATTTTCCACCCAAAATGTCTTCACTGGTGGAATGCTACAATACGATGCTACCCGATATTCTGGATAATTTGGCATCTCTTGACTAAGCACAGTGTGTACCCAACCCAGACGGCCAATGGCTTACAGCAGATGCTGCCTACAGACTGTGTAAGCTAAAGAAATCAAAATAGAAAATGGGGACAGACTTTCCATCGACTGGCACATGACTCCGAGGACAAGACTATTCAAAGTCATACCAATCTTTCCTAGCTAAGGTCAAGTCACGCATTTATAAGCAGATAGTGGAATCACATTTGCACAGACCATAACTACCGATGTAGACCATCAACCATCTCCTAAAACACTCCTAGATCCCAGCAGTTCCCAACCTAAAGGTCGAGCCTGAATCATTTCGCCAGCATCTAAAGGGTCTTTGCTAGCGAGAAGTCGGTTTTTTCTTTAAGACCGTGTTCGTAGCGAGATGATGCAGAAATTTGGAACTAGCAATCAATAACTAGTTGGCTTTCGGTCACTGTGGATATCATAATTGCTTCTAGATTGATTTAACTTAATATAAGTTAACTTTACCTTAGGTACTGCTTATATTATAATTACCATAGTAAAACTAGATTTTCAATAGCAAAACATTAAAGTAAATATATAGAAATACATGTATTTACTTATATACGTACTTGCTTAGGCAAGAAGCTTTACAGTGTGCACATTCTCTAGTCTGCCTTGGTCGATGCAGTACAGTCATCAACCTCATATGCTGTCAGTGCTTAAGAGAGCTGTGGGGAGTATAAATTATTCTTCAAGTAGTTAAGATGATTTTCCACCAAATGACTGTTAGGCTAATAGAACATCTTAGGGGAGTGTCATTTTACGATACATTTTACTCTGATTCTACAACTTTGGGATGTACTTTCATGTAATTTAAGGCTTAAAAGTTCCTACATACTGAACCATGCAGTAAAGTACTGCTATATGGTTCAGATTATAGAATTCAAAAATCCTCTTCTTTGGTAGCAATCATTGACGAAATCTTGACCAACTTATTCTTTCCGAAAATCTTTCGATAAACTAAAGTATGAAATAAAATGATATTTGCCTGTATAGGGAACAGCACCAAAGTTCTGTTGTAACTAATTATTTTAAAATAATCTTGCAGTTTTTGAAAGGGAATCAATAAATATAACTATAATTAATTTGCATTGAGCCCCAAGAAAACTTAATCAAGACTAAGGCGCTTTGCATGTGACTCGGGGCTTGAGCCTACGACTTCAGCTACACGTTGGTCGGGTAAAGCATCTTAACCACTACACCGAAGCCGCTCGGCAATCATCTTAAAACTAAAAACAGCCGTGCATTCCCTGGACCTGAACCAGGAGGCCCAGGTAGCATTAGCAACCCAGTGAGGGTGTAAAACGGCTAGGTAAAGTACATATGCATGTTACAAGTTTTCAAGTAATCTTCAAATACATTTATACGTATGCATATATATTACCAACTGAAGGTATATTGGAAAAGTGCAGATATTACTGACTTTAACCTTAAGGCAAGCATCGTTACAAAGTTTCTATTTTCAGCCATTTATTACCCAAACTGCACAGTCAATGACCATCTATTCTGCTTCGGGAAGAGCAGTGATAATACGAATGACCCTGCTGATCTACTTGGCTTGAGGATTAATTGCTCATGCTCACTGCCAAACGCTAACCCTCAGTAGCCTGTGCATTTCATAAGCACCTAGCTTGCACTGCTTGCTTATTTTCCTTGGTATTGATATTGGTTCATCAATGTAAATGTTGTCATTCGCACCGGAATGCAGCTGAACTGTCAAGGAATGCGTGCCTCAAAAATTACTTTTGTGGGTTATTTAAACTGATAATGCTCAACAGGAGTCGGACTGTGACATGGTAAATAGGCATTACCCTGCATTAAGCTTTTTTAACGTGCCTGCACACTGTGACTAGTTGGCTCAAGCTTATGGTCTTTCATGCATTCTGTGCATACGCCATCTTGAAATTCACCGAACTCGATAACTTGTATCTCATTTGCAGTTATGTGCATTTTAGGTGCTTACCTATTGATAAGTGGAGCACTGCTCCTTGTCCGAGAATGCATGCAGAGGCAGTACAGAAAAAGCTAATGCTAGGTTTTCACGTAGCAACTCTCATTTATGGCTTTGTAAGTTGCTGATGACATAGGCAAGAATAACTACTTAACTAAGAAACAAGTTATTTTTCTAAAAATGCAATCGTTTTGTTCAACTTAGGAAAGTGATCGTGGCTCGTTAGACTGGCTTTGCTATCGTACGTTCGGCTGTCTGAAAGTATTCAAAAAGAGCTACACTCTGTTCCCATCTTGACCTTGCTACACCAGCCTTTGCTTCTATATCACTCTAACTGTTACGCTTCCTGTGCAATCTACCTTCTTTTTAGCGATCTTGCCACCACTTCCCTTTTAATATTAATTAGCTATGGTATATGGACAACACGTTAATGATAAACTGACAGCAAACACACAAATACATCTATTCGCAATTAGGGTTACCCTTTAGAGTTTTGCTTTAGTTAAGCGTGATATGCGAACAAAAATTTTGGTGGATTGGTTTGACTCACTTCGTGATGCAGAGGAGGAATATGGATCTCTTGATTTCAGTAATATACCCGCTTTCTAACATTAAATTTAAATTATATATACCACAAATGTTGGCCCAGAAAGCTGTATAGCTTCATTGTGATGCTAATCTAAGAAACAGAATATTATAGCTTGAAAGACTAAAGTCAGCCGTATTTACTATTTTTGCACCGTCTAGTGAGCTCACTGCAGCGACATTGATAGCTCCAAACCGTATGCTACGGCTAACTCAAATAGACGTAAGTTCATTAGGTGATGGCAGATCTTAGTGCCCGAATTTTACTTTTAAAGAAGGCAATAGGTGTGCTCCATATTTCAATGCATTCTCGATTTTGGCAGCTTAGTTCGTGTGACCAATGTGCAATTACTAAAGTCGGTATTACTTTAGAGGAAGACCTTCTGCCTTGCACACGTTCATTGTCCGATTGCTTGCACGTTGAGCATGGCTGCGTCAGGTTTATACGGTGCTGATTGAAGAGGCAGGCTTGCCGTAACGAGCGGAGGTACAAGCTTCTTAATGATACTGCTAGCTTCCTCATAAAATCCACTTTCACATCTGAACTTTCTTTTTATTTTTTCATTCGTTATTTAAAATTTACTTAGCATATTATTAAGCAACCAAAATATCCGGTACATGGCTGTTATAAGAAAACTACGTTAGACTTGAATGTCGTTTTTAATCATGTCACTTTGACTCAGACGCTTAAGATAGAAATTATGATGTTTCTTGGTTGCTTATAGGAACTTGAGACCGTGAAGATCGGAGACTTATGATAACGAATGCAGAACTAGAGGTGAATGCAGTAGCGTCTCTGCATTCTAGCTGTGAAGTTGATATCTACAGCATGCATAGGTCATACAGAGCTCCCTCCTACTTCCAAAGTTTTTCTGCTAGACCAAAACAATTACAGCGACTCTTCGCCACCAGCATTTTTTGCCACAATGTTTTCAAAACAACTTAACTCAGAAATCTACCAAGTTGTGTTACCATATCTTAGAGTTTACATACTGTGCGACCACAGCCCCTTTGCTCATTTCCCATGCTTGTGTGCTAGTTTGCGAAAAGCAGATGCCAGCGGAGTGTGAGTTAGAAGCATAGTGATAACGGCTTTGCTAACCGCAGTAAACCGTATCTACCCCTGACTACTTTCAGTTGAATTCAATACCAGTTCAGGAAGAGCACGAAGAAAGTGAACTCTTATAAATGTGACAAACCAGTCGGTCGATTGTTGAGTGGGCATGATCTCACAGCAATTTAGTTTAGTTGCCGTAGCACACTGCCTAGAACATCAGCAAAGGAGAAACACCAACGTTTATTCGACTGAGCACGAAAACAGAGGGCAGCAGAACTGTCGTCCTGCTGACGTTCATTCTCACCCGAGCTTCTGCAACCGGCAGCTCTGGATCGCTTCGCTCTGGTACGTTTGTGTTGTTGCTTGTGACTAACAGCAGGAACGATGGCTCCGATTGGCTCGTCGGTAGTTGGTAGGTCCTTCAGCCTAGAACTAAAAGACTAAAGCATTTAGGTGGGGCACAGCTTTATGCTGGATCAGGGCAGTGCCCTCAATTAAACGAAACGACTGCCCGCCTTGTGTGGAGATAAATGCATGGCGTAGCAGGAGCAGCATGCAGCTACTCTTCTCAAATGCTCTGGCGACGAACAGTCTAAACAGTAAGCACATATTGACCATAGGGCACCTGTGCACTACCTATATTAAGAGGCTAAGAAAAGACTGCTCGGGGGAGTCAGGCTACGGCACGGCCTGTGGAAACGTGCTTCATATGGGATCCGATTTCAGGCGTCGCCCGGCAACACATTTCTCCTGCAAATGACCCATGCCGGCACCCACAGTCAACCAGCACACCGGTGCATAGTGCAGCATTACTATCTCCTACGTTTCACCTTCTCATCTCCCGTGACTGCCTCCTTGTCGCCAGGCAGTAGCAGGGTCCCGGGTCGGTACTACATTCTCGGTTGCCGGTGCTACCGTGTTTCTGACCTTTACTGCATCTCCGATCTGCACCATAACTCTATTCTGCACCTCTTCTCCGATCTGCAACACGTCTCCGGTCTGTGCCTCGTCTCTGACCTGTGCTGCATCTCCAACTTGTGTGGCCTCAGAATCCAGCAGCTCGTCGCAGGCTAATATCACCTTCATGGCCTGGGCAGCCTCGCTGACCCTTGATTCGTTGCACACCACCAGGGCCTCGCAAACATTCACAGCATGGATCTCTGTGGCCAAGCGCCACACGGTGGTATCCTGGCAAACCATTGTCGCCGGCAGATCGTGGGCGATTGCTGATGCTGCTTTGGGTCCCTTTCGGATGGCACTCTTTATCCGGCAAGCCATTGCTGACTCATCGCTCGGCAGTCGGGCTCTATCTATCAGGTTAGCCAGAGGTTTCACCAAAACCTCGCGAAGCGTATGGTACTCATCCTTGATTTCATTGGTTGGTAAGAGTATACATAGAAGACAATTTTCCAGGAGCACAGGCAGGAGATAATTGTGTGCCAAACTGTCTGATTGACACCTCAATGCTCGAGCCTCTGCTTCGTGCTAAGCAGCCAAGTTGCGAAATCATCAACGGCTTGAAATTTCTCAAGTAAGGTTGCTGTAGGTCACCACCGCCGCCGGAGATAGGTTATTGTTTGGTTGCCCTCAGGCACTGCAAAGAACGCCAGCCCACGAGCAACACAATTAGGTTATTCGACTAAGCACGAAGCTGGGGGAAGGTCATCTGCTGTCTCCCAAACGTCTCCCTAATAATTCTATTGATGGATACGGCCTGATTCAGTGGTCACGGTTGTCTTCCCTTCACTATAAAAGTACTTTGACTTAAAAGTATTGTAATTTAGAAGTTTCTGAGGCACGATATGTCTCTCGCACTATTGGTGGTTTGTATTGACAGCTAGCTGTGTTTGTGCTTAATTATAGTTAGCACGTTTCGCAGTAAAAAGTGAGCCTATTGCAATGCCCACTCCTGGCCGGACAGAGTGGGAGTTGTTCATCTGTCTCAATCTGCCTTCTTGAGCTCCTGAAATGGTGTAGTAGTCTAGAAAGTATGTTGATTTCTGACATATACTTATTGGGTAAGGCCACAAGTGTTACTAGCAACATGACTCATCGGACAGCACTTTTTGAATGAAGCCCAGAGTCCCACGAGTTAAAGTTGGCAGCTCGTAATTCAAGCAGCTACCTAAAGTAGAGCATGCCGATATTACAGCCAATGAACTACGCCCAGGCTTTGATTAACCAAATTAATTAGTGACACTATCAAATTATGGGACCTAGCAAGGACCACGAAAAAGATTCTGCTATTATGACAAAGCTGTAATGGGTTCTGTACTAAAGTCGTTTCCAAAAGATCTGCTCAAAGCAAGGTGTGCCAGTTCTTACGAATGTCGACGAGGAAAAATAAAGAGGTGAAGTCGCCAAGCCCGACTAACAAGAACGGAAAATGGTGCCTTGACTCTAGCTCTTCTTCCGAAAGCAGACGCAGTGTGACTGAGACAAAGCGCGAACACACTTTAACAGTACCAGCACTTTACCTCTAAGCACAGACAAGCACATTTGATCTCTTCGAAAAAGCCCACGATGACAGCCACAGCCGTAAGGCTGCCTGAGTTTTTCACTTCAATGATTTAAGTGCAACTGTCGCCGCTATGATCTTCAATCGGTTTTGGTGTACAACCTAAACAATAAGTTATTACATAACCGGTAAAGCTATGACGATGTAATTTTGAAACCCCTAATGAACTATCCGCTGCTTCTTGCACGCTTTGGACTAATATCAGTGCAGGTTTCACTAGTTTCTGACTTAGAAAAAAGGTCAACAAATTATTGAGCTTGCTGACTTAACCACCACAATCAGATCAGCATTAATGCAAGCTGAATCAACATCCTTAGTCGATAGTTTAGCCTAGTTAGTAGAGAGGCAGGCTAAAATATTCTAAGCATTCATCATGCATGCCGAGACTAGTACGAGCAGCTCTATGGCCGCACTTTAGGAACTTGCCCTACCTGCCTTTGTTGTTATGTAATACAATGTTTCTCCGCCTGTAACTCCTAAAAGCCAAAAAGTTTAAGTGTCTGTTACGCTGGAGATTTTAGTATAGCTCGCTAACAGCCTAAGAAAGAAAAAGAAAGTGGAAAAAGCAAATTCAGTAAAGCAGTTGAAGTAGTGAGTAGCTTGAAAGTAGCAGGTCAGGACAGCTGACAAGGATGAGCTATAGTGTCCAGCACGAGAGTAGTTGCCAGTGCATAAGAACTGTAGAAGCGAGTTCCACTGTCTAAGACCTGCAAACCTAAAGCTTGGGTCCCCAACGGTCATTAGGCGGAGGAATTGAACGGTAATTTATGTCGATACAGATCTCGAGGGCATCAATAGGTTGAAACTGGTGAAGCAGTTCAGCTAGGCATGAAAAAGCCATGCCGTGGCTCGCCTTGTGGGTCAGACTGAGAATTTTTGCTTAGTATCCATTGATCAACGGTTAGTCAACCTAGGTCCTTTAGCAAAGGCGATAAAATTGCTGGGACTTTTGCGTGATAATTGCGTGATAAAATTGCTGGGACTTGAAAATTAGCCTTGCAAACAAATTTTTAGCCAGCTGCAGCAACCTAGATTCTTTCTTTGATGGCCCACCCAAAAGGGATCTACAATAATCAAGCCGCAACAGGTATAGGGATCTAGTTAAATATTTTGCAAGCCACGTTGGTAGACAGCTCGTAGTCTTTGGTAAGGATCATACGTGATCGCAAAATTTAGAAGCAGTCTTAAGAATACAGCTTTTAAAATTTAGTCAGCGGTCGAAAGCGTCATCAAACTTTTGAGAACGTGGTGCTGTTCACACAAATGCATAATCAATTAGAAGAACAAAGTTTTTTAATCTAGCCACACCCTAAGAGTTTGGCATAGGCAGAAGCTCATCTTCCATCGTTATTTAGTTTCATGAAGTTTTCCGACATCCAGAATGTAATGTTGGCAGGGAAAGCATTCCAGTTATCAGTTGCTGAAGCAGGTTCCAACTGGTTGAATGACAAAACAGCTGACTATGGTCAGCATAAAAGTGATATCCTATTAAAATGGCCTTAATGCAATAACAACTACTCTCCTGCTGCAGACCATGGCTCATTCTTTTCAGCTGTCTTGAGCAGCTATTTACTCGCTACTCACTACCTCAACTGCTCTCCTGACTCTGCTATGCTTTTCACTTTCTCTTTGTTTCGCAAGACGATACCTGTTGGCTACCGATGCCTACCAAAAGCCGATAAGGCTGCAAGTTTGCTATATTAAACTCTCCTACCTAACAGCCACATAGTCTTTATGGCTTTGTAGAGTTACAGACAGAGATACATTTTGTAATCACTTTTCACAGAGGTTGAGTATAAATGGAGAACAGCAAGGTACCGATGATAGACCCTTGATGGATTCCAAAGGTGACCCGTCTATTATGTGAGACCTAACCCCACACGACACGTATTGAACACGGTCAAACAAGGACGACTTAAACTATGCCAGTGCCTAGAACTCCAGACCGATCACTCTCGTCAATCGTTGAATTAGTAAGATCGGGATCATTGTGTTAAAGGCAGTTGATAGGTTGATAGATCCAGCAGAGCTATAGCAGTACAAATTTCCTTCGTCGTAGCCACTTTCAATGTGATTCTTAAGGCCGTGAAGATCCGTTTCAGTGAAGCCCTGACTATTGAACCCTAAATAAAATGTTTCTAAAGTTAAATTATTTAAATATGTCCGACTAAGAGCTTAAAAGCCATTTTTAAATAATCTTAGGCAAGAAAGTAAGTAGAAAAACTGAGCGGTAGTTTGCAAGAATATATGTATCTAATCCAGACTTTTTAACGCTGGGTCTAACGATTGCCGATTTGAACAATTGGGTACAGCCCTTTTTCTAAAGAAACAAGAAAAATCTCGGTTATGGCAGTACTAAGTTGGTCTACCAGTCAAGACCACAGAGACAATGGCATATGAGCTTCAGGAGGCGAGCTCTTTTTACTAGCTCTTATAAAGGTAGAACACTAGCTTGCAAGAGTCTCTGAAAACCTATCGAGATAGGTCACAGGTGGTGATTCCACAATTGCTTTACTCGCAACTACCTTTTTTGGGTAAGAATGGGTATAATTTATTGAGCAAAGTCTTGACATGTTTCTGCAAAGCCGTTAAAATCAAATCAGGTCAGACCACTAAGCATTGACCAGTTTTTATTACTGTCTTTAAATCTGTTCTGGATCCAATTTTGCAGGAATACACGTTTCTATTAAAAAAAGAACGCCTGGCATTTTTTTAGGTTTCTTGTGTAAACTTGAAGTAACTCTTTGAAATTGCCTAAATCTGCATCAAAATCCGATTTCTTAAAACGACTTCGTGCCTGGGCGTAAGAGGGGCTACTTTTGAATGATTTTGAAAGTTAATGGAATATCCAAAATTCCGTACACTTATAGAATGAACGGGAACCGAGCATGCTTATCAAAAGTACTTCTGAGTTTCATGCTCATTGCATAATTAAGCGTAAAAAATCCCAGCTGATTGAACAGCCTCTTTTGTATAGCGACAGAAGAGCCATTACGGCTATCACCACCGCTTGCAGTGGCGATAAAGAATCGCCCACCGCAGGAATTGAACCCACGACCTCGGGACTTGAGGTCGTAAAAGCAACAGCATTACCTAGTGTGCCATCACGGCTCACTGAGGGTATCGAGACTGTCGGTGGAGTCTGGGTGCACATAAAAAATACTGCACTACAAGCTGATTTAAAAGATGTGTCTATGTCGATGCTTTTTAAGTTACGTCGCTGGTTACGTTCGACATTACCCTGTGCATACGACTGAACAGAAACATTAAGCGAGACTGAACAATGATCGAAGACGGTCAGAGGGCACACCACAAGGTCAGTGAGAAAAACAGCCTTAGTAATTACAAGATCTAGAAAAAGGCCACAACCGTTGGTGGTACGATTAATGTATTGGACCAAACCTCAATTCTTCAGACGGTCGAGAATTGAGTGGACCGGGCCGTCATTAGGGTTGTCAACGTGAATATTGAAGTCTCCGGTAATCGGTAACTGCTCGTCATGCATACATATTTCAGTAAGGGACTCTGCAAAATACTCTAGAAAGACGTTTACACCGCCAGATGGAGGTCGGTATATCACGTCAGTGAGATGCAGTGTTTTTGATGAGGACCAGATTGCAACTGACCCAAACGAAGGCCCATGCGAAAAACTGCACATCATATTGCCGAAAGATTCACGGGTGGCCACTGCAACCCTGTGACCAACCTTGTTAGGACTCCTGGACTGATAGCATGCGAATCCATGTTGGTGGTCTCAGATTTAAGGCTACTGGAACGAGGCGTCTCCCAAATTTCGGTAAGCAGGTATGCATCTAGGTTCTCCTGGACCACCTGATCGTGAATGAGTAACCCCTTGACTTGTAACGAGCTGACATTTGGTAAGCGGAATTTAAGGGGAAGTCCGTCAACTGTGCGACGCCAATAGAGTGGCTTGTATTCGCGGCGGCCCATAGCCAGCACGGCATATGTGTGATGTTCGAATTTGAATTGGACTTGAGTAAGGGCAGCTGATTGACGTTTGACAACTAGCTGATGGATGGCAGGTGAGATACTACTGCAACGAGTACTTTTTAGTGCTTTAAACGTACGGGTTGGGTTTGATATCCGAGCTGTTGATAGGGTGAACACAGGATGCAGGAAGGTTCATACAGACGTGCCACAGAGGACCTGCCTGTAAGTATTTGCTAAGGGCGACATGGCACCTTACACTAATAGGCTCTGTTTTGCGTAGCATATCCGAGGATAGCTCATAAATAGTCTCAGCGAAGTAAGCAGCAGAATACGCGAAGGTATCATGAAGAGATCCGATACAGGACTACGCCAAGGTAGGAGTCGTCCGAGGCCGCTTTCTTGGTTGCCTTTTTGGCCTCCCATGATCCACTCTAAACTCGTTTTACTGTTGCATGCATGCAAGCAAACTAATATTGCACCAAGGCGAGGCTCGCCGGCTTGTTGTATTTCCGAATTTGAGCTCATACAACTGAAAGTGGTGTTAATCCTCGCATTCACTTCGACTCGAGTTCTCCGAAAGTTGGTCACGAGAAGAAATTGCCGTCTGTAAAACTATCTCCCACTCGTGTCTCCACACTATCTAACCGCTCAAATAGTCCCGGTCAATTGTAGGTAATTTTCTGGTACAACAACGTGTTGTCAAAATGAAGAACAGAAGCATAGCCTAACTATCAATTGGTAAGGGACACCGTGCAAAGTCTCAACAAAAACTGGCTTCGAACGTTGCTCCGATGATGCTTGCAACTTGAATGCCAAGCCAGTATCAGCTTTAGCTATCTGTAAAGTATATCTTTAAAAATTTGATTATTTCGTCAGATGTCTCCAGTCAATATGTGGTTATCTAGGTATGCACTTCTTTATGCGACAATTACTCTTCGGATCTACATTAGCCTTCGGTGCATTTTTGTCTTAAAATTTGGGTTTAAGCTGACCGGCTCAGTGCAGTTTTTTTATGTGCTCCCAATTAACTCAAAAGTCATACGGAGCAACATAGAAATAGCCCTTACCTCTTTAAGTGAAAGCACTATCCTTATGCTTTGTTAATTTTTGCGACTCCCACAAAACCGGATTATTTGTCGTTATTAGTTGGACTATTGAATGCCTGTTAGTAACTCTATGGTATGCAAAGTATCTTCCGAAAATGACAGGAGACATTGTTTAACTCACTGAGTTAATTTCTGTGATACTGTTTCTATCAGCATTGCATTGTCTAATAACTAGTCATACATATGCAACAGAGACCACACAATGTTGAAAGTAAGCCTTAAATTATTAGTTGTGAATTAAGGCAATCGTTTTGAGTTTTGCTTGCTTAAACAAACCAGAAGCCCTGAAACTTGAAGACGGATTAAAACTTAAAGACTGATTTACATGTTCGCGATGCACCTGGCAAATTATAGCAGGAGGTTATTTGTCTTCATGTCCTACCAAATTAATTATCATACTCCTATGATGGATTTACGTATGCAGAATGAGACTGTTAACGAACATGTTTCCCCTTATTCTCACAAATTACGACTCATCAGTTTTACGGCAAGATAACATGATGTCGTAAATTGTACATTATATGGGTCAACTAAGCTTACTTACATACCTGGTTTTTAAATTTCTGCTGAACATATTCAGTTGCACAATTCTTTGAAATTTTCAAACCAGAGGCAATGACAGTCATGCAATGAAGGCGGGTTAAAGGTTTTTATTTAGCATAGCTGAATCTTAGGAACAATTATCGCAGCCTTGAAGATAGGGTTGCTCTTACACGGAAATCAAAACTCCGCCTTCTTCTTCAGGTTCAGAAGCATGACCGAGTTCCTCAGAATTCGTTATGAAATTTGTTGCCATTATGTGGTTAAAGTTGATGGGTAGAATCGATGATTTCCTGATACTTTGTTGGGAGGGCCGCCCCATACCGTTCACATGGCTGGCATGCTTACCCAATTCCGAGAGATCTTCACCAGGCAGAGAAAGCCGTCACTATTTGACATGCTTGCCATTGGTGTGCCTTTTTTCTGTGCATGTCAGCTCTGGTGCTTGTATGGTGCCACCTTGCGATGTCAAAAGTATGCTTATATTCTTAAGCAGCTGATTATACGAAACTCGGGAATATCATTAAAAGACACCGTGTGCCGACGTGCTTCCTTCTCAAATACCCTGGCAGTTTGCAACGGCCAAAATCGCTCATAAATTACTAGTCACTAGGTAGTGGTTTACCTTGTGTCCGTACTGGCTGTGAGGTGTGTAATGGATAGAACTTCTTTTCCTCATCTTTGTATCTATGCAAAACTCGGCTCGAGCAGTCAGATATTTTCTTGTTGAAGGCAGACATTACTTCCACACTTTGAGGAATTTGGATTTCTTGGCAACGACAAAGCACACCGGTAAGGTTATTTTGGCATAGTTCTGGAGATAAAATCTGCATCAAATTAAAAAGATATGTCTTATCCTCTAAGTGATAGCTACTTAGACGATCGTTAGGGCTGTGGTGTCTGCTAAGGCATTATAGTATTGGGCCGCAGGAGACAGCTGAGGCCTTGCTCTTTAGTTGTATTTGCCTGCCTGCAGATTAACCCATTCCTTCAGAACTAATTTGACTGTTCAAGACTGTGGTTTGCATTGTGGTGGTTCCTCGCCTGCTTTTAAGGCGCCTGTGCATCAAGACGCAAGCCGTTTAGTCCTGCAGAGGTGGACTATCTGCAATGCCCAGTCAAAACAGGTGATATTCATCGAAAACTTGTTGAGCCCTAAATTGATGAGCCTAATGAATCGGCGAGAGTCTTTTTTGCATCGCATTACTTTTCTTTCAGATCTGGTTGAGTTGGCAATGAAATCTGAGCATTTGATTGCATCATTCTTTAGTTACATGCCCATCTACTTGTCTCACTGAAAGTAAAATTCCCAGCTTCTGTTGCCGCAAACGCAATCTGAACGTCCAGCCATCACCTCAGACTTCTTCCCTTACCAGTCTGCAGCTAGGCTTGTCTGTCGTGAGGGTCACAGTTGCCACATCTCACCACTTCTCGCCGCCACTCCATTCTGACCTGCACTGGCTCCCTGTCAAGCAACGCATAATAGTAATAATAATAATAATTCACTTCATAAAGCGCCCTATGAGAACTCAATCTCTCTGTAGGCGCTTTACATTTACTTTAAAGGGAAATGCAATTGAATGGTAAGTAAAATCATGCTTGAAAAACAAACGAGATTAATAATATGGTTAGGGGTGACATGCACAGGGTCAACATGCAAATGTGGTTAGTGGCAGCATGCACAGTGTCAGCACGCATCAGCACATCAAAGACGAATCACAGGGACCCACTAAATGCTGTCCTAAATAGGTGTGTTTTTAGGTTCCTTTTAAATGTGGTCAGGCAGGTCCGGGGATGTTTTGACGCAGGTCGCAAGGGAGTTCCAGGCTTTGGGAGCATATGAACTACATGCAGGGTCTCCAAAGGATTTAAGGTTTGTATGAGGTATTTCTAGGCTGTTGGATTCCGAGAAGCAGGTGGTACGATGCTTGGCCTGATGGGATAGTATATCTGACAGATAGGCTGGAGCCATAGAAGGAAGGGACCTAAAAGTGAGCGACAAAACCTTGAAGTCAATCCGTTGCTTGACTGGTAGCCAGTGCAGGTCGACGAGAAGTGGAGTAATGTGGCAACTGCGACGCTTACGACAGGCAAGACTAGCTGCAGAGTTTTGCACGAGCTGCAATCGCCTGATCGCACATGCTGGTAGGCCAGTAAGCAGTGAGTTGCAGAAGTCGAGACGGGATGTCACGAATGCATGAAATAACTTGGACGTGGTATCTTTATCTAAACAAGCCCAAATTTTAGCAATGTTATGAAGCTGAAAATATCCGGATTTGACTGTGGAGCTGATATGGTCGTCTAATGCATCGACTTCAAGGTCGAGTCACTCATTTTAGGGCCCATCATTCTTTGGCCGGAGCGTACCTATCAGACCTTCTGCATCATTTGGCTAAGCATAGTACCATCAGCTTTTCAGAATGTGTTTACTTACTCGTACCAACTTTAAATTCTTTGGAGGCCGAGCCTTTAGTTCGTATAGTTTCAAAACCTGAAGCTGACTTCTGAACTGCCTCATGCCATCCCTTGACATAATCACATTTCTTAGGAAACTGAAAACGCCTCTGATTATGAGAACATTTGCCAAGCCCCTGTGATTTGTACTTAATGTGGGTGTGTGTGTGCTGAAACTGTGCATACTGCCACTAACAACACGTGCATGCAGACCCTGTGTGTGTCACCCCGAACTACGTAATTTTTGTTGTTTATTGAGCCTGCTGTCACTAACCATCCGATCGTGTTTCGTTTGCAGTAAATGCAAAGTGCCCTGAATTATATTCAGTTCTCTGAGCTTATTTTATCAAGTATATAATAATTAATATTATTACTATTATTAGCAACTTACTGTTACCGTTGGGTATTAACTCAAATTACAGCAAATTGTAAAAAGCTGGGATAGATATCAAGGAATCATTAGATAGAAGTGCTATTTAGGTTTACGTTTTATTTACATAATTTTAAGTTGTTCATATTGTTATTTAGGGTTTTGTAATGTTTATTTAACGATTCGTGTATTTTAAATGTGCCTACAGAAATTCATAACCACTACACTTGCATGTGTGTACGCAGAATCTTTATTTATAATAGTAAGACATTTGCCAAGTGCCCATGGCATTTGTCCCAGATCGATATATCGTCTGAAGCACTGCTAACGTTGTCGGACAAATTCAGTTAGGTTTACATAAAAACTACTTACATGCATGTGTTAGCTTTTTATTAATGCAGTTGCATGTTTGAATTATGCAGGCTTGACGATAAAAGCAGCACTTAATAGTGAATAGTGCCACAGTTGCTCAAGCTACTGCAGCTATACAAATGTACATGTACGTGGGAATCTTGATTTACGAATTTATTTTCGACTTTACGGCTGTTGTGAAGTGCATGCCGATCCATAAACTGCTGCTCATAAAGAGTATATATAGCTTGTGCAGACACCGTTTTCTGTGCTCGCATGCTGCTCACGCAACACGTAAGTATCTCTCCCAAGTTTTGCGTGCGTCTTTTGTACTTGCAGCTTCTACTGCTGTCGATTTGCCAGTGCAAAGTAGTCGCATACCTTGAGCCGTTAAGGCAAAATAATTTCTGGCTAAGAAGCTAGCAAGGTATGCCAACTAGCTCAGAGCTGTTTGAAATAGGGAGTGTCTCTGTGACCTTCTCTCTGCCCTCCCTCGGGCTTTGTTCCGACGTGACTTTCTCTAAGCGAAGCTGCTCAAGAAAAGGAAGAGCTATGCTTGTGTGTTCGTTTGTGTGCCTATGTGAGTTTGCATATGTGTTCTGGCTATTTAATGTTTGTCTACCGTACTAGCTGAATTTTCTCTTCTTTGTTAATGATTGTCGTTCTTCAATCAATCAAATAAAATATATTAGATGCCGTTTGTCATCCTTCATCATGCAAATTGTACGTGCCCTCTTCGTTCATTGTCATAAACGATACCGTAGCGACGTCTTTAGTTATCCAAATGACTGGAGTTCACATTAGCTTTAAGGTGGGTATTCCCTCATGCTTGTATTGTACAGTATAAACAGAGCCTGCTAATGCATAAGAATCCTAATTTAAATTGTTTACAGATTTATATGATAACTTTGATCTGATAAGCTTTCGAGTAGAGAAGAGAAATATTATACATTCAAGAGTTGATATCAGAGGTAAGTGGTACAATGCAAGGGGGAGGGGCCATAGGCAGCTGCCGTTACACATGCCCGATGGTTTTACTTCTGTGTGTGGCACGTGCGTGCGTAAATCAAGTTCATTGCATGTCATGAATTAGTCAGTATGATAAAAAAGGAACGGTAATCGCCACACATATGTTAGGTTTGTTAGTTTACCGATGCAAATGTGGTGGCCAACTCCTATCAATTCGTTCCTTGTATTGGTCCCTGAATGGATTCCAAGAGAAATGGGAATAATGAAAAAGTTAGATCATGCATATAGAGCTTTGAATTTGTGCCGTGCGTTATGCTGTTTTTGAGTATCATACAAAACTTATGTGATGAAGCATATATATATATATATATATATATATATATATACATATATATATATATATATATATATATATATATATATATATATATATATATATATATATAGCGCTCAAGTGACTAAAGAAGCAAATGAAGACTCGGCGGTTGCTACGGAGACAATTTTTTCAGCACACCCGAAACATGTAACCGTTTTTGTTAGTCGCTCGATAGCTGACATAATTGATCACAGATAGCAAGGGCACATTGCTCAATCACAGATAGCAAGGGCACATTGCTTAAGCCATCAAAGTAAGAATGGAAGCCTCGGAAGTATGCACAATTTAACGAATGCTTCTTCTTTTAGTTATGGATTTGGCTGAGGACGATACGGTGATTAGCTTGTCAGATTATGTCGCAAGTAAAGTGTTTGCGACTCGAATAGCTAAACCTCCGGCGTCCAATAACTCCTAATAATAACCTTAAAGCACACTATCCGCCCAGAGTTTAACTGAGAGAATAAGGAGGCCAAAGATGCTGCTTTTGCAAGGAATTCGAGATCTATTTATCTGGAATAACCTTCGTAAAGCCACAATGGCAAGGTTTAGAGGTCCCAAGTTTAAATAACGAGTATGCAATCAGAGGAAACATCGTTTATTGCATTCTGATGTGCTGATTAAGTTTGTATTGTGATACAAATCTCACCAAAGGAATAATAACATTGTTCCATGTATGTCGATTCTTAACCGCAATTAGTAATGGCCATTTGTGCGATCCTCTGAGCTGCGGATTAAGCAGATGAGCTTGGGCAGAAATGCACAGCTACCTTTAGTTAATTTGCTTCTGATAAACTCAGTATTTCGTTGCTTTCACAGTTGAGTCATGATTAGAAAAATAGAAGTACTTTGCACCGCATTGAAATGGGACATTAAGAGTTAACCTGGGATGCAGTAATATCCCCGAAATTAAAAGCATTCTTTCAAGCACTAATTTAGGTTTATGGCCTCAATCGGTTGCTGAGGATGCATGAAATCACAAGCACCTGCATGCGTGGTCATTGATGGTTATGTTCTGCTCTATTTGGGCTTTCAAGTGCATTGCCCAGATTTTTATTCAGGTCATGTGTTTAAGCCGGCTTGAAACCCTGATGGGTATGCTACAACTCTAAATGCATTTTCTCACGTGGTCACAAAGGCCAGCTCAAAGTTCCTAGTCCAGGCTCGGCTGCCAAGCTAACCACCAATAAACGCAGATACTGCAGCACTGAGAAAAAGGCACATATTTGTATCGATTTCTCAGCTTATAAAGTCGTTAGATGGCGATTGTGGTGCTTCAAAGCGAGCAGCAAGTATATGAATTGGGATATCATGACCCAACCTAAGTCCCATGCCAAATCATACAAGTGAACCCGTTTTGAACTTTGTGCCTTCTCTACTTACTAGGAAAACGTCAGTATCGAAGTTTACTTAAGTCAAGTAGTTCATTTCATTGATAAGTAATTAGGAATTTAATTATTTATTAGATGGTAACAATTTATTCTACAGCTTTGGCAAATGGTTTGGTGGGGTCATCCTTAAACACTGACTCTGGCTGGTTCCAAGACTTGCAATTCTTGCCTGCCTCAGAAATTGATAATCGTTTTCAATAACTAAATTTCTACCGTGGTTACAAAGTGTAATTTTATACTGCAGAAAACTCAGCGTGTACTTTTCTAGGTAACTTAATTTGCAGGTCTTAAACAGAGGCATGAACTAAATTTCTAAGACGACAAGTTAAACTGCAACTATTCTGCATTTGTAGAGGACAAGGATTGAGATACCGAAGGGATTTGAAAGACTGCGGCAATAGCAGGTAATGCAAGGACAGTTTTAGCTCAAATACTATTGCTCAGCATTGTTGCTAATTAATCGTCTCGATGTGAGTACTGATAAGGCGCGTACTGCCAAATCAAAACTTGTCCGAACTGATTTGCAGCTAAACTGTCCCCTTGCGGAAATTGTTCTCCGACATCGACATCTATCTTAATGGATTAGAGGTACAGGTTTTCGAATGTATACAAATCCGTAGCTTTTTATACTTCCCAGTGGCAGGTTGCATTCATTACGCTACGCCAAACAGAGAAGCTCCTTGTATAGATTACAAAGCTCTAAAGCACTAAACAGTGACAATCGAGATTTAGATTCGTGATCTGTAAATGGTTCCTAGGCAAAGTTTCCTAATCTGACCCGATGCATGTTCCTACATTTACATAACCCGTAGTGTATTAAAACAGGCTGTATTCTCAGCCATGCTGTGGCTATGCTGTGAAAAGTTGTCAACTTACGCACAATATATCTACTTTATTGACTACAATAAGGGCATGGTATATACGACCGCATCAAACTCTTTTGAAAAGAGCTCAGGTTGTATGTTGCTATGTAGATTATGCTTCATACAGGGCTCTCTTGAAAGTAAACGTTGAGCCTGAAGGATTTCGGAATGAATTTCGCCTGAATTTACCAAACAATAATTTGTAGAACTAGATTTCCAATAGCAAATAATATATATATATATATATATATATATATATATATTTATTTATTTATTTATTTATTTATTTATTTATTTATTTATTTATTTATTTATTTATTTATTTATTTATTTATTTATTTATTTATTTATTTATTTATTTATTTATTTATTTATTTATTTATTTATTTATTTATTTATTTATTTATTTTTTTGTCATTTATTCATTTATTTATTTATTTATTTATTTATTTATTTATTTATTTATTTACTTACTTATATACGTACTTGCATAAGCAAGAAGCTTTACAGTGTGCACATTTTTCTGTCCGCCTTGGTCGATGCAGTACAGTCATCAACCTCGTATGCAGTCAGTGCTAGAGAGCTGTAGGGAGTGTAAATAAATCGGCAAGTGGTAGGAATAATTGTCTACCATATTAGTGTTATGCTAAGAAAAGATCTTGGAGGAGCGTCATTTTATGATACATTTTACTCTGATTCTACAATTTTGAGATACAATTTAATGTACTATAGAGCTTAAAAGTTCCTACTTAGTAAACCATGCAGTGCGGTACTGCTATAGGGGTCAGACTATTGAATTCAAAAATCTTCTCCCTTGATAGCAATCATTGACGAAATCTTGACCAACATATTCTTTCCGAAAATCTTTCGATAAACTGAAGATTGAATTAATATTATATTTGCTTGTAAAGAAAACAGCAGCAAATTTCCGTTTTAACTGGTTGTTTTCTAATTATCTTGTAGTTTTTAAATTGTAATAAATAAATAAAACAATAATTTATTTACATGTACCCCCAAGAGACCTTAATCTCCTCTCAGGTGCTTTACATATGCCGCTGAGCTTGAGCCTACGACCTCAGCTATACATTGTCGGGTAGAGCATTTTAACCGCAGAACCAAACCAACTCGGCAATCATCTTAAAATTAAAAACAGCCGTGTATTCCCTTTACCTGAGCAGGGAGGCCAGGAGAGCAACAGCGACCTAGTGAGGGTAGGCACCGCTAGCTAAAGTACATAGGTATGCTACAAGTTTTCAATTAATCTTCGAATATATATATATATATATGTATATATAATAATATCTATAGGTATATTTGAAAAGTAAAAAATTACTGACTTCCAAGGCAAGCATCGTTACAAAGTTTATATATTCAGCCATTTCCTAGCCGAAACTGCACGATCAAATACCGTCTACGTAGCCTCTCGAAGAGCAGTTTGAATATGAATGATCCTGCCAATCTAGTAGGATGAGGAATTATGTATGCTCAGTTCCAAACTTTACCCCTAAATTGCATGTACATTTCATAGGCACCTAGCTAGCACTTCCTGCTTATATTCCTTGGTATCGATATGGGTTCATCAATGTAAATTTTCTCATTCGCACTAGAATGCAGCTGAATGGTTCAACGAATGCATGTATCTAAAAGTTATATTGAGGTTAATTTAAAATTCTCATACACTACACGAGTCGGACTGTGACACGGTAAATAGGCATGTTCCTGTATCAAGCTCTTTAAAACGTGCATGCACACCGTGACTAGTTGGCTTACGCTTATGGTCTGTTATGCATTTTGTGCATACGCCTTCTTGCAAGTAACCGAACTCAATTTGTTATCTCATTTTCAGTTATGTGAGTTTTTGGTATGTACATTTTGGGAACAGGAGCCATGCTGATCAGATGGGAGTACCGTAGGAGGCGATACGGTGAGCGATAACACTGTGATTTCCCTTAGCAACTCTTGCTTATAGCTTTGAAAGTTACTGATGACATCAGCAAGTATAACTACTTAACCAAAAAAGATTTATATTGCAAAAAATGCAATTGTTGTGTTCAACTTAGAAATGCAATTGTGGCTCGTCCGATTGGCTGTGGCTATCGTAGGTTTGGCACGGTGAAACTCTTCAAAAAGATAACGAGTTCTCTGATACAATCTAGACCTTAATACGCCAGCCAGTGCTTCTATAACACGATCATTCTTTTGCGCTTCCTGTACCATATACCTTCTCTTCAGCGATCTTGTCACCACTTCCCCTTCAATTAATAGCTTGCTAATCTAAATTAACGACACAGAATAAATAGAGAAAATTAAACGCACAAATACATCTATTTGCAATTAGGGTTACACTTTGGAGATTTGCTTTGGTAAAGTGCTACGAGAGCCCAAGAATTCGCTCGGATTAGTTTAAAGCACTTTGCGATGCAGAGGAGAATGATAGCTCACTTGATTTCATGACATATCAGTTTTCCAACATTAAATATAAATTGTCAATAACGGAAGACATAGCTAACATAGCTGTCTGGCCTCATTGTGATGCTAATATAAGAAGTGAATATATGTGGTCGCTTCAAAGATCAAATGTTGTCCTATTTGCCTTTTCTTGCATCTTCTAGAGTGCTCACTGCAGCGACATTCATAGCTACAAACCGTATGCTATGGCTTACTCGGGAAGATGTAAGTTCATTAGGGTATGGCAGCTTTAAGTGCACCGACTTTTACCCTTGAAGAAGGGAATAGGTGTGCTCCATATTTAAATGCAGTCTCGATTTTTGCAGCTTCGTTCGTGTGCCCAATATGCAATTACAAAATTCAATATCACTTTAGAACTATGTCTTCTGACTTTTACACATTCATTATTCGCCTGCTTGAGTGTCGAGCATGGCGGCATCAAGTTTTCACAGAGCTGATTGAAGAGGCAGGCTTGACTCGGTGGATAGGAGCTGAGATAAAGGCCTGTTAATGATACTGCTAGCTTCCTAATCAAAGCCACATTCACGTCTATACATCTTTTTTTATTTTGCCATTCGTTACACAAATTTACTTAGCATGGTTATAAGCAACAAAAGAAGCCGGTATGTGGCTGACATCAGAAGCCTACGTTCGATTTGTATGCCGTTTTAAAGCTTGCCACAATAACCCAGATGCAAAAGTTTGGAAGTTGTCATGTTTTTTGGTTGCTCATAGGAACCCGAGACTGTTAAGGTCAGAGATTTTTGAGGAGGAACGTGGACCTAAAGATAAGTGTAGTAGCATCTCTGCATATTACCTGCAAAGTTAATAGCTCCAGCATAGGTATGTCTTACAAAGATCCCTCTTACTTTGTAAAATGTTAACATTTCAACAAAAATCCTAAAGTGACTCTTTGTCAACACCATTTTTCGCACCAGTGTTTTCAAAACATTTTAACTCAGAAATCTACCAAGCTTAGTTGACATACCTCAGAGTTTACTTACTGTGAGACCACAGCCGCTTCCACTCATTTACCATACTTGTTGCTAGTTGGCAAAAAGCAGATGCCAGCTGAGTGCGACTGAGAAGCAAAATGTTAAACTCATTGCTTACTGCAGTAGACTGTATCAACCCCTTACTTCTTTCAGATTACATCAACACTGCCCATTCAGGAAGAAGCAAGCCGGATAGAAGGTGCATAATAAACAAGTGAAAACCAGAGAGCCGATGGTTGACTGGGCATGATCTTGCAGCAGTTTAGTTTGGTTGCTTTCGTCCACTGCTAAGAACGTAAGCCGACGAGCAACGCCAGCAGTTTATTCGACTGAGCACAGATTAGGTGCAAGAAGAACTTTCGTCCAGCTGATGTTCATTCTCACTCAAGCTTCTGCAGCCAGCAGCTCTAGATCGCTTTCACTCTATTACTGAACCAGGAGGTCCGGGTAGCACCAGCGACCTAGTGAGGGTAGGGAACGGCTAGGTAAAGTACATAGACATGTTACAAGTTTTTAATTAATCTTTAAATATATATATATATATATATATATATATATATATATATTTACATATGCATATAACAACGGTAAGTATGTTGGAAAAGTGCAAAATCTACTGCCTTCCGGTCAAGCATCGTTACAAAGTTTCTATTTTCAGCCATTTCCTACCCAAACTGCACAGTCAATGACCATCTATTCTTCTTCGGGAAGAGCAGTGATAATACGAATGACCCTGCTGATCTAGTTGGTTTGAGGATTAATTGCTCATGCTCACTGCCAAACGCTAACCCTCAGTTGCCTGTACATTTCATAAGCACCTAGCTTGCACTGCTTGCTTATATTCCTTGGTATTGATATGGGTTCATCAATCTAAATATTTTTATACGCACTGGAATGCAGCCGAACTGTCAAGGAATGCGTGTCTCCAAAAGTTATATTGTGGTTAATTTAAACTTATGATATCCCATAGGAGTCAGACTGTGACACGGTGAGTAGGCTTTACCCTGTATCAAGCTTCTTTTAACGTGCCTTTACACCGTGACTAGTTGGCTCAAGCTTATGGTCTTTTATGCATTCTGTGCATACGCCATCTGAAAATAACCAAACTCGATTATTTCTATCTCATTTGCAGTCATGTGCATTTTGGGTGCTTACCTACTTCCCATCCGAGCATCACTGCGTCCCGACTACGCTGCCTCCCTTCGCTGGCCTCGTCGCTGTCGCTGGGCTAGGGGCGAGACGAGCGACAGTTTCATTTAACTTCTTTATAACAGTATCGTATGCAAATGTAAAGCGCCTAGAGAGAGATTGAGTTCTCTCAGGGCGCTTTATCAAGTGTGTTGTTATTATTATTATTATGAGCAAAACAGTAACGGGGGACTGAGCAGAACAGCTGGCGGGCCTAGTTAAATTAGACTGCAGGGGGACGTGGGGAATGATACATGGAGCACTGCTCCTTGTCCGGGAATACCAGCAGAGGCAATATGGGAAGAGCTAATGCGAGGTTTTCTCGTAGCAACTCTTAATAATGGCTTTGAAAGTTTCTGATGACATAGGCAAGAATAACTACTTAACTGAGAAAGGAGTTATTTTGAAAAAAAGCAATCGTCATATTTAACTTAGAAAGTGATCGTGGCTCGTTAGACTGGCTTTTCTATTGTAGGTTTGGCTGTGTGATATTATTCAAAAAAAGCTGCACTCTGTTTCCATCTAGACCTTACTACACAAGCCGTTGCTTCTATATCACAATAACTATTATGCTTCCTGTGCAATCTACCTTCTTTTCAGTGATCTTGCCACCAATCCCCTGTCAATGTTGATTAGCTATCTTATATGGACAACACTTTAACGATACACAGAAACCAAACACACAAATACATCTATTTGCAATTAAGGTTACCCTTTAGAGTTTTACTTTGGTTAGATAGCTCGACCTTATGTGATAGATAGCTCACCCTAAACCCTAAGCCCGAAACGACAAACCCTAAGCCCTAAACCATTAATAAGTGCGAGGTGTGATAAGCCCCTAACAATTTGCTCGGATTGGTTCAACTCACTTCGCCATGCAGAGTAGGAAGATAGCTCATTATATTTCCGTATATACCAGCTTTTAATATTCAATTTCAATTATCTATAGCAGAATATTTGGCTAAGAAAGCTCTCTCCCTTGATTGTGATGCTAATCTAAGAAACAGAATATTAGAAGCTTGAAAGACCAAATCCAGCTCTATTTACTATTTTTGCATCTTCTAGTGTGCAGCTTTTGCTCATTTCCTACTCTTGTGTGCTAGTTTGCAAAAAGCCGATACCAGATGAGTGTGACTAAGAAGCATAGTGATACATCTATTTTTACCCGCAGTAAACCGTATCTACCCTGACTTCATTCAGATGGATTCAATGCCTGTCCAGGAAGAGGACGAAGAAAGTTAACTCTTTTAAATGTATGAAAACCGTATAGCCGATTGTTGATTGGGCATGATCTCGCAGCAATTTAGTTTATTTTCTGTCGCACACTGCCTATAACTTCGGCCGACGAGCAACACCACTGGTTTACTGACTAAGCACGAAGCCCGGGAAGGTCATCTGCCGTCCCCCAAACGTTCATCCTCAACTCAGCTTCTATCGTATGCCGTTCAGAAACGGTGAACTCTGATTCGTTACTGTTGTTGCGAATGCCTAGCATTAGGCAGGCTGCACTTCGATAGGCTAGTCGGTGTTCGGCAGAGCCATCCAGACTAACACAGTCAACGGCAACAATTGGGCTCATCACGGCAATAGGCTGTAACACTGGAAGTGGCTCCAATTCAACAAAACGACGAGGGATTTCACCAGTGTTGTGTAACGTATTTTTACCATTCTAGGTTTTTTATTGAATTAAGTATAAATTAATTATTGAACAATTTTAAAGATTTTGATATTTCAATTTTACTCTGTTGCAGCTACTGTAAGCTTCTAGAATGAGATTCAGTTCTCTTAGGGCACTAAATCAAGTACATTATTATTCCTAATATTATGGAATCCAATAACCCAGGAATAAGGGTCAGAACTAAATCTACGATTGTAAAGAGAAAAATGTGGTATCGTGGGATGCAAATTATAATAGTTGAAGCTGCTTTGTGAACGCCACAAATGCTTACAGACGAATTTGATATTTGTCAGAGGGATGCAAGAAGAAGTCTGATATTAGCCGCTGCTGCATTGCCTGCGAATCTGGACGGTGAGCTTGGCAGCTGAGATTGGATTAGAAACAATGAGTTGGCCGCTAAATAAAAATTTAGTAGCTATGAGATAGTAGGGATAAGCCCTGGCGTATTAGAAGCAAGTCATATACACAACCATAGAGAGTGATTATATTTAAAATTATGACTTGGCAATCATTTATATCATCGGGATGACTTTAGTCGCTTTCTTCGAGCAAGGATCTGCTGGTTATTGAGTTCCATAGCTGAGCTAACTCTACTGTAAGCCTGTTAGCTAGTCTGCTGAAAGACATCTGTCGCACCGGCCACAATATGGAAAATTGTATTTTTACTACTAAGGCATTATTGTTAGCCCGGAGTTGGTATTTCATTAACTTGAGGTATTTAAAAATTGCTTGCTTTGTTCTGCAATGCGATTTAGTGAGGGTTCCATAGTCCTAACAGGGCTTATAAGAATACTGACAAACTAGTTGCACGAGCTTGTAGGGATTGCTAGTGTTCAAGTCCGGCCAAGTGGCTCCCTAATAATTTTATTGATGGATCCGGCCTGATTCAGTGGTCACGGTTGTCTTCCCTCCACTATAAAGGTACTTGACTTAAAATTATTGTAATTAAGAAGTTTCTGAGTCAAGAGACGTATCTCGCACTATTGGTGGTTTGTAATGAGAACTAGCTGTTATTCTGCTCAATTGGAGTTAGCACGTTTCGCATTAAAAAGTGAGCCCATTGCTATGCCCACTCCTTGTGGGGCGGAGAGGACGTTGTTCTTGTGGCTCAATCTGCCTTTTTGAGCTCCTGAAATGGCGTAGTAGTCCAGAAAGTTTGTGGATTTCTGACCTATGCTGATCGGGTACAGCCACATGTGTTACTAGCCAGTGACTCATCAGACAGCAATTGTCTGGTGTAGTTCAGATTCCCACGAGTCAAATCTGGCAGCTCGTAACTCGAGCAGCTACCTGAGGTGGAGCATGCCGATATTACAGCCAATGAACTACGCCCAGGCTTTGATTACCCAAATTAATAAGTGACAATATCAAATGATAGGACCTAGCAAGTACCACGAGAAACACTCTGCTATTATGACAAGGCTGTAATGGGTTCTGTACTAATGTCGTTTCCAAACGATCTGCTCAAAGCAAGGTGTGCCATTTCTTACGAATGCAGACGAGAAAAAATACAGAGGTGACGTCATGAAGTGCATCTAACGACAAACGGAAAATGGAGCCTCGACTCAAAATCTTCTTCCGAGACCAGAAGCAGTGTGACTCGGATAAAGAGCGAACGCACTTTAACAGTACCAAAACTTTACCTCTAAGCACGGACTAAAAAAGGTTATCTCGTCGAAAAGGCTCACAAGGACAGCAACAGCTGTAAGGCTGCCTGAGTATTTCACTTCATTGCCTTAAATACAACTGTCCCCACTAGGATCTTCAATCGGGATTAGCCTAAAATCTAAACATTAAGTTATTACATAACCGGTAAAGCTATGTCGATGTAACTTTGAAACCACTCGTGAACTATCAGCTGCTTCTTGCACGCTTTGGACTTATACCAGTGCAGGTTTCACCAGTTTATGAATTTGAAAAAACGTCACAAAATTATTGAGCTTGCTGACCTAATCACTGTAATCAGATCAGCGTTATTGCAAGTTGAATTGAAATCCTTAGTCGATAATAATGCCTAGTTATTAGATAGGCAGCCTAAAATATTCTAAGAATTCATCATGCACGCCAAGACTAGTACGAGCAGCTCTAAGGCGGCACTTTAGGAACTTGCCCTTTGTTCCGACTCTGCTATGCTTCCCACTTTTTCTTTGTTTCGAAGGAGGTAGCCTGTTCGCTACCGATGCCTACCGAAAGCCGCTTAGGCTGTAAGTGTGCTATACAAAACTCTCCTTTGTAACAGCCACATAGCATTTATGGCTTTGTGGAGTTACAGACGGAGATACATTTTGTAATCACTTTTTACAGAGGTTGATTAAAAATTTAGAACAGCAAGATACAGAGGATAGACCCTTGAGGGACTACAAAAGTTAACCCGTCTCTCGTGTGAGACCTGACCCAGACACGGATTAAACACGGTCAAACAAGGGCGATTTAAACTATGCCAGTGCCTTGACCACCAGACCGATCGCTGCTGACAATCGTTGAATTTGTAAAATCGTGATTAATTGCGTTAAAGGCAGTTGATAGATCCAGCAGAGCTATGGCAGTGACATTCTCATCGTCGTTGCCACTTTTAATGTCATTGTTAAAGCTGTGGAAAGCAATTGCAGTGGAGCCCTGCCTATTGTATCCAAAATAAACTTTTTCTGAAATTTCATTATTTTAGTATGTCCAACCAGCTGTTTCGAAGCCATTTTTTCAATAATATTTCGCAAGAAAGGAAGAAGATAAACTAGGCAGTAGTTTGCAAAAATATCTTTATCTAATCCAGGCATTTTAAGAATGAGTCTAACGATTGCCGATTTGAACGATTGGGTACAACTTCTTTTTGTAAAGAAGCATGAACAATCTAGGTTATGTCAGTGCTAAGTTGGTCTACCAGGCAAGACCACAGAGACAATGGTATATGAACTTCAGGAAGCGAACCTATTTTACTAGCCCATATTAAGGTAGCTACATTGCTTGCAGTAATCTCCGAAGATCTTTTAAGAAAAGTCACAGGTGGTGATTCTACAATTGCTTTACTTTTAAATAGCTTCGTGGGGGCATACGTAAGTTTAATTTAATAAGCAAAGGCTAGAAACGTTTCTGCAAGGCCGCTAATATCAAGGGAAGTCAGGCCACTAAGCATTGACCAGTTTTCTTAACTGTCTTATAAATCTGTTTTGGATCCGATTTTGCAGGAATACACATTTCTATTAAAATAGAAGCCCTGGCATTTCTTTAGGTTTCGTGTGCAGAATTGAAGGAACTCTTTGAAATTGACTAGATCTGTATTAAGATCCGATTTCTTAAAACGACGACCTTGCCTGGGTTTAAGAAGGCGCTACTCTTGAAGTAGTTTGGCAAAATCAAAGGAATATTGAAAATTATGTACACGGATAGAATGATCGGGAACTGAGCATGCTTGTCAAATGCACTTCTGAGTGTGACGTTCATTGCATACTTGAGGGTATCGAGGCTGTCGATCGAGTCTGGGTGCACATTAACAAATACTACACTACAAGCTGATTAAAAAAAATGTGTCAATGTCGATGCTTTTTTAGTGGCGGTGCTGGACACGTTCGACATTATCGTGAGTGCAACTGAGCAGGAACAGTAAACGAGGCTGAACAATGATCGAAGAGGGTCAGAGGGCACACCACAAGGTCAGTGAGAAAAACAGCCTTAGTAATCACGAGAACTAGAATAAGGCCACCGACCTTGGAGGTATGTGTAAAGTTTTAGATCAAACCACAATTCTTCAGACGGTCGAGAAATGAGTGGACCTGGCCGTTATTAGGGTTATTAACGCGAATATTGAAGTCTCCCGTAATCGGTAAGTGCTTGTTGTGCACAAATATTTTAGCGAGAAGCTCCACAAAATCCTCTGTAAACAATTTTGAACCGCAAGATGGAGGTCGGTAAATCACGACAGTCAGATGCATTGTTGTTTATGTTGACCATTTTGCAATGGACCAAACGAGGGCCCGTGCGAAAAAGACGCTTGTCGTATTGCCAAACGAACCACGAACGGATATTAGGACCCTACCACTGACTTTGTCAGAACACTTAGACTGATGGAATGCAAGCCCGGGTCGGTTATCTCATATATACAGGTACTGGAACAAGGCGTCACCCAAGGAACACCGTGCAAAGTCTCAACAAAAACTGGCTTCAAACGTTGCTCCGATGATGCTGGCAACTTGCATGCAAAGCATATATCACCTTTAGAAATATGTAAATCTTGTCATTAAACATGTTTTTTATTTTGTGAAATGTCTCCAGTCAATATGTGGTTATCTAGGTGTACACATTTTTTTATGCGACAATTACTCTTCGGACCTACTTTAGCCGTCGGTGCATATATTTTGTCTTAAATTATGGGTTTAAGTTGATCGGCAGAGGGCTGCTTTTCCATCTGCTCCGAATTAACTCGAAGATCGTGCCGAGCAGTATAGGAACAGCTCTTACCTTTTTAAGCTAAAGCACTGGCCTTTTGCTTTTTTTTTCAATAACCGTAAAACCCCATTATTTTTCGTCATTGGTCGGACTTTTTAATGACTGTTAGTAACTCAATGGTATGCAATGTATCTTCTGAAAATGACAGCTGGCACTTTTTGAGCTCACTGAGTTAATTTCAAAGATCCTTTTTCTCTCAGCCTTACCCTGTCTAAATACTAGTCCATACGTATGCAACAGAGATCAGATAATGGTGAAAGTAATCCTTAATTTATCAGTTGTAAATTAAGGCAATCGTTTCGAGTTTTGCTTGCTTGTAAAACCCTGAATCCCTACAACTTGAAGTAGGATTAAAATTTGAAGACAGAATTACATGTTTGCGATGCACCTGTCGAATTATAGCAGGAGGTTATTTTTCTTGACGTCCTGCCAAATTATTTATTATTATTATTTCTATGTTGAGTTACGTATGCAGGATGGGACCGCTAGCAAACCTGTTTCCCATCACTCTCACAAATCAGGACTCTGGTATAATCGCAAGATAACATGGTGTCGTAAATTGTACATTAAATGGGTCAACTAAGCCTACTTACATACCTGGTTTTTAAATTATTGCTGAATATATTCAGATGCACAATTCTTTGAAATGTTGAAACCAGAGGTGATGATAGACATGCAATGAAGGCGGGTTAAACGTTTTTATTTAGCATAGCTGAATCTCAAGAACCATTATCACATCCTTGAAGATAGGGTTGCTCTTACACGGAAATCAAAACTCCGCCTTCTTCTGAAGATTAAGTAGCACGACCGAGTTCCTCAGAATTCGCTATCAAAACTTTTCCCGTTATGTGGTTCAAGTTGACGGGTAGAGTCGATGGTTTCCTGATACTTTGTTGGGAGGGCCGCCCCATACCGTTCACATGGCTGGCATGCTTACCCAGTTCCTAGAGATCTTCACCAGGCAGAGAAAGCCGTCACTATTTGACATGCTTGCCATTGGTGTGCCTTTTTTCTGTGCATGTCAGCTCTGGTGCTTGTATGGTGCCACCTTGCGATGTCAAAAGTATGCTTACATTTTTAAGCAGCTGATTATACGAAACTCGGGAATATCATTAAAAGACACCGTGTGCCGACGTGCTTCCTTCTCAAATACCCTGGCAGTTTGCAACGGCCAAAATCGCTCATACATGTCCTAGTCACTAGGTTGTGGTTTACCTTGTGTCCGTTCTGGCTGTAATGTGTAATGTGCAATGTGTAATGTGTAAGGTGTGTAATGAATAGAAATTCTTTTTATCATCTTTGTATCTATGCAATACTTAGCTCAAGCAGTCACTATTTTCTAGTTGAAGGCAGTCATTACTTCCACACTTTAAGGAATTCGGATTCCTTGGCGACGACAAGGCAAACCGGTAGGGTTCTCTTGGCATTGGGTGTCAGACAAAATCTGCATCTAATCAAAAAGATATGTGTTATCCTCTAAGTAATCGCACTTTGACAAATGTTAGGGCTGCAGTGTCTGCACAGGCATTTAATTATTGGGCCTCTGGTCACAGCTAAGGCCTTGCTCTTTAGTTGTATTTGCCTTCAGATTGACTCATTCCTTCAGAACTTATATGACTGTTCAATAGTGAGGTTTGCATTGTGGTGGATCTTCGGATGATTTTAGGACGCCTGTGCATCGAGACCCAAGTCGTTTAGTCCTGCTGAGGTGGACTACCTGCAATGCCCAGTGAAAACAGGTGATATTCATCAAAGGCTTTTTAGCCATAAATTGATGCCGATGGTGACACGTGACTGCAGCTTTACTTGAATGATATTCAACAGAAATGAACGATCGCCCTTTGGAGATTTGTTAGCTGCTTTAGCTAATGCTAGCTATTCCATTAGCTGCTTCAAGTAGCTGCTCCAGCTTGTTCTGCTTAAGCACCTTGTGGTAAAATCAGTATTATTTACAGAATTAGTGGCTTCCTCATATACAGTATGATTGCAGTCATATATATCTAATGATATCGTTGCATTTTCTCTTTGCGTGGCAACAGTGTAATCAATATAATGAAATTAATGGAGAACGTAAAACGTCAAAAGAATCTTATAGCATATGGGAATTATTAAGACTTACGGAACACGTTGGAAGTGTGTGAAAAATCCAATAGCAAATCACGGGCTCTGAGTAAAATGAATCTAGTTTTTTCTGCTTCTGTTCACTTGAGCTTATTAATAACTAGTTTGGGGGAATAATGCATACAGCCAATGTGCACTCGACAGGTCATATAGTAGATCCAATGAAAAGATCTAGAGGGTTCAGATTGACCGAACTAGATACCATAAAATAGATTAGATGCCGTTTGTCATCCTTCATCTTGCAAATTGTACATGCCCTCTTCGTTCATTGTCATAAACGATACCGTAGCGACGTCTTTAGTTATCCAAATGACTGGAGCTCACATTAGCTTTAAGGTGTGTATTAAAGTACATCAGGGCTCAGTGCTAGGTCCGGTTCTTTTCATGGTTTATACTCTGCCTCTTGCTGATATGATTGTCAAGCACAATCTAGGCTTTCACTTCTATGCGGATGACACTCAGTTGTACCTTTGCTTTGATCCCTCCCAGCCTTCAAGCAACTCAAATTCTCTCAACTCAATAGCTGCATGCATTGATGACATCCGCACATGGATGGCAGCAAATTTTCTAAGAACTTAACGATGATAAAACTAACTTACTAGTTATGGGCAAACCCAGTTTGATCCAGAGATTGGAAAGGCTGACTCTCAAAATTGGCTCTGCCAGCATATCTCCTGTCGAATCAGCTCGGAATCTAGGTGTCATATTCCAAAGCGACCTCTCGTTAGACGACTATATCAGCTCCACAGTCAAATCCGCCTATTTTCAGCTTCATAACATTGCTAAAATGCGGGCTTGTTTAGATAAACATACCACGTCCAAGTTAGTTCATGCATTCGTGACATTCCGTCTCGACTTCTGCAACTCACTGCTTACTGGCCTACCAGCATGTGCGATCAGGCGATTGCAGCTTGTGCAAAACTCTGCAGCTAGTCTTGTCTGTCGTGAGCGTCGCAGTTGCTACGTTACTCCACTTCTCGCCGACCTGCACTGGCTACCAGTCAAGCAACGGATTGACTTCAAGGTTTTGTCGCTCACTTTTAGGTCCCTTCATTCTATGGCTCCAGCCTATCTGTCAGATATACTACCCCATCAGGCCAAGCATCGTACCACCCGCTTTTCGGAATCCAACAGTCTAGAAATACCACATACAAACCTTTAATCCTTTGGAGACCGTGCATTTAGTTCATATGCTCCCAAAGCCTGGAACTCCCTTGCGACCTGCGTCAAAACATCCCCTGACCTGACCACATTTAAAAGGAACCTAAAAACACACCTATTTAGGACAGCATTTAGTGGGTCCCTGTGATTCGTCTTTGATGTGCTTATGCGTGCTGACACTGTGCATGCTGTCACTAACCACATTTGCATGCTGACCCTGTGCATGTCACCCCTAACCATATTATTCATTTCGTTTGTTTTTTAAGCATTATTTTACTTACCATTCAATTGTATTTCAGTTTGCAGCAAATGTAAAGCACCTAGAGAGAGATTAAGTTCTCTGAGAGCGCTTTTTCAAGTGAATTGATATTATTATTATTATTCCCTTACGCTTGTATTGTACATTATAAACAGAGCCTGCTAATGCATGAAAGTCCTAATTTAAATTGCTTACAGATTTTTTTTCTGCACATTTATGGGCATCCCTGTATACCCTACAATGAGGCACTAGTAAAATACCAGTTTCATTGTAAATAAAGTTCATTGCATGTCATTAAAAAGTCAGTATGATAAAAAATGAACTTTAATCGGAATATTTGTGTTACGTTCGTAAAATTACAGATGCCAATGCGGTTTCGAACTCATATCAATTGTTTTATTTTTTTCCCTGAACGGATTCCAGAAAGAAATGGGGAAAAAAGCTAGATCTTGCATGTAGAGCTTTGAATTTATGATGTGTCTCATGCTTTTTTGAATCTCGGCTCTTTGAATCTTTTTTTTGAATCTCTTTTGAATCTTTTTTGAATCTCTTTTTTGAATCTCATACGAGACTTATGTCATGAAGCTAAGCTGTCTAGGCTTAACTCACTGGTGCCAGCTTTTTATTATAATGTATTTGAAAAATACTTTACAAAATATTTGTCGGTCGGACAAATTGTATAGGTACTTTTTTTAGTTTCACCGCGAATGACTCTATGTGTGAAGCTACCGTACAATGATCGTATCTATAGAGCATGAGCATTAGTACTCTAACTCGTACGGATAGCTCATTTACCTACACTCTAGCCATTAATTTGACTGTCCTAGGACACTTTATGAGTATTTAAAAGTCTGCAGGATGTATCCTGAGCAGTAGCCCCGGCAGACCTTGGAGTGCCTAAAATATTACCTTTGGAGCGACTACACCTCTGTCGCCAGATTGTTCGCTGCATTGACTAATTGTTGGCTGGCAACAGATTTTCAGACTGCGGTCCATATCCGGTCCGAAAATCGTACAGCTTTTAGCACAGCATTCAATAAGCAATCAGCCAAGGTCGTTGTAAAAGTAAGTTTGTGATCGCAGGCCTTAGCATCAGTGAGGCAAATCTAAGAATAGCTTGATTTCGACGGCACCCCGAACCGTTTTTGCTGTGATTTGTATAAGGATATTTGCAGAAATTATGTCACTGCTAGCATTCGCTTCACCCAACCCAGCATGATGGGTATCTTTAAAGTGGCTCGCTCGCTGTATATATATATCTGATAAGTAACTCTAGAAGCGAATAAAGACTCAACGGTTGCTACAGAGCCATTTTTTATTTCCTTCAGCACACCAGAAACATGTAACTTGTTTTATTAGTCGATCAATTGCTGACCTAATTTAACACAGGTTGCAAAGGCAAATTGCTCAGTCGCAGATAGCAAAGGGACGTTGTTCAAGCTATTAACTTAGGAACGGAAGCCTTGGAAGCATGCACAATTTAACGAATGCTTGTCCTTTTAGTTACGGATTTTGCTGAGGACTATAAGTGTATTATCATGCCAGATTGGGTAGCAAGTAAACGGGTTTGTGACTCGTATAGCTAGAATTTCGGTGACCAATGACTTGTAATCATAACCCTAAAGCAGATCACCCGTCCAGGGTTTCACTGAGAGAATTTGGAGGCAAAATTGCTGCCTTTTCAAGGATTTTGAGATCCATTTACCAGGCTTTAAGCTTCGTAAAGCTACAATGGCAAGGTATAGAGGTCTCAGGTTCAAATAACGAGTGCAATATGAGAAGGAACTTCGTTGATATTATTCCGATGTGCTCATTAAGTTTGAATTGTGATACAAATCTCACCAAAGGGCTAATAACATTGTTCCATCTGTGTCGATTCTTAGCCGTAATTAGTTATATCCATTTGTGCGATCCTCTGAGCTGCGGATTAAGCTGATGAGCATGGGCAGAAATGCACGGCTGCCCTCGGTAAGTCTGCTTCTGATAAATTCACTATTTTGTCGCTTTTACAGTTGAGTCATGAATATAAAACTAGAAATATTTTTCTATGCATTGAAATGGGACATTATTAGTTTAGCTGGGAAGCCGTAATAACCCAAAAGCTCAAAGCATTAATTCAAGCACTCATTTAGATATATTGCCTCAATCGGTTTTTGGAGGACATATGAAATCATAAGCACCTGCATGTGTGGTCAATTATAAGTTCGTTCTGCTCCAGTTGGGCTTTCAAGTGCATTGTCAAGATGTTCAATCAGGTCATGTGTGTAAGCTGGGTTGAAACCCTATAGGGTATGCTACAATTCAAAATGAATTTTCTTACTTGGTCACAAAGTAGAAGCTTAGAGACACCATCACCTGAAGTCATTGAAATTGCTAAAGCTGAACTCTAATGTAAACTGTGCTCCAAGGAACTGATTCCCTAAAATTATCTTCTTAAAAGGTATTATTAACTATTTCTTTGGTCATCTGACAGTGCTTGGTAGTTGAAGGTTTCTGTACATTGTTAGTTAACCACAATGACACATTAGGTAAGGCGGTTGCTACTTAAGGCCAGAGCCTAGAGGTCATGGGTTTGAATCTCTTCCGGTTGGAGACCTTTTATGGCGCTTGAAAGGGTGATGATAGCATTTAAAGCACTTGTGCCGTTATTCGAAATAATCTTAAATTACCTAGTATTTAACTGTTAGTTGATGGCTAACTTTCTTTTTGGCACGGAATAGTAGAAGGCAAACAATTTCTACTTCAGTACTTTCGCCAGTGGTCATTCACAAAATCCTTGGTAAAGTGTGAACAGCACCTAAATTTGCATGCAGCACATAACATTCAGTATGAATAACTTGGGTAATTAGAAATGAAAGAGAGCTGCCAGAATTCATTTGTCTATGACTAAACACCGAAAATGAATTTGCTCTTTATCAGGAATTAACTTGACACCTTTGAGCCACAGTAATCTATGAAAGAACTAAAGTTATCAAATCGTTTATTCACCAGTAACACTTCGCACTCCCAGCGAGAGAGCCCCAACTGCTCCGCCGTGGGTTAACTTCCTCACTGCCCCTCTCCCCCTGTCCCTTGCAGCTCTCCGCACTCAAGGTCAGGCATCTATAATTACCCGACCCAGCAGCTGCTCTTTGGCAAAAACCAACTGGCAAGCCGCAGATGAGAGCCGGTCATCCTGCCGGCAACAACAACCAAGCCGGCAGCCGCTAATAATACTACAAAAAGATATGGAGGTACTTGAAAGCTCACGTTGTTTTGGTCGAAAGCTCTGAGATAAGTTTTACTGTAGGCATAATTTAATGAGCAGTAGTAGCAAACCTTCTGAGAGTCCACCGTTTGCTCTCACTTGACATCGCTTCTCCGCACGGAGCACTCAGCTGAGGCTAGTATATCCTAATTGTGCTCGCTTTGCTGGATATGCCAGTCCAATGTCCGAAGTCAAAACCAAAGAGAACTCGATAAAGCTGCCTTCGAGATCCATTTGTGATGAAGCCGTTTTCCAGATTCCGGTGAGTTCTCTGATGAATGTCTCCATAAATAAAAGCATTCAACGAGGTTGTGAAGCTCTTTGCAGTGCGGAGAATGAGCCACAGGAGAACGTGTACCACATCTAAGTAAGTACTTGTACGACTCTGAGCATCCTAGACGAGTTATTCACGTAGACTCGCCAATTATTCTGGTTAGATCCGATTCCGATTAAGTTGATAATATTCTTCCCGTTGTGACAAAGCAGAGTCCATCTTGAATCGTAGAGGAAGACGGTGGAAAACGTTTGGCAGCTCGGGATAGTCTATTACGTGCACTTTATTACCAAACAAATCCTCACTTCCTTGGCCACCATCATACTGACACTGAGCTTTGACGTAATCAACTTTCTAATTGTGGGCTAAGCAAAAATTAAATCATGTGAAGATCAAAGTTGGTTTATTTATTATCACTGTGATAATTCTTTTACTATTCATTCTGTGCCATTTTAAAGCAATTTGTCATTGAAGGGCTCATTCCTCCTTCCGTCGCCACCCCCTAGTTTTAGTCATGTGCTTTAGTCATGATTCAGCAAGTATTCAAGAGGATTTTCTCCTAAAGGACTATTAACCAAAGAGAACATCTTAGGGGAGTGTCAGTTAATGATATATTTATCCTGGTTCTATCATTTTGAGATGCAATTTCATGTACTTTAGGGCTTACAAGTTCCTACTTACCAAACCATACAGTTCGGTACTGCTACGTGGTTCAGACTATTGAATTCGAAAATCTTCATTGGTAGATTTCATTGACAAAATTTTGATGAAGTTATCCTCTCCAAAAATCTTTCGATAAACTGAAGGTTGAAATAATATTACATTTGCCCGTAAATAGAGCAGCATTAAAGTTCTGTTTTAATTGATTATTTTCAAATCATTTCACCGTTTTTAAATGGGAATAAGTAAATGCAACTATAATTTATTTGTATCGTGCTCCAAGAGAACTTAATCTCTACTCAGGCGCTTTACATGCCCCTCGGGGCTCGAGCATACGACCTCAGCTAGACATCGGTCGGGTAGAGCATCTTAACCGCAGAGCCAATCCAGTTCGGCAATCATCTTAACATTAAAAAGAGCCACGTATTACCCGTACCTGAACCGGGAGGCCCGGGTAGCACAAGCGACATAGTGAGGGTAGGGCACTGCTAGCTAATGTACGTATGTATGCTACAAGTGTTCAATAAATCTTCGAATATATGTACATATGCGCATATATTAACATCAACAGGTATCTTAGAAAAGTGAAAAACTACTGACTTTCAAAGCAAGCATCTTTACAAAGTGCACATTTTCTGCAATTTCCTTGCCGAAACTGCACAGTCAAATTCCGTCCATGCAGCCTCTGGAAGAGCAGTGGGAATTTGAATGAAGCTGCCGACCTAGTTGGATAAGGAATCAGTTATCATATGCATAGCCAAACGTTATCTCTCCATTGCATATATAATTTATATGAACCTAGCTTGCACTGCCTGCTTACATTCACGAGTATCGATGTGGATTAATTAATTTTAAAGCTTTAATTCGCACCGGAACGCAGCTGAATTGTAAAACGAATTCGAGTCTCAAAAAGAAATATTCTGGCCTATCGAGTAAACCCAAAAATGATTATTTCAAAATAAATAATTTTTTCAAAATTCAAAGTTCTGCCGACCTTACAGGAGTTTGACTGTGCCACCCTAATTAAACATGACCATGTATCAAGCTTTTTTTAACGTGCCTGCACACCGTGACTATTTGTCTCACGCTTGTTATCTTTAGTGCATTCTGAGCACATGCCATCTCGAAAATAACCAAACTCAAATATTTGTATTTCATTTGCAGTCATGTGCATCTTGATTGCATCTCGAGTCTCGATTGCATGCATAATGACACATGGAGCACTGCTCATTGTTCGGATATGCTGGCGGAGGCGATTCGGTGAGAGCTAATGCCATGTTTTCTCTTAGCAACTCTCATTTATGGCTTTGAAAGGTACTGATGACATTGGCAAGAATAAGTACTTAACTGAAAAAAGAGCTATTTTGACAAGAATGCAACCGTTGTGTCCAACTTATAAAAGTGATCCTGGCTCGTTAGACTGGCCTTGGCTATCGTACATTTGGCTATGTGAAACTATTCAAAAAGGGCTGCACTCTGTTCCAACGTAGACCATAATATGCCAGCCAGTGCTTCTGTAACATGATAATTAAAATTAGGCATTCCGTGCAATCTACCTTCCTTCCAGCGATCTTGAACCACTTCCCTTCAATGTTTACTAGTTATCCAACGTGAACTACACAGAAACAATAACCAGAAACCAAACGCACAAATATGTCTATTTTCACTTAGAGTTACCCTTTAGAGTTTTGCTTTGGTTAAGTACGATGAGAGCCCAACAATTTGCTCGGATCGGTTTAAATTACTTCGTGATTCAGAATAGGATACTAGCTCACTTGATTTCGTGATATACCATTTTTCTAACTTTAAATTTCGATTATCTGTAACGTTAGAGCTGGTTGACAAAGCTATCTGGCTTCATCGTGATCCTATTTCAAGAAATAGAATATTAGTTGTGTAACACGCCAAATTCAGCCATATTTACCTTTTTGGCATCTTCTAGTGTGCTCACTGCGGTGACATTGATAGCTCCAAACCGTATGCTATGGTTTCCTCGAGCATACATTAAGTTATTAGCAGATGGGAGTTCATAGTTCACCGACTTTTACACTTAAAGAAGGCAATATGTGTGCTCCATATTTCTAAGCATTCGCGAATTTTGAAGCTTCGTTGGTTGCACCCAATGTGCCACTACTAAATTCTGTAATATTTTAAAGCTAGATCTTCTGACTTTTACTAATTCATTATTCGCTTGCTTTCACGTTGAGCTTGGCGACATCAGGTTTGTACAGTGCTGATTGACGAGGCAGGCTTGACTCAGCCGGTACGAGCTGAGATAAATATGAGCTACTGATACGATTCACTGCCTCATCAAACCCACTTTCACATCCAGACATCATTTTTATTTTGCCATTCATTATTAAAAATTTACTTGGCATGGTGATAAGAAAACAAAAAATCAGGCATACGGCTGATATCAGAAGCCTACATTGGCTCTCTGTGCCGTCTTTGAGCGTTAACTCATATGCAAAAGTTTTAAAATTATGATCTTTTTTTATTCCTTACAGGAACTCGAGGCCGTGAAGTTCGCAGCTTTTCCAGACAAATGCGACATAGTGGTAAGTCTATCAGCATCTCTGCACGTTCGCTGTGAATTTAAGGCCTACAGCATATGTAGGTCTCACAGTGCTACCTCCTACTTCCAAAAATGCTTACGTTACATCTAAAAACGTACAGTGAATCTTTTCAAACAGCATTTCTTGCATCAGTGTTGTCAAAGATAAAAACGTGATTGCTGTAGACATGGATTCAATCTTCATTATTTCGTTTATAGAGATATGCTGTAGATACTCAAGACAAATATTAAACTCAGTAATTTTTCATGAGGTTTCTAATAATTTAAGAGATGTTAAAAGTCATTTTAAAATTATGAGGAGTGCATTTTCGAGTCTATCTGATAACGACTTCTCAGTATTAACAAGAAAAGGAGTATGCTGAATGCATACATTGATGAATATCTTAAGTTTAATTAAGCAGAGACTCCAAGCATTTCCAAATGTGTGAGTAGTTTATCTGGAGATATTACTCAGGAGAACGATGATCATGCACCTAATCTATGAAATTATTTTAAAATTACTAACGTCGGCCAGTTTCATGCACTGTCTTTTCAACTAAATGCAAGCTTTTGCATATACATATTATGCCTTTAGAGAATCTACTTAATTCAAATTATCAAACAAATCGGGCAAACTTTATGAATACTCTTCATATGACTAGGACCGTTGGATTTTAATTAACTGGAGTTGAAGTTGAATTATTACCAGATGTACACAGCTATGAGTTGTTTGAGAGTGTATTACGAGGAGGAATGATGCAAATTTCAGAACGTCATGTAAAGACCAACAGTGAGTTTTGTCCATGGTTTAATAAAGAAAAAGATAAGTCTTGGCTGCTATATCTTCAAGCAATAAGTCTATATGGATCGGCAGTGAAGCATAAATTATCAGTTTGGAGTTTAAATTTGTTCCAAAAATGATAATGAAAAATGATCTCGGGAATAGAATAATCCAGCTCACGTATAAGCAGTGGTTCTAGTAAAGCATACAAATTGTGACTAGAACATGAATGTCCAAATGACCTCATGACATCTTGTCCGATTGTCGATGAAGGGCACACACACGTAAAGTTAAAAATGGTTAATAATCTGACTATTAATCTACGTTTGGTAGAGTGACGATCCTTGTAAGAAGAACTTCGTTCCCTACTTGATTTCAAAAGGACGGTGTTTTACACTATAAAGATCTACAATACTATCTAAAGCTACGTTATTTTCTTAACAATATTTATAGGTTATTAGAATTTATTCAAAAAGACTGGCTTGCATTATACATTGATACAAATACTAAAATAAGGGAGGGACTCCGCAAAAATAACTTTGAGAAATATTTATACAAGCAACGGAATAATTCATTCTCTGAAATGTCCATGCAGAATGTTGGAGGAAGGATGAGCACTGAGCTTTTCAATGTGGAGTCAGAAAAAGGATAAAGTACCATGAAAAAACGCCATGAAAGTCCTAGGTTTGTAGATAGTATAAGTTTGCATAGAATTGGTGTTAATTTAAAGCCTACTTGGAGTGTTGTTACTCTATACAGGCCAATTTATGATAGATTTGCTATATTATATCTACCTAAATTACTAATGCAATAATTTTATTGCGATGAGATGGAGACATCGTATGGAGACAGAGATAGTCACTTGCTAAAAATGCTTAAGGCGTAACTAAGTCGATGGTCAAAAAGAATTAGTCTCACTATAATTATTTGGACTGCTTAAGTACTAGATGCGAGTCATCCTATGAAAAGTCTAGACTTAAAATTAGAAGTCATAAAACATTTAGGATTAAGCAGAATAAAGAAATGTAGTATCAGCATTTGAATAAAAAAAGATATAGTTTAAGCTGAGATATGCAGATATGCCTAAAGCCATTATAGAATTGAGAAAATTAGAGGGTAGTGTCATAACTGCAAAGTTTAAAGGATTTTAATAAAAAAAATGTATACTACAGAAAATGTCTGATAATAAGGAAAAACTTCCATAGTCTAAGCAAGAATCCGATTGTCGTAAATATTATGAGTTCCTTTCTGTAGATTACTCAGGAGACGATGAGGACTACGATCAAGATCGTCTATCAAGCGAAAAAGAATTAAAGTATGTATATGAAAATGAAGAAGACACAAAATGTGACTTCTAAAAAATATATTTTCATATGATTAATAGAAATGAATGCGTCAAGAACTCGTGGTAATGAACAAGCTCGTGAAATGGCTCTACACTGAAGAAAATAACAGATTAAATAATCTTAATAAGGGAATATACTTGGTTAAAAAATCGGCCGTGATTATTTGTCTGAACTAAAAGCATCTATAAAAACAGTGGAGATATTATATTTGAGGAAAAAAGACCTATGATCATCAGGCTGACTCTGCGATGCTATTGTCAAAGTTATATGTAAAAGGTAGATCTTGAGAAGCGATACATAGTGAGATATTGACTATTCTAGGCTATATAAAGAAGCGTTTAAAAATGACATAATATCTAGAAAATGAGATATATTGATTTTGACCTTATATTAAAAAATGGCCAAATGAAAATAGTGTCTGCTTAAACTACTCCGGTTTCACTAAAACTAAACTATTAGAATCTAAGTGGCACATATAGAGTATTAGTTACTCGTAGACAGAAGAATTGGTTAGAAAGTGCCGATCTTCAAAAAAGTTTTAGTCCTTAGCTTCAGTGCTTCTCAATTAAAGACAAATAAAAAATACGATCATGATTAGTTGATTTCATAAACAAGTTACCAAGGGGGGGAAAGTTTATCTTAAATTACTAAGTCGAGTAACAAGCAAATACAATCCAGGCGGAAAGTTGATTGATACTGGTAGGTATTCTTTTGCAGAGCCTTGAACGAAGTTAAAAGGATTAATTGTAAACGTTTACCTGTTTCATAAGCCTCGTGTACTTTGGAATGAATTTTCTTTTGCCGGTGCTTCGTGCTTTACAAAACTGCATACTCTGTAACCAAGGGCAGGAGGGATGCGGTTTTACATAGTTGGCCAGAGCCACCGGCCTTTCTTCTTAAGTATTTTGCTCAGGTTAAGAATGACTTTTAACCGTCAGAATGCAGATTGCGTTCTCGTATGACCCTATTCAAAAGACTAGGCTAAAATAATCCACCTTTACAATTTCCAATGTGGCATCCATTTCCAGTGCATCGGTCCTGTTGGTATTACCAGAAAAATATCGTAGGTTTATCGGCAACAAACATGTGACGTTAGATACAGACATTGTATTACAAACGAGCCCCATCAGATAAAACGATGGCATTGAAAAGGGTAAACCTTTCTGCACATATTCTCACTGGGGCAGATCACTATGTAAGTGTATCGTAGATACAAAGTACCTACCTATCCCCAATTTCCTTCGTTCAATCCTTGCATACGGGCGACTGAAACTGGTCCAAATAGCTACCCAAAGCACGCCCAATGTAAACGCAGAGGCAGATGCATTGGCACACTTCAGTGTGCTGATGATTGTACAATACCCCACCAACCATGAAAACCTTTCCAATCGTCCAGCGGTTAAGGTGCTAGCCCCGACCAAGATCTGACTGAGGTCGTGGGCTCGAGCCCCGAGGCATATGAAGTGCCTGAATAGAGATTAAGTTCTCACAGGACACTCTGCAAATGAATTTTGAATTATTTGAGAATGACAATCAAGAACGTGCACAGTATTGTGCTGACTGACCAGACTTGCTTAAGGGGTAAAGTAATTGAAAAAATATTACTGGTAGACTCTGAAAGTGTGAAAAACGGGTGCTGGGTGGACTTTAAAAGTGTCACTGTCTAAGTCGTCTACATCAGAGCCCCTTAACAAAGCACAAGCCGCGAGCTTGATACTTCTCGTATTTTTTATCTCTGCTGTTCTAGTTATGATATACTTAAGGAAAATGTATACAACTGTTCAACTTTGTTCACATTCGTTTACATTATTCTCAAAATGCAATTTAGGCTATGTATCGCTACAAGCGTTAGCTAATTTTATTTCAAGTGAAAAAACTGTAAAATAAAACCAAACGGAAGGAGTCAGATGAATTTGCATGAGATGCCTCGTATAAGCCGGGAGTACCCAAAAGCACACTGGCTCCACTATTTATGTTTGTCCGTGAGCCACTGGAAATGGCTTCCACCTAATGAACACACAATGGTGAGTGAGAGTACTGAAGTACTGAATCTAGTGGCGAGTGAAAGTACTGAATTTGATACACTTTTTGATGTAATTCGACCAAGCATTAATCGAGAAGTTTCATAACAAAACGCTTGAGAAGTTCATGACAAAATAACCCAGCTTAATATTTTTACGAGAGCTGTAAGCGCCCTATTGCACTGGCACGAAGATCAACGAGTAAATCAGTTAGGATGCCCAAAACTAGAAGGGGTACCACAAATGCTTGGATAATTTTTACTACAGCATCCTCATCTGAGCAAGTGTGAATAAGTGCAAGATTATGAAGTTAATACGCATACCAATAGATCGTCAATAACGTTAGATCTACTTTATTACTAAATAGCAACCCTGATGGACATGAAAACATAATGAACGCTAAAGTCCAGACGATTATAGCTTGACGTACACGAGTACCAAAAATCGAGCTAAAGTGACTAACATAAAATATTATGACTGTTAATGTGTACGTCCATACATCATGCTTTTAGTCGGAAACCCTTTGATTTGAGTATAGGCACATTTAAACAGCATGCTTACATATTTCATGCTAGCATATTTTTATAGGTTATTAGTTAAAAGAATCTTTGCCAAATGGAATCGTGTAGCAGCAAAACATCTCATTACGTGCAATTGAAATGCATTACAATTATTTTAAGTCATCAGTTAGCATCTCTCATGTATCTCCGTCTGTAGCTTCACAAAGTAATAGGGACTGTGTGGGTGTTACGCAGGTGAGATTAGTATAGCCCACTCACAATATAAACTGCTTTCAGTACGCCTTCGGTAGCCAACGGACTTCGTCTCACGCAACAAAGAGAAAATGGGAAGCATAGCAGAGTCAGGAGAGCAGTTGAGGTAGTGACTAGCATGAAAGCAGTTGCTCAGGACCGCTAAAAAGATGAGCCACAGTGGGCAGCAGGAGAGTGGCTGTCGTTGCCTAACAGTAATGGAAGTGCTGGCAAAGAACATTAAGCTTTCCCATGGCTTACTTTCACTTTTTCTTTCCCCTGCGAAGACGAAAATCATAATAATAATAATAATGCACTTGATAAAGCGCACTCAGAGAACTCAATCTCTTTCTAGGCGCTTTACATTTTCTGCAAGTCATAATATTTGTGTGAAAATATCGTCTGCAAAAATTAAAGCTTACAGAGTAATCATGCCTGGTGCACAATAGTCATGCATTTTATCTAATAACGCTCTGAAAACTCTTGTAATATCATGACACTTTGTTTAACTCTGCAAATATAAGTTGCTATGACGCGGAACCAATATATACTTTATTGTAGTATGCTCCCGAAGAAGGAAGTGTATGTCTAAACAGGTTGAAAATCCACAGAAATGCCACCTGATATAAGGATCCAAATTTGAAGCAAAACCAATTCCTTGGTAGGGTCAACTTGGGTACGCCTTATGGATAAGCATTCAGATGATTCGTGAAGATGCAGAGCCCGCATCGATAACATTAACTATCTTAAGGTAGCGAGGGGTACTTATTTCTCCCAATATTATGACTGCAGCTACACTATTAAATATCAGCTGACTTACCAGCTTCTTTTTATAGCGGTACAAGAGCTGATAAAGCTTTTTCCATTGCTTGCAGTGGCAATAAAGGATCGCCCACCTCAGAAATCGAACCCACGACCTCAGAACCGAGTCCCTTTAAAGCAACCGCCTTACCAAGTAGGCATTACGGCTAAAAAGCATACACATTTAACAAGCCTTTTTTATGTCTGACTTCATTGCCCTAGCTTTCGTTTCGAGTGTTACACAAATCCATACCCTGTGACGATGGGCAAGAGGGATATGCTTTTATTATAGCCATTATAATATGTTGTTCTTCTAATATGCTTTGCTATGTGATCCCAAAGCTCTTAAATACATATTGAATTCTCTTAGGGCCCTATTTAAAACATTTTAAAACAACAATCCAGCAGTTCAACTACCAACGTGACATCAATGAGTGAGTTAGTAATGTCGGTATTACCAGAAAAAATATCGTAGGTATATCCGCAACAATCATGTGGTCTTAGACAATGGTATTAGATCACAAATGAGCTCCATAAGATAAAACACTAGCATAGAAAAGGGTGAACTTTTCTTAGCAAATTCTCACTGGGACATGCCATTATGAGAGTTAATCGTACATACGAAGTCGCTTCCTCAAATTTAAATTTAAAATTAAAAAATTAATTAAAAATTAAAAATCAAAATTAAAATGCGGGCTTGTTAAGAAAAGGATACCACGTCTAAGTTGGTCCATGCATTCGTGACATCTCGTCTCGACTTCTTCAACTCACTGCTTACTGGCCTACCAGCATGTGCGATCAGGCGATTGCAGCTTGTGCAAAACTCTGCAGCTAGGCTTGTCTGTCGTGAGCGTCGCAGTTGCCACATTACTCCACTTCTCGCCGACCTGCACTGGCTACCAGTCAAGCAACGGATTGACTTCAAGGTTTTGTCGCTCACTTTTAGGTCCCTTCATTCTATGGCTCCAGCCTATCTGTCAGATATACTACCCCATCAGGCCAAGCATCGTACCACCCGCTTTTCGGAATCCAACAGTCTAGAAATACCTCGTACAAACCTCTAATCCTTTGGAGACCGTGCATTTAGTTCGTATGCTCCCAAAGCCGGGAACTCCCTCCCAACCTGCGTCAGAACATCCCCTGACCTGACCACATTTAAAAGGAACTTAAAAACACACCTATTTAGGACAGCATTTAGTGGGTCCCTGTGACTCGTCCTTCACGTGCTTATGCGTGCTGACACTGTGCATGCTGCCACTAACCACATTTGCATGCGGACCCTGTGCATGTCACCCCTAACCACGTTATTCATTTTGTTTGTTTTTCAAGCATAATTTTACTTACCATTTAATTGCATTTCCCTTTGCAGCAAATGTAAAGCGCCTAGAAAGAGATTAAGTTCTCTGAGGGTGCTATATCAAGTACATTATTATTAGTATTACTATTATTATTATTATTACCTTTCTGCGTTATTCTGCTGCAGAAATTTTGTATAATTCCTTCAAACTTGAATTTAAAGTCCGAAAAAAATCGGCTTAGACAGGCAGTAAGTTACTGGTAATAGTTTTCCAGATATTTAGCTCACTTTTAATAAATCCTCTGTCATAACCCGTCAGAGTATGTATCCTGATTAAAATCAGTTGAAAACTTAACGTTTAATAGTCCTGCAGTTTCTACCTCAAAAAGTGACTTCAAAGAAACAAACTGACCAAAGTTAAAGTTATTACTAACCAGATCTAAGTTCTAAGGTCGCATGCGTCTTTCAGTGATTTGAAATTAATCAACCGCATGCAGACATCAGATTCTGTATTAATATTTTCAGATAGCCTTGTAACGGCATCGGGTTCTATTATTAGTGCTTTTGTCTTCCAGTATCTCTCTACTTGTGCAAACCAATGCCAATTTCAAACGGTTGATGGCAAAGGAAAAGTGTCCTGGTTAAAGAAGCGGAATAAATCTGATATATTTGGTAAAACCACCGAACAACGACTTGCGACGCGAAAGACGTTGTGGTTATCTTGGTAAGGTCGATGCTTTTCACGACCTTGGTCCCGAGGTCGTGGGTTCGTATCCAGCGGTGCGTGATACTTTATCATCACTCCAAGCGTCGGTGATAGTCGTAAAGACTCTTATGTCGCTATACAAAAGAGGCTGTTAAATCAGCTAGAACTTATTCTTTATTTATTTATACGAATACATTGATAAATCGTTTTAAATTTTTACGTTGTTTTCATATTATGAGGCTTTATCTTTAATGGCAGCCTTGTTTTACTACAGCTGTAGTGGCTCATGCTAATTTTCTCCACTCACCAACGTAAACACTTCGTCTCTAAGAAAAAATCTTGTTTGCGATATTCTATGTTTGCCACTTTCAGAGAAAATAACACGAGTTTAAATTTCGACGCAATCCGCGTTATACCACCGTTATGTTAGTCAAAGTTACATGGTCTTTTGTTAGAAGATCTCTTATTTTCTTGCCAGTCTTATTTCAATCTTAAACTCAATTAGGGCTTTTGATATCCGCTGGTTTGCCTCGAAAATGAAAACTCCTAGTTAATAGCCCTCGTGTTCTCAACATTTATGGGACCTGAATTTTAAGACTGATAGTGACTAAGTCTATTAGATAATAGTACCAACAATTGCTTGACCCTGCGCTTAAGGTGCTGGCCCCAACCACGTTTTAGTCAAGGTCGTGGGCTCGAGCCTCGTTGCCAATGTGAAGTGCCTGAATAGAGATTACGTTCTTTAAGAGCGCGCTTTACAAATGTATGATATGAAGTTGAAATCTGCAGTGATAATTTTGAAATACGACTGGAACGTTGCTTTATCTCTAGGATTCTAAGCTACCAAGTCCCTTTTCAAACTGATCCTGTGGCCGCAATCCGCTTACCAAATTTCCGCAAGTAGAATCGCAATTAATAATTCATTTTGCAGATAGCTACTCTGAAAGAAAATATAAGAAATATAGCATTTCTAAATCAAAAACACCATTGACCTGATTGAGGAGCAGCAACGTAAGAATTATTTCTAAGCCATCAGCAAATATTTGTGCAAGAGTTCAATCAAAGAATGCACTCTATGGATGGCTATAAAGACGATATAAAAGACCTTAGCAATGATATTGCAATTCGGACTAATTTTAAAATTTAAATTTAAATTCTAGCTGATTAAACAGCCTTTTTTGTATAGTGACAGAAGTGCCTTTACGGCTATCACCACCGCTTGCAGTGGCACCCACGACCTCGGGACTGAGGTTGTGAAATCAACCGCCTTACCTGGTGTGCCATCACGGCTCACCATTTTAGGTAGTTACCGCAGTCCCCCTACACCAGGGTTACCATAGTTACGCGGACTACCACCATCGGGCTCTGCTGCTGATAACCCAATTTATTACTGGAATTTTGGACGCATATCTTTCACCTTGTCTTGAAACTTGGACTGGCAGCAGTGTCCAGGCTAAGCGAACTAATTATCTTACATATGAGGCGATGCTATGCAAAAAGTGGCAATTGAAGCAAGCTAGACTGTTTTGAAAACCAAGCCAAGCATTATTGAAAATTTGGGAAAAATTATCAGTTTGCATAGCACTGTAATAGGTAGCTAAGGTTTTACTTGAACCCTTATGGATACCACGCACTGGTGCACAGTAACAGCCTGCAGACCCTACAGAAATAAAATATATTAAAGCTCATACTATACGCATGGTCACGCAATGTGTCCAAATAAAAAACATTGAAAATCCGCTAGCATGCAGCCCAGCCAAAAAGAAACATGCGTCTGCAGTTAAATTTGCGGCAATAGTTGAGAGGAGTTTCCCTCCACTTTTGGCGTACGGAAGAAATAATATTTTAAATGTCTTCCTTTTAACTGCCAGCCATACCAGGCGAAAAATTATTCTTCTACATGACTACCCTAAATTGTAGAATTAGCCTTGCCAAGGAAAAAGTGTGCACACAAATAGTTTTATTACCAATATCCCTGCTTCTTCGTGAGCTGAATAATGCTCGATCAGTTTAGCGCCTATTTGGAATAGGAGTTTTTGAAAGAGACCAAATCGGACAATCTAAAGTACACACAATTTATATAACTCATTTCCACAGCCCCGAAGAGAACGTATTCGTTCGTTGCATGGGATCATGACTAAGCTCTATTTTGCAAAGAGCCTGCTCAAAACTAAGTAAATGCTTCATTGGGCAGTATCTTTGCTACACTACACTAAGCCAGTGGATATTAATTACTGAATTCCTCAATTTCTTCATTACAGCTGACTCGGTGCTATCGTTTAATGAACAGGGACTCAAAAATCCGGGATCGACGGAGTTCTTGTCCTTAATTCATACGATCTTCTTCCTAATGTACGATCTGATCCCTACGTGTCTAGCTCAGGTCAAAAGTGAGGTGACATATGACAAAGTCATATGTACATAAGAAGAAGTTCCATAGAGATCAGCTTACTGGGGGTGATTTAATGAGGCCGGTGAGACCTTTCGGCGCGCTACAAATGGCGCCATTTCCCTTGTCAAAACTGCTGCACAATAGCTCCACCACTGAAGAAATGCAAAAAGAAGCTAGCAGGCATATCAAGTCGAGAAAGTTATCTCTCTCTCTCTCTCTCTCTCTCTCTATATATATATATATATATATATATATATATATATATATATATATATATGTATATATATATATATATATATATATATATATATAAACTGGAGTACAGGAACAAGGTAGCTATCACAGCATTAAATTAAGTGAATTCGTTTGGCCTTGCATTTGGCAAACCGGTCTATTACATTTTGAAAGTCAATATGTTTTCTGTATTTCTTTCTCTATACTTAACCAGGTTGAATCAGAGAGTCAATCTTGCGCCCTGTATGCTCTCAGATAAGACAGGTACTTCTATGGTTACTTATAAGTTAGATGCATATCATATGAGCAACTCTTAAAGAAAAACCTGCTGTCGTGGTGGGCTTGGCAATTCATATGATAGCAGCAAGCCAATATCTGCAAGCCTATTTCTCAAAATCACAGCAAATTGGTCTTGGGCAAAGTCTCAAGCAAAAGCAATTGAGTTATCATGCTAGGGCAATCAGAGCAAGCCAAGCACAAAGGTGGTTGCTTTTCACGACCTCGGCACCAAGGTCGTGGGTTCAAATCCTGTGATGGGCGACCCTTTATTGCCACTGCAAGCGGTGGTGATAGCCGTAAAGACTCTTTTGTCGCTATACCAAATGAGGCTGCTAAATCAGCTAGTATTTATTTAGTAAAAGTGAGAAGGCACTGATGATCTCTTTCTAGTATTATATAGTGAGTCACGGACAGGTAAGCACTCAAAGCCAAAAAGAAAGTGACAAGTTCTCGCCTTCGCTTGAGACTTTGCCCGAGACAGATTCTGACAAATAGGCTTGCAGATATTTATTTAACTTTAGACTAAGTCTTTAATGTAATTAAAGTTCGCAAAGGGGCACAGCAACAGGCCAGAGTCAAGCAGAAAGGTTGTTGAAATGGGAGGCCTAACGTGAGACTATTTAACATAAGTAGGCCAGAGTAAGAGAGCTGAGGGATCAAAAGGTGATTGAAAGATTCTAGAAAAATTGCCTCTTTCAATATTTGCAGTTCAAGTTTTGAATGAATCAGTTATTCTTTGGCTGCTGCAAGCAGGTGGAAGCCCGAAAGCTCTTGAGCTGCAGTAGCAAACAAATAGGTCAATTTAAACTAGTTAGTCTGTAGTTTATCTTTCGGGAATTCTAAAGGTAACCTGCAATAGAGTTGATTACTGTATCTTAATCAAAAATGCACAATGCAATACATGCGACCCAGGAATATGACAATTTTATTCAACTTGGCAAGTACCTTACCTTCAATGATATTACAGATTATATTCTAATTGAGAAACGTTGTGATTATGCTCGACACACCTTCAAAACAGGCTGCTACGGTTGCCTGCAGCAAATTGCTGCCTCCAACAGTTGAGTAGCACCTCTATACATGAATGAAAATAAACTTGGTGTGGCTGCAGTCCCAAATAACAATACAAGTATATACATTTTTTTAGGTGGCAGAGCATCTCATAAGATTTCAGGGTTCGATAGGCAACAGATTCGCAAGACAAATGAGGAGTATGCGTTGTACTATTCATAAGGTCATTGCCGTGGTCATATTATTTGCACGGCGCTCAATGTTAGTAGGTGCTGATCTTCCTTTACACTTCTGCAACAAATTCGCAATAAATAAACAGTTTTCAGCCTATAAGCTGCTTTGTTGCTCGCAGGCAGTCTTTGCGAAGGCAGGCATTTTGAGACCCAGAAATGTAATCTAATGTATCTCCATAGGTAACTCCACAAAGCCATAAAGACTGTGTGGGTGTTACGCAGGAGAGTTTTATGTAGCACACGCTCAAAGCCTAAGTGGCTTTCGGTTAAACATTCGGTAGCTAACTAACTCCATCTTCCACAACAATGGAAGAATGGAAAGCAGAGCAGATTCAAAAGAGCAATTAAGGTAGTGAGCAGCATGGAAGTATCAGGTAAAAAACAGCTTCTACAGCTAGCCATCTCATCCGATTCCTATCTACGGTTACGAGCTGTCTTTCAAAGTGGCTTGCTAAAATTTAACTATCTTCTTAGTTCCATCTCAGCTTGATTATTGCAATTCCCGTTTGGCTGGCTATAAAAGAAACCAACTAGGCCACTGCAACTGGCTGTTGATATTGCTGCATGGCTAGTTTTCAAGTTCCGTAGACTTGACCACGTATCGACTTTGCTAAGAGAGCTAGGATGGATGCAGAGTAAAGTTCTTACGCTGACCCATAAGGCCCGTCATGGCTTGGCTCCTCCATTTGTAGCTAAACTGCTGCACCAGTTTCAGCTTCTTCGTCCCCTTAGGTTGTGCATGGGCAAGAAATTAGATCTTCTATTATTATGCTTGAACACCGTTGGGGACAGAAGCTTTAGCTCTGCAGATCCTAAATTTCTTAACTCGCTTCCACAATTCTTATGCAGAGACAACTACTCTCCTGCTGCTGTCTACGGCTCATCCTTTTCAGCGGTCCTAACCTGCTACTTGCATGCTACTCATTACGTCAATTGCTCTCCTGACTCGGCTATGCTTTTCATTTTCTCCTTGTTGCGTGAGATTAAGTCTGTTGGCTACCGAATGAGTACCATAAGCCACTTAGGCTGTGAGTGTGCTATACAAAACTCTCCTTCTTAACACCCACATAGTGTGTATGGCTTGGTAGAATTACAGACGGAGAGACATATCATAACATAACCGTGGGCTCTGAGGGCATTTCCGTGCCATCGCGCTGCCACTCTGCCCACTTTAGTGGCAACGTGCGTCAGCAAGCTGAAGGGAGTTGGAGAGATGGCCGAGTGTAAGGCAGAGCGATACCTTGATCGGCGGTGCTGTGTGCTCTGCTTTCGGATACATGAGGCTGTGAGCACACTCCTTGGCCTTTTTGTCCAGCCTCAGCCACGGATGCTGGAGACATCCGTCTATCGAGATTCTCTTTTCCGGATCAACAATGAGCAGCTTCTTTACGAGGTCCTTCGCTACGAGATAACACGGCTGAGCCAGATAAGCGACCGTCCACAGGGCCGTCAAAACCCCTGCCATCAGTGCCCAGAACAAGCCATCATGTACAGTCCCTCTGCCAGCTAGGTGATTGCCGTGACGATATCGAGAATGCAGACCGACCTGCTTGCCGACTCACCCGAAACTGTCACCTGGTACCAGTGCTCTGCCGGCATTTGATAGTTGCCGGACATGATCTGCTCTTCCAGTGTCATGTCTGTCCTGTAGTCGGAGAATGGTGTTGTCCCAGACAAACTGCAAGCAAGCAATACAGCAAAGAATGTGCAATAAATGTATACCAATTATGGATGTCACCACAGCAAAAATGATCGACTGTGGTATGGTGAAGCCCACTTTAGGAAACGTGTAGCTCATAACTCTCACCGAGCATTCTCCTTGCTGGATGACTTGACCCAGCGGGTCATACAACTCATTTCTCAATATTTTCTTTAGGACGGAAATTTTTTTATTTTTATCAGTGTCCAGCATCAAGTCAAATTGTCTTTTTCAATTTAAAATTGTGACTAGGTCCTTGAAAAAATCTATTATCTTATAATGATTATAATAACAATAATGAGCATACACTTGTTGAAGTGCCCTCGGCGAACTCAAGCTCTACTAGGCTATTTACATTTGCTGCAAAGGGAACACGATTGAATGGTGAGTGGTATCATGCTTGATAAACAACCTAAAGATAATCCTAGCTTCCTTTCCTCTTTCATTGAGTGAAGTAGAAGCAGTTGACCTTCTTCTTCTTCTTAGCTACTTCCAACTACTACCGGTTGACCTTCTTCTTCTTCTTAGCTACTTCCAACTACTACCGGTTGACCTTCTTCTTCTTCTTAGCTACTTCCAACTACTACCGGTTGACCTTCTTCTTCTTCTTCAACCCAAGTGCTAATAAAGGATCTATGGGGAGAGCAGGGGTCGCCTCCCATATCTACTGATGCATCGAACAAATCAAAAACCCTTTAGAGACTTTGCCTTTACTCCGTAAGTTTTCTAAAGCTAGAAACTGACTCGTGACTGGCCTCATGACATCCCTGACTTGAACATTAAAAATATGCTAATAGCGCACGAGTTTCTCAGAAAATTGTATGTCCTTTAAATTTTCCTTGGTGTGCTTATGCGTGCTAACAATGAGAATGATATCACTAAGCATATTAGCACCTTGTATGTTACTATTAACCATATTAAGCATGTTGACACTGCATGTTACCAGTAACCATATGATCATGCAACCCTTACATCATATTTAAAATGCTTAGCAATTAGACATTAAGTTTCAAAGTCACTAAAAAAATAATTTATTTTTAATATTAACTCATATCAAATTGCTGAGAGGCTAGCCCGCTTAATCATCTCTGTGAGTCATCCCGTTAAAGGAGCACGAAGGATTCATATCCAAAGACTTCTAAAGTCTATTCAGTGCATTTATATAAAATCACTTTATTGCTGCCAGCAGCAAAGCACCACATTCTTGCCATGCAAGATCGTTATGGACGTGCTTGCAAGCTCACCAGGCATAAAGTATGACACCAAGCGACCAGCTGTCCACAGCGAGTGTGTATGCCCCAGTGCCCATGCTTTGCAGAATTTCAGGGGCTATGTAATTCATCGTGCCGCAGAACGTTTGAGGTACTGAGCCGCCGTCAATAAGCTTTGAGATCCCAAAGTCGGACACCTACAAAGCAGGGCACATCCCCACAGGCACATTTCAGGTGGGCCGCTCTGATGAATCTAGGATCTCGTCAGGCAGCCATTCGTCAGAAAAAACCCACACAGCCTCGCCCTCAATATTAGTGCACCGGGTGTTCCGATGCTTCAACGAAGTGGGCTGCTCTTGGGCAGTGATTACAAGCCCACTAGGTAAGGCGGTTGCTTTTCATGACCTCTGTGCCGAGGTCGTGTGTTCGAATTCCTGCAGTGGGCGATCCTTTATCGCCACTGCAAGCGGTGGTGACGGCCACCAAGGCTCTTCTGTCGCTATACAAAAAAAGAGGATGTTAAATCAGCTAGCATTTAAGCTGGCTGCTTCTTTTCTTGACAGTTCGTTTTTACGAATTTCTGCTTTGGTTTGCCAGCAACTGGTCAACAAAGTGGAGCAACTTTGGATGTGTAATGGCCACTATTACTCTGAAACTGCATTGTCCGAAGCTAGACTAATGCATATGGCATCAGCAAGAATGCGATGTCTTGTAAGTCTTTAGTGCCCCATTCACTGGCTGTCTGTCCTGCTTAACGGCATTCAGATAAGAGTGGTGAAGTCTTTCACTTATAGTTCTGCAATGCCTTAGAAATCTGCAAGTAGCAAGTTATGGAATTCTAGAGGGAGTTTCAGATATTTGAACTATCTTTGCTGTGTTATATTTTTCTCAGCAAGTCCCAACTTTTGTAATATTATGAATATGGCATCCGTATCTGAGCAATCACAATTGTTTTATGTTATCTAGCTAAACGTCAGTAGTGAAACTGATGTGGTGTTTTAATGATAGGTCATTTTGGAACTGGGCACCCAGACTCCAAGCCGATGTTACTAAAGATATGACGGCCATTATCATATTGAGGCTGAGGCTTTTCAGTTTGCGATAGCAAATAGTTTTTCTCGTGATTAATAAGCTAGGCTTTTGCCATTGACTTTGAGAAACTTTGTAACCATCGAAGTGTGAATGACAGCAATATGTGATGTAAGGGGAGGGAGCAGAGAGAGAGAGAGAGAGAGAGAGAGAGAGAGAGAGAGAGAGAGAGAGAGAGAGACAGACAGACAGACAGACAGACAGACAGACAGACAGACAGACAGAGACAGAGAGACGGGGAGGGACAGGGAGAGACAGACAGAGAGACAGACAGACAGAGAGACAGACAGAGAGAGACACAGAGAGAGAGACAGAGATAGAGACAGAGAGAGACAGATAGAGAGACAGAGAGAGACGGAGACAGAGAGAGACAGAGAGAGACAGAGAGAGACAGAGAGAGACAGAGAAAGAGAGAGACGCAGAGAGAGAGAGAGACAGAGACGCTCACACACACACACACACACTCACTCTGCGTGTGTGTGTGCATGCGTGCACGGGCACGCGTCTGTGTGTGTGTGCGTTTGTTTTTGTATGTGTGTGTGTGTGTGAGAGAGAGAGAAAGTTGGACACACGGAGAGAGAGGTACAGATGCACAAGTATAGCAGCAAGCTTGTCTTCCTATGAAACTCTGATAATACAAGCATAGTGTAATTACCACACGAACCGTCTTTTAAATGAAAACCTAGATTGAACTGTGCGATTATTTCGGCAAGGAAGCGAGCATAAATGAGAGAGCAGTTGGATGTAGACCATATCTCTGTGGCTCCGCATACTTTAAAGGATCACTCATTGACGTCGAATCTCCGAAATCTCACACTGGCACATGAAGTAACTTATTATACCACCATGCCTCCTACGCATTGGTTAATATATAGATACTGGAGAAATACTTGGTTGTCTATAATACTAAAAGCTGCAGAGAGATCCAGCCAAAACAACTTGGAAGCTCTACTGAAGCCAGGTTTTCATGAAATTCTAAGAGTGCTGACTGGTTATAAGCAAGTCTATGTCTGTCAGATGGTGAACAATAGGTATGGAGTTCGGAAGGCTAATAGTGATATTAGACTGGGACTTTTGGAGAAGAGGTCAGCAAGGCCTGGCTTGAATGTGGACATTGAGGTAGAGCAACGAATAGAGGTCGACGAGTCAAGCAGCATCTTACCTTGGCACTGGCTTCTCGGATCAACTCTATCTTGACGACCAATAAGCTAAGAAACCATTGCTGGATTAATAACTAGGTGTACTGCACATCCAGTATAGGCTAGGAGATAGATGGTGGCTGATATCGGTATGTTGGGAGTGTGCATCTGTAATTCCACTACTTTTTGAAAGAAGGTAGACGGCCTTAGATTGGCAAGACGTACAACAAGCCTGGTGTGGAGGTCGATGGACAATCCTAATTTTGTGTATGCTTGTTCAAGTCTAAAGTAGTCCTAATTGGCTTAACATCGGCACTAAAATATAGGTCTCGTGGGTGATGGCTGACATTGTGAAGGCCGAGTGGCAAACTTATACAGGACATCGGCTAACGTCTCTTGTCACATTGCACCATTTGGATAAAGGATTGAGAAGAAATAAAAACTGAATTAAATCTAAATATTGTCAGGAAAATTGAGTTTTGCCAACTTATCCGAACAATAATATGACAATAATTCATTCACAGGGACTACTAAGTGAACTTAATTGCTATGTATGTGTTAAATATATACCACACGAGTCAAACCCATGACCTTGGTCGTTCAAAGGGAGCACATTATATTTGGGAAAAACCAGGAGCAGCATTTAAGTCACTATTGTGCACAGGAAATCCCCTACAGTGTGATAATGCTTGCAGTCAGTGGCACTTATTTGATCTTATATCTTACTTGATTTATGTTGCAGTCGTATCTCATCACGAGCACAAGCGAAATCATTAACGAAATGATCAAGAACCTATCTTCCAGCTACTGATCAGTAGTGCTTATCTTTGAATGGTATAGCTTACCTTATCCTATTGCTCATATTCGGATGGCCCAACTTACCTTAATTAAGGTCTTTATTGAATGAGGATTGCAAAGAAGAACGTTTCCGAGCTGAAATGATGCAATATCGTTTAGTTGATCATTCTCTTTAAACGATGCTTTAAAATTTCATGCATGGTTTCATCACACTTAGAAAACGCTCTCTATATTAGATGGTGTGCGTGCATGTGTTCACATATGCTCGAGTCTCATCCACAGTCAGAAGTTGAATCGTGCGAACATTCCTCCATTTGCCCTAGTCGAGAAACTCTTTCATATACATAGAACTCTATGCATCACTACACATGTGATGTCTTAGCACAATGATAGGTATTACACGATGCAGAGTTTTCGTTAACGCCTAACACAATAGTGTACAATGCTGTTCACTTAATTATTGCTGTCAATTGCTTACCTTGAGATCCCTGTGGCATATGTTGTTCTCATGAAGATACTACAACAGAAAATAAGCTCTTTACAGGGCAAATGCCAGGATATAAGCATGTTTTGAGTGGGGATCAAATCCCATGCCAATTACTATATGCATGTGTTTTGGCAGTGGTTTAAAAATATGCATACAGAGCGCAAGAGTTAGGCAATCAATGTATTGCAAAGGGTCTTTGCCGTCAATAGACTTTTTTCACTCTGGTTTGTGCCTGTCGCTACAGAGCTGGCCCGACCGATGTCTAGGTTTCCATGACCAAGGTCGTGAACTCGAGCCCTGTGGCTTATGGTACGCACCTGAATAGAGATTAGGTTATCTCAGGGTGCTATATAAAACAATCATATACATTTTCATATTTTCTCCTTTTTATGTTGATGCTTACTAGCAGTGCAGATAGATGCTATGCTCTAGCCTTCCAGATGCAAGCTGCTATATCTTCTTGCAGACAATCTCAGTATTTATGGGGTCGAGATAGTTTCCCATTACCTACCAAAGATGTTGATAGTGTACTGGGTACACGTTAAATTGGTTGCTAGATTATGATCATACTTGAGATGTTAGCCACTCCCCTGACCTGACCACATTTAAAAGGAACTTAAAAGCACACCTATTTAGGACAGCCTTTAGTGAGTGGGTCCCTGTGAATCGTCCTTCACGTGCTTATGCGTGCTGACACTGTGCATGCTGCCACTAACCACATTTGCATGCTGACCCTGTGCATGTCACCCCTAACCATGTTATTCATCTTGTTTGTTTTTCAAACATGATTTTACTTACCATTTAATTGCATTTCCCTTTGCAGCAAATGTAAAGCGCCTAGAAAGAGATTAAGTTCTCTGAGGGCGTTTTATCCAGTACATTATTATTATTATTATTATTAAAAAGTTTTGGAACCACCTAGGTCATTATTTTTTAGATGATATGCAAAGTCATATTTAAGAGATGGTTGGTCGGTTGTAATTTAGACTATGAAGTGAATTTCAAAGCAGTGTTTAAAATTATATCTAAGTAGCTCTGTGTGGCAACGGAAAACGTATCTACAATAACGACATGCATTTGTAATAATAAGGTATGGGTGATCTGGATTGTTGCCATTCTCTACTCTCCCCTGCATATCAGTATGTACCCGTTACTCACTAGCAGTATTTTGAGGCACCAGCACCACAAGCATTTTGTCTGGACTGCCGTAGTTAAGAGTACAATGTGTGTGGCCCACTAACTATCGCTCCGAAAACACTACAGCATTTTAGCAGCAAAGCATAAATAATCTACATAAACAGTATTTATACATGTCAAAGAGCCCAACCGCAATCTTGGCAGTAGTTAAATACAATGACAGCATTTCTTTTCTTTACGCCACTATCATACCTTTAACAAATTTTTTAGCCACACTTGGTCGAACTCTTTTACAGCGACGTTACTGCTACACGAATCAAATTTTTAGCCTTTACCGACGTCAATCTGTATGAAAAAAGTGTGACTACAACAGGACAACAGTTTTGAGCTAAAAGTGTAGCTTCCATAACACATTCAAGCCATATCATTTTGCATCGTTGATGGCTCAAGCCGTTTGGTGGCTTTAGAAGTCTTTGTGCCTTTCACCGAACAAGCCGACCTCTTCGGTGGCTCTTCAATCTTCGGGCATTACAGTGTCGGGCCAACTATGATGTAGTCCGCCAATTGGCCAGCTACTGCTGCTAATCAGCAGTGGCCCACCTAGACAAACCGAAGCAATGCAGTTACCATATACATGGTATATCAATCTGGTATGTCGTATAGGAGACACACACATCCATACTCTGAGGGGCTACTGCCTGGCGTTGTGTTCCGCTCGTTCAAGAACTTAGATAGGTGTAGTATTACTTATCGATATTTTTTCCTAAGAATATAACACGCATAGTCGCAGTTAAACTTTTTGAAACACTACATGAAAAGCTGTACTGAATCCTCGTCAAATTAGTGACATGCTTAGCGAAATCTTACCTTGACGGCCCACATCAGCTGATAAAATAGAATTTTAGTTGATAGCTCGTCGAGCCTCGATAGAGACAAAACGCGATCAAGCAAATCACCTCCTTTGACCCTATAAAAAAATAATTGTATATCTATTTCATATGTATTAAGGAGACCATAACAAGAAACGATTGATAAAAACTTTAAATTATATATCAAAATTGAGGAGCATGATCTGATTTAGGTCAAGATGAGAATAACAAAATATAATTCTTTAATATGGCACCCTAAGAGAATTTGATCTCAATCCTGGTGCTGCACATATGCCGTAGGGCTCGAGCCAACGGTCTTGGCCATCAAATGCATTCACATTGACCTCGGTTCAATAAAGACGAGAACATCAACACCTGAGAAAACTATTCTCTTGGGCGTCTTCCATTAAACGAAGACTTACTTGACATAGACCCCCTACAAGCTTCGAAGGTGGCAAGCTTATACAGATGCTCTACCAAGTACATGTATAGATACTGCCATGGCACACTGTAGACAAAGCCTTTAAACTGGATATTCACAGTTGCATTTTTAAAACCCATTAGACCATGCACTATGGTTTAGATAACAACAAATAATGAATGGAATACGAGTAAGCTGCTAATAATTATCAGACCAGAGGAAAGGTATTCCTCACACAATCAGTTTCACACTATCTAAAACTGCATCGATCGGCAAGTCGAGTACAACCTTGGGCCTGGCCGTAACTAACCGAAGAAAACTAGCACTTATCTTACACAAGAAAATATTGTACGATTTCCTCCAAAATATTTAATGATTCGCGACAAATTTAAGTTAAATGCAATCAAAGAATGGGATCGCTTGGAGTTTACTTACAGCTCCATGACTACATAGAGGACACCTGGTGTATCGATGACATCTTCAAGTCTGACAATACACGGCTGAAATGAGCAACAGCATAGTCATTACTACATGGATGTGATTTAAGTTCCTACTGCGTTCTCGGACTATTGGACATTAATCCAACGCGAAACAGACGAACAGATCTTAAATCAGGAGTAAAATGGAAGAACACCCTAAAGAGGGAAAGCCTAGCGCATGATCAACCGAAAAAAGTTTATCAGCTTGTAGTAAGTACACTTTAAACTTGGCTGACCACATCGTTCGTAACTACGACTTAGACGTTAATGTGATGTATACAATGTGTAAATTAGTTTAAAGAAGAGCCGGTGTCCTCATCAAGATCATTAGAAGTCCTCAACTGTAATTTCAACCCTAAATCTCATTACATGCACTGTGCATATGCTGGAAAAGAAACTGTGAACAGGTACGTGATTCTAACTAGTACACTTTCAGCTTGCCTAAAGACAACTCACTGAAACGGAGCATATACCGTGATGAACATATGGCTATTCAGCTTTCCTTTAAATGTATATTATTGGAATGTCTTGATGTCAATCGATGAGAGTTAGTGTAGCAACTGGAGGCAAAGTCTATAAAGAATTTGTTGTTGATCTTGGGCAGCGGTTCTCCACCTGTGGGCTGCGCCCTCTTTGGGGGCCAAACGAGCCTAACAGGGGTTGCCTAAGCGTAAGACCACCGAGAACTCCACATTTCCACTTTTTGCACAAACAAATTTTGTGGCTGGTGGTCACCACAATATTAGAAGAAGGAAAAAGAAAGAAGGAGAAGATGATGAAACTGTATTGAAGGGTCGCAACTTGACGCAGGTTGAGAACCATTGATCGAGGGCCCGCACCCTAATGCCTCAAACAAGAGTCCCGATGGCAGTAGGATTTTGCTGCGGTCAATGGACTGCTTAGTGTAACAGGATGGCACACTTGCGGCACTACCGATGCATCGCCAACCTAGCGAGTGCCTACAAAAATTCACAGCTTTGTGTCTTTAATTCTCCTTGTGAATGTCATGAAAACTATTGCCAAGAACTAATAGCAAACTATGGCACCACAAAACCTAAATGTAACCTGCAGCAATAGAGTACCGTGGTTTGTAAATAATAATAATAATAATAAAACACTTGACAAAGCACCCTCTGAGAACTCAATCTCTTTCTAGGAGCTTTACATTTAATGCCAGGGAAACATGAGCGGCTGGTTAGTGCTATCGTGATCAATAAAAAACAAGGTTAACTTGGTTAGATGCGACATGATCAGGGTCAGCATAGTCAGCACGAATAAGCACACTTGCGGCAGAGTATTCACTTAGTAAACCAAGGAAATTGAATCGTTGGCATTAAAATATAGCTAGGAGCATGTAGCCCTCTCACTCAGCTCACTGAGAAATGGCATTGTCCAAAAGTGCCGTCGCATCAGGTTAGCTACACTAATAAAGGACAAGAAGAAAAATCAGGCCTGCTGATGCCTAGTCTGGTCTGCGGGTTAGAAAAAAATATCTAGGACAAGGATGGAGCACGGCCAGCAATGTTCATCACAATTGTACTAATTTGTGTGCTATCGGAAAAGAATTGCATTCAACCTGCAGGGCATTGTCATGCTGTGTTGAAATGGGTGAGTTGTTGAGAGTTTAACTTCAGATCAAATTGGAACAATATGCAGTTCCTGACGGCAACAAGATATCATTTTTCTCAATTGCTATGTTAGGACTATGGGATGCTATAGCTCTTTTTAAATACTTTTGAAGTATAATAGCATTAACAAAATATAACAACTAGTTCAGTGTGATGGCATTTGCATTTCATATAGATGCATAAGTGCAGTGTGCAGCCAAACCTTTGCAACTCAACGACTTCGCTTTCCCAAATGCTGGGGTTCTAGAGCACTCGGACATTATGAATTTATCTCAAAACTCAAGAAAAACTGTCATGAATAGATGAGACACCAGGCCTGTCGAGGATGCGAATGGCCTAGAATAGCATGGCGGCTGGAAAGGACTGGCCAGTGTGAGCAGCAAGAGAGGTTTTGATTCTTAGGTCAGCGTGCGGAAGTCAGATCCACATTACTAGGTCCATGGAACAAAAAACATCCGTCGGTATTTGAATGCTTATGTGAAGAAAAGAAATAGCCAATTTATTTTCCAGAGAGATATCACGTCTGTAAGATAAGCCTTAGTAGCTAGCGTGGATGACATAAGACTCATGACAGACTTGAACAGCATAAGGAACATACGTACATGATCCAGCTTTTTCATTATCTCCACTTCTTTCATAATCTCTTTGGGACTCTATAATAGGAAATGATTCAATAATAAAATTTCACAGCTACAAGTGCATCGGGAAGCTTACAAGCATAGTAACAAAGTTGCAATCTTCTTTTGTAACGTAAAATTCACAATATGCAAAGTGCTTGAAAAACAGCAACACATATTTTTAATTGTGTCTCGCGTTAGGGTAGGCAATGAGGGATACAGAGTGTGGAGGAAATCCAAATTTGGGAGCATTGAAAGGAAGTGGAGCCTTTGTATTGGCAGACTCGGTTCATATTGCATAAGACAAGTATGAGGCACATCCCACCTTAAAGGGAATATCAGCTCCAATTATTTTGAATACTGAAGACATAATAATAATAATAATAACAATATTGCACTTGATAAAGCGCCCTCAGAGAACTTAATCTCTTTCTAGGCGCTTTACATTTGCTGCAAAGTGATACGCAATAGAATAGTAAGTAAAATCATGCTTGAAAAACAAACAAAATGAATAACATGGTTAGGGGTTACATGCACTGGGTCAGCATGCAAATGTGGTTAGTGGCAGCATGAACAGTGTCAGCACGCATAAGCACATCGAGGACGAATCACAAGGACCCACTAAATGCTGTCCTAAATAGGTATGTTTTTAAGTTTCTTTTAAATGTGGTCAGGTCAGGGGATGTTCTGATGCAGGTCGGGAGGGAGTTCCAGGCTGTGGGAGCACATCACGATGGCTTAGTCAATAACGAGGGACAAGTAGAGCAAGCTAAAACTGCAGGGCATAGGCTAGGAAATTGCACAAGCCTATCGCATTGCATCAAACTGTAATTAAATATCCTCGAGATCTTTAATGAGATCTTCTAAATGAAATATCTGGGGGAGATCTGCTTCACGCATTATTTCTTGATGCTAGTAGTAATTTCAAGTGTATAGAAATAAGCAGGTTAGATTCCGGATGCATCAGAGACCATGTCTGTTAAGTGCATTTTCATGCACTCCTACCGTGTTCTGTATGTCTTACTAATTCCTATTTGCGCTGGCAAGATTCTCTTGATATTTTCGGGTTCCAAATTCATTCAAGTAGATTAAAAACACTGCAGTCGCATGAGGACAAAATGCAGTGATATCATTGGGCATACATGACTGCAATCATAAAAGACTAATCCTATTACTGCTGTTAATACCGTTATTTCCATCCAGAGCTTGAGGAGGGCATGCTGGAACGGCTATAATTTTCCAAGAGGCTTCTTTCTGGAGAATACCATAAAATTGAAGCTGCACTCTTAAATTATCATCGGATTCTTCTAGTAGCAATTATCAGATGCTATGCAAACTTGAATTTTAACTATTTTTTCTTTGAAAACGAAAAACCTTTTGCTAAATTTACTCGGAACAGCCCTCGTCACTATTATGTCTCCATCCCTTAAGCTCCATACCTGAGTGGCGAGCCGATTACAGATTTTAGTCTTCGGGTCAGCTGTGCCTTGACAACCTACTATTCCGGCCTAAGTAGCAGAAGGAGAACAGGGGACCCTATAATACACTTTAAGATTCTCCGAGGCCAGCGTCGGTCATCATGGCCACAAGGATATTCATGGCTCCCTTCAACTCTTAAGACACTACCTGCCGAGTTGTTGATTTGATCTGAAATGCGACCGCTCACACATTTATTCAGAGGCAACATTAACATTAGCATGGAGTAGTAACTTATATAGTCTCTCAGTACGAAGTCACAAAAAGCCTCAAGAATCTCTGAGTTTATTTTTCAAGTTGCTGAAACGTTTTTAAATTTACGAATAAAGTCGTGCACTTCTAGATCCATACAAACTACAGTGGCTCATGTTTCGAGAGAAAACGCAAGCAGCAGTTTAACAAATATTCCCAAAACATGTAGCAACTAGATTAAACACAGCTGACTACGATGCCACTATAGCAACCGCCACTTAGTAACAGCAGTTACTCATTGGTAAGTAAAAATGTTGCTAAAGACTCTCAAACTTAGAGGTAACTAATTTCAAAGCCAGTGAACTTATCACAGGCGACTACTTGGTCTATACGGTGAAACAAGCCAGAAAAAAACCGTGCAATTACCATCGCCTTGCCTTACCATTGCAGCACTCTTCTCAATCGCCTTCATGGCACATTGGTGGTACGTTCCTTTGACGAAAGCTAGCCAAACGACACCACTAGAACCTCTGAAACGAGCACAGACGACTTTAACTTCAAGGAGACTTAAGGGCGATAAATTTAAAAATGAGAGCCGTGAACGAAGAGGGGAGAGACAGCAGCTAGTACTATAGGTAAACATGATATCGCCAGAACGCACACTTGCACACTAGCGCAGCCTTGCTATTGCTCTATGCGAGCAGCACTTAGCTGAGAGAAAGTTGCCTCGCATATCAGTTTACGGTACGGCAGATAGAAGGACGTGGAGACACTCCTTAAGTCTAACAACTCAGAGCAAGTGAATATACCTTCCCAGTTCCTTTGCCAGAAAGTATTTTGCCTTAACGGCATCCGCTATGCTATCATCCTGCACTGGTATATCGACAGCAGTAGAGGCTGTATGTGAAAAATCGATCGCAGTAGAAGCTGGAAGTTGCATATCGACAGCAGTAAAAGTTGCAAGTGGCACGTTCACCACTGTTGAACCTTCAAGTGCAAAAACAGATCAAAAACTCAGGGTACATGTTTAAGTAGTGTTTCAGCATGAAAGAAAACACAGCGAGCTATGTGTGCGCCGAGTCTACCCATATTTTTGTTTTCGCATCAAGTATGAGTGAACTTAGGGATACGGGCGATAATTTCTGCACTTAGAAAAGTAAGGTTGGTCGAGCAGGAACAGAGAGGTAGCAGCACAGGACGGCTGGAAAGAATGTGCTTGAAAAGGTAGCGAGTTTGTGAAGATATCTTCGTTACACAAGAATGTGAAAATGACTTCGCAAAACTATGAATATGCTGTTAAATGACCACAAATCGTGAATTGTGGCGAATTTTCAATATAGTAAAGAACGATAGGCTGCAAAACATGCGAATAGCAATTAAGGGTAGTTGTGACTAAAACAAAAATTAAGGTCATGTATGTTATCGGCAAGGAACATAATTAGAAAAGTTGTACTGCTTTGAAGGCAAATTAATGCAAAACCAAGAAATTCAAAAACTGAGGAAATTTTGATAGTCTGTCTAAAGATGGCTATGCATTTACGTGATGCTCATGAAATAAATCTGTAGATCTGGCTGCGCTTTAAGATTGTGATTTCTCTGAGGTCTGGAAGTTTAACTTTCAAGTTGTTTAACGTAACAATAATGTTTAATTATAAAAACTATTCGCTTGATATAGCACCCTCACAGCATGCACTCTCCTTCTAGGCAGTTCTCATTTGCTGCAATACATGTACGTGGCTGGGCTTTACAATTATGTTTGCCACAACCGAGGCAGAGAGTGTAACTTCTGATGTATGTTTAAAATAATAATAATTATTATTATGAGTTTACAGTAGCCCCCACAGAGAATTCAATCTATTTTAGGCAGTTAACATTTGCGGCAACGTGCAACGCCTCCACGCGAAGAATGCGGCATGGAAGCTTAAAGAAGCAAGAGAGCGAGATTCTAAAAATATAATGACGGTCCACCTTGCACGTAAGTTGAAATGCAGTGGTTGAAGCATACTTTGAACCTACTGCGCCGTTTCATCCTTTGGCCAAAATCTTACAATCGACAAGAAGACTGGCATTTTAGGCAAGACAGCGGGAGAGCAAGCTCATGCAAGAAGTATTCTGACGACCGTACCGGCACCTGGACATGAAAGAACAGCCACCGTGGGCGATTTCGGATCTGATTTTCTTTGAGTTGGCACTCGTCATTTCCAGTAGTACTGCTCTAAGAGAAATCTAAGGAGCTATTTCTCACGTCATTTTGGCGTATCGGTTGGCACTCACTAAACTCATTACTTCCCCTGGCGTCGTCAGCCTTGCTGGGGCACTTCCAGGCTGGCATCTTTTTGTCACCTGCACAATTCATTTTTGCATTTTATTTTTGAGCACAAGCCTAAATGGTTTTTCTTGGACGTAGTTTTTAGCAGCCAATATTTTCCTGGCACTGACACGCTCCTATTTGGCTAATGATAGAAATACTGAACACTGGGAAGAGGATCAACTAAAACCTTGATTGAGGACTTTGATTTCTCTCTATGCTTGCTTACGGCTGAAATAAGGGATAAGGGCGAAGGCCAGCGGCCGATGACCTTACTGAGGTGAAAGAAAATTAGTTGATAAAATAAGTTTGTAACTCATTTAGCAATAGGAGAGGATCTCCCTTATTCCTCATCAGCCAAGACACTAGAGCGCCTAAAGAGAGGTTGAGTACTCTGATTGTGCTTTATGGTCTATTATTTTTACTACTGATTCCATTATCAATATATTGGCAGAAGTGTGAGCAAATGCTGCGACTGATCGATAAGACATGCAACGTTGGACCACATAACGACAGTAGCGTGCGTAGTCAATTTTGTACATGGCTGTTGGGCTACCGGATCTACAGAATACAATTAAGTTCACTGTAAGGGCAAACTCATAGGTAAGGCTATGAATATGACTCCGAGGATTCAGCTACATTAATTAAAAACCTATTACCCCCTTAAATTGCATGTTCTTTATCATCTCAATTTTATATATTTCAAGAAATTAAGCATCTCAATATTTTTAGCATTTATTAGCATAGCGAGACCAATGTGTGAAAATCTTGCCCATGTAAAGTCAAGTCTATGTCTCCATGGAATCTTTAGATAACACCTGTGTGTCCTGATTTGTGAGCTGGATGTAAAAATTGGTTTGTTAGTGGTCTCTTTCTTCATGCGTAATTTCAACGTAGCATTAAGAATAACTAATTTGGTAGGACATCAAGACGAAAACCGTTCGGCTAAAATTCACCAAGTGAACCAAGCTAATTTAACCCACCTTCAGGATTTATGACTCGTTGTTTGCTTAGACAAGCAAAGCTCCAAATTCCGACCTTAATTCGCAACTGATAAAGTGAGGCTAACGTTCCCCTCGTCTGGTCTCGGTTGCATATGCATAGACTAATTATTAGACAAATCACAGTCAATAGAATTAAGATCTCAGAATATAAATTGGTGAACTCAAAGAGTGCTACTTTCATTTTCAAAAGATTAGTCGGATATTATAGAAGTCCTAGCTTAGTTAATGAAGGTATAGATATAGATTCAGAGAATAGTTCAATTTTAAAGATTTCAACTATATGTAAATACTTGTATTTTGCCTTCCTGACCATGATCCCGTTGCAAGTCAACTACACCAAGCGTATTTACTGATTAAAGCGACTATTCCAAAATTGAGCTGACGAATTCAGCCTGGTTAATTTGTAAAGCCGAGAACGCTAAAAGCGATAAAGAATGATAATAAATCACGTTCTTGACTTACGGCTTGATCTTTTGCAAATTCTTTTCCTGACACAGTAGACGCCAACCACAAATGATCCAACCGTCAAAATGAGTAAAACTGTGAACGGTTTGAAAACTGCGAAAAAATTTTGCTCTGCTTCTAAACAATTTGATACAGAATAGATAAAAGCTCATTAGCATGCACTAACTGTAAATCATGTGCTCTCCTGCTAAAACAGAATCTGCTTAGAGTGTTAGACATATTTATTCCGGTAAAGTCTGAATCCTGTGAGGTCGACCGAACTTCGCACTACAGGTTGCATGTAACTTAGGTAAGGATATAGGATTAAGTGATTAGGCATTATCAGCCGAGCTATAGCATTAGTACTGCCTTGCCTTTTATTTTAAGCGGTATCTCAGTGTAAATACGCAGTTAGAATTTGAATTAAACACACCAAAAACGAACCCTGCCCCAAGAGAGTGGTCCCTATGCTAAATTTTTATTGAGCTGCAACCGACATGGACCTAAATTTTTTAACTCATCCTTTGCAACAATTTTGCAAGTCTTGGGTAAATTAGTCCTTCGTAGGACCTTGTAATCAGGAATAATTCCCACTGACCCTTCTGCGGCAGAGACAGGGGACATGCTCGACGACTGTAATGCTGATATTAATAATATTGCATTTGTATTGAGCCCTCAGAGAATTTAATATATTTCTAGGCAATGTACAGATGCTCTAAAGAAAGCCTGACCCAATGATTAGTGGCCACTTTATCAATTATATCAAGCATGACATTTTTAGATCCGACATAGGCAAGGTCAACATGCAAATATGTTTAGTATAAGCAGGTACAGTGCCAGCACACATAAGCAACCAATGGGTCAATCGTAAGGACCAACTAAATTCTTCATTAAACAAGTGCATTGAAAGCGTTTTTTTCAGCAATTCGATGCACCTGTAAGTAGGCAGACTTGACAGTGGAGCTGATTTAGTCTTCTAGTGAAAGGTCACTTTAGAAAATGACACCTAGATTACGCTCACTTGCAACGGGATATATATGTATACATATATGTGTGTATATACGTATAGTTGTAGGGCTAATCATTCCACGGAGTAAGCATTGCTTTGGGTGCATAACAAACTACTTAGGAATGCAGATACAGGTAGAGTTTTTCTGCTTGTTTTGCTTCGATCTTTCAGCAGCTTTTGATACTATCGATTCCAAAGTCCTTCTTGGGCGCCAACAGTACTATCGAAAGGTTTTTAGTTTTAGAATGATTTCCCATTTAAAGAAATTTACAGATGATTTAGAAGTAACCTGTCGAAACTAGACTTTGATTCTGCTTTCTTAGCAGGTGAACGTGAGACTAATTCAGCCTTTAGTTGATGAAAAGATTTCTAGAAATGATAAGTAGATCAAGATCTTTTCAATTGTTTTTACTAAGAAGAAATAATTTTAAATTTTATGCTCAGAACTGATTCACTGTATGATTATTAAATGCTGTTAATCCCTAAAGTATCTGAAATTAAAATGGTCTGAAAATTATAAAAATAATTTTAAATGTAATACTCGGAACTGCTTTACTGTATGGTTAGTAAGTACTGTTAATCCCAAAAGTATCTGAAATTAAAATGGTCTCAAAATTATAAAACCCGAGTACAATTTGTAATCAAATGACATGCCCCTAAAACCTTTTCTTGTATTAAGTCATTAGGTCATAAGTCACATGGACTGCGTGCAGAATTATTAAAAGCTCATACCGTGAATTGCATTCAAATTAGCTATATATATATATATATATATTATATATATATATATATATATATATATATATATATATATGTATATATATATATATATATATAAGCATTTCTGACATCTACAGGGACAGCAAGTCAACGGGTTATTGACATATAATTTCCTTTTCTGCACGCACTCGCACCAAACGCAGTTACAAAGAAGACCAGCCAAAGTGTTCATAGCTGCCGAGTTCTTGTGGGCAGTGATAATTTAGATACTGGCGAGAGCTTTTAGCTTTAACGTCTACTTTTAAGAAACTAAGATATTAATTATAATATTGATAGTCATACGCCCTGAGCTTCTTTCGAAAGTGACTTGATGCAGTTGTAGATAAAGTGCCTTTTTTGTAGGGAATAATTGCTTAAATCTCGTGTTAATTGAAAACGTTCGTGTTGAAATCTCGTGTTAATTGAAAACATGGCCATATCATGGGCGTCAATAAAGCATGCTTTGAAAGAAACGGGTCATGTTAATCAAGGGACATACATTGGGTGTGATCAGGGCATTACACCCGAATACCGTTTACTGACTATGAATCGTATACTCTGGTGTCGCTGTTTATTGAAAAATTAGAACTTCGCAATCTATTTTAAAAGCGTCTTTATTTTGAATTATGAATGCGACCAGCCAATAGAATAAAAAACAGTGTCGGATTTTTATCGATTTTAAAACGTTTACAATCAATCCCACGACATCGAATTCAGATGTTTGGAAATATTTTCCATGCGGAAAGCTTAGATGTTAAGCAATTGGGAAAAATTTTCATTTGATAACACGCAGCTTATCAGTATTCACTCACACTGAAAAAAAAACGAGCAATGATGCTGAGCAATAGTTTCTCAGCTAGAAGTATCGTTGCAATACCTCCTATTTCTGCGGTCTTCCATGACCTTTCCGCATCACTCTCTGTGCTGTCTACAAATCCATAATAGCTGCGCTTGAAGTTGTTATGTTTGCATACCTCTGTTAAAGGCCTGCAAAAATTATGAATTATGCAGAAGCTTGTACGGTGTATTTTTCAAAAGTGCAGAATCCCACTACATAAGCTTTGTATAAATTGAACTATTGAATAACATTTTCAAGTTTGGGGGCAGGCGAAAATTAAAAGTTTTAGAACCAGCCAGCCAGCTGTTTATTTGGGAGTGAGCTAGCCTCAATGTTCACCGATGCTGTATAATGAATTACTACTTATCAATTTAAATATTAAATTAGAATTGAATAATTAATAAATGCACTAGTGAACTTTAAAAAACATGGATATATTAAAACAAATTCCTAGTAATTGGCCAAGGCACAAAAGTAAAAAATGATTTGCATCTCTGATTGTGGATGGGACCAACGTCACGTCATGACTTTAGATTTCAAATACTTGCTGCTGCTGCTTTTTAAGCACCAAAATCACCAACTAATGGCTTCATTAATTCGCTGAGTGATACGAGAAAAAAGTTGCTTCTGTCATTGCTCCAATGCTACCCCTCCCCGATGCGGACGGTGAACTTGACTGCTGATCTTGGATTAGGAACAATGAGCTGGTCACTGAATTAGCACAGAATGGTCATGAAATAGTCGCAATAAGCTGAGGCTTATCGGCAGCGATATGTATTAATAGGTATGGCAAATTGTATTGTCAATTTTTACCTAGCTGCTAGATATAAGGTATGTGCCTGACCTCATTCGCTCTCTTAGAGCAACGGTCTGCTGTTCGGTGAGTCCTAGTACTGAGTGAGAGCTGCTGCAAGGTCGTCATCTAGTCGTGAAGGCGAACGAGGAAATGTGCCCATTGTTAACAAGATTTCCTCGGTATTTATTAATTTTTTACCTATATATATATATTCAATGTAATGATATAATTACACAAATATATTTTCCTGAGTGTCTATAGAATCAAACGTTAGCTTTCATGTAGGGCAAATTTCCGATCTTGGTTTTAGTGAGACCCTTAACGAATACTCCAAGGACATAAATCACGATGGTTATCTATATCTTAAAACAATATTCATTTAAGGCTGATTTAAATCTGAATTAAATTATAATTGTCTTATGCCAGTCGCATTTCTAGAAAAGCACGTTCAGACACAGCTACCTGCAGTTAAGAAAACGTACGTTTTTTCTACTATTGATCATGCAGATCCGTGGCTCTTAATTTAGAGTTAATGGACCTTCATATATCCATAAATGTTCTTCAGTTGGGCCATAAAAATGAATTTAAAATTCAACACAAATTTTCTTGGTCGTGCCAATATATTTATAGCAGACTTTACCTTTTTATTGCCATATACATACCATTAAGTAGTAATATCCATGAAAGGGTTTCACTTGGATCGTGAATGTCCATTTAAATTGAACACATATTCACTATGCTTCTTCAGTATATATTTCAGACATTATGTAGTTATTTTACTACAAATATACGATTAAGTATTCGTGTTGCATTGGATGCTACCTAACGCGATCAGATAGCATTCATTCCAGTCTTCAGATTTAGATTTCTAGAATTTTTAGCCGTTGAAGGATTCCATTGTATAATATCTCCAAAAATAATTCAAAATTGCACCATTGATCTTGCAGCTTTTAAAGAGTACGATTATGGATAAAGCAAGTAGATGTTGGGAGTCAGTATGTGAGATTAGAATAATTTTGATTACAATTTGTATAGGTTTAATTTTAATTAAGTAGCATTGTCAGTTCCCAAAGCTAGACACATTGCTACAGCCAGATTGATTCAAGAGTCAGAAAGCTCGGTTAATATTGGCTGATTAAACATTTTAGATATATATATATATATATATATATATATATATATATATAAATTCCTTGGGGAGGTTTTTCCAATTTTTTTCATATAAATTGACCTCAATTTTATATGATACGTAATCCGTTCTTGCCAATAGAGACTTCATAAGTGATGTAGTTCAAACTGAATGTGTCCTCACTTACCTTGGGTTAGAGAAAATATCGAAGATAAATGTGTAATTTGGATGTTACTGAAACAATTTGGAGCATGCTGAAGCAAACCTACCACCGTTCAGGACAGCCTGCGATGGGTGCTCTCTTTCCTTTTCTAAATACGTTTTTTTCTAATGCATCGGTTCTGATCAGCGCATTTCATCTAGATACCGTTAACTGACAAGGAATTTAATTATCAGTAGTCACTGCTTATTGCTAAAGACCAGAGATTTGTAAACTATTCACGGAGCGTTTCTTCTTGCATAATGAATGGGACCAGCCACTAAGAATAAGAAAGAGCTTCGGACGTCAATAAATTAAAATATTTTAACCATTACTTTGACTAATATTATTTGAGTTGTTGGAGAATATTTACCACAAAGAGATAGTTTAGATAAAAAGTACTCAGGACACGTTTCCTTTAATAACACGTCTTAACAATGCTCACGACGAGCAACGAGCAACGATACTGAGCATTAGTTTATTAGCTAAAAGCAATCTAGCATTACCTTTCATTGCCGTGGTTGTCCAAGTCCCTTTGACATCGCAATCCTTGCCCTCTACAAGCACATAATAATTGTGTAAAGTTTTCATTGATTATGATATACCTCTGTCTAAGATCTGGAAACTATAGAAGCCTGTGCGGCGTATTTCTATCGGTGCAGAATCTCACTTTATAGGAATGTAAAAATTTGACTTATTAAACGACCTTATCAAGTTTTTATGCATAAATTTACGCAGCTATCTTTGAGGTTGCTGACAATCGCTTCTTCTTGCTAGGTATTTTCAAAGGTTGCTGGGTTACGGACGAATTTATTTACAAAATATTGTGGCTTAAGTCAAACGGGTAAGCTAAGAAATGAAAAGAAATTACTTGCTTGGTTACGAATCATGCAAGAGTCAAATCCGATGGGCTTGTAAGAGCTTCTCAAGTATTCGGGCTTAGTGAAGCCTTTGCACGAATCAGCTGTCACAGGTTTTCAAAAATGCACCAGACAAAAAAGGTCATATCAATCTCTTCAGCACTAAGCTTATTTTACAAATTATCAGTAATTTGTAAAAATAGGATGAAGAAAGTCCAAAAGACTTGCAACTAGTCAAGAAGGAATACCTATGGCTTCCGGATGTGATTTGAGGCACACTACCTACCGGGATTATTTTACAGAGTTTTTCCAAGCTGCGACTGTTAGCCAGAAAAGCCGCTCCTTCTGACCGTGCAAAACAGCGTTCGTTTTCAAACATTCGTCTAAGTGCGAAAAATCAAATTCTAGAGTGTAAAAATGGCTACTTTTTCTTAGTTAGCTAACAAAAAGTCTAGCAAGAAGTCTGTCGTGATCTTTAATTTTCTTTCGTATTTCTTTCGTGTGCTGTGGCACACTCTTTTTTTACTAGCTACGCCCGTGCTTTTCGGTTATGTTTATAGCGTGAATAATGTTTGTTTTTTAGCTTTTCTAAATTTATCTTTAAATGTTTACCTCAGAGTATAAAAATTCCTGTAGTATGAGATGCGTTTTAGGGCAGCTCTCAGGATTTAATTCTATGAAAAAGTCAAATGAAAAAGAAAGTTCCATCCTTTAAATCCTCCTAATCGTTTTTCGCATCGTGTTCTTAATCATGGAGTTTCAAATGTGCGAGTTCATTTTCTTGCTTTTCTGAAGCTGCAACAAATTTTTTGGTGTTTTCTTGAAATCAGTTAAAATTTTCCCACAGTATTATTTATAAAATCTAGATCCTGATTAGGCACTACTCGGGTCTTGAACCCAGTCCAGGATCGAGCTTGGTTCGTAGTCCGAGACCCCACTACATATGCATTGTGACCATTCCTTGAAACCAGTTTGAGGAAAGAATGCTTAACCCATCACTTCCATAAAGCTTAATTTAATCCAATTTAGTTCTGACTGTACTATTTTCCGTAAGAAACAATGTCTCAATATTGCCACTGCACAGGTGCCCCTGCTTGACATTTTGATAGACCCAGGCGACCTCCATAGAATGGCTTCTATAGTCTTTGATAATAATTATAATTATAAGAGTAATGGAAAATGTACACAGGACTAACATGTAAAAGTTGGTTATGATTACGCTTTTAGAGAATTTAAACAAGAAAAAAGTCTCGAAACATTTAAATTTTTAAATTTTGGTTGTTTGCCTATCAATACATTTTATAAAAAGGAAAATAGGCATTACAACGATACAACCATAATTATGATTTGTAACCCAAAAAAAGAGAGTGGAGGCATCCAAAAGTGAGTGACTGGACTGAATTTGATACATTGCTTTTTGTAAAACCAATAAAGGTTGGCGAGAAGTTTCATAAAAAGACGTTTGTGAATTTAGCGACCAAAGCCTATCTCAAAAGTTCTACACAAGCTTAAAGCTTGTTCTTTTACTTACTCTAAGACTAGCGAGTAATTATTTACAAAGGCTAGCAGGATGCCACAAGTTTTTGGGTAATATCTCCTGCTGCGTTCTTATCTGAGCAATCAGTAATATTTGAAAAGTTAGGCAGCTCATTGTTCTGCAGCTCATTAGTCGACTAAGATCCTTAATAACCATGACAGAAGCTTCATTATCAAATAGCACCCTAGTTGAAAGTAAAACCGTAATGGACACAATGATACAAAAACTTATTAACCTGACATGCCCAAGTACCAAGAACTATATTGAGCTAGTGCGACCGTGATAAAACATTATTTGCGGCTTAATGCGTGCGGGCATGAATGGCGCCCTGAGTATTACACCTCTTTATTTGACTAGAGGAAAATGTCTAAAATTAGGCATACATATTTTAATCTAAGATATTTTGAATAGGCTATCAATTAAAGTAGTCTTTCCCAAAGAAATCATCTATGTTCGAGAAATATTACCTTATGCAATTAAAATCCGACTAATTTTATGTAAAGCCATCAGTAAGCATCTTAATAACCTTCGAATATTACATCGCTTGAAAAATCAGACGGTGTCTTCTGAATGGTTTTACGGACTGACTAGTGGAACTAAGCTTGAGAATATTCACACACTATTAGAAGTTATCTGACAGATGGTTTGCGATGACACGTTTCGAGAGCCGCGATTATTATTATTATTATTACTAACACATTTGTATAGCACAATCAGATAAAAGGAATCTTCATTCGGTCACTTTTAACATGTTGTACACAGAATTTCCAAATCATTCGTGGTAAAATCCGCAAGCTACAGGCAATGCGTAAGTAGGAAATACATACGAAGGAAGCATCACAAAGACTGACATAACACAGCAACAAAGAGCTGTGTTTTAAACTTCATTTTAACTATAGTCATGTCAGAGACGTTGTGACGCGTGATGGTACTGAGTTCTAAACTTTGGTATCATGCAAGGATAATGCACAGGCGGACTCCGATGATTTTGAGGTTCTCATGAGGTACGGCTCAACGATTCGAGTCTGAATAGCGGGTTGTTCAGTTCTACGAATCCGAGGAAATATTTTTAGATAGGTAGGCTGGAGCCTAAGAATAAAAGGACGTAAGAGTGTGCACCACAACTTGGAAGTTGATGTGCTTTTTCTTTGGTAGCTATTGCCAGTTGGCAAGAAGGGGTCCGACGTGGCACCTGGGACAGTGAGGACAGAAGAGCATTGCTGCCGAGTACAGTTGTAAGTGTCTGATTGCAAAGGCCGATAGACTAGAACTCAGTTATTACATAAGTCAAGATTGGCTGTCACGATTGCGTGGAACACTTTGCCTGTAGTACATATAGTATCCCTGCCTTAGCAAGCCCGAGTTTTAACAATTTAGTATGGCTGAAATGAAGTAGACCTGACTGTGGACCTGATGTGGTCGTCTAATGAAAGATTGCTTTGGACCATGACACCTAGATTTTGTGCAGGCTCAACAGGGAATGAGCTGGCAGAGTTTATTGTTAGTTTTAACCGTTCCCATTTCTGAATCACACTTGGTTGGCCAATAACGAGTAAGTTGGTTTGTTGTCATTCAATTTAGGAAGTAGCTGTTATTCATTTGCGGATGTCCTCGTTCAAATATGACAGAGCCTATCATAATGAGAGAAACGCATTGTACTTTAAAGTGTATTAGGCTAAAACTTAAGAAGTGGCCATCATGCAAGCGTTTAGTTTCGAGTCTGCAATTTCTCTTGATGTTTTCTATAGAATAATAAAGTTGGTCCACTGCATCGAGACCAACCCAAATGCTGCTTGAGGTTCAGTGATTAATGCACTGTCTGGCAGTCATCTAATCGCCAAGTGGGCATTGTTACTAGCAGGCATTTTTCATTGGCTTCTTAAGAAATTCGGCTACAGTCTTTTTTACAAGGTAGTGACTAGAGCCTATTCGTGTTCATACTACAAAACACACGTCGAACCCACAAGCGAACCTATGTTCAAGCCGAATCTATTACGCTACTATTTAATGTTTGAAGAAAACAACAACATGCAATATCTTTATATTGACTTACTCAAGTTTTAGGAGAAGCACCGGCTTGGCAGCTAAGCAGCCATGCTGCAAAGCAGTAATGTTAAAGCGAGTAAATTTAGTAATTCAAATGGCCATAAACCACTGCCTCCGAATATCAAACTTACCAGACCATATTATTGTGAACGAAAGGTTGCTTCTGGGTCCATCGGGTACTCGGCACTCACAGACAATGGTGTCATTAATAGTGTTTCTTATGGGCTCCTCTACTAGCAGGCCTCTTGAGCTGCGACTGTATTGTAACTGCAAAACATCACTTTAACATGAGAAGCGGAAAGTTCTGATATATACATGCCAGAAGACCTGACCTATTTAATAGCCAACGAAAGGATCGTAAGCAATGGTTGTGCAGTACCTCTCGTGGATAAACTATGGTGGCGTGAGAGCTCTTGCCTTGCCCAACGCAAGGCAGTAGAAGAGGGCAGTATTCCATGGTAACTAATTCCACTATTGTCGTTGGAAGACAAACGTCTGAAAATAATATCAGTTAACTCCAAACTATCATTTTGGAAATGAAAAATAACGATATTCAATACAAACGCTTAGTACTCAATACTGCTAGGGCTGGCACTAGCTGAAAGCTTACTGAGCTTCCCTATAACTTACTTTCACTTCTTTCTTCCTCTGCGAAGACGAAAATTGTTAAAAAATAAGTTAGTGAAACTATGGTCTGCAAAAAGAAAGCTCAAATGTTAATATGTGATATAATCGTGCATGTTTACGTAGTAATTCCCGGAAAATTTTTGGAACAAACTAAACTATTTAAGGACTGTAAATATATGTAGCTGTGAAGTGGAACCGATATATACTTTGTTGTAATAACCTCCCAAAGAAGGCAGCCCATGTTTAAACAGGTAGCAAATCCATAGGAGGGCCACGTGATGTAAGAATCTAAACCTAAAGCAAAATCAACAAATAGGTAGGTTCAATCCGGGCACGCCTTGTACAGAAACATTAATAATAATAATAATAAATCACTTGATAAAGTGCCCTCAGATAACTCAATCTCTTTCCAGGCGCTTTAGATTTGCTGAAAAGAGCCTAGCTATTAAATGGTGGGTAATATCATGCTTGATAAATAACCTGAATAACATGGTTAGGGGTGGCATGCACAAGGTCAGCATGCAAATGTGGTAAGTAGCAGCATGCAGTGTCAGCATGCATAAGCCCATGAAGGACGAATCGCAGGGACCCACTAAATGCTGTCCTAAATAGGAGTGTTTTTGAGTTCTTTTTAAATGTGGTCAAGTCAGCAAATGTTCTGACGCAATTCGGGAGGGAGTTTCAGGCTTTGGGAGCATACGAACTAAATGCATGGTCTCCAAAGGATTTCAGATTTGTACGAGGTATTGGTAAACGGTTGGATTCCGAAAAGCGGGTGGTACGATCCTTGGTCTGGTGGGGAGTAGATCTGAGAGATAGGCTAGAGCCAAAGAATGAAGGGACCTAAAAGTAAGCGACGAAACCTTGAAATCAATCCGTTGCTTGACTGGTAGCCAGTGCAGGTCAGTGAGAAGTGGTGTGATATGGCAACTGTGACGCTCACGACAGGCAAGCCTAGCTGCAGAGTTTTGTACCAGCTGTAGTCGTTTGATTGCACATGCCGGTAGGCGAGCAAGCAGTGAGTTACAGAAGTCATTCAGAAGAAACATTCAGGTGAGTCACAATGATGCAGATCACGCATAAAAAAATGTTCTGTCTTAAGAAAGAAAGAAGTATTTTTCTCACCCAATTTTAGGGCAGCAGCTACATTAAAAATTACCACCCCATCAAACAGCCTGTTTTGGGTAGCCACAGAAGATTCTTTATGACTGCAATCATTGCTTTGCAACCGCAATAACGGATCTCCCACTGTAAGATTTAAACCCAAAACCACGGGAGCGAGTTTCTGTAAGCCAATCGCCTTATCTATGGGCCGTTATGGCTGAAAGGCTTACCCCTTTCACAATCTTTTTTCTTTGTTCGAGTCAATTGTCCAAGCTTGTGCTCCGTGCTTACAGAATTGCAGACGCTGTGACCAATTGCAAGAGAGATAAGCTTTTAGGTAGTTAGCCATGGCGATTGGCCTTTCTCCTTTTATGCTTTGCTCAGGTTAAGAGTGATTTCGAAGCACCAGAATACAGATGGAGGTCTCGTATGGCTCTATTCAAAAACTTACAATAGAATTATCCAAAAGTAAAATTCTTAGTATGACGTCAATGAATAAGTATTTCCTTTCAATAATACCAGAAACAATATCTCAGGCATATCTGCAACAATCATGTAATCATTAGATATTGAAATATGATCGCAAATGAGCTCCGTCAGATTGAAAATGGTAAAATGTTCTGTTAGCATTCTCACTGGGGCATGCCACTACCTGAGTTGGTCAAAGATACGAAATCCTCGATATCCCCAATTTTCTCTGTTCAGTCCATGCAGATGCGCCTCGGATACTGGTCTATATAGCTACCCAAAGCACTGCTAATTCAAACGGAGAGGCAGCAACATTCTCTTACTTTATTGTATTGATGATTGTACAGCCCACCAAAAATCAAAATGCCATTCGAGAACGTCAATCAAGATTTAATGCAGTCATTGTGCTGACTGGCCAGGTTTACCTAAGGAGTAAAACCATTTGCAAAATATAATTTTAGGACTTTAAAAGTGCAAAAAGTGTGACCGCTGTACTGCAAAAGTGTTAATTTGCATGTCGTCTACATCACAGGCCCATAACCAAGCGCAAGACACGAGCTTTAAACTCGCAGTATTTTCAATTTTGCTCTTTGAGTTTCGATCTAACGAAGGAAAACATGAGCAATTTTCTTACTCCATTTTTAAGGTTCATTGACATGCACATTTTACCCCTATAATTATTAGCTAAGCTTATTACAAATCAAGAAACTAAAAAATAAAAGATATCAAAGGCGCATGAGTATTGCTTGAGACTCCTGGTTTGAGCTTTGACAACCTAAGAGCAACATGGCTGCACCACTCACGCTCGTCTTTCGGCCAGTGTCCGCAGCAAAGGCTTACAGTTAGGTAACACAAAATCATCTTTATAAAAAACATACAATGTTTAAGGGGTGTTCAGCACACCCAAATGACCGACCACCCTAGCTACTGGTCACTTTGAACACACATTTGCCAAGACCGTACGTTGTGTCCTATCTCTGCAAATTCAAAGGATATTCTGCTGCAACCACTTCTTTCTATAATTCCTTCAAACCTACGTGCCACGAGGGTGCATAAAGTGGGCACTTCGGCTTAGATGAACTCTAAGTTACATGTTTATTAATTTTCTAGATAATGGACTCATTGTTAATTTAATCACCTTTCATAACCTCTCAGAGTAGGTATCATTATACAAATGTAAGTTGTTAGGGATTATACCAGCCTAGTTAACTCGGTTAAAGTGATTACCAACGATATCTAAGATGTCTTTCAGTGTTTGGAAATTATCGACTACATTAAAGCATTAGATACTTATTAACCATTTTAGATGGCCTTGCAACGGATGAGGGTTCTATTAAAAGGGATGTTTAATTCCATTAACTCTCTGCTAGTGAAACCTAATATGTATTTCAAACCGTTAGTAGCAAATGTACGGTTCCTGATTGAAGGAATGGAATACATTTGTACGTCATTGCTTTCTCTCACTCTTATTCCAAGCCTTGCTCTGCCAAAGCTGGCTTGGCTCATGATAATTTTTTTTACAATCGCCGATGTAAACACTTTTTTTCGAAGAGAGCGTCTTTTAGCGACATACTATATGTTGCCACTTTCAGCCAAGTGAGCATCAGTTTACATTTTCCTAGAATTGGTGCTATACCAACCGCTGTGATATTTGAAGTTACACAGTCTTACGTTAGAGTACCTTTTATTATTCCAACATTCTTATTTCAATCTTAAACGCCAGCCGGGTTATGAGGTCAGCTGGTTTTCTTCAATAATTAAAACACCTAATTAAAAGCCCTTGTAATCTCAAAATTAATTGGAATTATATTTAAAGACTGATAGTAAATCAAATCTATTAGAATTCAGTACCGTCATTGGTTTTGCCCAGTGCTTAAGGTGCTCGCCCCGACCAACATCTGGCTAGCCAAGGTTGTGGGCTCGAGCCCAATGGCATTTGTGAAGCGCCTAAATAGAGATTAAGCTCTCTTAAGGCACTATACAAATCAATTATATAACATTGAAAACTACAGCGATAATATTTTAAGAAGACTGACACTCTGCTTTACCTCAAGATTTCTAAGCTGTCAAGTCCCATGGCCGACTGCCAATAGGCACATTTGTTGCTGGGATTTCGGAAGCACATCTGATACCATGTCTGAAACTTGGACCGCCAGCTGTATGCAAGCTAGCCGCAATATTTCTCTTACTTAAGGAACTGTGCTCCGTAAAAAGTGGCAGTTAAAGCGAGCTAGACTGTTTCGAAAACTTCTCTTAGAATTAATGAAAACTCAGCAAACATTATCGATTTACATAGCATTGTAATAGGTAGCTAAGGTTTTACGTGAACTCTTTTGGCTAGTACTGGTGCAGACTACCAGTCTGCAGAACATACTAAGAAAAGTCAGTTACAGCTTATGCTGGATGCATGGTTGCACAGCATGCAATATATAATTTGATGTATCTCCGTCTGTAACTCAAAAAAGCCACAAAGACCATGTAGGTGTTACGTAGGAGAGCTTTGCATAGCACGCTAACAGTCCGAGCGGCTTTCGCTGAGCTTTCAGTTGCCACGAGACTTTATCTCATTCAACAACAAAAAATTGGTAAGCACAACAGAGTCAGGAAAGCAGCTGAGGTAGTGAGTAGCTTGAAAGTAGCAGTTCAAGACTGCTGAGAAGGATGAGCCATAGTCGGTAGCAGGAGAATAGTTGTCGTTGCATAACAATTGTGGAAGCGATTTCCACGATATAGGACCAGCAGAGCTAAAGCTTCTGTAGCCAACAGTCTTTAAGCTAAAAACTGAAACGACTAATTTATTTTCCGTACACGAACTGAGGGTAAATAGAGGCTGAAACAGATGTAGCGGTTCAGCTATGCATGAAGGAGCAAAGCCATTCGGGCCTTGCGGGTCAGCCTAGAACTTAGCTCTGCATCCGTTGATCAACCGGCAGCCATATTAGCTCTTTTAGCAGAGGAAACGCGTGGCGGACCACTGGAAGTTGAAGACTAGCCTTGCAGCCATATTCAGAGCCAGCTGCAGTGTTCTAGTTGCTTTCTTTGGTAGCCCAGATAATAGGGAATTACAATAATCAAGCGCCGACAGAACTAAGGAGCTAGTAAACGTTTTGCAAGCCACTGTGGAAGGCAACTTCTAATCTTAGATAGGGATCAGACGTGATGTCCAGCTCTAGAAGCAGTCATCTGAATGAAGCTTTCGAAATTTATGCAGCTGTCGAAAAAGACACCTAAATTTAGAGCACGTAGTGAAGGTCGCACAACTGCATCACCTGTTAGAAGTGGAAAGCTTTTTAATCCAGCCACGTGATTAAGGTGTCCTATGAGCAGCAGTTCGGTTTTATCGTCATTTAGTTTCAAGAAGTTTTCCGACATCCAGGATCTACTGTTGGCAACGCAAGCATTCAGTTTATCAGTTGCTGCAGCAGATTTTGACTGCTTGAATGACAGATACAGCTGAATATCGTCAGCATAAAAGTGATAATCTATTTTGGGGGCCTTTTCCCAGAGCCTGAGTATAAATGGAGAACAGCGAGGGACCAAGGACGGACCCTTGAGGGACTCCACAGGTGACCGTCTCTTGTTTGAGACCTGACCTCCACACGACACCGATTGACCACGATCAGACAAGTAGTGTTCGAACCAAGACAGTGCCTCGTCTGCCAGAGCGATCGTTGTTCTCAATCGTTCAAGTAGAACATCGTGATCAGTAGTGTTAAAGGCAGCTCATAGATTTAGCAGAGCTAGGGTTGTGACTACCGTCATCGTTGCCACATAGAGTGTAATTGTTAAAGAGGAGGAGAGTAGTTTAGCAGAGTGCTGCCACTTGAAACCTGGTTAAAGTGTCTCTGAAATTTCATTTTTTTTAATATGTGCAACCAGCTGCTTAGCAACAATTTTTTTCTATAATCTTTGACAATAAATATAGTGAAAACTTAGCAAAGGTTTGCAAGAACCTCCTTCTCTAACCCAGGCTTTTCAGGATGGGTCTAACGATTGCGGATTTGAAGGACTTGGGTACAGCCCCTTTTTCCAAAGAAGCATGAAAATCTGGGTTATGGCAACGATAATTTGGTCGACCAGTGATGGCCAAGAAGATGATGATATAGGGTTTTCATTATTCGAGCCATTTTTACTAGACCTTATTATGGTAGCTACATTGCATGCCGAAACCTCGGAAAACCTTTTTAAGAAAGTCTCAGCTTGTGATTCCAAAACTGATTTACTAAGCCAGTGAATCGTGTTTATGTTGTTTTAATAGTGCTCTGTATCTAGTATCTAGTGACTCTTCCTTTATAACTCTTAACACGTACATATATGAAAGCTCGATTAATCATAGCAGACGAAAAGAGGTATAACATGCCTTAGTGGCCTGACGCTATGCTGCGTCAATGGCTTAGCTATGGGCCACACGTGAGGCTTGTATACTACTGTCAAAGTGGTTTGCAAATTACAGCAGCAGAAGCCGCAGGCGTTCACAAGCATCCCTTCCCCCGTAGATAATAGATTTCAAGGTTCACCAGCCTAGCTGAGCAGGAGGCGGCCCTCACGACTGGAAAGTCGTATAGTCATTGGCTACACTCACTCTCCTCTGTTGCCTGCTTAGGTGAGCCCTGTCCAGCGGTGTGTAGTTCGGGCTCTGTCAGGATATTAAGTTAAACATTTTCTAAACAGTTAAACATGAATACTCCCGACCATTTTGAATGGGGTGCAGGCTATGTGATAGCCACTTGCAGGAGGCAAACATCAGCTCTGCCCCCGAGAGCAGCCGGTCATAGATGCTGCCAACTTTAGGCAAGCTGGGACACCACTCCCACTGTCAGGCTGTTCCTGCAGGTCACCTCAATGCAAGCCTCGATAGCTGGTCTCATGTGCTCGTCGCCAGCCGATCCGGTCCTGTGAAAAGCACTCCCGCTCATTATGGCCTCGTTGTTGCCGGACTTCTACTCAGCCAAGCAGATCTCGCGGTTGTGCTGCTCTGAGCCGTGCACAGAGACGCTCGTGCGGGTGCTCTCCGCCGCTAAGACACTCTCACTGCTGCTGTTCGCTGCCAAGACTTCGCTCTCCCGGGCTGCCTTCGCCACGTCGGAGGTTACCATCGCCTCGCCACTGACCACTACCTCACGGTGCTCCTCTGTACTCTGAGCCGAGATGCTTGAGCAGGTGCTCTCCACCACCAAGAAGCTCTCGCCGCAGCACTCGGCTGCCCTGACGTCGTTCGCTCGGGCCGCCTTAGCCTTGTCATAAGTAACTATAACCTCGTTGCAGGCCATCACTGCCTCCCAGCTGACCGCTATCGCCTCGCCCCTGGATGCCGTCACATGCTGCCCGTCCCTCATCTCCAGCTGCTGCCGCTACGAACTTACTTTGTTCTGGCACTCTTTGGCTGTCGTGGCTACTATGTTGGAAGCGGGTCCCTACCCACTTCATCCACCAGTTTTGCAGCTGTATCGCTGTGGCAGCTGAATGAGTTTCGCTCGTCACTCTGGCTCTTGTTGGCAGTTGGCGCTGCAATCATTCTGTCAGGAAGCTGGTTCGTCAACAACTTTGTTCTGGTCTCGGCTCCGATGAACCGCTCCTGCTCCAGCCAATACCTCTTGGCCTCAAGCTCGGTCTCCTCACCGGTCAACCATGAGAAGAACAGAATTAACCAATTTCGCAGCTTGTGGTAATCTTTCTTTACGTCGGCTGGCGGATCACGCCAACCATGTATCGCGTTATCACCCAAGACACATCAGCACAACATATTTTATCGGCATCGCCATCTGCAGCCTTGCTACAGCCTTCTCAAGCGTTACAAGCCAAGGCAGCAAGTGCGGTCGGCCGTTAAACATGTCGTTGTACGCTAATGTAAAGGCTCTTCCCTAATTACAGCAGCAGTAGCCGCTGGCGGCCACAATACTTACCAAACTCATCAATTTTCTCATCGCAGCTGCCTCGGTGCTATCGTTCGATGAAAAGCGACTCAAAAATCTGAAATCGAGCAGTCGTCTCCTCCATTCCCTTGAACGGAGCTTTAATTTATGCAACGTGCACCCTTTGAAGTGAACCGTTAAGAGAGACGTTATCGTTCTTCTGTCAAGAGTGAGGAGAAATATGCCAAAGTCTGAAGTACTTAATAAGCAGCTTCGTAGAAGTCAGGTGACTCGAGTGAGGTGGTAAAGTGAGTAGTAAACTAACGCTTTTTCATAACTAAATATTTACCACACCGTACATCTTACATGCAAAATAATCGGAACAAGTTTTTATTTGATAAAACGTGGCTTTATTAGCACTCGCATTGATACTAGGAACGAGCAATCTTGCTGAGCAATAGTGTCTTAGCTAGCAGCATCCTTGCATTACCTTTTATTGCCGTGGTCGTCAATGATCCTTTGATATCGCAATTCTTTCCCTCTACAATTACATAATAGTTAAGGTGTAAGTTGTAGCATTAGATGTCTACTTCATGCCTCTGTCTACGGCCTGTAATCTCAATTTCATCTTAAAAGCATGTAAATCATATTTCCTTCAGTATAGAATATCGCACTTTATAAGCAATGAATAAAGCGAATTATTGAACAAAATTATTAATTTTGAGGCAGATGATAATTACAAGTCTTGGAACCAGCCAGCCTCTTGTCGTGTAGGCGTGACCTCGCCGAAACGTTTGACATTGCTGTATGGTGAATTATTACTTATCCAATAAACTATTACATTAGTAATAATGTATCTATTAAATGAACTGCTTGACTTAAAAAAGTCGATATTTACCTCTTTCCTAGTCCATAGCCAAGGCACAAAGGTTAAGACTAGTTCACTTATACGATTTGGCGTGGGACTAAGGCTGTGTCATGATAGCACAATTCAAATACTTGCTGCTTCTTTGTAAATTCCAAAAATTGCCATCGAACGACTTTAGTATTTGACAGACCGTACAAAAACGTGGCTTTTTTCACTGCACACCGCGATTATGAACGGTGACACGGACAGCTGTGCCCGGATTAGGAACTATGAGGTGGCCGTTGAATGAGAACCGAGTGGTTATAGAATAGTCGCGACTGGCCCAGGCTTGTGAGCAGCGAGACGCACTCTTTCCTTTTTCTAAATACGCTTCTTCTTCCAAATGTACTGTGTCCGATCAGGGCATTTCAACTATGTACCATTTACTTACTGCGAATCTCATTTTAAGTTGTCACTGCGTAATGCCAAAAGTTAGAGCTTCGTAAACTATTCAAAGGGCGTCCTTGTTTTGCATAATGGACACTGCACAGCACTTCTAATAATAAAGAGCTTCGGAAATCAATACATTTTAAAATATCTACCATTAATTGCTTTAACGTGAATGTTGATGATGGAAAATATTTACCACAAGGGACAGCGTAAATAAAAAGAGTTGGAACAAGTTTTATTTGATAAAGCACATCTTATAAGTACCCACATCAAGACGAGGAACGAGAAACGATGCTGAGCAATAGTTTCTTACCTCAAAACTTTTTATTGTCGTGGTCGTCCATACCCCTCTGATATCGCACTCCTTTCACTTGACAAAAACATAATAGTTGTGCGTTAAGTTGTTGGATTGGATTTTTATTTCATCCCTCTGTCTTAGGCCTCCAATCTTAATCACTTAGAACTTATAAGACTTATTTCATTCAGTGAAGATTTTTCTTTTATAAACATGTTTGAAATATAAAACATAACTGAATTATATAACAACTTTATCAAGTTTTAAATACGTACATTTATCGCAGTTTTCTTTAAAGTTGCTAATAATCATTCCCCTCTTCGGCAGCATCTTTCAATCGGTTGCTGGGTTACAAACATTTCTATTTAGAAGTTTACTTAGTTTAAATCAAACGTTCAAGCTAAGGAATGAGCAGGGTCACTTATTCGGTTACGATTTGTGCACGAGTTAAATCTAATGGGCTTCTAGAAGCTCCACAAACATTCGGGCTTAAAGAAGCTTTGAAATAAATCAACTGTCACAGGTTGCATAAAATAAAATATGCACCACACGGTAAAAGCGTTAAAATCAATTTATTTAGCACTAAGTTTTGCAATGAATGAATTAAGCAATTACCAAAACTTTGCAAAAGTAGGATGACGGTTGGGCAAAACTTCCTCAAATATTAATAGTAAAGAATTGATAGGCTTTCCCAATGTGAGCAGATGCACTACCTATCAGGATTCCGTTGCCAGGTTTCTGCAACCTGCGACCGTTAATCTGCAAAGTCAATTTCTGAGCGAGCTAAACAGCATTCGTTTTCAATCATTCGCTTAAGCACGAACAATCAAATATGGAGTGTAAAAGTGGCTGTTTCTTGTTATTTAGCCAAAACAGAGTTTACAAAGCAGTCTGTAGCGATCTTGAGTTTTTCGTATTCTCCAGTTAAATGCATTTTTTTAAACTACGTTCGTGATTTTTGCGGTTACAAAAGTAGCTCAAGTATTGCTCGTTTGCCGTTTTCTGTAAGCTCTGATTTACTTTGTGTACCACGGAGTACGAATGTCCGGGAATTTTGAAATGCTTTTTAGTTATGCTTTCCAAATCCATTACTAAGAAAACTTCAATAAAGAGGAGAGTGTCATCATTTAAATCTTTCTACTTTTTCTTTACATTCTGGCCTACATCCCAAAAAATTCTACATTAATGAGTTAGTTTTCATGCTTTCCTAAAGCAGTATCCGATTTTTTTTTGGTTTTTGAGAGTAAACATAAAGTTTTTCCAACAGTACCCATTATGAAATTGTTACTCTGATTAGGCACTACTCGGGTCTCGAGCCCAGTGAAGGATCGGAATCGATTCTTCGTAGCCAGAGACCCCCTGCATATTGATTGGGACTGTTATTTGAAGTCTGCTTTATGAAAGAATGCATGAAATATCGCTTCTAGAAGGCTTCGTTTAATTCACTTTAGTGCTGACTTTACTATTTTCCGTGAGAATCAACGTCTCAGTTTACCAATGCAAATTTGCACGAGTCTAGTGCACGTGTCATAATTATAGACCCATGCGACCTATATAGAATGGCTCCTACAGTGTTTAATGATGATGATAACTATACTAACAATGTAACTTTTAACAGCATTATTTATAAATGTTGATGATTTTTAAGCTTTAGGAGCATTTGAACTCGAACAATCGTTAAATTAAAGTTTAATTATAGGCGTGGCTATACAATTTGAAGAAGAAAATAGGAATTACGACGCGAAGGGTGATAAAATAGTGATTCGTATTTGTAGGCATAAGTAAGAGAATAGAGCCATCCAAAAGTGAGTGGCAGGAATGAAGTTGACATATTTCTTGATGTAATTCCACCAAAAATCAAGTTACAAGTTTCATGACGAGACACTTGTGAAGTTTATGACAAAAGAAATCTAGCTCAAAAATTCAACACAAGCTGTAAGCGTCTTACACGAAGACCTACGAGAAAATTATTAACGATGCCTACAACTAGTATTGGTGCCACACATATTTGAGTAAATTTTCCTGCTGCATCCTTGTCTAAGCAACCGCGAATATTTTCAATATTATGATATTAATACTCATACTAACAGATCCTTAATAACGTTAAGTCTGCTTTATTAACAAATAGCAACCCTGATGAAAGTGAAAACATGATGGACGCCACGTTCCAGATCATTATATCCTGACATATAAGAGTGAAAATAATTAAATTAAGTTTACGTGACTAATATAAAATACTATGAATGTTGATGTGTGCAGCCATGCATAGTGCTCTTTGTAGTAAACCATTTATAATAATAACAATTCACTTTATAAAGCACCTTCTGAGAACTCAATCTCTTTCTAGGCGCTTTACAATTGCTGCAAAGTAAAATGCATAAGAATGGTGTGTAATATCATGCTTGATAAACAACATGAATAACATGGTTAGGGGTGACATGCACAGGGTCAGCATGCAAATGTGGTTATTGGTAGCATGCACAGTTTCAGCACGCATAAGCACATGAAGGACAAATCATAGGGACCCATTGAATGCTGTCCTAAAAAGGTGTGCTTCTACGTTCCTTTTAAATGTGGTCAAGTCAGGGGATGTTCTGCTACAAGTCAGGAGTGAGTTCCAGACTTTGGGGGCATACGAACTAAATGCACGGTCTCCAAAGTATTTGAGGTTTGTACAGTGGAGCTATTTGAGCTCACCATTGTAAATTCGTTGATCATATTTCTATCAGCCTTGCCATGTCTACTCATTTGTCTATTCACATGCAACTGAGAATAGACAAGGGGAACATAAGCCTCAATTCATCATTTGTAGATTTAAAGTAGCCACTTGGAGTTTTTGTTGTCTTAAACAAACAACCATCCCTAAATCTTGAAGACGTATTTATGCATTATTGATGCACTTGGTGAATTAGAGTATCAAGCTATTAGTCTTGGTGTCTTTTAGATTAGCTATTATCACTCCTAAGTTGAAATTAGCTATGAAGAAAGAGTCTACTAAAACCAGTTTTTATCTCTCCATCTCACAAATCAGGAAGCTCCGGTGTTACCCAAACATGGCATGGTGTCATACGTGATATGTTATGTGGGTCAACTTAGCACACATTTGTACCTGAACTTTAAAGGCTGAAAATATTGAGATGCATAGTTCCTTGAAATGTTGAAACCTGAGGTGATGAAAGACATGAATGTAAGCCGGTTAAAGGCTTTTAATTAGTGTAGGGGAATCCTAAGAACCATTCTAGCAGCCTTGCCCCTGAGGTCGCTCTTACATGGAAATCGAAACCACTGCTTCTTCTGCATATTCAACAGCACGACAGAGTTGCACAAAATTGATTGTGAACACTTTTGTCATTATGTGGTTCAAGTTGGTGGGTCGAGTAAACGGATTTCTGATACTTTGTTCGGAAGGCCGTCGCATACCGTTCACAGGGCTAGCATGCTTGCCCAGTTCCAAGTGATCATAACCATGAAGAGAAAGCTGTCACTATTTTACATTCTTGCTATCGGTATGCCTTTTTTCTAGTTCATGTCAGCCCTGGTGCTTGTATGGTGCCACTTTGTGATGTCAAAGGTCTGCTTACATGGTTAAGCACCTGCCTATACGAAACTCTGGGTAGGCATACAAAAGACACCTTCGTGCTGAAGTGCTTCCTTCTCCAATACCCTGGCAGTTTGCAACGGTAAAAATGGCTCATATATTCTTAGTCACTAGGGCGTGAAGTACCCTATGTCCGTGCTGGCTGTGAGCTTTTTAACTAATACGACGTCCACGCCTTATCCCTTTATGTATACCATACTTGACGTTATTAGACAGACATTTTCGTGTTGAATGTAGACATGGTTTCCACACACTGAGCAATATGGACTCCCTGAAAACGATAGGGCACACCGGTAGGGTTCTTTTGGAATTATGCTGCAGATAGAATCTGCATAGAAGTCGAAAGCCGTCTGTAATACTCTAAGTGATTGCTTTTTTGGACAAAGGTTAGGGCTTCAGTGTCAGTGTACAGGCATTACACTGGTGTGCCTCTGGTGACAGCTAAGGCATTGCTCTTTACACACACACACACACACACACACACACACACACACACACACACACACACACACACACACACACACACCCACACACACTCTCTCTCTCTCCCTTCCTTTCTCTCTCTCTCTCTCTCTCTGGCTATCTCTTGCACCTCGTCTACAAAGATAATTGTTTCATATCTACACAATTATTTCTCACAGCAGTTAGTGGCTCCCTGTGATTAGGTTTTTATGTTATTCTGCCTGGTGATGCTGTGCATACTGCCACTCACCATACTTGCATACTGACCCTGTGCATATCACCCCTAACCATGTTACTCTTGTTGTTTATGAGCTTGCTACCACTAACCACTCGATCGCACTTCCTTTGCAGCCAATTTAAGGAGCCAACAAAGAAATTAAGATCTCTGAAGGTGCTATACCGAATGTATTATTATTATCATTATTGTATACGGTGCTTTTAAACTCAGTTTTCTTGGCGAAAAGGCATCTGCAAACGCCTATCGGTCAATCTATTTTCGCATTTTCCTTTATTTTGTAGCATTTTTTTAGTTAATAGAAGCTCACATTTCCGTTATGAGCATACAAGTTTTGGACATAGCAGCCTGGCCGTTAAGACCTCATGCATTTACCTTGCAGTTAAGCATGGGAGCAACTGGAGCTCACTGGCAGTGCATTGATGATGCGACTTGATTTCTGGGTTTCTCTCTTGCTACCGTTTAAGGAACATCCTTTCCAGCCGTTTAGTCAACTTTTCTGTTTTTACTGTATTGACCTGACCTTACTAAGTGTACTCATTATAGACCGTGCTCCTAAAGTCACTCATGTTTTATGTGCACTGGTGAAAGCTATCCGGCCTAACATCATTGTACTTTGTGGCTTTTAGGTGTGCCTAAAGAAAGGCATATCGACTAGACGTGTGCGTAAAGCAATTTTTTATTTTTTATACTACGAAATTTCTTAAGCACAAGTGCATAGAATCCCAAAACTAAATATCGTCCTGGGCACTGTAAACTAGGAAGGGGAAGCATATACGCTTACATAAAACAAACTTACTTGTACGCATGCTTGCTTTTTGTTAATGCAGTTGCCATGTCTGCACTATGCGATCTATTAGGATAGAAGCAGCACTGAACAGTGAATAGTGCTACAGTTACTCGAGCTACTCCAGCCCTCCAAATGTACACGTCTACGTAAATCCTTATTCACGAATTCCAAGTCGACTTAACAGGTATCGTGCTGTAATGCATGCTAATCCAATAACTGCTGTTCATGAAGAGTGTAAAGCTTGTGCAGACTTTGCTCTTGTGCTCCAACACTATTTGAAAGCATATCTTTCAGCTTTGCATGTCTTTTGTACTTGCAGCTTAAACTGCTGTCAATTTGCAAGTGAGGGAGGATGATCGCATAGCAGAGGCCGTTAAGGCATTACACTCTTTGGCCAAGGAGCTAGGAAAGTATGCCAACTTGCTCTGAGATGTTTGAATTAGTCAGTGTCGGTGCGCCTTAATCTCTGCCCTCCCTCTGACTGTTATGCTATCAAGCATGATACTACTCCCCATTCAATTGCATTTCCCTTTGCAGCAAATGTAAAGCGTCTAGGAAGAGATTGAGTTCTCAGAGGGCGCTTTATCAAGTGCGTTATTATTATTGTTATTACTGTCATTTTCAGAAGAGCCATCGTGTAGAGTAGAGTTACTAGCTTGGTCTATGAAGATATATAAAGAGGCCAAGAAAAGCTGCATTTGAATTACTTCTTCATATTGATCATTGATGCGCAATACTTGTAGGCAGCTTTACTATCTTATACCAAAATAAGTCAAATACACCGAGTATATTTATTACCGAAAGAGATTATTCCAAAATTGGGCGGTCAGATTCGTTTGAACTGTGGCTAATTTTTAAAGCCGAGAGTGCTTATTCTGATTATTCTGATAAAACTACATTGTGATAAATCTTGTTTTCTAACTTAGTGGCTCGTTTGTACTCCTTCTTAGCAGAAGTGAGGCCAACAACTGACAATATGGAAATCAGGATTTCCGATAAGATGACCAGCTGTAAATGATTTGAAAACATTGAAGATTTCAGCTATGGTAAGCACCAGCTATCCACCGACTAGGTAAATGCTGCTGCTGCTGCACAGCCCGTTCTTCTAAAGCCTTTCCTACTGAGATAGGACCTGAATTATTATAGGGCTTTGCCAGTGATGCCCAAGACAGATGGGAGGCACTCGAGAAGGACTTGGTAAATTGGCTGTATCAAAAGCTGCCGAAAGATCAAACAAAACAAGTAAAGTCGCTCTGCCCAACTCTCCATTCCTAAGAAGGTCGTTATACACCCGAAGTAATGCTGAATCGGTGGCATGGTTAGCTCTCAAACCAGACTGGAACTTACTAGCTAGGTTTAAAGTTTAGACATAAGCATTCAGTTGGTCCACCAAAACTCGTTCCAGTGTCTCTGATACAATGGTGTACCTGTACAATGGCGACTGGGCCGAAGCTGCCTCAGTTCTCTTGGTACAGTATTGCTATCTTGAGTAATGTCCTGGTTACAGCCTTTTTTAAAGGTGCTGGGATATTTAATAAGGCTAATGACCAATATAGTGCTGGTTATGCATGGCAGCAGCAGATCTATGAATTATAGAAGCAGGACAGCTGGAATTGAGTCTAGAGTGCTACTTTTCTTTTTTGATTGGGATACAAATTTCAGGATAAGATCATTTGTGGCCTACTTGAATGCAGACTTTGCAGTGCTGCACGTAATTAATGCAATAATAATAATAAGGCACTTGATAAAGCACCTTCATAGAACTCAATATCTTCCTAGGCACTTTACATTTGCTGCAAATGGAAACGCGATTGAATCGTGAGTAATAGCATGCTTGACAAACGACATGAACAACGTGGTTAGGGGTGACATGCACAGGGTCAGCATGTAAATGTCGTTAGCGGCAGCATGCACATTGTCTGCACGGATAAGCACATGAAGGATGAATCACAGGGATTGACTAAGTACCGTCCTAACTAGGTGTGTTTTTGAGTTCTGTATAAATGTGGTAAAGTCAGGGGATGTTTTGACGCAAATCGGGAGGAAGTTCCAGGCTTTGTGAGCATACGAACTAAATTCATGGTCTCCAAAGGATTTGAGGTTTGTACGAGGCATTGTTTGACTGTTGGATTCCGAAAAGCAGGTGGTACGATGCTTGGCTTGGTCGGTAGTAGATCTGAGAGAGGCTGGAGCCAAAGAATAAGGGGACGTAAAAGTGAGCGGCGAAACCTTGAAGTCATTCCGTTGACTGACTGGTAGCCAGTGCAGGTCTGTGAGAAGTGGTGTGATGTGGCAACTGCGACGTTCACGTCTGACTAGCCTAGCTGCAGAGTTTTGCACAAGCTGTAATCGCCTGATTGCACATGCCGGTAGGCCAGTAAGCAGCGAATTAAAGAAATCAAGTCGGGATGTCACAAATGCATGGACCAATTTAGACGTGATATCCTTATCTAAACAAGCCCGAATTTTTGCAATGTTATGTAATTGGGGTAGAGAATTCCTGTGGAGTTGCTGTTGAAGGAAGTGAGACAGTTTGCTTCTGTACCCAGGCTGGGTTCGGTTGGCTGGGACCGGACGGCTATAGTGAGGGTGAGGGTCACTGGCTAGCCCCCGAGGTCGGACCTACGGCATGGCCATGATTTGGCTGGACTTCTAGACTCCGGGACCGAAATCTCTTTAGTTGACGCTAAGTATGCTACAGCCTGGGGCTTGAAGTTGAATAAGTCCACCATGAAGGCCGTCGGGGTGACCGGGGAACCACTGGATATCATAGGCACAGCCAGCGTCCTTATCACTATAGCAAAGTTGGAAAGGAGGCACGTGGTGCATGTAGCCGAGGGTAGCTCATTTCCAGTGCTACTAGGGACAGACTTTCTTAGGAAACTTCCCCCTCTAACTCTGGACTACAAAGAAGGTGTAGCGACTATTGGGCCCCATACAATAAACTTACGGAGCAACCGTTCCTGTGACCCACCTGAGATGGATATATGTGTGCCAGAGGACTTAAGTATTCACCTAGGTGCGAGCAGTTGGTCAGATGTCCTGTGACGACTGCAGTAGAGGTTGAATGGCTGTTCGAACCCAACGAAGGGAGGCTGGCAGGGCTGGGTGTGGCTGCATCTAGGGCCATAGTCGTATCGCTGGGCTGCGTCCCAGTGCGGCTTATTAATACTGGCCACCACCCGGTCCGGCTGAAGCTGAGCACTCACATTGGTAGGCTGCTTCCAGTTGAGTCCAGTGTAGATGTACAAAACAGGCCAACCACTGAAGTGTGTGGCGTTAGGGAAGTTGCATCGGACGAGTTCCTGCTTAATCTTTCAGGAATACGTTTCAGCGAGCCATGGACTTTGTACGTTTCAGCGAGCCATGGACTTCTTCATAGCAGGTCTTCAATGGACGACTTGCTTAATTTATATTGACGACATATTGGTCTTTTCGAGGAGCTTTGAGGAACATCTCGTTTGGCTTGGGGAGGTTCTGGATAGGATGAGGGCAAGTGGTCTCAAGATCAAACCCTCAAAATGCCACTTCGCCAGAGACGAAGTGTGTTATCTGGGGCATGTACTGTCCCCGGACGGTATATTGCCAGATCCTGAGAATGTTGACAAGATTCTGCATTACCCACCACCCAGGGATGTACAAAAGGTCAGGCAGTTCCTTGGACTGGCCTCCTACTATCGCAAGTTTGTGCCAGGGTTTGCAAAAATTGCTGGGCTGCTAAACAACCTGCTGCGGAAGGGTGGGCGCTTCGTGTGGTCGAGGGAATGCGAGCGTTCCTTCAAGGATCTCCGGGGCAGGCTGTGTGCCAAGCCAATTCTTAGGTTCCCAGACTTTGCTGCACCCTTTGTTCTTAGTACAGATGTCAGTGGTACTGCTCTAGGAGCCGTTCTCGGGCAGGTGGTGGATGGGAAGGAGCATGCCGTGGCCTATTTCAGCCGGATTCTGAACAAGGCTGAACGTAATTACTCTACCGTTGAGCGGGATGCATTAGCCGTCATAGCAGCCGTGTGCCACTTTCGAGGGTACCTCTATGGCCACCGGTTCTCTGTCCTGACGGATCACCAGCCTTTGGTGTGGGTCCTTAAAGGGAACCACGAATCTCGGCGCTTAGCAAAGTGGGCCTTGGAGCTACAGGAGTACGATATGGATGTGAAATATCGTTGTGGGAAGGCTAATGCCAATGTAGATGCTCTGTCACGTTTGCAAGAGCCGGCTCCTGCTGGCTTCGTGGGCACTGTCGTTGCACCCGAGGCTGACCGTGCGTACATAACGAAAATGCAGTTTAACGATTCGTTGCTGCACTACCCAATGGATTCGTTGCAGGGGAACGACGTACACTGCACACAGGAGCATAGACAATGCGTAAACGATCAACGCTCGTCGTTCGTTCTGCTCCCGAATGGGTGTCTCTATCGTGCCGTCGCCGGAAGGCGCCGGAAGCAGCTGATGGTACCTGCTGCCGTGCGACTGCATGTCAAGCGGGAGTGCCACGACGGTCTATTCGGAGCACATTTGGGCACCCAGAATACCCTGAGCCGCGTGCAGGAGCGATATTTCTGGCCAGGCATGGCAGAAGACATCGCGGAGTATGTAAGGACGTGCATCGCATGCCACTCCAAAGGACATGCATCCCATGCCTCGGCAATGGGCAAAAGTGCCTCTGAAGAGCATCCCAGTGGAACGACCTTGGCAACGAGTCACCATGGACATAGTGAAGCTGCCACTAACATCGCCAGGTAACCGGTACATACTAGTGATGACCGACTGCTTCACCAAGTGGCCCAAGGCTAGAGCGATTTCAGACCAGACAGCACTGACCTGTGCCAAAGTCTTCATGGAAGAGATTGTCTGCCAGCACGGTGTTTCCGATCAGGTCCTCTCTGACCGTGGGGCCAACTTTATGTCTTGAATGCTCCAGCGGGTGTGTCGCATGATATCTATCGACCAATTGCACACATCGCCGTATCACCCGCAGACTGATGGGCTAGTAGAGCCCTTTAATGGCACGCTTAAAGAGATACTTTCCATGTTTACCAGTAGCAACCAGCGTGATTGGGACATGTGCTGTGCATCGAGAGCCATTAAGAGTGATGGTGCCCTTGGTCTGTTTTGTGTTGTAGGGGAGGATCATGTTGACTCCAATCATATCGTGCAGCAAGGAGAGTTGGAGATTTGCAGTGAACAAGGTTCATCTGCGAAGCAGTTTGACGGACGAATGCTGACACCACGAAAGAGGACATCGACTAGACAGTACGGCACCTGGAGCAGCCACATACGTCTTCCCTGAACTGGATCTTCTGCGAGAACTTTGTAGCTTAGTCACTCTTGTATAGCGCAGCGTGATGACTTCTGTAACCTCGACTTGTGCAGACCCGACTTTTGTAACTGTCTTATGTAACCGCAACGTTTTGTAACGGCGTTTAGGATACGGCTTGTTCGGCAGCCACTACTGAGCATGTTAAAGCCTCTGTGATGGCCGCATGGCTCGACTTGTGGTGGGGCTATAGCAGACACGAGGACATGTCTCCCCGGAGGCTGACATATGTGGGACCGGACGGCTACAGTGAGGGTTAGGGTCACCGGCTAGGCCGGGGTCGGACCTACGGCATGGCCGGATGTATGCGGTGACGTGAGGTCACCGGGGCTCTTGGGTACGGGAAGTTGCCAAGGCCTGAGCGGAGCTGGATAGCTCGCTCGTTGTTGACTTGTTTTTATTCCGCATTCCCCGTGTAGCAAGTTCGTGACCCCCCCCCACCCGTGTGTTGGCGTCTTTCGGCGGAAGCTTACGACTGTGGTAGTTGTCGACTCGGACTAGCCAGCAGTTACTCAGCAAGCCAGGTTTTGGACGGCGTACGCTCGTACTGTTGGATTCGGAGTCGGTACAACGACAGGACTTCAGAAGCCGACTGACCCCAACTAACACGTTTGTTCGCGCTTGCTGTGTCGTCTTGCACCCCCGTAGTGTACTGTGTATAGGACCCTGCCTGTAGACTTGTTTATTTCCCCCGTTGTTGTTGGCGCATGCGTTATTATAAAGAGGTTTAACCTGACGGCCGCTCGCCTTACCCTAGCTCGGCGACATGGCGAGCGGCAGCGTGGCCGGGGTATGGCGGGGTTTGGCGGGAATTAGCCTCTGACCCCTGGAACTCAGTTACACTTCTACACGAGGGATTGAGATTGTCTTGTCTATTTTGCTGACCAACAATCTAGAGGAGTTATGAGATATATCGCCACAAAGATCACTAGATTATGAGCTAACCTAAAAGTAGCAAAAAAGATTATTGAATTATTAGCACGCTTTCAATCCGATTCGTTAGAGCAGCATTGTCTACTTAGATAAATTTCTCCTCTTGCCTGCCAAGGACGAGAGATTATCAAGCAGCTCTATACAAGCAGTGCACAGAAAATCTGTGCCTCACATAGACAATGCAGCACATAGACTGGCTCAGCTCACACTGAAGTCCTGATCCTACATTGCATTGATCTGCTGTTGCCATGAATTCATAGCTAACATCACTAATATGCGATTACCCTCACATCATTTCCCAGCACCTTTAAAGAAGCTGCAGTCTGGCCACTACTCACGAAAACATCACTAGACGAAGGAAACTTTAGCAGCCACCACTCAGTCTCCCTTCTACTATTCCTATCAAAGACACTGGAACGAGTCGTGGCCACCAGCTGAGCTCATACATTGAAACCCCAAACCTTGCTAGTTAGTTCCAGTCTGGCTTTAAAGCTAACCACTCCACAGATCCAGCATTGCTTTCAGGTGTACAACGATCTACTTAGGAATGCAGACATGGTGGAGTATCTCTGATTGTTTTGCTCGATCTTTCGGCACCGTTTGCTATTATTACCAATCACCAAGTCCTTCCCTATAGCCTTCCTACTCGTCTTGGCATCACTGGCACTGCTCTGAACTGGTTCAGGTCCTCTGTCAGTGGGAGACTCTAGAGTATTTATGTGAATGGACGAAGATCATTCTAGGTACCTCTGAAATATGGGGTACCTCAGGACTCCGTGCTAGGTCCAGTTCTTTTCACGGTTTATACTGTCGCTCATGCCGATGTTATTGCCTAGCACAATCTAGGCTTTCACTCCTATGCGGATGACACTCAGCGGTACCTTTACTTTGATTTCTCCCAGACTTCAAGCACGTCAAATTCTCTAAACTTCCTTGCACCATGAATTGATGACATCCACACGTGGATGGCAGCAAGCTCTTTCTTAAATTAAATGATGATAAAACCAACTTACTAGTTACGAGCTAACAAAGCTTGTTTAAGGAATTCGAAAGGATGACGCTCAAAATCGGCTGTGCCAGCATATCTCTGGTTGAATCTGCACAAAATCTAGGTGTCATGTTCCAAAGTAAAGTTCCATCAGACGACTACATCAGCTCCACAATCAAGTCTGTCTACTTTTAGCTATATAGCATAGCTAAAATTTGGGCTTGTTTAGATAGGAATACCATATCTAAGTTGGTCCGTGCATTTGTGACATCCTGTCTTGAATTCTGCAACGCACTGCTTGCTGACCTACCTGCATGTGCAATAAGGCACTTACAGCTGGTGCAAAACGCTGCAGCTAGGCTTGTCTGTCGTGAGCAGCGCAGTTGACACATCACGCCACTTCTTGCCGACCTGCACTGGCTACCAGTAAAGCAACGGATTTACTTCAAGGTTTTGTCGCTCACTTTTAGGTCCCTTTATTTTTTGCCTCCTGCCCACCTATCAGATCTGCTCCCTCACCAGGCCAAGCATCGTACGACCAGCTTTTTGGAAACTAACTGTTTATCTATACCTGGTCCAAACCTCAAATTCTTTGGAGGCCTTGCATTTAGTTCGTGTGCTCATAAACTCTGGAATTCACTCCCGACCTGAACCCCCACATCCCCTGACTTGACCACATTTAAAAATAAATTAAAACCTTACCTATCTATGACAGAATTTAGTGGGTCTCTGTGATTTTTTTCTATATGTGCTCATGTGCTTGCTGCCACTAACCACATTTGTATGCTGACCCTGTTAATGTTACCCTTAACCATGTTAGTCAAGTGGTTTATCATGTATGATACTATAAACCAATCAATCGTGTTTCCCTAGCAGCAAATGGAAAGTGCCTAGAAAGAGATTGATTTCTCTGAGGGTGCTTTATCTAATGTATCGGTATTATTAGTATTGTTATTATCATTATTGTTATTAGAATGAATCCCAGAGTGTCCCATACTTCAAAGGCTCACAAAAAGACAGTTGGCCGGTTCAACATGTAGTTTGACATTCTTCAAGCCGCAGGTAGGCGACACCACGCAGCACACCGAAGCTGGCTCAAAGTCGTTTATTCACACGGATGCCTCAGTGGGCCAGTACTCGGCTGCCAGCCCGGCGTCCTCGACCTGACTTCCGGACCTTTGGTGCCAGTTACGTATATAAAGCTGTCATAAACCGCAACAGCCCATAAGCCAACGACAGTGTCATAATCTCAAAATAGCCACACAACAATCATTTGAAATCTTCTACTGACGTAGGTTATAAAATATTGCAATGCAATACTAGCTATGCTCAGGAAAGATAAAAGGTACTCAAGGACTTCGGACAGGCTTTACCACCCTGCTAGACCTTGTTGTCATTTGATCTTGAGAGGTGTCCATCTCATCGGCAATACTTTGAGATTGATCTTAAACTGTAGTTATGTAGCTCAGTAGATGTAAGGAAGTGCTGCATATTTTCTGATGGTGACCTATAGATCGATGTCAATCGGTCGAAGATGCCTTCTTTTCTGCCGGAGTGTGCTGCCATTTGTTGGCTTACCCTGTAGCATGGCCAGTAACTCATAAGTGCTGCACCAACACAAGCAGGTATGCCGACTGTAGCAGAAACAATGCACCAATGGTGAGTACTCTTATCTTAACGTAATCAAGTCCGTTACCATAATGCTGACAAGTCTATTTAAAGCATCGACGGTTAGATTCAGCAAATGTAAAGCGCCTAGAAAGAGATTAAGTTCTCTGAGGGCGCTTTATCAAGTGCAATATTATTATTATTATTATTCGTTCAACAGCAGCCACTGGGCACACCAACGGCTGTGTGGCCTAGACCCGACGCCAGCTTTAAATGGCCTCAGCTATAAACTACAAAATAATGGCTCAATCACGATTAATAGCTAACCACAGCAACTCGGCTGGTTTAGCTGTTACGGCTGTTACAGGGCTTTGTCCTATTCCTAAATTGCATGCAGGAATGTTAGGGTCGGCAGGCCAGCAGACATAAATCAGCCTCGTGGTCCTACCACAGCCACTTAGTTCTATTGCTCACAGCTCTAGGACAAAGGCCTTTTTCAGCCGAATAGTTCTGGTGAGCCCTAAAACTAAGCCACCCTGTTCTGTGCCAGAAATGCAACATTGGGGTATTCGTACTGGGATCTCCTATTCATTGCTACTTTTAGATTCCCCGGCACCGAACTAACAATGACCAGAGTAAATTGCTCTGCTTAGTTGTTGCATGCAGCAAAATGAGTTATTACATGCAGGATTTGTAGATAGCCGAATAAAGCCGTTCAGAAATTGTGGCTGTCGCAGGTACAATAATTCGGCGGAGCTCAACGCTCAATAATCAGCGCTGAGTAGAGAAGACTCAAGCACTCTAAACATGGACGAAATTAGGATCCTAGACGATAATACTTCGAAATCAGCAGGTTGAACGTAAGCAGGCTACAGGCTGCGTGAGGATCCGGCCTGAGAGTGGAAAAGCCAAGGTTTCGAGCGCCCACCCCAAGCCCCCTTCCGGTTTCGCTTTATTTCGTTCAGCGTGGAGCTTCACTTTCGAGTTTCGACTAGAACAGCTACTGTTACCATTGTGAAACGGCCCGCAGTTGCTCGCTGTAGGACAGATAGGCAAAAGATCAATCATCAGGAGTTCTGGCAGGTCTTGCCTTGTATTACATCATCTTTATATACGAAGCCACTGAATCAAGGGGCATCTCTGCGGCATTGTAAAATTCTTTTTATAGAGGTAAACTAATTCGATGGCTTAAGTCAGACGGCCGTGGAAGTGCCGTAGCGGCACTCGCTACAGTTTGCAGTGAACAATGAAGACTACGTGCTGCTGGATGCTAAACCCAGATCCAGGCTTAGACGTTGGGAGCACCTTACTCAGGGGCTAAGACAAGCGACTGCCCCTGCTGTTTGGTGGTGTCTCCAGCGGAGGCTGTTCCTTTGGGAGTCTCGCGGAGACACAGCCGGTGAACGTTCGCGGTAAACGAGACTATGCTTTATTCCTCTCAACGGGCACATATATGTAAGCCCAATCAATCGCTGCTAACGACACGAAATACAATCTGCATTTGAGGCCTGATGCTGAGCTGCTTCAAGGGCTTAACTATTGGCCACAGTTGAGGCATGTGCATTTGTGTCAGGCGCTTCACTAATTACAGCAGAAGCAACAGGTGCTCACAGCACTGCTTTACCCAAATTTCCTACTGCAACGGGGCTTGGAGTAGGGCACAACATGACGTGGAAGCTACTAATGTCCATAAGATTTCATGCGATTTTTTTTTTAATTTGAGCCAGCCAATCAGAGCTTCTTGTCAACACGGCGATCCTGGAGCAAAGGAACAATTCGCATTCTAGGCCTTCAAAATTGTAGTGGAAGCCACAGTTAACCATAATAATTCGAAACGTGGTCTGCAACAGATTTGACGTTAGCTAAGGGACACAACTAATCAACCAGAATCAGAAGAGAATGTGGTGGAGCCAGAGGCCTCATGCGACACCGAGATTGGTTAGGCCGGACTAAGACCATGAAGGGACCTAAAGGTGAGTTACAGAATCTTGAGGTTGATACACTGCCTGATAAGAACAAAATTGATTCCTTTTGGATTTACTTCGATTCTTGAGTAAGCCCATTCTTTGCTGGCTGCTGCAAGCAGATGGAACACCCCAAGTTCTTCAGTGGCCATACGATGTAAATGAGCCGATTCTAATTAGTAATATCTCTACTTTTTGAAAATTTTGACGTTAGCCTGCAATAAAGCAGATTATTGTAAGTATAAGAATCTCAAACGAAAAAGAAAATGATGCGGCAAAGGAACTCAACAATTTTATTCAACTAGGGAAGTTAAAAACTTTCAAGTGACTAAAGCATATGTTATAATTAGGGAAAGTGGAGATTATCTTAGGGTATGCAACGACCTACTTAGGAATGCAGACATGGGTAGAGTCTCTGCTTGTTTTGCTCGATCTTTCGGCAGCTTTTGATACTATTGATCACAAAGTTCTTCTAGAGCGCCTCTCATCTCGCCTGGGCATCACTGGCACTGCTGTGCAATGGTTCAGGTCCTATCTCAGATGGAGACTCCAGAGTATTGACGTGAATGGACAAAGATCATGCGAGGTACCTCTGAAATATGGGGTACCTCATGGCTCTGTGCTAGGTCTGGTTCTTTTTACGTTTATACTCTGCCTCTTGCTGATGTGATTGCCAAGCACAATCTAGGCTTTAACTTCTATGCGGAGTACACTCAGTTGTACCTTTGCTTTGATACCTCCCAGCCTTCGAGCACCTCAAATTCTCTCAACTTACTTGCTGCATGTATTCATGACATCCGCGCATGGATGGCAGCAAGTTTTCTAAAACTATACGATGACAAAACTAACTTACTAGTTATGGGCAAACCCAGTGTGTCTGAGAAATCGGAAAGGCTGAAGCAAATTGGCTCTACCAGCATAACTCCTGTTGTATCAGCTCGAAATCTAGGTGTCATGTTCCAAAGTGACCTCTCGTTAGACGACCGCGGCAGCTTCACAGTCAAATCTGCCTACTTTCAGCTACATAACATTGCTAAAATTTGGGCTTGTTTAGATAAGGATATCACATTGCTAAAATTCGGGCTTGTTTAGATAAGGATACCACGTCTAAGTTGGTCCATGCATTCGGGACATCCCGTCTCGACTTCTGCAACTCACTGCTTACTGGCCTACCGGCATGTGCGATTAGGCGATTGCAGCTGGTGCCAAACTCTGCAGCTAGGCTTCTCTGTCGTGAGCGTCGCAGTTGCCACATCACACCACTTCTGGCCGACCTGCACTGGCTACCAGTCAAGCAACGGATCGACTTCAAGGTTTTAGGTCCCTTCATTCTTTGGCTCCAGCCTATTTCTCAGATCTACTCTCCCACATGGCCAAGCATCGTACAACCTGCTTTTCGGAATCCAGCAGTCTACCGATATCTCACACAAACCTCAAATCCTTTGGAGACCGTGCATTTAGTTCGCATGCTCCTCAAGCCTGGAACTCACTCCCGACTTGTGTCACCAGATCCCCTAACTTGACCACATTTAAAAAGAACTCAAAAACACCTATTTATGACAGCATTTAGTAGGTCTCTGTGATTCGTCCTTCATGTGCTTATGTGTGTTGACACTGTGCATGCTGCCACTAACCACATTTGCATGCTTACCCTGTGCATGTCACCCCTAACCATGTTATTCATATTGTTTATCAGGCATAATATTACTCTCCATTCAATTGCATTTCCCTTTGCAGCAGATTAAAGTGCCTACAAATAGATTCAGTTTGCCTGAGGGAGTTTTATCAAGTGCATTATTATTATCATTACCATTATCTTGGACACGCCTTTAAAATAGACTGGCATGGTTGCTTCGGTATATTGCTTCAGACCTTCAGTTAAGTAGCACGACGGCATATAAACAAAAATGAAAAAAGGTCTACTTAATGTAGCTGCAGCCATGAAAAACAAAGAGCTCAGAGCATCTGACGAGATTTGAAGGGCCGAAATTCCGACAAGCCGACAGATTTTCAAGAGAAGTTAGAACTGGGCGTGGTACAACTCATGAGGTCGCTGCTGTGGTCACATTCGTTGTGCAGAGCTCGAGGTCCTTAAGGCCAGGATCTGCGTTTCATCCTCTGCAACAAATTGGGAGTGCCTAATCAGTTTGCAGACGATATGATGCTCCCAGGCATTATTTATGCAGGCGAGCATTGCTGGGGTTCGCTGCACCGTCGAGAGGCGATCCGGGCACACATGCACACGCTTTGCTGCATTGCCGTGCCTTCGCACTGCCGCTCGCTGCACACTTTAGTTAGGCGGCGTTCGTGAGCGTGAGCGGGATCGGCAGGACGGGCAGAGTAGGGGGAGGGGCCGAGACATACCTTGACTGGAGGCTCTTGGCGCTCTGCTTGTGTATGCATGAGTCGGTGGGCACACTCCCTGGCCTCTCTGTCCTGCAGCCACGGATGCTGGAGACATCCGTCTATCGAGATTCTCTTATTCGGATTAACAGTAAGCAGCTGTTTGACGAGGTCCTTAGCTATGAGATCGCACAGTGGGTCAGATCAGTGACGGTCCACAGTGCTGGCAAACACCCGATGCCACTAACGTCAAAGCCAAGCCAACATTAGCAGTGCCTCTACTGTCGAGGACCTCGCGCTGGCGATATCGACAACGCAAGCTGACCTGCTCTCCAACTCACCCGAAGCAGATACTTGGTTCCAGTCCTCTTCAGGAAATACGTAATTTCCGGAAAGAATCTGCCGTTCCAGCTTTAAAGTTTTATGGCCACGGTAAAAAGGCAGTTTACCGGACAAACTGCAAGTGAAGAGAACAAATAAAAGTGTGAAACGCTTTTACAGCTATTGGGGATTTCACCACTGCACATCTGAGCAGTTGGGTATGGTGAAGCCCACTTTAAGGAATTCGTCGCTCGGACCTCTTCAAGTATTCTCCTTGCTGGATCATTTGCACAAGCAGGTCAAACTTCAACTGCTTTCTTGATATTTTAAAAAAGACGATATATTTTTATCTGTCACCTCTATCAAGTCAAACTTTTTTTTATTTTGCAATTGTGACTATCTGATCACAAAATTTAATAATTTTACTAGTTTCTTTCTTGTTTAATTGAGGCAAGTAGCAGCAGCTGACCTTCTTTGCTACATAGACAAGCGTTTATAAAGGGCAATTGGAGCGGGGATGAATATCGCATAGCACATCTAGCGAAGCCTCTAACTCGTCAGAAACCCTTTGAAAACCGTGTATTTAGTGTTGTGATATCAAAGCCTGAAACTCTCTCCCGACTAAAGTAACAACATCATACCTTAACTTGAATCAATTTAGATAGGTAGTGAAAATGGACCTGTTTATAATAGCATTGGCTGGATCCACGGGAATAGCCATTTTTGGGCTGAGGTACGCTAACACTGTGAATGCTACCACTAAGCATATGTGCAAGTCGAATACTTGGCATGCTGCCACTAACGGTAGGATCATGGAGCCCATACATTAGTTGCAAAGTATAGAAAGATTAAATTCTCTGAGGGTGATAAATCGTGCATTAATATTACGATAATAATAATAATAATGCACTTGGAAAATTGCCATAGGATAATTAGTTTCTTTCCTAGCGGCTTACATTTTCTGCAAAGGAAGCACGATGAAATAGTAAGTGGTAGCATGCTCAATAAACAACAACAATAACATGGTTCATGGTGACATGCGCATAGTCAGCATGCATGTGTGGTTAGTGGCAGCGTGCACGGTGTCAGCACGCATGAGCACATAAAGGTCGAATCGCATGAACCGACTAAATGCTGTAATGAATATGAATAAGGCCGTTTTTAATTTCTTTTTAAATGTGGACAAGTTAGGGGATATCGTCACACAACTCGGAAGTGAGTTACTGACTTTGGGAGCTTACAAACTATAGGCTCAGCCCCCAAAGGATTTGAGAAGTGTACGAGTATAGGTAAACAGTTGAATTCCAAACATTGGTTTTTGCAATGCTTAGCCTGGTGAGGCAGTAGATCTGATAGGTATTCTATTGTTATCATTGTTTTAATATTAACAATATTATTGCAATTACAGACCACCACTGCATTCCAATCGTTGAAACTTTAGCCTGAAAACCCATCTTCGTGAGTCAAACACACTAAAGGAGCACGAATGAGTCACATACGGGGACTTTTAAAATCAGTCCTAAGCATTTCTACATAACAGCACTGCTGCAGCCGCAGCAGAGCACCACATTTTTGCCAAGGCATGACTCTGTGGATATGCCAGCAAGCTCACCAGGCATAAAGTATGACCCCGAGTGACCAACAGTCCACAGCGACTGTGTATGCTCCAGTGCCCATGTTTCGTAAAACTTCTGGGGCGACGTATTCCAGCGTGCCGCAGAACGATTGAAGTAGGGAACAGCTGTCAATCTGCTTCGCCAGCCCAAAGTCGGAAACCTGCAACGCAGCATACACAAACACGCACACGTCGAAGCTGAGCTTCTCTAATGAGTTTTGGAGCATGTCAAGCAGTACGTCGTCGGGAAGAGCACATACCGGCTCGTACTGAACCTCGGCGTACAATACTGCTCCTGGTGTTCTACAGCTTTAACGAAGCTTTAGCTGCTCTTGAGCAGCGATCGCGAGCCGGCTGCTTCTTTCCACCATTGTACCTTTTTACAAATTCCCGCTTCGACTTGCCAGCAACTGATCAACACAGTAGAACAACTTCAGATGCAAAATAAAGCCACTAAAACTCGGCAGCCGCCCTTCCATAAGCTAGACTAACGCCGGTGGTATCGGCAAGCCTGCAAAGTCCTGCAAATCTTTAGTGCCCCACTCACTGGCTGTCCCAGTCAACGGCCTCACGCTAATAGGGACTAAGGGTTTCACTTAACAGGCTGCAATGCCTTGGGCTTCTGAGAGCAGCAAGTTACAAAAGTCTGGATGAGACTTCAGAAATGCGTGAACTAGCTCTTCTGTGATGTATGTGCGATATAAGCCCAACACATACAGGTAGTGCATGATATAAGCCCAAGTAGGCTATGATGTAAGCATAAGACCGTGATCCTTCAAGGGGATCACATTATACCTCGGCCAAAACAGGAGCAACGTCTAAATTATCAGTGTGCACGGAAGCTCTTCTACATAATGATTATACATATATTCAGTGGCACCTATTTGATCTCATTTACGATACAGTGGCATCTCACCATGAATGCGAGCCAAATCATTAAAGCGATTTTATGAACATACCTTGCAGCTACTGTTACTGGTAGTGCTTCAGGTTTGGTTGGCATTGCTTACCTTAATTAAGGTCGTTATTGAATCGGGATTGCAAAGAAGAACGTTTTTGAGCTGAAATTATACAAAAATAAGTTGGTCAATCTTCAGTCTCTTCAAAAATATGAAAAATTAGATGCATAATTTGACCACACTAAGAAAATGCTCCCTACATATACCCGGCGTGCCTGCATGTGTTCGCATAAGCCGAGTCTGATTGCACTCGAAAAGTTTGATCGAGAAAGCAGGTTCTCATTTTGGCTACGAACCCAATTTGACAAATTCTTTCACATGCCATGAAATCTATGATTGGTATTTAAACTATGCAAAACTTGTGTCATTGCCTATTTCAATATTGACATTTTCGCACGTTGCTACTACTGCGAATTGCTTACCTTGATGTCCCTGTGGCATATGTTTCGGGCATGAAGATACTAAAACAGATAATAAGCTCTTTATAGACCAATGCCAGAGTACGGCTAGTGAGTCACACGTGCTGTACTGATACATGCAGGTATGTATGGGCTGGCACGGAATGACAGCAATACAGAGCAACCATACCAGCATAGTTCGGTTGGGGATCAAAGCACTGGCCAATCATAGGCATACGGAACAATAGAGTCAGACAATCAACCCATTTAATGGCACCTGCGATATCGGTTGGAATTTGGCTTTGCTGTGTCTTTTCATATTGGCACTAGCCAGCATAGCAGATAAATGCCCTACGAACTAGCCTAGAAGCATACAAGCTGCTATGTCGTTGTGCAGATAATTTCAATATTTATGGGTCAAGTGAGTCTCTCATTCCCTATCAACGATGTCGATAGTCAACTTGGTAATTCCAAAATATTTTCTAGATGATGATTACATTTTATATGTTAGCAGTTGCTAAATTATAATGTTTTGTAACCATATACATCATTATTAGGCGGGACGCAGAGCCATTATCCAGAGGTGGTGGGTCAGTTTTAATTTAGTCTGCGAAATGAATTTTAACACTGTGTCTAACGTTTTAAAAACGAGGCTCTGTTTGACCATACTTCTCTACCATAACGAAATGTAGTTGTTACCCTCATGTCATGTAAGAACAATAAATTAGCTGTTCCATTCCTCCGCTTAAAGACCGTTGACAACGAAAGCTTTAACTCTGTAAGTCCTAGACTGTGGAACTCGTTTCCACGATTCTTATGCAATGACAATGACTCTCCTGCTTCCGACTGTGGCTTATCCTTTTCGGCGGTCTAAGCTGCTACTTCAATGCTCCTCAGTACCTCAACTGTTCTCCTGACTCTGCTGTGTTTTCCACTTTCTCATTGTTATGCGCGATGGACCCTGTTGGCTACCGAATGCTCCGAAAGCCGCTTAAGCTTTGACTGTGCTATACAAAACTCTCCTGCGTAACACCGACATAGTCTTAGTGGCTTTGTTGAGTAACTGACAGAGATACATTACATTACTATATAAAGGAATGGGTGCTATGGATTGATGCTTTTCTCAGCTACCCCATGCACATGACCATGTATCAATATAGCATGTGCGACTCACAAGCCGTACTTGGAATAGGCACCAGCTCTACTAGTATTCTGTCACTTATCCGAAAGAAATAGTATAGTTAAGAGTGTGTGTCCCTACAAACTGTAGCTCAGAAACCACTACAAAATGTTACCATAAATGCATAAAGGAAATACATACACAGTATTTATGCGTTTCAAGGAGCCTTACCACGATCTCGGCGTTCATTACATCTCTTTGCGGCTTTCCCTTGCCGTAGGACACTAGCGTGACTTTAAAAACTTGTCCAGCCAAACCTAGCAAAACTATTTTTAACAACAGCACTACTGGCAAAACCATCAGAGTATCAGCCTTTAGCAATGTCAATTTATGTGAAATTAAGTGTATCTACCACAGGATAACAGTTTTTGGCTCACATGCAGAACTTGCACCCAAAAATGCAACGCAACCTATGTACACATTGTTAAGGTTTAAGTCAGCGAACAGCCGCGTTTGGTGGCTTTCCATGCCGTTGGATTTTTCCCAAACAGGCCAACCACGTGCAGTGGCTCATAAAACCCTTCGAGCATTACGGGAACCGGCCAACCAGAATGTATGTAGTCCGCCTGTTGGCCCGACACTTCCACTAATCAGCAAACCGCACCGACAAACCGAAGCAACCCAAAAACCATAAACTTTGTAGATCAGGCCGGCCGCCGTATAACACTTACATGCACGCTCTGATGAGCTATTGCTCGGTGCTCTATTCCACTCATTGAAGAGTTACTAATTGCAAAGGTGTTAAATTGCTTTGCGGTATTTCGTTCTGAGACTGTGGCATACATTACTGCAGTCTACTCACTTGAAACACTTTATAAAAAGCTGCCCTGAATCATGCATCAAAGCGACAGCATTGTGAGTAAAAGCTTACTTTGACTGCACACACGATTTGATAAAAGATCACTTTCGCCGATCTCTCGTCAAGCCTTGCGATATTCTCAAGACGATCAAATAGATCGCCTCCTTTGACTCTACAAAAGCATGATTTCAGATCAATTGCACAAGCATGACTGAAAACAGAGCAGGAAATAGCGGATAAAAGCTTTGAAGGTCAGATCACAACTCAAGCAGCATAATCTGGTTAGGTTAAGATGAGAAAGAAACGCAACTTTTCCATATAACACTAAAAAAGAACTTGATCTCAATCCAGGTGCTACACATGAGCCATAGGGTTCGAGCCCAAGACCTTGGTCGTCAAATGCATCAACATTAAATATAATTGACCTCCGGTCTATGAAGGCGAGCAGGTTAAATCCTCAGAGAAATGCAGTCTTCGACGTCTTTTGTTAAGCGATGAATTGCAAGACACAGACGTCCGATAAGTTTCGAAAGCAATAAATTGGTGCAAATTATATCCCATGCAAGGTTTAGATACCGCCACAGCCTGCGGCTGACCTAGCCTGAGTATTGGATATTCGCAGTTGCATCTCTTCCATCCCACTAGGCGATGCACTTTAGATAAGATGACATGCTGAGTTACGATTGACATGCGAATTAACCCTGCACAATCCTCAGGCGAAATATTTGCTTCAGACAGTCAGTAGCACACATTCTCTGATTTGCATTGATAGGCAGGTCTACTAAAATCCCATGCCTGGTCGTGATTTAGCAAACCAATCAATACCATACTTCTAGCTCATTAACATTTTGTACGATCTTCTCTTCAACATATCATATTTTGTATGTCAAAAACCAACTGAATACAATTATAGAGTGGCATTGCTTGGACTGTACTTACAGCTCTAGAACCACATACAGGACATCTGGTGTATCGATTGCATCTTTAACTTTGATGATGCACGGCTAAAATGAGCAACAGTGTAATCATTTTTACATTCATGTGATAGAAGGGCCTCATATATTTTCAGACTACAGGACATGAATTAAACACAAAATAGTCAGACGGACCTTAAACCACAAAAAGCAGCAGAAAAACCTCCTGAAGATGTAAAGCACAAAAACGCACGATCAACTGAGCAAAGCAAATGATCTTTTGGTAAGGGCACTTTACACTGGGCTGACCATCAAGGGTTACTAGCTTTTCTTGCCAGCTGCAGAATTATCTTCCGAAAATAAGTGTTCTTGTGAACATCATATACGGAAACTGATACAGCTAAGACTTGTTTAAAGCTTATCTGTTTGCTGTTTGACCGTAGTGCATAGGACTTTACGTGCCTATGGAAATGTAAAAGCTTATTGCTTCAGCCTGGATCCGCTACGCCGACGGCGGCTGTAAATATGCCACCGACTAGTAACCTTCTTATTAGCTGTGGTTGTGCAAACCCTATTACCTTTTTGATATCTTCGTTCAAATGCATTTCTAGATGTTCTTGCTGTAGCTAAGGTCCTGAATTATGCAGTAACAAAAGAATAGCACCCTGGAGCCAATGTTGGCGGTGGGCGAGATGAGAACTAGCACGTTTGGTATTGTTAGCATTGTGTCAAACCACTCAGTGCGTTCTCCCTCAAGTGTTGCTGTGAATCTCTCTAACTTAGTGGTGACCAAACCTGCAGTAACTCCAGCAGCTCAACTTAACGCTTGTCTGTGGAATCCTACGGCGAAAGCAAAGCAGCTTGAAAGAGATTGGGTTCTCTGAGGGTGCGTAATCATGTGTATTATTATTATTATCATTATTATTAATGTGCAATAAACAGCTACTAATAATGACCTGGTTTTCGAGGTATCTACCGGCTCACGTTGACCAAAACCTAGCCAAAATCAGTATATTGTCCCACCATTAACGATGCATCGGCGAATGGTTTCTCCTACTTTTATACTCCTAGATCAATCTAAACTTGATGTGGAGCCGCCGTTATTGTAGGCTTACTCTTCAATTTCAAGCCGTTTCCAGTCCCCTTGAAGCAGCCTTTTAATCCTGTTGTTTGGAGTTTACCCGACAACAAGCAACCAATGGTGGCTGTCGTACCCCCAAATACCAAGTTTTCTATTATCTCAAATTTCTTTCTTACCTCATTTCGATTCTGTGTGCAAGAAATCGATCCTTCTTCGTTACGGGGTATTTCAATATTCATTTTTTAACTTAATTAATGCCTTAAGCTGACACATTGTCTCTTGTAGATCATGTGTATTGCCCTACTCACATTGAGAGACACACACTCGACAAAGTTGTGTCATACAGCTGCACACTAGTATCACCAATTATTTCCACATTCTGCTACCTGACCACGTGCAGGTCTCATTATGTCTACAATAAATGCCCTCCTCCTTATTGAAGATCACACGTGAATCGCGAACCGTCAACACCCTTGACATCGATGCTGTCCGTGCGATAATAATTGTTTCGCTCCTGTTGCTCAATTACCCTTCTGACCTTTCATAATTAGTAGATTAATTCAGCACTAATTAGCTGCCAGGCTCGACGAATTTGCACGTCTGATTAAGCACACTTATCCCTACGCAGACGGCCTATAGTTTACCACAGATATTAAACTAGGTCTAATAAGAGTCAGTTTTAAGAAGCATACACAAAATCAGGACTGACTATCCATCGAAAAGTATGGGAGCATTACTGTAGATCGTACCAATCGATCCTGGCAAAGGTCAAGTCTAGCTTCTATCGAAAATATTGTTGAATCACATACGCGAAATCCAACAATGCTGACGTCTAGGATCAACAATCTTCTTAACTGCTCCCAGGTTAGCTTCTTACCTAGTGATCCTTGTGATGATCTAGCTGATTTCTTATGTAGCTCTTTTGTAAAAAAAAAAAAGAAAAACAAGATCAGGGAGCATATATCTAAGGTAGAAGCATTCCCTGGAATCCTGTACCTTATTTCCATGCAGCACCTCAATGTCTACACTCAACGAGGGCACTAATAAAGTATTCCTGAAGTTCAAATCCCAATCAAAACAAGACAACTATTCCTCTAGACCAGAGTTCGGCAAACTTTTCGGACTACTAGGCCATTTCAGGTGATCAAAAAGATACACTGGGCCAGGAGAAACTACGCCCACTCCGCACTACTGAGAGTGGGCTTAACGGCTACTACTACTTTTTACTGCGAACCGCACGGAGAAAAATCAGGCACAACAACAGTTAGCTCCCAAATCAAAGCAAAAAGCGGCTGATGGACGGCTCGTGCCTCGAAACCTCTTTAGTTTTGATACTCGTAAGTCAAAGTACCTCTACGGTGAAGGGGAAGAAAACCACGACAACTCAGTTAGGCCGGATCCATCAACAAATAGCTAGGGGCCACTAAGGCGGACGAGAGCACTAGCTAGGCCTGATCTGGCCTAAAGGCCGGAGTTTTCCGACCTTTGCTCCAGACCCTGTTACCACTGTCCTACTTATACGATGCAATGATCTGCTGCTGCCATGCATAACTAACATCATAAATATGTCATTCGTCTCAGGTCTTGTCCCAGCATTCCCACAAAGGCTGTTTTCAGGCCGCTAATCAAGAAAGCAACACGGAACCAAAAGAGCTTGAGCAACTTCTGCTTAGTCTTCATTCTTTCATTCCTATCAAAACACTAGAACGATTCGTGGCAGACTAGTAGTTGCTCATCTATTGAAACTTCAAAGCTAGCTAATTAGTTCAAGTCTGGTTTCAGAGGTAATCACTTCATTCAGTCGGCATTGTTTTGTGTATATAATGAACTAACTAGGAACGCAGATTTGTTTAGAGTATGTCTATCTGTTTTGCTCGATGATTAGGTAGCTTTTGATGCTAATCATCGACGAGACCTCCTTGAGTGCCTCTCATCTCACCTGGAATTTATTAGCGCTGCACTGTAATGGTACAGGTCTAAACTCACTGGGAGACTCAAGATTATTGATGCCAATGACTAAATATCACCCGGAGAACCTCGGACGTAGGGCTTACCTCAGGGCTCAGCTAATGGTCTGCTCTTTTCACAGTTTATACTCTCCCTCTTGCCGATGTGATTGCCAAGCACAATCTAGGCTTTCACTTCTTTGCTGATGACACTTAGTAAGACCATTGTTTTGATCCCTCCCAGCCTTCCAGCAGGTTCAACTGTTGTTGTTGGCGCATGCTTTGTTATAAAGAGGTTTACCCTGACGGCCGCTCGTCTTACCCTAGCTCGGCGGCATGGCGAGCGGCAGCGTGGCCGGATTATGGCGGGGTTTGGCGAGAAATAGCCTCTGACCCCTGGAACTTGGTTACAAGCCTGCTAAGGCCTACTCTGCTCTATGGGCTAGGCAGAAATACGTAGGACGAGGACAGAACATGGTCAGCGATGTGAGATATCATAATACTTCCGTAAATTAAATAGTAAAACGTACATTTGTGCTTCATGACTGATTCTGTGTTGACATAGGTGAGTTGTAATGAGCTTAACCTCTGATGAAAGAGGAAAAAGATTCAGTTTTGCACGCCAACTAAAAATCATTTTTCTATAGCACTACTACACAACTTTAGGGAGTTAAAACTCTTTAAAAATTTCATTTGGAGTCATTTAGCCTAGTAAAAATTTGACTATCATTTAAACGCGTTGGAATTTTCATTTTATTTGGATGCATAAATGCGGTATGCACCTCAACCGTTTAAAACTCGAGGCCTTCCTTTTTTAAATATTAGGACTCGAGTACACCTTGACAGTATGCTGTAGATCTGCAGCTTCAAAAATCCTCAAACACTTCCTAATATAATTATAATAATAACGTGTTTTATATAGCACCTTCAGAGAAGTCAATCTCTTTCTAGGCACTTTTAATTTGCTGGAAAATAAATGTACCAGGCCTAGAAAGAGATTGAGTTCCCTGAGGGCGCTATATCATATATAGTATTTTAAAAAGCTAGCATCAATAAGTCAAGCTTCGATAGCTAAGCTTCATGACATAAGTCTCGTGCAAGATATAAACAGCATTGGGCGCAGCAAAAAATCAAAGCATTATTTACATGATCTAGCTTTTTCATTATTTCTATTTCAGTTGGAATCCGATCGGGCCTCTGCAAAAGGAAAGAATTGATGAGTTCAAAATCACATTTGCATCGATAAGTTAAAAAACATTAAACAGGTTGAAACCAAGGTTTGCCTTTATACTAACTAATTGGCAACGAAGGCAAGGTAAACAATGAAACTGGTTTTTATTGATACCTCACTGTAGGGTCGGCAATGATGCCTAAGTATGTGCATAAAATCAAAATATGTGAACATTAAAAGGGAGGGAAGCCTGTGCATTGGCAGACTTGGTTCGTACTGTACAAATAAGCATGAGGGACCTATCACCTTAAAGGCAATATCAACTCCAGTTACCTAGAATAATAAAGACATCGCTATAGCTTCATCTATGATAAGAGACAAGCAGGGCGTGTGAAAGCTGCAAGGTGAAGGATAACAAATTGCACGTAGCCTAACCCACGGCATCAAACTCTGTAATTCCGGACCCTCTAGATCTTTTCATTAGATCTGCTATATGACATGTCGTTATTCATGCGTTATTCCTTTAAACTAGTTAGAAATACGCTCAAGCGAATAGAAGCAGACAAAACAGATTCCGATTACATCAAAACCCCTGTTTTTTTATTGGCATTTTCATACTCTCTTCACATGTTCCCTATGCCTAACTAATTCCCATTTTCCCTGATCAAATTCTTTCAATATTTTACGTTCTCCATTAAGCCGATTAAATTGAAGACACAGTTGCCACGCGAGTATAACATGCAATGATATCACTGAACATGTGTATGTGCATTCATACTGCAAATGAGTAATCCAATTAACGCTATATAATTCTCATATTACCACACGGTGCTTGAGTAGGGCATGCGGGAACAGGTAAAATTCTCTGTGAGCCATTTTTCCAGCTGAATGTCATACAATTAAAGCTGCACTCTCAAGTTGCCATCAGCTTCTTCTGTTTTTACATAAATTACAGCTACTTTTCGTTCGACCACAAATTGCTGCTTGATAAATTAACGTAACTGCATTGGATGCTTCTCCAACGTCTCGAGCTCCGAACCTCAACGGCCAGCCGACCACAAAAGCCCGTCGTTGGGTCAGTTGTACCTTGAGAGCCTACTAGTCCGAGTCCGACCGAAGTAGTTGAAGGAGAACAGTGAACCCTATAACGCACTTGGAGATTCTTTGGGGTCAGGGTCGGTCATCATGACCACTAGCATCCCTGTGGTTACCTGCGATTCTTAATATCCTGTCTGCCATGTTGTTGATTTGATCTCCTGATTTGCAACAGCCCACACATTTACTTTGAGGCAAATCCGTGTTAGCGTGGATTAGTAACTTGTATTGTCTCTCAGTAGGGAAGCCACAAAAAGCCTCCAAAATCTGACAGTGTGTCCTTACAATTGCTCAATTTTCAAATTTACAAAATTAGTCGTAACTTCTTGATCCAAACGAGCTACGTGGACTTCTACTTCGAGAGCAAATGCTAGCAGCAGTTTGAACAGTTTAATCTCGTAGTTTGTAGTTACTGGATTAAATAGAGCTGACTAAGATGCAGCCGTAGGAACCACCTTTTAGTGGCAGCAATTACTCACAAGGTAGTGAAAATTCGGCCGCTACTACCTACAAAGCCCTGGAACATGACACAGGCGACTTCAAGGACCATACAATGAAATAACCCAGAAAGAAACCACGTTGTTGCAAGTATCTTGCCTTACCCTAGCAGCGCTCTTCTTTATAATTTTTATGGCATACTGGCTGCCCGTTCCTTTAGCGAAAGCCAAACGAACGACACCGCCAGAACCTCTGCAACGAGCATGGTAGACTCCTGGTACAATGAGGCTAAATAGCCAAGGAATGAAAAAAAAAAGAAAGCCATTAACACAGAGTAGAGACACTACAGCTAGATCGACGTGATATTGCTAAAATACACACCCGGGACTCACACAAACACACACACGCACACACACACACAATCATAGCTGTTCCTCTATATGGGCAGCCCTTAGCCGAGAGAAAGTCGCGTCGCATAGCAGCCCGAAGGAGGGCAGTCAGAAGGGCACTCAGACACTGCATAAGTCAAATCTGCTCAGAGCAACGTGGGCATACCTTCCTAGCTCATTAGCCAGAAAGTATTTTGCCTTGACGGCATCGGCTATGCCATTATCCTGCACTGGCAAATAGGCAGCAGTAGAGGCTGAGAGTGACAAATCGATCCCAGCAGTAGCAGCTGCATGTAGTGAATCGGCCGCAGTAGAAGCTGCAAGTGATGAATCGACAGCAATAGAAGCTGCAAGTGGCAAATTGACCGCAGTTGATGCTGCAAGTACAAAAGACAAATGGAAAACTTTTTGACAACTGTTTAAATGGTATTGGAGCATGGAACCAAACACAGCAAATGGTGCCTGCACAAGTTATGCACTCTTCGTGTAGAGCAGTTAATGGATCGGCATACATTGCAGAACGATACCTTTCGAGTCGATAATAAATTCGTAAATCAAGATTCAGGTTAACATGTACATTTGGAGGGCAAAGTAGCTCTAGTAACTGTAGCACTATTCACTATTTAGTGCTACTTCTAGCCTAAAAGCCTGCATAATGCAGACACGGCAACTGCATGAACAAAATGTCAACACACGCGTGCAGGCATGTTTTTCTTAATTAAATGTAACTGCTTGCCTTCCACAACTTTCACATTGCCTATGACGATATTTAAGTTCTGGGATGTGATGCCTTCGGGGGCTTAACAAAGTAGTACAATTGTACATAAACAACTTATAAAGATGCGTGTATTGGTTATACCTTTCTATTGGTACACCAAAGAGCCACGAAGCCTCAGTGGGTGTTAGGCCCGAGAGCTTTCTCTAGTGGGCATCAAGTATGGGCGACTTTAGGGGCACAGACGATAATCAGCAAACTTGGCAAAGTCAGGTCACTTGAACGGAGAAGTGGTAGCAATGGACCGCTGGAAATAATGTGCCTAACATAACTAGAATATTTTTCAGTACTTCACGAAAAACAATGCAGAATAAAGATATTTGTAAAACTGAGGAAACCGTGGATAATCTGTATAAACGATAGCCATACACTTATGTGATTGTCATGGAAGAAGAATGTGGTGCTAGCTGGGCTTTAAGATTGTGTTTGCTGTAAACGAGGCAGCGAGTTTAACTTTTGATGTGGTATCGACATAATAATAATGAGTTTAATATAGCCCCTTCAGAGAATGCAATCTCTTTCTAGGCAGTTAACATTTTCTGCAACATGCAAAGCCTCCACACAATGAATGTGGCATGGAAGCTGGAAGAAGCAAGAGAGCAAAATTCCTAAAATGGAATGACAGTCCACCTTGAAGCCAAGGTGCCAAGCAGTTGTCGAGACAAGTTTTGAACCTACTGTACTGTCTTGGCGTATGACCAAAATATTGCAATCTATAAGAAGAAGGTCATTTTAAGCAAGACAAAGGGAGAACAACCCGTTTAAGACTATTTTTGCCACCGTACTGGCACCTGGACATGAAAGAACAGCCACCGTAGGAGAGCACAAGCAGCTCTTACAATAGCAACAGGAAGTTGAGAATTCCGACTGCACTTTTCAAAGAAGCAGACAAAGATCAGATTTGATTTTCTTAGAGTTAAGACACTTTATCGACAGTAGGTTGATTACTGCTCTAAGAGAAAGCTGATGAGCTGGCTCTCACGTCATTGTGAGGCATGCGTCGGCACTCCCTAAACTACTTCCCCTCACGTCGTCAGCCCTGCTTGGGCACTTCTAGGCCGGAATCGTTTTTTCACCTCTGTAGCACATTTTCGCACTGGATTCTTGAGTTAAAGCTTCAATAGTAATGCTTAGACTAAGTTTTTAGTAACCGATATTTGCCTGCCACTGACATGCTAGAATATGGCTCATGGCAGAAGCAGGGAACACTGGGAAGAAGGTCAACGGAAATCTGGATTGAGGACTTATATTTCTCTTGATACTTGCTTATAGCTGAATCGAGGAATTACGGCAAAGGCCAGCGGCTTCTGACCTAGCTGAGTGAAACAAAATCAGCTGATCACTCATTTAGCAATAGTAGTGACAACCCACATCTACCAAGGCACTGAACCCATCATCAACATGTTGGCAGGGCTGTGAGCATATGCTCTTGTTGAGCGATACAACCCACCAACTCGGACCATTGTTCATCTCAATATTTTCAGCATTTATTAAGAACCGGGCCAATGTGTGCAAAGTTGACCCATTTAAAGTAAAGTATGTCTTTATGTAATCTTTAGATAACATGTGTCCTGATTTGTGAGCTGGAGGTAAAAATTGGTTTGTTAGTGGTCTCTTCCCTCATACGTTATTTCATTGTAGGAGTGAGAAAAACTAATTCGGTAGGACATAAAGACAAGAAGCTTTCGGCTATAATTAATCAAGTGAATCAAGCTAATGTAACTCATTTCAGGACTTGGTGCTTGTGGTTTGTTTAAGCAAGCAAAATGCCATGTGGCGAACTTAATTTGAAACTGATAAATTGAAGCTTAAATTCCCCAATTGTCTGGCCTCTATTTTGTATGTAGGGACAAATTAGTCTACATGGCAAGGCTGATAGAAATAGGATCTCCGAATTTAAAGTAGTTAACTCAAAACGTGATGCTTTCATTTTCAGACGAGTAATTGCGTACTGTTGATGGCCTAGTTTTTTCTAGGGAAGATATATATTGAGTCAGCGATAGGCTCTATATGAATGCCTTCATCTACATGCAAAATCGTTTTATTCTGCCTTACTGGCCATGATTCCCGTTATATTTCAAATACACATTGTGTACCGAAAGCAATCATTCTAAAATCGGTCGGTTGCCTTCATCCATACTATGATTAATTTTTGCAGTCGAGAATGCTAACAGTCAAAAAGCACGACAATAAATCACGTTCTTTGACTTACAGCTGGATCTTTCACGTTCGCAAATTATTTTCATGACATTGTAGATGCCAACGGCAAGCAATGTGGCAATTACGATGGCTATAACTGAAATGACATATGACATATATTATATATACAAACGATTAAAAGGTGAAGACTTTTGCTGTGCTATTCGCAAACTAGACACAGAATAGATAAACGCTCATTAGCATGAATGGACTGTAAATCATGTGCTCTTCTATTAAAACAGAGTCTGGTTAGAGCATCAGGTATATTTATTCCAGCAAAGTCTGAATCCAATGAGGCCTACAGAACTTCACACTTCAGGTTGTATGCAACTTAAGTTAACAGGATTCAGTGGTTTGGCAATTATCGCCGAGCCATAATATATGGCATTGAGACTGCCTTGCCTTCTATATTTAAGCATTATCTTAGTGTAAACATCATGATAAAATTCAATTAAAACACACCAACAATCATCCTTTAGTAGGAGAGTGGTTCCTATGAAAAATTTTCATTGAGCTGTAAACGATATGGGCCTTAATTTATAAATTCATTATTTGCAACCATTTTTCATATGTCGCGTAAATTAATCCTTCGTGGGAATTGGTATTCAGGAATATCTCACTCTGACCCTAATCATTAAGAGACAGAGGACATGCTTGACGACTGTAATATTAATATTAATAATAACACGTCTGTATAGCACCCTCAGAGAACTTAATCTCTAACCAGGCAGTTTACATAAGCTGTAAAAAAGCGTAACTAAATAATTAGTGGCAACGCTCTCAATTTTATCAGGCATAATATTCTTAGATGTGACATAATAATAATAATAACAATTCCCTTGATAAAGCACCCTCAGAGAACTTAATCTCTCTCTAGGCGCTTTACATTTGCTGTAAAGTGAAATGCAATTGAATGGTAAGTAAAATCATGCTTGAAAAACAAACGAAATGAATAATATGGTTAGTGTTGACATGCACAGGGTCAGCATGCAAATGTGGTTAGTGGCAGCATGCAGTGTCAGCACGCATAAGCACATCAAGGACGAATCACGGGGACCCACTAAATGCCGTCCTAAATAGGTGTGTTTTTAGGTTCCTTTTAAATGTGGTCAGGTCAGGGGATGTTTTGACGCAGGTCGGCAGGGAGTTCCAGGCTTTGGGAGCATATGAACTAAATGCACGGTCTCCAAAGGATTTAAGGTTTGTATGAGGTATTTCTAGACTGTTGGATTCCGAAAAGCGGGTGGTACGATGCTTGGCCTGATGGGGTAGTATATCTGACAGATAGGCTGGAGCCATAGAATGAAGGGACCTAAAAGTGAGCGACAAAACCTTGAAGTCAATCCGTTGCTTGACTGGTAGCCAGTGCAGGTCGGCGAGAAGTGGAGTAATGTGGCAACTGCGACGCTCATGACAGACAAGCCTAGCTGCAGAGTTTTGCACCAGCTGCAATCGCCTGATCGCACATGCTGGTAGGCCAGTAAGCAGTGAGTTGCAGAAGTTGAGACGGGATGTCACGAATGCATGGGCCATCTTAGATGTGGTATCTTTATCTAAACAAGCCCGAATTTTAGCAATGTTATGAAGCTGAAAGTAGGCAGATTTGACTGTGGAGCTGATATGGTCATTTAACGAGAGGTCGCTTTGGAATATGACACCTAGATTTCGAGCTGATTCAACTGGAGATATGCTGGCAGAGCCAATTTTGAGAGTCAGCCTTTCCAATCTCTGGATCACACTGGGTTTGCCCATAACTAGTAAGTTAGTTTTATCATCGTTAAGTTTTAGAAAATTTGCTGCCATCCATGTGCGGATGTCATTAATGCATGCAGCTAGTGAGTTTAGAGAATTTGAGGTGCTCGAAGGCTGGGACATGCACAAGGTCAACCTGTACAACGGTTAGTAGCAGCAGGCACATTGTGAGCATGCATAAGCAAACTACAGGTGAATCGTAAAGATTATTCAAGTTCAATAATAAACAAATTCATTTTAAGTTTTGTTTTAAGCAATGCTTTGCAGCTTTAAGTATACAGACTTGACAGTGGACCTGACAAGGTCCCCTAGTGAAAGGTCACTTTTCGTCAGGATACCTAGATTACGTCCAGAAGCAACGGGAAATATAAATAACTCTTTACATATCAAGTATATATATATATATAAATATATATATATATATATATATATATATATATTTCGTACGTATACAACGTATATATATATATATATATATATATATACAAGCGGAAGTTTTGTTCTGTGATAAGGTTGAGCAGAAAAATGCATTTCTTGATTTCTGCCATAGCATGTCTGTAATGCTTGCACACCCCCAATGCGCCTACACATACAAATGTATATAAATAAACACACGCACACACACACACACACACACACACACACACACACACACAAACACAAATACATGCATACACACACACACACACTCATATACACATCAAGTCAAGAGACGATATAATAGGAATGCATACATATATATATATATATATATATATATATATATCTACAGAGACAGCAAGTCAATGGGTTATTGACAGATAATTTCAAATGTCTGCACCCACTCCCATCAAACACGGTTTTAAACAAGATCACATATAGCTTTCAGAGCAGCCGTGTTCTTGCAGGGAGAGATCCTTTACATGCTAGCTAAAGCTTTCTGCTGTAAAGTCTATGTTTAAGAAACTGTGACACGAATTATAATCTACATAGCATCATAAACCTGAGCTTCTTTCAAAAGAGTCTTCATAATGATTCAACACTAGCTGACATGTTCGGTGAGTTTGCACCTCTGACTAAGAGCATTGTGTGCCATCTCTCAGACGACCTGTGGTTTACCACAGAAATTAAACTAGCTAGGTCTACTAAGCGCAGGCTGGAAAAAACACACAAAAGATAAGGACTGACTGTCCATCGACAGGCACGCGAGGACTACTTTAGGTAGCACCAATTGATCCTAGTAAGGGCCAAGTGTAGCTTTTATAAAAATATTGTTGAATCACAAATGCACAATCCAAAAATGCTGATGTCTACGATCAACCATCTCCTCAAACACTCCCCGGTTAGCTCCTTACCTGGTGACCCCTGCGATGATCTATCTGATTGCTTCTCTAGCTTCCAAGTTCAGAAGACAGACAAGATCAGGGAGTCCATCCCTGCGATGGCAGCATGCCCCTGGAATTCTGTACCTCGATTCCGTGCAGCACCTCAATGTCTACATTTAAGCATGTCACTAGCTACCTCGTCCTGAAGTTCATATCCCAATCAAAGAAGACAACGAGCCCATTGGACCCTATTCCACAGTCTTGCCCCAACGTTGCATTGACCTGCTGCTGCCATGCTTGACTAACACCATTAATATGTCATTAACCTGAGGTAATGTCCCAGAAACCTTTCAAAAAAGCTGTAGTCAGGCCACTACCCAAGAAAGCGACACTAGACCAAGAGAACTTGAGCAACTGCCGCATAGTCTCCCTTCTACCATTCCTATCAAAGACGCTGGAACGACCTCAAACCTTGCTAAAAAGTTCCAGTCTAGCTTTAGAGCTAATCACTCCACAGAGTCAGCATTACTTTCAGGTGTACAATGATCTACTTAGGAATGCAGACATGGGTAGAGTATCTGCTTGTTTAGCTATAGCTTTCGGCAGCTTTTGATACTATCGATCCCCAAGTCCTTCTGGAGCACCTCTCTACTCGTGTGGGCATCTCTGGTACTGCTCTGCAATGGTTCAGGCTCTATGTCAGTGGGAGACTCCAGAGTATTGATGTGAATGAACAAAAGTAATCCGAAGAACCACTGAAATATGGGCTACCTTAGGGCTCCGGCCTTGGTCTCGTTGTTTTCAGGGCCTATACTCATCCACTTGTAGGTGTGGTTGCCAAGCACAATCTAGGCTTTCACTTCTATGCGGATGCTTTGATCCCTCCCAGCCCTCGAGCACGTCAAATTCTTTCAACTCCCTTGTTGCATGAATAGATAACATTCGCCCATTTATGTCAGCAAATTTTCTCAAATTAAAAAATGATAAAACCAACTTACTAGTTATAAGCAAATCAAGTGTGATTATGTAATTTAAAGGTTAACGCTCAAAATCGACTCTGCCGGCATATCACCTGTTGAATTTGCACGAAATCTATGTGCCATGTTCTAAAGTGAGCTGTCGTTAGACGACCGCATCAGCTCCACGATCAAGTCTGCCTGCTTTCAGCTAGATAAAGTTGCTAAAATTCGGCTTGTTTAGACAAGGATATCACATCTTAGTTGGTCCATGCATTTTTGACATCCTGTCATGACTTATGTGACTCACTTCTTGCTGCTCAACCGGCCTGTGCGATCAGGCGATTACAGCTGATGCAAAACTCGGCAGCTATGCTTGTCTGTCGTGTGAGCCGCATCGCACCACATCGCACCACTTCTCGCTGACCTGCACTGGCTACGAGTCAAGCAACGCATCAACTTCAAGGTTTTGTTGCTCACTTCTAAGTCTCTTCATTCTTTGCTTCCATCCTATCTCTCAGATCTTCTCCCCACCAGGCTAAGCTTCATAGGACCTGCTTTTTGGAATCTAACTATTTATCTCTGCCTCGTACAAACCTAAAATCCGTTGGATGGTGCATTTAGTTCGTATACTCTTAAAGCCTGGAACTCACTCCTGACTTGTGTCAAGACATCCCTTGACTCGACCACATTTATAAAGAAATTTAAAACGTACCTATATATCACGGCATTTAGTGGGTACCTGTGATTCGACTTGTATGTGCTTATACAGGCTGACACTGTGCATGTTGTCACTAACCACACTTGTATGCTGACCCGGTGCATGTCACCCCTAAACATGTTATTCTTGATGTTTATTGAGCATGCTATCAGTAGCCGTTCGATCGTGTTTTCTTTGCAGCAAATGTAAAGTGCCTATACAGAAATTAAGTTCTCTGAGTGTGCTTTATCAAGTGCGTTATTATTAATATTAATATACTACACTTTACATTGCGCCCGCAAAGAGCTCAAGCTCTTTCTAGGCACTTTACGTTTTCTGCAAATGAAGCACGACAAAGGTAAAGCTAAAAGATCGATTTAGAAAACCAGGTGATACGATTCCTAACCTGGTGGGGCAGTAAATCTGATAGGTAGGCTGGAGCCACAGAATGAATCTACTTAAAAGTGATAGGCAGAACCTTGAAGTCGATGTGTTGCTTGACTGGGAGACAGTGCAGGTTGGCGAGAAGTGGTGTGATATGGCAGCAGTGGTGACGCTCACGACAGACAATACTAGCTGCAGAGTTTTGCACTCTCTGTAAGCACCTGATGGCACAGGCCGGTAGACCAGCAAGCAGGGAGTTACAGAAGTCAAGACGGGATGTCTTGACTGCGTTGATCAATTTAGACGTGGTAGCCCTGTGTAGGCAAGCCAGAATTTTAGCAATGTTATGTAGCTGAAAGTAGGCAGACATGACTCTCTTGATTTAGCTGTAGATTAGGTCCCTCTGTTACTGAGAACGGTGCGGAAACGTTTAGTGTAAGTAGACAACGTTCCATGGCATGGCCATTTCATGGGCGCCAATGCAGCCTGCTTTCATTAGAAACGGGTTATGTTAACCCAGGACATGCACATTCGGATCTGATGATGGCATTTCATCTATGTACCGTTTGCTGACGACGAATCTCATTCTCGATTGTCACTGCTAAATATTACAGCTTCGTAATCTATGCAAAGAGTGTCTCTGTTTTGCATAACGAATGGGACCAGCCACTAAGAATAAGAAAGAGCTTCGGATTTCTATAAATTTTAAAATGCTTACGATTAATCCCATGAACTTGACCTTGGATGTTGGGAAATATTTCCCACACGGGACAGCTTCGAAGTGCAGCAGTTGGGACAAGTTTTCATTAGATAACACGTGGCTTATCAGCACTCACTCACATCGATAAGAGAAATGAGCAAGTCAAGCATTGCTGAGCAATAGCTTCTTAGCTATAGGCATCATTGCAATACCGGTTATTTCCGAGATCGTCCGTCGCCTTTCGGTTTCGCTATCCTTGCCCTCTACAAATACATAATAGTTATGGTTTAATTTGTTGTGTTGCATGTTTATGTCATGCCTATGCCTAAAGCCTGCAAACGTAATTAAGTGTAAGCTTTTACGGCGTATTTCCTGCATTGTAAAGTCGCACTATATAAGCATCGTAGAAATAGAATTATTGAACAACATCGTCAAGTTTTGACGCAAAGGAGAATTGTAAGTCTTGGAACCAGCCAGCCGGCTATTGTTTGGGCGTAAGCTAGCAACAATATTCGCCGATGCTGTTTATTGAATTATCACCTGCAAATTAAGTTATAAAATTAGTGATGAATTATCGATTAAATGAATTGTGAACTTTAAAAAAAATAATATTTACATTTTTCCTAGTAATTCGCCAAGGCACAGTGGTCAAAAAGGTTCACATCTACGATTGGGGATGGGACCAAGGTCACGTCATGAGATGCAAATTTAAATACTTGCTGCTGCTTTTTAAAAGCCAAAATTGCCAACGAACGACTTTAGCATTTGGCAGAGCGATACAGAAAGAAGGCGTCATTCTGTCACTGCTACAATGCCTGCCACTATATGGTGAGCTTGACAGCTGAGATCGGATTAGAAACGATGGGCTGCCTCTGAATAAATACCGAGTGGTCGTGAAATAATCACGATAAGCCAGGCTTATCTGCAGCCAGACGTATTATTGCGTTTCAAAATGATTATTGTCATAATTATGACCGGGCGACTAAATGAAGGCCAAGAGCCTGACCTCATTTGCTTTCTTGGAGAAACGTTCCGCTGGTCGATGAGTAATAGGGCTGAGCACGAGCTCCTGTAAGCCTGGTATCTAGTTGGCTAAGGCTGACCAGAAAATGTGTACACTGTGAAGATGATTGCCTTGGCGTTAGGAATATTTTCAGCTTCCTTATGTTCATATAGATGGAAATATATTCATATATATATATATATATGTATATGTATATATATATATATATATACATTAGTCGGCGGTGGCCTGTCCTGCCGGCAATGAGAGTGCTACCCGGACCTCCCAGTTCAGCAACAGCGACCACATGGCTTCCGAGTCGGTAACGGCGTCGGAGTTGCAGTACCACCTCAAACTGACTCTTCGAAACTCTTTGAAAGCTGCCTGTTAGGAGCGTGGGATACCGAGTTCGGCAAGGCTAGCTTCATTGTCTGTCCATCAGCTGTCTAGAACCCCGACCACGAATAGCCTTACCACTGCCGACCGGTAGCCAGCGGTCAGGAAAGATTAGGCAATGGCTGCATATTTATGGCTCTTATTCCGGGCCGCCACAATATATATATATATATATATATATATATATATATATGTGTGTGTGTGTGTGTGTGTGTGTGTGTGTGTGTGTGTGTGTGTGTGTGTGTGTGTGTGTGTGTGTGTGTGTGTGTGTGTGTGTGTGTGTGTCTGTGTGTCTGTGTGTGTGTGTCTCTGTGTCTCTGTGTCTCTGTGTCTCTGTGTGTCTCTGTGTCTGTGTGTCTCTGTGTGTGTGTGTCTGTGTGTGTGTGTGTGTCTGTGTGTCTGTGTGTGTCTGCATTGTAAATATATACCAAATACTATCTGTCACCTGAAAACAATATTCACGTCGGGCTGATTCAAATCTGAATTGCATTATAATAGTCCTGTGTCAGTCGCATTTCCAGAAAAGCACGATCAAAAACAGCTACCAGCAGATAAGGAGATATGCGGTTTTTCTATTATTGATTATGTTGATCCACGGTTCTTAATTTAGAGTTCATGGATTTACTGGATATCCTTAAATAAGATTCGTAATCCTTTACTTGCCGACAGAAACTTCACGATTGACGTCGTTCGCACCAAGAGAACCTAATTTACCCTAGGATGAGAAAAATATCATGGAAATTATGTAACTTGGATGGTATTGAATTAATCTTGGGTGCACAGAAGCAAGCCTACCACTATCTGGACCGCCTGAGATGGTGCTCTTGTAGTCTAAATTGTCGTCGCGAGCGGCACAGCACGCTAGCCAACGAGGAACACCACCAGTTTATTTCCTCCACACTCACAGCCGGCGGAAGCACCACTCCGCGCCGCAGACGTCGCCCGCTTCTGTCCTCTGCGGTACCGGAACGCTGCGCTCTCATTCGTTGGCGCCGTTGCCAACGCCTAGCTGCGCTCCGATTGCCTAACCGGTGGCCGGGAGGGCCACCCAGCCTAGTACTGGCAGATAACAACATTTAGGTGCTGTCACCGACTGCGGTCTACATAAACAAAAACCACATGCCCGCCTGATCTGGAGGTCAATCTACGGCGCATTCTCCACTTTTTGGCAGCAAGAAGGCTAAACAGTAAGCACGTAGTCCTCATAGCGTGCCGGCGGTCTCAGCCCACATCTTGGTCGTAGGTGAGAGATAACCCGCTCATTCGTGACAATGTCATTGTTGGTGATTATATCGTCTACGTATGAGTCAGTGCCTTCGCGCACCTGTGGGTCCATAGAAAGCACCTTATTTAACACGGCGATCATTATTTTAGGCGCTATAACATGCGCTTCCCCTTACTAGTTTTTTGGCTGCGCATCGGTGCAACGCTCCGGACATATTGCTGCTAGGTGCGAGTCATCGCCGCATACAAAACACAGCCTTCGCTGCCTTTGCGACGAACGGCAGTCGCGACTTATGTGCCCTTCCTTTTATCGTTCGGTGGTTTCGCTCTACTATACCGTTTCCAGAGGAGCGGTAAGCACAGTGGTATATTGGGTGTATCCCCCAACGATCGCAAAGCTGGCGAACAGCGTTCGATCGGAAAGTGGCGGAATTGTCCATTAAGAGCTGCCACGGCGGGCCTTTTTCTCTGAATATTTCATCCAAGTGTCGGACCACCGAGGTCTCGCTCTCGTCGGGTATACGCCGCCAGATGGAAAACCTGCTGGGGCCGCTATCGACAAGTGTCAGATATTTGACCCCGTTGAAGAAAGTAACATCAATAGCCAGGCGGCGCTAGTTGGAATCTACGTCCAAATGTCCATGGCTCCAAGACACTGGGGCTGGGTCCACAGACCGGCAACGCATGCACGATTTAACAACGCGTTCTGCTATCTCCCGCTATACGGAAATGCCGGGGAAGCAGAGTCTGGCCAGGTACAACGTACGGTCAACCCCTAGGTGATGCGAATCGTGGAACGCTCGCAGGTCTACTTCTTGCGCTGGGGTAGCAGCTGCGAGAATCGAGATTGGCTTAAGCCACGGCTGCGGTACTCGCGTTAAGTGGTCTGCTTTGTTGTCGGCCGAACGCACCAGTTGTATTCTCACCCGAAGGTCGTACTCCTTAATTACGTCGCGTACTATTGCTGTCTGCCGTCGAGCCAATGCCTCGTTTAGACCTCGCGTACGGATAGGCTTATCGCCTTCGACAATCGACCGAAGCCACGAGTGCACAGGGGCCGAGTCAGTAAACAATTCGATCTCTCGCAGGCCCCAGGCCAGGGCTAAATTTAGGCCCTTTATGACAGCCTCTAGTTCGGCCAGATTTATATGCGCCACGTCATCTGGCTTTCTAAGCCAAGAGGCATCCTCGACTGTCTGCCCTCCAATTCGCAAGCAGGCGCCTATCGCTAAGCTGCTTGCGTCGCACCATACCTTTCCTCTGGCATCGTCAAGCCTAGATAATGGCTCAACGTTTAACCTTCCGGCGTCGACTGTGCTACAATACCAACTCGGCGGCACGAAAAGTGTCGAAGACCCCAGGCGGCCGTCTAGTTTACTTGTATAAAAAGAAAGCGGGAAGTGTTCCAAAATTCGGAGACTGCAAAGTGCTGCTGCACGGAATCAAGGCTGCTCGTCCTAAGCAACTTATGTCAATGTCAAAGCGGCTGAAGACAGTCACTCGGACATACGGTGGTTCTCAGTGCCACACCTGCGTTAGGACAAGGATAATTCGTGCTTTCCTCATTGAAGAACAGAAAATCGTTGTCCGAGTGCTGAAGGCTCAGCAGGCTGCTGAAGCTAAGAAGTGAGCGTAAATAAACAAGCTACTTCGGCCGTAATGGAGAACGTAAAGTTCAGCCACATCGTCACTCAATTCAATGGCAGCGGAGACTTTGCGGGCTGGGCTGAAAAGTTTGATCTGGTGGCAGAGATTCAAGGTATTGTCGCTGCCGACCGCCACAAATTCCTGCCCCTTTTTCTAACCGGTGGAGCGTTCGCCGTGTACCAAAGCATCGATGGACAGGCGAAGAAAGACTATACCATCGTAAAAGAGGCTCTTCTGGCTGCATTTTCGGCGGAAAAATTTAAAGCTTATGAGGAGCTCACAACACGGCGGCTCCAAGCTGGGGAACCAGTGGACGTATAGGCATTGATTTTGGCCCGGCTGGCCGGATTGGTGAGTGCTGCTGCGAAGGATGACTTGGTAAGATTCGCTTTCGTCACCGGGCTCCCGGAGGACATCCGAAAGCAGCCACGCGCGGCGTGTGCGCTCAAAAAGATGGCGATGTCTGAGGTCGTTGAGAAGGCTCGAGCGCTTATGAGTTGCCAGGAGCCGAGCTACGCGGCCGCTGCTGAGGCACTAGGAGCTAGAGGCTCTCGCCCGACTCCACAGAAGCGTTTTTGTTTCTTCTGCAAAAAGGAAGGGCACATAAGTCGCGACTGACGTTCGTCACAAAGGCAGCGAAGGCTGTGTTTTGTATGCGGCGATGACTCGCACCTAGCAGCAATATGTCCGGAGCGTCGCACCGATGCGCAGCCAAAAAACGAGTAAGGGGAAGCGCATGTTATACCACCAGCGAATTCCCCTGCTTGTCAACTCGACTGCCAACAATGAATTTTCTCAACGGTGGTCGTATTATGAAGGCGCTTCTTGATACTGGCTGCTCTCGGTCGATTGTGACTGAATCTTCGGTACTGCGTGCCACCTCGGCGCAGTCTTATTCGGTTAACGAGCCGAAATAGCTTGTAGTCTAAATTGTCGTCGCTAGCGGCACAGCACGCTAGCCAACGAGGAACACCACCAGTTTATTTCCTCCACACTCACAGCCGGCGGAAGCACCACTCCGCGCCGCAGACGTCGCCCGCTTCTGTCCTCTGCGGTACCGGAACGCTGCGCTCTCATTCGTTGGCGCCGTTGCCAACGCCTAGCTGCGCTCCGATTGCCTAACCGGTGGCCGGGAGGGCCACCCAGCCTAGTACTGGCAGATAACAACATTTAGGTGCTGTCACCGACTGCGGTCTACATAAACAAAAACCACAGCTCTATTTCCGTTTTCTCATTACATTTTTTCCAAGTGCATTGGCTCGAATCAAGGCATTTCACCTTGGTACCATTTACAGACCAATAATCTCATTATCGATAGTTACGGCCTATGGTTTACCGCAGACATTAACCTAGGCAAGTCTACTAAACGAAAGCTTGAAAAAGCATACAAAAGATCCGGACTAACTGTCCATCGACAGGCATATGAAGACTGCTGTAGGTCGTATCAATCGATCCTAGCAAAGGCTAAGTCTAGTTTTTATAAAAACATTGTTGAATCACAGATGCACACTCCAAAAATGCTGATGTCGACAATAAACCATCTCCTCAACCGTTCCCAGGTTAGCTCCTTACCTATTCTCCTTCCAGTCCAAAGGTGCCCTCTGGTTCCCATTGTCTTTCCAGCTTATACTGCTAATGGCATGTTTACCGAGCACCAGCATCTTCTCTCTAGCAAGCATCTGCTCATTGGCAGCAGCAGCTGCAGCACAGGGGTGAGTGAAAGAGGCAGTAACACGAACTCGTGTCCCTTCTCTCGATTCTTTGTGCAGAAGATAGACAAGATCAGGGAATCCATCCCTGCGATGACAACCTCCTCACTAGAATGCTGTTCCTCGGTTCCTGGCTGTGCCTCAATTTCTGCATTTAAGCAGGTCACTAGTGATCTAGTCCTAAAGTTCGTATCTCAATCAAAGAAGACAACAAGTTCTCTGGACCCTATTCCCACTGTCCTGCTCCTACGTTGCATTGATCTGCTGCTGCTATGCATAACTAACATAATTAATATGTCATTAGCCTCAGGTCATGTCTTAGCACCTTTCAAAAAAGCTGTAGTCGGGCCACTTCTCAAGAAAGCTACACTTGACCAAGAGAACTTGTGCAACTACCGCCCAGTTTCCCTTCTACCGTTCCTATCAAAGACACTCGAACGGGTCGTGGCGGACCAGCTGAACTCGTATATCGGAACCTCACACCTTGCTAGTAAGTTCCAGTCTGGCTTTAGAGCTAATCACTCCACAGAGTCAGCATTGCTTCGGGTATACAACAACCTACTTAGGAATGCAGACATAGGTAGAGTGTCTCTGCTTGTTTTGCTTGATCTTTCGGCAGCTTTTGATACCATCAATCACAAAAATCTTCTAGAGCGCCTCTCATCTCGCCTGGGCATCACTGGCACTGCTGTGCAGTGGTTCAGGTTCTATCTCAGTGGGAGTCTTCAGAGTATTGACGTGAACAGACAAAGATCATCTGAAGTACCTCTGAAATATGGAGTACCTCAGGGCTCAGTGCTAGGTCCGGTTCTTTTCACGGTTTATACTCTGCCTCTTACTGATGTGACTGCCAAGCACGATCTAGGCTTTCACTTCTATGCGGATGACACTCAGTTGTACCTTTGCTTTGATCCCTCCCAGCCTTCGAGCACCTCAAATTCTCTCAACTCACTAGCTGCATGCATTGATGACATCCACACATGGATAGCAGCAAATTTTCTAAAATTTAACGATGATAAAACTAACTTACTAGTTATGGGCAAACCCAGTGTGATCCAGAGATTGGAAAGGCTGACTCTCAAAATTGGCTCTGCCAGTATATCTCCAGTTGAATCAGCTCGAAATCTAGGTGTCATATTCCAAAGCGACCTCTCGTTAGACGACCATATCAGCTCCACAGTCAAATCAGCCTATTTTCAGCTTCATAACATTGCTAAAATTAGGGCTTGTTTAGATAAGTATACCACGTCCAAGTTGGTCCATGCATTCGTGACATCTCGTCTCGACTTCTGCAACTCACTGCTTACTGGCCTACCAGCATGTGCGATCAGGCGATTGCAGCTGGTGCAAAACTTTGTAGCTAGGCTTGTCTGTCGTGAGCGTCGCAGTTGCCACATTACTCCACTTCTCGCCGACCTGCACTGGCTACCAGTCAAGCAACGGATTGACTTCAAGGTTTTGTCGCTCACTTTTAGGTCCCTTCATTCTATGGCTCCAGCCTATCTGTCAGATATACTACCCCATCAGGCCAAGCATCGTACCACCCGCTTTTCGGAATCCAACAGTCTAGAAATACCTCATACAAACCTTAAATCCTTTGGAGACCGTGCATTTAGTTCATATGCTCCCAAAGCCTGGAACTCCCTCCCGACCTGCGTCAGAACATCCCCTGACCTGACCACATTTAAAAGGAACCTAAAAACACACCTATTTAGGACGGCATTTAGTGGGTCCCCGTGATTCGTCCTTGATGTGCTTATGCGTGCTGACACTGCATGCTGCCACTAACCACATTTGCATGCTGACCCTGTGCATGTCACCCCTAACCATATTATTCATTTCGTTTGTTTTTCAAGCATGATTTTACTTACCATTCAATTGCATTTCACTTTACAGCAAATGTAAAGCGCCTAGAGAGAGATTAAGTTCTCTGAGGGCGCTTTATCAAGTGAATTATTATTATTATTATTACTGTTAATTGCCAACTACTAGAGCTTCGTAAACTATTCAAACGAGCATCTTTTTGCATAATGAATGCAACAAGTTACTAAGGATAAGAAAGAGCTTCGGATGTCAATAAATTTTAAAATGTTTACCATTATTTACATTAACATGAATTTAGATGTTGGTAAATACTTACCACAGGGGACAGGTTAGATGAAGTACTTGTGGGAAGTTTTCATTTAATAACACGATGTCTATCATTACTCCCAACGAAAGGAGGAACAAGCATTAATACTGAGCACTAGTTTATTAGCTAAAAACATCCTCTAATTACCTGCCGTAGTCGTCCACATCCCTGTGATATTGCAATCTTTGCTCTCTACAAATTCATAATACTTGCGGTTAAAATTCTCATGTGAGATGTTTACGCAATCTTTCTGTCCAAGGCCTGAAAAATTAACTATGTAGAAGCTTGTATGGTCTGTTTCCGTCAGTGTATAATCTTTCTTTTTAAGAATGATAGAAATTGTAGATGTTGAATTACTGAACAATCTTTATAAAGTATAAAATGCGTTTATTTACTGCAGTTATCTTTGAGATTGCTGATAATCACTCCCCGTTCAAAAGCATTTTGCAATGGCTTGCTGGGTTGCGAACGCCTCTATTTAGAAAATATCCTGGTTTAAATCAAACGGGCAAGCTAACAAATAACTACTGTTACTCACCCGGTAAGATTCACATACGAGTCAAATCCAATGGGCTAGTGGATGCTTCATTATTCGAGCTTAATGAAGCCTTTGAATGCATCAGCTGCCACGCACCAGACGGTAAAAAGAGCTCACGTCAATTTAGCACTAAATTGGGATTATTTGAGTTAAGAAAGTACTCTTACTTTGCACAAGTAGGATGACGGTAGGGAAAAACATCCATAACGAGTGAAAAGACTTAGGCTTTTTCATGTGAGTAGAAGCACTGCGTATCAGGATTTCTTTGCCAGGTTTTTCTACGCTGCGAGCGCTAACCAGAAAAGTTCTTTCTGACTGAGAAAAACAGTGTTTGTTGCCAAGCGTTCACTTAAGCTCGAAAGATGAAAAATAGAAGTCTACAAAGAAGTCTGTCATTGGCTCGAGTTTCTTTGCGTATTCCTTTTGAGCTGCCAAGTGAATTATTTTGAATTTGTTGCTACGACTATGCTTCGCAATTATACTTTTAGCATAAGTGTTTTTTCCAATTGTTTTAAATTAATTTTTACACTTGTACCAGGTAGTATGAAATTCATGAATTTTGAGATACTTTTTAGTGTTGCTTTTAAGATTAAATGCTAGGAAAATTCTAACGAAGAAGAAAGTGTAATTCTTTAAATCCTCCTGATCATTCTTTACATCTCGTTCTACACCTCTAGGATTTCAACATTTATAATTTCATTATTTCTCTGCTTTTCTGAAGCAGCAACCACGTTTTTGCTGTTCATTGCAAGGAAATTAAGTATTGCCGCAGTACACTACATGAAATCAAGACCCTGATTACGCATGCTGAGTTCCTTAACTTAGTCCAGGAATGAACTGGGTTATTAGCTAGAGACCCCACTATACACGAATCGTGACCCTTCTTCGAAACCTGCTTATGGAAAGAATGCGTGAATTACTACTTCCAGAAGGCTTCATTTAATTCAATTTAGTGCCCACTGTACTATTTTCCGTAAGAATCAATGTCTCAGTTTGCCACTGCAAAGGTGCACGTGTCTGATATCCTGATAGGCCCATGCAACCTCCATAAAATGGCTCATGTAGTCTTCAATTATAATGACAACAATAATAGAACAGTTGTGCAGCACTCATGGATAAAAGTGATTTATAAGTTTTGGGAGCATTGGAACTAGAAAGATTGCCTCAAAACAGTTCAAGTTTGATTACAGACGTGCGTATACGATTGAATAAAAGAAATTAGTTATAACGATGCGATGCCTGATAAAATAGTGATTCGAATTTGTATTCCGAAACGAGAGAAAAGTGGTGACTAAAAGTGGTGTATTGTACGATTCTTTGCCAGGCGGGGAAATATTGTTGATGTGTAGACTACAGCCAGATAATGAAAGGACCTCAAAGTAAGTGACTGAACCTTGAATTAAATGCGTTTATCGATTGAGAGATTGTGCAGGTCAGCCGAGAATTGGTGCGGTGTGGCAACTGTGGCACTCACTAAAGATAAACCTTACTGTGGAGTTTTTCGCCAGCTATAAGCACCTGATAGCACAGGCTGATAGACCAGCAAGCAGTTATTACAGAAGTCGAGACGGGATGTCACCAATGCATAGATCAGTTTTGATGCAGTATGCCTGCCTAAGCAAGCCAAACTTTTAGCAATGTTATGCAACTGAAAGAAAGTAGAATTGATTGTGGAGCTTATGTGAGCGTCTTACGAAAGATCACTTTGAAACAGGAAACCCAGAGTACGCGCAGATTCAACAGGAAATATGCTGGCGGAGCCAATTTTGAGCGTCAATTTCCTAATGCTACTTGATTTGCCCATAACTAGTAAGTTGGTTTTGTCGTAATTCAATTTTAAAAGGTTTGCTGCCATCCATGTGCAGATGTCACCATTCAAATGGGCCAGAGCATATCGTGCAGACAAAAATGCATTGTACTTTAAAGAGTATTAGGCTGAAACTCAAAAAGTGGCCATCATGCAATTATTTAATCTCGAGTGTGCAATACCTCGTAAATATATTGATGAAATATTAAATAATGTCGGTCCAGTGGACCGAGAGCAACCCGAATACAGATTGCGGTTCCGGTATTAATGCATTAACTGGCAGCCATCTGCTCACCAAGCGGGTATTGCTTCAAACGTGCATTTGTAAAGAAGCTTTAAAAGAAATTAGGCTATGGTCTCTTTCTCGAAATAGAGAATAGAGCCTATTCATTTTCATACTAAAAACACACTTCCACTCCACAAAGAACACATGCGTAAGCCGAATCTATTGCACCGTTAACTAATGCTTAAATTAAACAGCAGTATGGAATACTTTTATTTCGACTTACTACAGCTTTAGCGGAAGCATGGGGCTTTGCAGTTAAGTAACGGTGCTGCAAAGCACTAATGTGGAAGTGAGAATATGGAGTAATTAATATAGCCAGAAACAGCTACCTCCGAAAATCCAACTTACCAGACCATGTTACGGCGAACGAAATGTTGTTTCTGCGTCCATCAGGCGCTTGGCACTCACATGTAATGGTATCGTTGATGATGCTCCTTGTGGGTTCCTTCACTAGCAGACCTGTTGAGCTAGGACTGTATCTTAACTGCAAAGCATTACTGTGCCTTTATCGACGGCAATTTCTGATAAACATGCCAGCAGGCTTGAGCCACTTAATAGCCAATGAAAGGACAACTGGTCGTGACTGTGCGGTACCTCTTGTGGATAAACTGTGGTGGCGTAAGAGCCTTTGCCTTGCCCAACGCAAGGCAGCAGAAGAGGGCAGTATTCACTTATTACTAGTTCTTTTATTGTCGTTGGAAGGCAAACGTCTGAAAATAACATTGGTTAACTCCAAAACTTCACTTGGGAAATTAGAAAATAATACACAAACGCTTAGTACTCAATACTGCTAGGGCTATCACTAGCTCAAAGCACGTTAAGCTTCCGTACAACTTACTTGTACTTTGTTCTTCCTCTGTGAAGACGAAAATTGTTAAAACATAAATGAGTGAAAACACCGTCTGCAAAAATTAAAGCTCAAAGACTAATCATGGGTGATACGGAATAACTATGCACTTTCAACGCCCAGAAAATTCTTGGAAAACAGCGAGCGTTTTAAGCTCGGTTAATGTGTGTGAGTATAAAGTGGAACCAATATTTACTTTGTTGTAATAACCTTCCAAAGAAGGCAGGCCATGTCTAAACATGTAGCAAATCTACAGGAATGCCACGTGATATAAGGATTCAAACCTAAAGCAAAACCCATAAATAGGTAGTTTCAATTAGGGTACGCCTTGGGCTGAAACATTCAGCCGATTCATTAAAACGCAAAGCACACACGCAAATAATTATCTTTTTTTAATTTTGAAAGAAGTGCTTATTTCTCACAATATTATAATAGCAGCCACTTCAAAAAATGCCAGCTGATTTAACAGCTTCTTTTATGTAGCGGCAGAAGAGCCCATAAGGCTATCACCACAGCTTCAGCGGCAACAAAGGATCGCCCACAGCAGGATTTAAACCCAAGACCTCGGGACTGAGTTCCTGCAAAGCAACCGGCTTACCTAATGGGCCATTACGGCTGAAACGTTTACCTGTTTCATGAGCCTTGTGTACGTTCGAGTGAATTTTCCTAGCCGGTGTTTAGTGCTTTACAAAACTGCATACTCTGTAACTAAGGGCAAGAGGGATGCGCCTTTACAGAGTTTGCCAGAGCAATCGACCTTTCTTCTTGAGTGCTTTGCTCAGGTTAAGAATTATTTGGAACCATCTGAATATAGATTGCGTTCTCGTAGGGCCCTAAATAAAAGAGTACAATACAATAATACGCCAGTACAATTTCCAATGTCGCATCAACTTCCAGTGCATCGGTCCTGTTGGTAATACCAGAAAAATATCGCAGGTTTATTGGCAACAATCATGAGATCTTAGATAATGATCTTCTATCACAAATAAGTTCTATTAGATAAAACACTGGCATTGAAAATGGTGAACTTGTTCGGACAAATTTTCACTGGGCATGCCACTATGCAAGTTTATCGTAGATACAAAGTCCCTCGCTATCCCCAATTTCTTTTGTTAAATTCCTGCAGATGGGCTACGGACACTGGTCCAGATAGCTACTCGAAGCACGCCTAATGTAAACGCTGAGGCAGAAGCACTGGCGCACTTTAGTGTGCTGATGATTGTCCAACGCCACACCAATCAAAAAAGCCTTTCGAGTTGTCCAGCGCTTAAGGTGCTCGCCCGACCAAGGTCTGACTGAGGTCGTGGGCTCGAGCCCTAAGGCATATGTGAAGCCCCTGAATAGAGATTAAGTTCTCTTGGGACGCTATGCAGATTAATTGTAATGAATTATTCATTATTCGAGAAGGCCAATCTAGAACTAACGCAGCAACTGTGCTGACTGACCAGGCTTACCTAAGGGTCAAAGCCATTGAAAAAATATAATAATAATAATAATAATAATGCGCTTGATAAAGCACCCACGGAGAACTCAATCTCTTTCTAGGCGCTTTACATTTACTGCAAAGGGAAAGGCGATTGGATGGTGAGTAATATCATGCTTGATAAAAAAAACATGAATAACATGGTTAAGGTTGACATGCACAGGGTCAGCATGCAAGTGTGGTTAGTGGCAGCGTGCACAGTGTCAGCACGCATAAGCACATGAAGGACGAATCAGAGGGACCCACTAAATGCTGTCCTAAGTAGGCCAGTTTTCAAGTTCTTTTTAAATGTGGTGAAGTCAGTGGATCTTGTGACACAAGTCGGGAGTGAGTTCCAGGCTTTAGGAGCATACGAACAGTATACAATCATTTGATGTTTGTACGAGGTATTGGTAAACTGTTGGATTCCGAAAAGCATGTAGTACGACGCTTGTCCTGGTGGGGGAGTAGATCTGAGAGATAGGCTGGAGCCAAAGAATGAAGTGACCTAAATGTGAGCGACAAAACCTTGAGGTAGTGCTCAAGTTATCTTGGTCTAGCGTCGCTTTCTTGAGAAGTGGCCTGACTACAGCTTTTTTGAAAGGTGCTGGGACATTACCTGAGGCTAATGACATATTAATGATGGTAATTATGCATGGCAGCAGCAGATGAGCAGTACAGTGTGAATAGGGTCCGAAGGACTTGTTGTCTTCTTTGATTGGGATATGAACTTCAAGATGAGATCACTAGTGATCTGCTTAAAAATGTAGACATTGAGGTGCAGCTAGGAATCGGGGACAGCATTATAGGGGGTGTTGACTGGTTGACTGTGAAAGTGTGAAAAACATGTGACTGTGAAAGTGTGAAAAACGTGTGACTGGTGGACTGTAAAAGTGTCATTGTCTAAGTCGTCAACATCAGAACCCGTTAGCAAAGCACAAGCCGTGAGCTTGATACTTCTAGTATTTTTTACTCTGCTGTTCTAGTTATGATATAATTAAGGAAAACTTATACAATTGTTCAACTTTTTTTCACGTTCATTTATATTCTTTTCAAAATACAATTTAGGCTATGTATCACTACAAGCGTTAGCTAAGTTTATTTCAGGTGAAAAACTGTAAAATAAAACAAAACAGTAGGGGTGAATGAATATTGTATGAGATGCCTGGTATAAGCCGGGAGTACCAAAGAGCACCCTAGATGCACCCTGTATGCTCGTCCTTGAGTCAGTGTCCACTGCAAACGGCTTGCCCTTAATGAACACACAATGATCTTATAAAAAACATGCAGTGTTTAAGGGCTGCTCGCTAAAGATTGCGGACAGCGCTTGACGTAGAATTTAATCTATAAGCACACCCATTTGATCCCCAACCTAAACTACAGGATACTTAAAACACGCGGTTGCCAAGACCGCACTCTATGTCCTATCTCTCCACCTTTCTAAGTTGTTCTGCTGCAATCACTCGGTTCTATGATTCCTTCAAATTTACGTGCCGAGAGTGTGCTTAAAGTCCACACTTCGGCTTATTCGAGAAATAAGCAACAGGTTTACTAATTTTCTAGGTATTAAGCTCATTTTATTATTATCATTATATATTTAATTTAATTTTTCCGTAACCTGTAGGAGTACATATCATGATTAAAAACAGTTGAAAACGTAATATTTTAGGAATTTGATAGTTTCTATCTCAAAACGTGACCCTAATGATACTAAGTTACAGCTGTTAAAGTTATTAATAACGAAATCCAAGTTCCAAGATCTAATATCTAATAAGTCATTCAGTGCCCAGAAATTAATTAACTGTATAAAAACATTTGACACATTAATAATTTCAGATAGCCTTGCAACGGAATCGGGTTCTATTGTGCTTTTGTTCTATAACCTCTCTGTTTGTGCAAACCAATACCCAAGATAAGCTTCAAATGTTTAACGTCAAAGGTATGGCGTCCTGATTAAAGGAAAGGAATAAATCTATGCATGATGCTCTCTCCTTCTTTTATTTCAAGGCCTGCTTTGCCAAAGCTGGCTTGGCTTGTGAAAATTTCCTCCACAATCGCCTATGTAAACACTTTGTTTGGAAGAAAAACTCTTGTTAGCGATATTCTACCTGTCACCACTTTCAGAGAAGAGAACGAGTTTACATTTCGCCGCAATAGGTGCTATAAATACCGTTATGTTAGACAAAGTTCTACAGTCTTTTGTTAGAGAGCCTTTTATTTTCCCAAGTCTTATTGCAATCTTAAACTTCAGTCGGGCTCTTTAGATATGGTTTGCCTCAAAATGAAAACACCTAATTAATAGCCCTTGTAATCTCAACATCAATGGGACCTGAATTATAAGACCGATAGTAAATCAAGTGTACTAGAATTCAATAATAACATTGTTTGCCCAGTAGTTAAAGTGCTCTCGCTGATCAAGGTCTGGCTAGGGCTCGAGCCCTGTGGTATATATGAAGCGAATGAATAGAGATTAAGTTCCCTTAGGGCACTATACAAATCAATTACTCTATATTGAAAACTAAAATGATCACTATGAGAGACGAATGACACTTTGCTTTAGCTCAAGGTTTCTAAACTATCAAGTCCCACGGCTAACTGCCGATAGCCACATTTGTTACTGTGATTTGGGAGCGCATCTGTTCCCATGACTTGAAACTTGGACTGCCACTTGTGTGCCAGCTAACCGCAATATGTCTCTTACATAAGGAGCGGAGCTCCGTAAAAATTGGCAGTTGAAGCGAGCTGGACTGTTTTGAACACCACTCGTAGCATTCATTAGAAATTCAGCGAAAATTATTGGTTCACATAATATTGTCATTGGTAGCTGATGTTGAACTTGAGCTCTTTCGGCTACCACTGGGGCACAGTTACAGTCTGCAGAGCCTGCTGAAATAAATCTGCTACAGCTCATACCGTAAGCATACCGGTCGCACAGCATGTCCACATAAAATACCTTGCCGTGTATGAAACTCCACTAGCATGCAACTCTACCAGAGTTAAACACCCGTCTGCAGTTAAATTAGCAGCGATAGTTGAGATGAGTTTCAGCCCAATGCCGGGCGTACAGAAGAAATGATATTTTGAAATTCTGCTATTTAACTGCTAGCCATACCCGGCGAAAAACTAGCCTTCTACTAAACCACCCTTACTTTTGGAACAAGCGTTGCCAAGAAAGTGCTCACACACTCATCTTGCTCATTTTCACAGCCCCTGAAAGAACGTACCCGTAAATGGCATGGGATCGTGACTGGGCTCTCCTTTATAAAGAGCTTGCTTAAAAAGAAGTGAATGCTTCAGAGGGCAGTCTCACTTTGACATGCCGCATAAGCCAGTGAATCGTACTTACCAAATTCATCAGTGTTCTCATTATGGCTGAATCGGTGCTATCTTTTGGCGTACAAGGACTCACAAACCTGGGATCAAGGAGCCCTCTTCTTTCCATTTATACCAGCTGCGCCCCCTCTTTGAAGTGAGTTCGCAAGACAGATGTCAGCGGTCTCACGTCTGGAGTCAGGATAGACATGCCAAAGTCCGAAGTACGCAAGAAGGAACTCCACTAACGTTAGCTGCCTGGGGTGAGGTGGTAAAGTGGGTAGTGAAAATATCCATTCAAGTGTGGTGCCTGGGCTGAAGAAACTCTCCGGAAGTGCTTACAGCTGCTGCCGTCTGTCTCCCTGTCGGAAGTGCAAGTGCTTAGTGCCAGTGAAATATGAAGAGCATTGAAACTGAAATCCTTGCTCTAATGAAGTTCTGGCTATTGCCTGCGCTCCCAGCGGTCATCCTTTGTGAAAAGCCGCAGTTATTGTTAACTGTGCCTTGCCATATGCCCAGTTGCTGGCATGCAACGCTAACGTGGCAGACACCTCTCTGGCCTCCCCCTGCTCCCGTCTACTCGTTCTCAGCAGAATAAAAGTTATTCCCTCCCTTTCCCTCCCGGTGCCTACCAGTACCCACTATGCTACGCCAGACGCTCGCCACATTTGATGGAACCTTAAAATGCTGCCGTCACCTTCACATGGCACTGCCTACAGCTCGGCGATTGTGATTGTATCTATGCCCAGGGTCAGCAAGGTTCTGTTTGGTGACACGGCACATTCAGCCTTTCACAAGACTCCATCCAATGTCAATCTAACGCATGAGCCATCTTCCTCAGCCGAGTAGCATCACACACGGGACCGTTCAGCACGGGCTCACTCACAAATTGGGCAGAGCAAGTACTAGCTCTGCCACCACTGCTGCTGTCATTGTCTGCACACGGTTCTGCCTTCATCTCGACGATTGTGATTATGTCTATGCCCGAGGTCAGCATTGTACTTTGCACAGTATGACCTGCAAGCCTTTCAGTGACCATTACCTTCCCAAATTGAATCCAATAATAAAGACTAGGCCCTTCAACAGCCAGTGACATGAGGCCAGTGCTGATCTTGACTATTCAGACCATGCAAGCAAGTTGTTATGGCATCAGTTAGAAGCCTGAGCAAGCTACCGGCATATTAAAACAGTGCAAGTAATGGCACTCGGTCAACTCCGGGTAGGGTTGAGTTCAATCAGAACAGCACAAAACTTGCTGCCGGACCTCCAGGCATGGAAAGACTTATTTGAATAATCTCTTGCTCGAATGCAGGGATTTCATTTTCCAGCATTTGTATACATGTATATGTGTGTGTGTGTGTGTGAGTATGTGAAGATTTATTGAAATGTTTAACTTGCAATATATACATTAGCCGGCAGTGCCCTACCACGCCGGGTTCGCTAGTGCGACCGGACCTCCAGGTTCAGAAACAGGGACCACATCATGATCTTAAAGGGCCTCACCACTGCCGACCGATAGCCAGTGACCATGAAGGACCTGCCAATGGATGCATACTCATGTCTTGCTCTTCACAGTCACCATCAGAGCATTCTCGTTGCCACCGAACAGCATCGTCACATCAACGATTCGCATATCGCTACAGTCGTCTATCACAAGGTCCAGCTTAAGAGCCGGATCACCGGCAAGGGGCAGGCACGGCCGGCCGACATGCAATTGACTGAGGTGGCCAAAAGAGGTCCAACTAGGTGACACAGAACCAGGTTGTGTCGGACGGTGATTACGGGCCAGGTTGTGTCGGACCGTGATCGCATGCAGTATCTGCCGGCAGTGGCTCAGCTCGTTGCAAACTATCTCGGCCTCCGTGAGGCAAAGGCAACAGCCAATAACGGTCCCGGAGGATGCCTGACTCCTAGCAGCAGCCACTGAATACACCTCCAGGCAAGTTTGGTACATGAACCGCCTAGCCGGCTGACGGCCTTGACCAATAATCAGGACGTGATGAATCTGGGTGGTGAATCTGTCTGTGGCCAGGTAGTGGCTGATCCTCTTCTGTGCAGTCTGGGCTGTCAAAGATCTGCCCTCCACGAGCCTGGCGAACGCCTGAAATTTCTCGATAACCACTCACGGGACGAGCCAGTGCTTGATTCTGTCAGGGTCAGTGAACACTGCCAGCACGTCAGGACCAGCCAGCCAGAGGCTGGAGGAGAGTCGCTCGAGGCACTCACTGGCATCCGACCACAGCAAGATTGGGCCGGTGGCCCGGTGGCCAGGGCCGAAGGCAGCTCAGCTTAGGCACTGCAAACACTCCTCGTTGGACAACTGCCTGCCATCTAAGCTGGCAACAGGCTCTATCGACTCGGTAGCAGACGAACAAGTCGGGCGAGCACAGCGCACGACATGCTTGTGCAGGCAGTAGGATTGAGGCGTTCTCCCCCAAAAGGATAGAGCCAAGGCCTCCAGCAGTGTGATGATCGAACAGGAAATTCGCCGACACAAAGTCCAGCAGACAGCAGGCGAAGCTCAATCAGAGCCTTTTCGGCTGTCTGAAGGGCATTTCAGGCACCAGCTGTGCTTGATAAAGGCACCGAGCCGTGGCAGCAGGAAAGTGTGCACAACAGATGACTGAAGATGCCCGGCTCCATCGCCAGATAGGTGGCTGCCGGCGCCGGCAGTCGTATGAAACGCCACCGGGGTCTTGTCGCCTACCCGAAGCTCCAGGAGCAAGCTGGCTTAAAGGCGCTCCATGAGCCTTCAAACTCTCATCCACTCCAGCCTGCCGAAGCATACCGAGCAGGAAGACATGTAGGATGCTGCCGAAGGTATTCTATGGGTCGAGGAAGACCAAGTATACCACACCAGCACCCAGCCGATCTCTCGCCTTGTCGAAAGCGGTCACCACGAGGGGTGGCTGCTCAAGGCAGCCCTCTACACCCGGAACAAACCCATTTTGCTGCTGTGATAGCAGCCGAGAGCCACTTGCGAACTTGCAAGGCCTCGCGGGCAGGTTTCCAGAAAGCAGGCTGGATAGCATGGTCAGAGCGTAATGGGGTTGAAATTACCCTGCATGCTTGGGTCACCCTTCTTGGGGATGTGGATCTTGAGAACCATTTTCTACGGGCAAGAGACATGCCCAAAATTTAGGCAGCCACTAAGGATGCACACAATGAGACTGCACCCAATGGTCGACTAAGCACAAATGACCGTATTCCAGGCGATAGTGGAGGCATCAGACTAGACTGCTAAGCCAGGTGAGAAGGTATGGTCAGTGTAAGTCCAGTGTGCAGACGGTCATTGTCAGCATATGCCTCATGACATGGCTTTTGACTCGGCCTCCCATTGGGAGCAGCAGACAACTAGGTCACTGGTAAAGTACATCAGCTCTAGCAGTAGGATCTTGCTTATGGCCTTGGTGTGGATTGGACACAGAGAGGCTTTGCAGATGTGAGGCTCACCTCGAGTTCCATGACCGCAGACCGCCGGATACAGAGCCATTCGGTTGACAAGGCAGAGGCTAGGGACGAGCAAGGCTAGCATAATGCCCTCGCTAGCGATCCTTGGCCGAGCCTCGGGCAAACGGCAGCCAGTCCTTCCTAAGGAAAGGACAGAGGCCACGATGCCAAGCCAGTCGTTCGCTGGCACGATGCCTTGTATACGGATATCCATAGCTCGACGAACTCACCAGGCAAAGGTGGAGCGTTCGAGGGAACAGATTACAGGTGTCCCATAGGCTGAGGTACAGATATAACGGTGAGGCAGAGGGCGATTGCACCACGGTAGGGTCAGGAGTCGCAGATGGGGTTGAAGGTAGAGCAATGCATGAAGCTGTCATCGACGGCCATCCAAGACCCGCTCATGTACGTCGGTTAATTGAACTTGTGCCTTTGGTTCGGCTTGCACAATTCTAAATTAATTAAGTAGGAAGCATACATCCTGTTGGCATCGGCAGCTTTCTTAGCCAAAGCAGAGGTCGCCCTGTGAGCTGCACGGCTGTTGCCGCTTGGCTTAGGGGCAGCAGAAGCTGGTCGAGTTGCCTAGCTTTTGCAGCCAAGACAGGGGCTGTATCAGAGAAGTGACCCTTAGAGGTCCTCGGTTAGGGGAAAGCCTCTGAACCTATCTGGGCCTTTCATTAGACGACCACATCGACTCCACAGCCAGTTCTGCCTAGTTTCTGCTAATAGCATTGCTGAAATTCTGGATTGCTTAGACAGAATAGAAAAAGAAACCACATCTAATTGGATCTATGCATTTGTCACAACGTATCTCGACTTCTGTAACTCACTGCTTTCTGGCCTATTGACCAGTACAGTGGGGGGGGGGTAAAGCGAACAAAAAACTCTGCGGCTGGGCATATCTGTCGTGAATGTTGCAGTTGCCACATCACACTCCTTCTCTCTGACCAGCACTGGCTCCCAGTCAAGCAATACATCAACTTCAAGGCTCTATCAATTACTTTTAGGTCCCTTCATTCTTTGGCTCTAGCCTACCTATCAGATTTACTCCCCCACCAGGCTAAGCATCACACCACCGGCTTTTTTCAATCTAATCATTTATCAATACCTTGTCCGAACCTCAAATCCTTTGGAGACAGCTCCTTTACTTTGCATCCTTCCGCAGCCTGGACTTCTCTTCCTACTTGCGTCACAAAATTCTCTGACTTGGCCATGCCAAAAAAAAACTAAAAACGTAGTCGCAAGCTGCTTGCGAGAGGCACAGAAATTTTTTCATTGCAGACCCAAGTACAGCGTTAGCAGCACAAGTAAATTGCACTAGGCGTTGCGGTAAAACTAAGAGCTAGCCGGCCCACCTTCCCCGCGATGGAATCCGACTCGGCCATCCAAGACCCACTCGTGTACGTCGGTTAATTGAACTTGCGCCTTTGGTTAGGCTTGCGAAATTCTAAATTAATTAAGGAGGAAGCATAGCTGTTCATTCCGATTATAATGAAACTAAGAATGCAAAGAAATGATATCACACGGAGTTCGCTGTAGCCACGGTTAGAACAAAAAGTCGACTAGTCGCTGCGTCGAAGATGGTAAACAGTAAGCAGCCATACCATTCCGTTTCCATTGCGTTACAATTACGTCCCACAGCCTTTTATGCTTTGTATACGGTGTGCAGATCTGGGAAATTATATCTGTACCAAGTCAGCATAATTTGCAAAGCTGAACAAGGGTACTGCAAAATTGTAGCACTTCCCGAAGCTGGCCATATGGGCGTGTCATCGCCGTCACGTGGTTCCGCCCCCCCAGCCGACGTTCCGTCTGCCCAACTAGCTCGCTCCTTGCCGGCACGTGACGCGTTTCTCACCGCGAAATTGGCTTTTCGCCTGCGCATCGGCCTGTGCGCACCCTATCCACTCTCTTCTCTCTTTACACCGCGCGCTCCGGAGCAGCACGCACTACGGCTGCTATCAGTATGCAAGCTCGCTCGCTTATGTTGCCTGTATGCGATACAATACAGTCATTGTCGACCATGCAACAACTCGCTTGTAGGGGGCTTTGCTCTTCGTCGCGCGCCCACGAGCCCCTACAGCCCCTTTACCCCGGTAAAAACCCTTCTAAGCCGATTTGTCTTGAAACGCATACGGTGCCTAAGGTTTTTCTTTCAAATTTGGCAGGGTGTCGCTTAACGACCGTTTTTATTGCCTTGGCCATTTGCAATGGACTGCAACGAATTCAGATCAGGCGTACATCCGCCGGGCCGTGATAGCCCTTCAGGTAATAAGATCGTTCTTCACGATCGAGGTAGCGGGTTAGAATTCAGTAGAGGGCGATTCTTTATTGCCAACTGCAAGCGACGGGGATAGCCATTAACGCTCTTCTACCACTATACCATCATGGTTGTTGTGTAAATACTCACTGTGTTGTTTGATATAGAAGTTATTATAAGAAGTCCATAAAGTTTGAGATTTTTGTTCAGAACTGCATTTCTGCATAAGTTAACTGCTTCATTCAATGTAAAAAGAGAATAAACTCAATAATTTGCATTTCTAAATTCGAATTGAAACGCATATGGCATAATTAATATTTGATTCATAAAATACAAATAAAAAAGTAGAATTTATTCTGAATGACATACGTAGTAACACTACTTATTATTGCATAGGAATTTTTCTTTCTAAAGTTTAAATTCATATAAATATCTTTGACAAACTCTTGTAATTATCATGAATATTAAATAATATGAAACAATAGGCTTGCTATATGTGGTTGGAGCAATTCCATTTAAGAAAACCATTTTGCTAAATTATCAATGCTGCAGTGTTTTTTGTTGTTTCAGTGGTCACTGTTTTGCAATGCCCACCACCAGAATTACAAATGATGGAACTAACAAGACATCCTTCTCAAGCTGACTGATTGTACTGCCAGCCTCTAACCTTAGCAAAACTATGAAGTTACCCTTATTGCGAAAGACTTTGTCAATCTTATCTATCATCACAAAGAGCAGAACGCGGTGTTGAAAAAGTGCTGAGGTAACAGTGCAGCAATTTCTCGACGCTTGGGAGAAAGCCGGTATCCGAACTTCCTACCCAAATGATATAGTTTAACGTGTTCGGAAAATCCACAACGAACGGTAAGGGCAGAAGAAGTCCGGGAAACGCGAAAAGATTACTTAAATAAAAAATAGGTGACATTCTTGAAAGTTTGCACCGAATTTAATAACGCTGACCAGAATGCACAAGCACTGATCAAGATCCAAAGGATTGGGCCTTTTTGATTGCCAGCGCGGCTGCAGAAAGAGTTACATGGCAAGAGTTGATAAAATTATGAAGCGGAAAGTGAAATAAAAGGAAAGTAAGAGAGAAAGGAGGAAGCTCGTCGTACAAAATCAAAAAACGACATTGATGCTCTAACCAGCAAGTTTTATTTATCGTTGAGCAGTAGCACTGAGACACGTGATAACTATCCAGCTAGTGTGGATGAGCCAGTTGTTTGCAAAAGCTTAAAAGAGCAACCATCTTCATTTAAACCAAGTAAAAGCACTTTTATCATAAAACATGTGTCGGAAAGTTTTGGGTCAAATTAACTTAACAGGCAGAGAAGCTTCTCATCTGCTGGGTGCTACAGCTGACGTTCATGGCCATTACATAAAGGAGTTGCCACTCCGTCGCAGCTCTATTCGTTGGGCCAGCATTCCATATCGGGAGGAGCTGGCAGTAGACCTGAGAAATAAATGCACTCCCAGTTCAGCGTTAGTTGTTCACTGGGACAGAAAGTTGTTATAATAATAATAATAATGCACTTGATAAAGCGCCCTCAGAGAACTCAATCTCTTCCTAGGCACTTTACATTTGCTGCAAAGGGTTGCTTGATATCACTGGGAAAGAGAAGGTTTATAGACCTCCTGTTGTTGTAACCGGTTTTAAAACAGAACAGCTACTTGGCGCTCCAAACATTACTCCCGGAACCGGAGAAGCACAGGCAGCCACTGTAGCACGATGTATCGATGATTGGAATGCTCGTGAAATTATAAGAGGTTTATGTTTGGACACAGCTGCCACCAACACGGGTGCATGCAGTAGGATACAAAAACCTCTCGACCGTGAAATTTTACACCTAGCATGTAGGCAGCACGTCGTGGAATTTGTAGCTGAGAAGGTCTTTGCTGCAATTAGAATAGCTAGTTCCACAGGTCCAGGTATTCTATAATTTCAAAGATTCCAAGAGCAGTGTAATCTGATCGATCAAAGCTTAACGACCACATAGTCTCTTTGGCTTTGTGGAGTTACAGCCGGAGATACATTACATTGCTTGCATTAAAGCAGCTTCCAGAGAGCAGCATCAGATGTTGTTGAGACTACTGATTTTAAAACTTGGATAATTCCTTTTATTGAGGCAGGCGTTGAAATCTACCAACCCCGAGATTATTACAAACGAACTAGCAATCGTCATTCTAGGTGAAATTCCATGATGTGATGTTTATTTCACAGCACCTGGAGCTTTGCATCAGGCACTTTCGATGGTCAGGATCCTTTATTCATTCAAATTGTCAATTTTAAGGTCTCGGTTCAAACTAAAAAGCAGCCGAAGAAATGGGAGTTCTTCAATTTCCCTTGTTTGCCTGTGACGTTTACGTTAATGCATGGTCGAAGGCCCCTCGTTCAGTTACTGTGCTTGCTAATGATTTTTGTTTGCTACATCAATTGCCTGAACAAAGGAGTCATGCCATTAGACATGCTACAACAGCCAGGTCCGCTCATTTCTTGACTGTCTGGAGAATCTTGGTTTGGCCCAACACGTTAATCATAGCACCCACGTCGGTGGCCACATTCTAGATCCCGTGATCACTAAGGATGTCCTCCCCACTGACTTTGTGGTGTGCCCACTGACCCTCTCAGATCATTGTTCGGTCTCGTTTACTGTTCCTGCTCCCTCGTACGTGCAGGGCAATGTCGAATTTGCCTAACGACGTAACTTACAAAGCATTGACATGGACAAGTTTTTGAAATCTGTTTGCGATGCAGGCCTTCTTAATCTGCATTCAGACTCGACCGGCAGCCTCGATACCCTCACTGATGCGATGAACATGACACTCAGGAGTGCTCTTGACAAGCATGCTCCCGTTCGCTCTATCCGTGTTCAAAGTCGTCGAGATTGCTTTCAATTTACAAAAAAACTCCTTAAGATGCGCCGTGTTAAGCGCAGGCTGGAACGTCGTTTCAAGAAATCGGGGTCTGAGGCAGACCTAGTCAATTTTAAAGACTTCCTTCGAGTTTACACCCGAAAGCTTAAAAAAGTCAGGGCTTCTTTTTTCATTAGAAAACTAAATTCCTGCCAGTCGGACACTAAACAGATTTATAAGACAGTAAACCATTTACTGGCAAATGCTGTGAGGTCTGACTCCCCAGATATTAAGGGCTCAGCCGAAAGGTTTTCAGCCTTCTTTTCTGAAAAAATTGTGCACATTCGTGTCTCTATTAAGCCCCATCCGACCAAAGCAATCGCCGTTCCTCAACCTGTGACCTTTCTTAAGAGGTTCTCTGATTTTTCTGCCTGTGATGTGGCTGCCTTAATAAGGTCTAGCAAAAAGAGCTCGTCTCCTGAAGACCCTATACCTTCATCTCTGTGGTCTTCACTTGCAGAACAACTTAGCCCTGCCATAACCAAGATTTTTAATGCTTCTTTGGGAAAAGAGGTCGTCCCCAAGTCCTTCAAATCGGCAATCGTTAGACCTATTCTTAAAAAGCCTGGATTAGACACAGAGGTCCTAGCAAACTATCGTCCAGTTTCCCTTCTTCCGTTCTTATCAAAGATTCTTGAAAAAATTGTTGCTAAGCAGCTAGTTGAACATATTGAAAATAATGGAATGTCAGAAACATTTCAATCAGGTTTCAAAAGGCAGCACTTTACTGAAACTGCTCTCCTCCGTGTTAACAATGACATTCTACGTGGCAACGACGACGGGAATGTCACTGCCCTAGCTCTGCTAGATCTGGCTGCTGCCTTCGACACCATTGATCACGAAGTTCTGCTTGAACGATTGAGAACAACGATCGGTCTGGCAGACGAAGCACTGGCGTGGTTTAAATCATACTTGTCTGATCGTGTTCAATCCGTGTCGTGTGGGGGTCAGGTCTCAGACATGAGAAGGGTCACCTGTGGAGTCCCTCAAGGGTCTGTACTTGGTCCCTTGCTGTTCTCCATTTATACGCAACCTCTGGGGAAAGTGATTAAGGCCCATGGAATAGGATATCACTTCTATGCTGACGATACTCAGGTATATTTGTCATTTGAACCGTCGGAATCTGCTGCAGCAACCGAGAAACTGAATGCTTGCCTTGCCGATATTTGATCGTGGATGTCGGAAAACTTCCTGAAATTAAATGACGATAAAACCGAACTGCTTCTCAAAGGACACCCTAAGCGTGTTGCTGGATCAAAAGGCTTTGCTGTTCTAATAGGTGATGCTATTGTGCGACCTTCACCACGTGCTCGTAATCTAGGTGTCGTGTTCGACAGCTGCCTCAATTTCAAAAGCTTCATTCAGAAGACTGCCTCTACAGCTAGCCATCACATCCGATCCCTATCCAAGATTAGAAGCTGTCTCCCACAGTGGCTTGTAATCAATTTAACTAGCTCTTTAGTTCTGTCTCGGCTTGATTATTGTAATTCCCTTTTGGCTGGGCTACCAAAGAAAGCTATTATGCCACTACAGCAGACTTTGAATATGGCTGCAAGGCTGGTCTTCAATTCCCAGCGGTTTGAGAACGTGTCACCTCTGCTGAAAGAGCTAGGATGGTTGCCGGTTGAGCAAAGGATACAGAGCAAAGTTCTTACGCTGACCCACAAGGCCCGCCACGGCTTGGCTCCTTCGTACCTAGCTGAACTGCTGCATCAGTTTTAGCCTCTTCGCGCCCTCAGGTCCTGTGTGGACAATAAATTAGCTGTCCCATTCCTCCGCTTAAAGACAGTTGGCGACAGAAGCTTTAGCTCAGCAGGTCCTAGACTGTGGAACTCGCTTCCACAATTCTTACGCAACGACATCTACTCTCCAACTGCCGATTATGGCACATCTTTTTCAGCGGTCCTGAACTGCTACTTCTATGCTACTCACTACCTCAACTGCTCTCCTAACTCTGCTATGCTTCCCACTTTCTCTTTGTTGCGTGAGACGAAGTCTGCTGGCTACCGAATGCGTACCGAAAGCCGCTTAGGTTGTGAGTGGGCTATACAAAACTCTCCTGCGTAATACCCACATGGTCTTTATGACTTTGTAGAGTTACTGACGGAGATACAGCTGCAGCTGCAGCTCTTTACCACCATCTGTGATATTTAAGAAAAATCACTAACGGCTTAGCTTCCTTTGATCCACAAATTGATTTCAGCGAAAAACATACAATGATCAGCATCATGCAAGGTGTACACACTGGATCAGATCATCCACCACAAAGACTTTACTCTAAATTTGTCAATGCTTCACAGCCACTTCTCGCATTTATAAACTCCACCGCCAGGAATTTCTTTGAGATCCTGCAGCTGAGTTATGCGTTTCTGAAGTTATCGCCAGAGAAGTGTAAAGAAAACGCTGACTACGTTGATTCAGAACAAATCGTGTTGGCTCCAACCCATGCAGGATTACAACTCACTGTTAACAAAAAAGTCAAACACAGTACATCTTGCAGGATGTCCAGGAAATCGCCACAGATCGCTGACAATAAAAGAAATAAGGGAAACTAGTTGTTAGTTTGCTAGAACAAATTTTAATTAAATCTAGGCTAAGTATCGGTCGAACAATTACCGATTTGAAAGACTTTGGAACAATCCCGTTATTCAGACAAGCATTAGGATTTTGACTTACGGCTTGACTAAGTTTGTCTGCCAGCAAAGAATGTAGTGGGCATGAGATTGGGTTACTCGGGAGACGAGCTCTTTCTCAAGACTTTATTCAGGTAGCCACTTCGTAAGCACAAGCGCTGCCTCTCGGCACGAAGGTCGGTCAGGTAGAGGCGCCTGCTCCACCGCTGTTCCGATCGTACACGTTCTGGAGTCCGTCGGCCGTCCAGTACGTGCAAGCCGGTGTGACGACGTCGACTCGAGCGTCGAGCTGGTGCTGGACGACGTCGGGCCACGAGCCGATACCGATACCCAGTACCGCGAGCCGACGTCGCTGTCCACCCTGAGCACGTACTGCTCGTCTTGCAGCTCTTGGCAGCTCGAGCGGCTTGTTGCTTCGAGCGCACCGCACCTCGCCGCGCGAGGTGCGCTCGAAACGCCAGCTGGTGCCTCTCGTCGCCGGAGACCACGCCCAGTCGGCGCCTGCAGCGGACGCCTCTCGCGCTTGCGACTGGCGAGCGAGCGAACGAGCTGGCGATCGACTGCAGCTTGCGGCGGTTTCATCGAGGCGCCGTGCGCCCGGGCCTCCCCTCCCTTACGCACTCAGGCCGGCGAAGGCTAGCGAAGAGGGCGGGCGAGGCGGGCGGCGGGCGGCGGGCGGCGAGCGACGACAGCGCTCGGAGGCTACCGCTACGGCGACCGGAGCACGGGTCGGGCGCTCGGAGGCGAGGTGAAGGCTATGCGGCTGAAGCGGAGGCGAGGACTCGGCGCTCGCAGATAAATCGACGGCAGCCGCAACGGGTGACCGACGACGGCTGGCCGGCATGTCGGCCGAGAAGGGAGCAGCGAGCGAAAGTTGAGACGGCGCACGCGCCCGTCTAGCGACTCCGAGGTCTTACTTTGGCTGTCGAAGTCGCAGACGGAGAAGATGGCCGCGCGCCAGAAGTCGCTGAGGTTCAGCAGCTGCGCGACGGCGTGCTCGTAAGTGCCGTCGTCGCTCGAATCATCACCGAGGGCGACCGACAGGAAACGGCTCGGGTAGCTGAGCGAGCGCAGCTGCCGGCTGAAGTGGCCCAGGCGTTGCGAGCGTTCCGCAGAGGGGTGGCTATCAGCAGGACCGTGGCGTTGAACTGCCTGCCGCCGAGATCCGGCTCGACGGAGGCTTTCAACTCGGACAGCGAAGCGTCAGCTGCAAGCTGCAACGTTGGCATGGCGTTGCAGCTTGTCAGACAGCAGCTGCACGCACTGATGGGGCAGCCGACTGCAGCTCGACGGCCGCCGTTTGAAAAGTGTCTCCGCAGCTTCGTGCTCGTTTTTCAGCCCGATGCACCCGAGGCTCTTTTAAGAATCGCTAGAATGCGACTCACATTCGCAGTTGTTGAATCTTCTTGCGGCTCTTTGTTCGCTCGAGTTTGTCTGACTGTGTGTAAGTGTCTCAATGGTCTCATGTATTCGCCACGCTTAACCACTTCCGTTGCGGCTCTGGGAGAGCCTCGATTTTCTGCTGCGGCTGAGTACAGCTGCCTCCGATTATACGGCTAGGCAACCGCTCTCTTATGCAGGCTCAGCTTAGATAAAAGAGCGTCAAGACCAACCGCCGAAGTGGCCACTTTATTTGGATGCCCAAGATACCGCGTCGGTGGCAAGTGCCCCGTGTTACTTCTGTGTTTACAGGCACGCAAATTCTGAGATGATTTCTGCCTTTTGATACCATTTCATCCATCGTGGTTCTAGGATCCAATTTTCTCGACATGATGCTCCAATATTCGACTGATGTTTATAGGAACCCTCACTCGAGCACGAATTTCTATGGCTGGGAAGCAGAGGTTGCAGTGGAGAAAGCCCGAGAGGTAAATGCCATGCCGTTGTTTATAGATCGCTTAGCCAAACGGGATGCTTCTCTGTTCTTTGTTTTACTTACACGGCACAACTTGCGTCTGCAAGGATGGGACAAGACTCATCCTTACAGAGCTACTACCTATGCGTGCACTTAAATCCTGATCGAGAGTGCCTGAGCCCGCCGGATCACCTCGGATTTGACGAATTACCACAATCCACTCTAATTAGGCTAAAATTTACCAGATATTGGCGTTTTCGAGCTCAGATTTTATTTTTGGAGGATATTTAATAGACCTTCAATTATATCTATCCACCAAACCTCGTGTCATTGCGAGCACGCACACTTATGAAAATGAGCTGCAACGGTGGACTGGCGAAACACTCCAAAAAGTTTGCAAATTCTAAACTGCAATGCATGTATAATAAACCCTGGTAATTTCACGCGATTCCACTCAGGAATTCTCAAGAAGTGCACTGAAATAAGACATCAGCTCTCTCGTTCAATACCGAAATCCACTGCGTTCCTACGACTGCTGGGATGGGACTAGACTCATCCTCGATGTATGAGCATTCCCTCAGGCATCAATCACTGAGAGCCCGGATGCTAAGGCAGCGACATCCGTCACTTGCCGGGCATCTCTTGAGCTCCGGTACATGAGCAAGTCAGCCCTTCCCCCCCCCCTCAAGCTCTGCACGTGCACACAGTCGGCAATTTGCAGCACAATGCGGGCGGGTCGGAAGAAGCTCGGGGTTGACTGGGGCTGCCGCTACCGGGCCTTTGGTGCTCGCTTTTTTGCAGAAAGTGGCTAACTTGATTGGTGCAGAACCCCAGAAGATACTTCTCACTAGTGGTGCAGCAGAAAGCAACAATATCACAGTCAATGGTGTCGGGAGTTATAAGCACCTAGCTTGCACTGCATTCTTATATTCCTAGGTATCGATGTGGTTTAATCAATCTTAAACCTGTCATTCGCACCGGAATGCAGCTGAATTGTAAAACGAATGCCAGTCTCGACGAGTTATATTCTGGCCTACCAATTAAAACCCGAATTACTGATTTCAAGATTATTGATTATATTTCAAGAAGCTTGGTTAATTTTAACTTCTGCAGACCATACAGGAGTCGGACTGCGACACGATAATTAGGCATCACCCACTATCGAGCTTTTCTATTTAAGCATGCCTGCATGCCATGACTTATGCTTCTGGTCTTTAATGCATTCCATAAATACGTGGTCTTGATAATAACCAAACTCGATTATTGTTATCCCATTAGCAGTCATGTGCGTTCTAGCACTGTACATTCTAATGGCGGGAGCACGTTCAATTTTCTGGGAAACACGGCGAAGGCGATACGGGGGGAGGAGAGAACGCGATTTTTTCGCTTAGCAACTCTCATTTACGGCTTTGAAAGTTAACAAAGACATTGACAAGAAGGACTACTTAACTGTGAAGCAAGTTATTTTCGGAGACCAATGGAGACCTGGAGGTAAGTCTGTAGCATCTCTTCATAGCACCGTGAATTTAAGATCTACAGCAATGTAGGTCTCACAGAGCTCCCTCTTTCTTTTTAAAATATTCACGTTACATTAAAAAATCCAGTGACTCCTTGCCAAGAGCGTATATTTGCCTCAGTGCTTTCAATACATCAGAAATCTGCTGAGTTTACTTGAGATACCCTTCTCACAGCTTGCGAACTGTGGGACCACAGCCGCTTTCGCTCGTCTCACATTCGCTTTTAATTTGCTTCTAGTTTGCAAAAAGCAGATGCCAGCTGAGCGCGACTAAGAAGCGAAATGATAAAGGCATTGCTAACCGCAGTTGACCGTATCTACCGCCGACTTCATTCAGATGAAATCAAGAGTAACAATTGCCATTCAGGAAGAGAAGAAGGAAGAGTGAAGGAGGCCTCTGTGCGCCAGGAAGTAAACAATTAAAAGCCTTAGAACCAGACAGCCGGTTGTGCTCGGGCGTGACCCTGCAACGATGTTCGCCAATGCTGTGTAACCTATAGTTACATGTCAATTAAATTACTAAATTATTATTGACATATTAATTAAGTGAATTATTGAACTATTAGAAAAAAACTTTGATATTTTCATGTTAACCTGTTGGCACCAAGTAGCCAAGGCACAAAGGTCAAAACTGCATCGACGATTGAGGATCGGACCACGGTAGAATCGTGAGACCCAAATTTAATTACTCGACGCTGCTTTGCAAACGCATAAAGTGCCAAGGAACGAATTTGATATTTGTCAGAGGGATGCAATAAGAACGCGGATTTCTGCCACTGCTACAATGCCAGCGATTCTGGAAGTTAAGCTTGAAAGCTGAGCATGGATTAGAAACAATGAGTTGGCCGCTGAAGGAGATCCGAGTGGTTACGAGATAGCGGCGATAAGCCCAGGCTTATTAGAAGCAAGACGTATGTATACGTGCGAAAGTGATTGTTGTCAGAATTATGACCTGGCTATTTGAACTTCTGCAGACCATACAGGAGTCGGACTGTCACACGGTAAATGTGCATCCAGCAAATTTGAACTAGATTGCTGCAGAGACCTGGCCAATGGCGTCGATTGCCGTGCATTGCCCTCGATTGTGCCTTTGTCGATTGTTTTAAAGGATGTGGCAACACTTTTAATGCAGTGTAGTGCAATACGCAAGAAAGGTTGGAGCTTCTCTCAGCAACTGTTGGTTCGCTTGTAACAGACCGTTATGGATTGTCGTATTCCCCGGGCCATTGCCGTCGATTGCCGTGCATTACCGTCGATTGAACGCGCGCAATAGGTGAAAATTATGCGGGCGCGCAGGTACATGTTACGTGGAATGAGAGTTGCAGTTTATTGTTGCCAATCTTATCAATTTTCCATGGAATTTGCTATCGGCCCCAACCATTGCTGTGGATTGCCTGCATTGATGTCAGTTAACGAGCCTAGCATCATAAAAGTTCCACGGTTTTGCTTTGGACGAAGCGGAATGTTAAATGTAATGACAATTGAGGCTTCCGCACTAACAATTTCTCTTCAATTTGCCGGGAATTGGGGTATTGGCCCAGGGCATTGCTGTCGACTGCAGTTAATTGCTCGCGATTGTACGTTCGCACTTAGTTGAAAAGATTCTATTGCACTATTAGCACAGTGGGCTGACAGCTAAGATATATTTGATCTTGGCCCGGTCACTTTCCAGTCATTTGCGATGGACCATAATGGATTGCCGTATTTGCCGGTGCCATTGCCGTCGATTGCCTTGCCTGGCCCAAGATTGAACGGTCAGAGCTGGTTGAAAGGATTGATAGTATGTGTGCACGCAGCGAGATGTTACATAGACTGAGAATTGGAGCTTGGTGCAGCCGATTTCTCGTCTATTTGCCACAGGTTGCTATATTGATCCCTGTTATTGCTGTCAATTGCCATGCATTGTTGACAATTAACGTGCAAATTAGCATGAAATTCCTACGATTTCACTTTGAGCACAAAGAAATGTGAAATGCGATGACAATCGGCACTTCATGCAGCCAATTTAGGGTCGACTTGCCACGGACTGCAGTGGATTGCTGCTTTGAGCCGAGCCTTTGCCATAGATTGCCATGCATTGCCCGAGATTGTATGAGCGCAATTGCTTAAAAAGATGTGGTTGACTTTAACCAATATGCTTTGCAACATGCATTACAAGTTGGAACACTGCGGAACCAATTTCAGGTAATTTTGCATCAGATTGCTGTAGATTGATGTATTGGCCGGGTCGTTGCACTCAATTGCAGTGCATTGCTTCCAAATGGTCTAGGCGATTAGAGTGAAATTGTGGGATTACTTAATAAACAAAAAATAGAGCAATGTGCAGTCACTATTTGAGCTTAAAGTTTACGTACTCTGATCGTTTTACGGTAGATTGACGTACTGGCCCGGGCAGCTGCGGTCGATTGCATTGAATTGCTGCAGAATGGCCTAGGCAATTAATAGAAGTTATGCGAGTACACAATAAACGAAGCGTAGAGCAGCGTGCAATCATAATTAGAGCGTCTAATGTACTCGTTCTGGTCGCTGTGTGGCAGATTGCAGCGGATTGAGGTGGATTTCGTAATAAGACCACGCTGTTGCAATCGATTGCAATTCGTTCCGTGAGAACGCGTGTGCAAAATGGAGAGAAACTTGTGTGGGTGCACTTTGAACTGAGTCTAGTCCTATATGCAATGTCAATTAGAGCTTCGTGGTAGCAATTTCAGGATGATTTGCAGCGGAATAGAGTGGATTGCGGTAGTTTCCCAGGTCAAAGGTATCGCTGCTCATTGCCAAAGTGCGAGGATGCACAATTTTTTTTTATTTTACGTAGTTGTGCACACAACACGGTGCACTTAATATGCAATAAAATTTGAAGCTCGGCGCAATCTATTTCGATTTTTAATGCGGTGGATTTGGTGGAGTTAACTAGCTCCTTAGTTCTGTCTTGGCTTGATTATTGTACTTCTGTTTTGGCTGCGCTACCAAAGATAGCAATATGTCTAGTGCAGCTGGCTATGAATATGGCTGCAAGGCTAGTCTTCAAGTCCCAGCGGTTTGAGCACGTGTCTCCTTTGCTGAAAGAGCTAGGATGGTTGCGGGTTGAACAAAGGATACAGAGCAAAGTTCTTAAGCTGACCCACAAGGCCCGCCACGGCTTGGCTCCTTCATACCTAGCTGAACTACTGCACCAGTTTCAGCCTGTTTGCACCCTCAGGTCCTGTGTGGACAATAAACTAGCTGTTCCATTCCTGTGCTTAAAGACCGTTGGCAACAGAAACTTTAGCTCTGCAGGTCCTAGACTGTGGAACTCGCTTCCACAATTCTTACGCAACGACAACTACTCTCCTGCTGCCGAGTATGGCTCATCCTTTTCAACGGTCCTGAGCTGCTACTTCCATGCAACTCACTACCTCAGCTCCTCTCGTGACTGCTATGCTTCTCACTTTCTCTTTATTACGTGAGACGAAGTCTGTTGGCTACCGAATGCGTACCGAAAGCCGCTTAGGCGGAGAGTGTGCTATACAAAACTCTCATGCGTAGCACCCACATAGTCTTTATGGATTGTGGAGTTAGAGACACGGGATTGTGGAGTTAGAGACAGTGGTACGGGATGACGCTGAAAGCGCGAACAAACGTGTTAGTGCTCAGTCGGCTTCCACAGTCGCACTGTCGCAGGACTCCGTCTCACCAGTACAAGCGTACGCCATCCAAGACCCGGCTAGCTGATTACTCTGTGGTAGACGGAGCGGACTTCCAACACCGTCGAGTGCTTCCACCAAAAAAGCGGGAGCACGCTGTACCCAGTTTCGGTCCTCCGAACTCTGGGAGCTGACCCCAGGCTTTACCTTTCCGGGGCAAGTCGACGCCCAGCCCGACATATCGAATGTCAGTGGGTCCGCCTACTCTAGGGTACATATGTCACCATCCAGGCGAAGATGCGTCCTCGCATCTGCAACCATCCACTCTGTGGACATGTCGTCCAACTACCACAGAGGCTCCACATACACAGCAGTGGCTCATGAGCATTTCACCGAGTAACCACGATTACAAATCTATTACAGTGCTACGAACTAACTAAAATGTCCACAAAGTTATCAGACGACGTCCAGTTCACGAGGCACAGCCGCTTCTGGCGAGCTAGCGGTCGCTGTCCTCTATGGGCATCATCTTCATGAGGTGGCCAGACGGTTGCTGTTCGCCGAAGTCCCCAATCTTCCACGATGCACGTTGACCGAAGTCGAGGTCGACCTAAAATCACAGAAAACACATGGCACTATCTGTTCAACCTTTCGCATACCACGGAACATACGAACTCTGCACAAAGTCTGAAAACGGGGATTGGGCTTCCGCTGGAGCGCGCTTTGCCGTGAGCCAGCTGGGCCTGCATTAGCCTGATCGCTTAGCGAGGCAGTAGCTGGTCCAACTCCGAGCGTTAGTTCTTCGTCAAGTTGAGGTGTCGCCGTCGGTTCGACCGGTTCCTCTTCAGCGTGATATGCAGTGGCTGGTGGCTGATCGTCATTAATTTCCCCTCCATCTGCCTCATCAGAAGTGCTTGGCGTGGGAAGCTCGTCCTCCAGGTCAGCAGGCGGCAGTCCTGTGGCCCTGCACCAAGCTGGTTTGCAGCGGTTGATATGTACTGTGCTAGATGTGCCAGCAGTGTCGTGTTCGTCCACAACGCGAACGTTCATGTCAGTACGGTCCACAATAAGGAGGAGACCTCGCCACAGGTGTTGCAACTTTGGTGAAAGACCTCTCCGGGATCTGGGTGTATCAACATACACGTAGTCACCGACCTTGAACGTGGATTCTGTGGCAGTACGGTCATACTGCCGCTTTTGCTTGGCCTGAGCAGCCTGAATATTCTGCCTTGCTACGTCCCATGCTTCGACAAGCTTATTATGCATGGCCTGCACATAGCCGTCCCCGGCTTCACACGGCTCGTCCATAGGTAAAACTAGGTCTATTGGCAAACGAGCCTCTCGCCCGTTGTTCATGAAAAATGGGCTGCAGCGAGTCGACTCGTGAAAGCAAGTTCGATAGGCAAACAGCACGTACGGTATAAAACAAGTCCCAATCACTCTGGTTGCTACTGGCAAACATGGAAAGCATCTCTTTAAGCGTGCCATTCAAACGCTCTAGTAGCTCATCAGTCTGCAGGTGATATGGCGATGTGTGCAATTGCTCGATAGACATCATGCGACACACCCGCTAGAGCATTCGAGATATAAAGTTGGCCCCACGGTCGGAGAGGACCTGATCGGAAACACCGTGCCGGCAGACAATCCCTTCCATGAAGACTTTGGCACAGGTCAGTGCTGTCTGGTCTGAAATCGCTCTAGCCTCGAGCCACTTGGTGAAGCAGTCGGTCATCACTAGTATGTATCGGTTCCCTGGCAATGTTAGTGGCAGCTTCACGATGTCCATGGTGACTCGTTGCCTAGGTCATTCCACTGGGATGCTCTTCAGAGGCACTTTCGCCTATTGCCGAGGCCGCTTTTTGGAGTGGCATGCGATGCACGTCCTTACATACTCCGTGATGTCTTCTGCCATGCCTGGCCAGAAATATCGCTTCTGCACGCGGCTCAGGGTTTTCTGGGTGCCCAAATGTGCTCCGAATAGACCGTCGTGGCACTCCCGCTTAACATGCAGTCGCACGGCAGCAGGTACCATCAGCTGCTTCCGGCGCCTTCCGGCGACGGCACGATAGAGACACCCATTCGGGAGCAGAACGAACGACGAGCGTTGATCGTTTACGCATTGTCTATGCTCCTGTGTGCAGTGTACGTCGTTCCCCTGCAACAAATCCATTGGGCAGTGCAGCAACGAATCGTTAAACTGCATTTTCCTCGTGTACGCAGGGTCAGCCTCGGCTGCAACGACAGTGCCCACGAAGCCAGCCGGAGCCGGCTCTTGTAAACGGGACAGAGCATCCGCATTGGCATTAGCCTTCCCACAACGATATTTCACATCCATATCGTACTCCTGTAGCTCCAATGCCCACTTTGCTAAGCGCCGAGATTCGTGGTTCCCTTTAAAGATCCACGCCAAAGGCTGGTGATCCGTCAGGACAGAGAACCGGTGGCCATAGAGGTACCCTCGAAAGTGGCACACGGCTGCTATGACGGCTAATGCATCCCGCTCAACGGTAGAGTAATTACGTTCAGCCTTGTTCAGAATCCGGCTGAAATAGGCCACGGCATGCTCCTTCCCATCCACCACCTGCCCGAGAACGGCTCCTAGAGCAGTACCACTGGCATCTGTACTAAGAACAAAGGGTGCAGCAAAGTCTGGGAACCTAAGAATTGGCTTGGCACACAGCCTGCCCCGGAGATCCTTGAAGGAACGCTCGCATTCCCTCGACCACACGAAGCGCCCACCCTTCCGCAGCAGGTTGTTTAGCAGCCCAGCAATTTTTGCAAACCCTGGCACAAACTTGCGATAGTAGGAGGCCAGTCCAAGGAACTGCCTGACCTTTTGTACATCCCTGGGTGGTGGGTAATGCAGAATCTTGTCAACATTCTCAGGATCTGGCAATATACCATCCGGGGACAGTACATGCCCCAGATAACACACTTCGTCTCTGGCGAAGTGGCATTTTGAGGGTTTGATCTTGAGACCATTTGCCCTCATCCTATCCAGAACCTCCCCAAGCCAAACGAGATGTTCCTCAAAGCTCCTCGAAAAGACCAATATGTCGTCAATATAAGTTAAGCAAGTCTTCCATTGAAGACCTGCTATGACGAAGTCCATGGCTTGCTGAAACGTACCTGGTGCATTGCACAGCCCAAAGCTCATCTTCTTAAACTGGTACTGCTCACTGTAGGTCACGAAGGCAGTCTTTGCCTTGTCCTCAGGGTGCATCGCTATCTGCCAGTACCCTGAGGCAAGGTCAGGAGTGCCGAAGTGCTGAAATATCGCGTACCCCCTAACAATTGACAAACCTCGTCTGGCCGAGGTAATGGGTAAATAAATAAATCCTAGCTGATTAAACAGCCTCTTTTTGTATAGCGACAGAAGAGCCTTTTAGGGCTATCACCACCGCTTGCAGTGGCGATAAAGAATCGCCCACCGCAGGAGTCGAACTCACGACCTCGGGACCGAGGTCGTGAAAGCAACCACCTTACCTAGTGTGCCATCACGGCTCACCGTAGCTGTCCTTTACCGTTACCGAGTTAAGCCGCCTATAATCAACACAGAACCGGTAGGTACCGTCCTTCATCTTGACTAGTACTACCGGTGAGCTCCATGGGCTACACGACTCTTCGATCACGCCGGCTTCGAGCATGTCGCGTACCTGGTTGTATACTTCAGACCGCAGTGCCTGAGGTACAGGGTAGGGCCTGGCCCGAATAGGCCTCGAACTCCCGGTGTCAATTTGGTGCTGCACTTGTTCTAGCAGGCCGAGGTCTAAGCTCCCACTTGAGAAAACATCCCGATTATCAATCAGGAGATCTTGCAGCTGCAGCTGCTCCTGTGGTTTCAAGCTAATTCCTAAAAGATTGAGCTGGAACTCGTCCGATGCCACTTCCCTAACGCCACACACTTCATTGGCTGGCCTGTTTTGTGCATCCACAATGGACTCAACTGGAAGCAGCCTACCAATGTGAGTGCCCAGCTTGAGCCGGACCGGGTGGTGGCCAGTATTAATAAGCCGCACTGGGACCCAGCCCAGCGATACGACTATGGCCCTAGATGCAGCCACACCCAGCCCTGCCAGCCTCCCTTCGGTGGGCTTGAACAGCCATTCAACCTCTACTGCAGTCGTCACAGGACATCTGACCAACTGCTCGCACCTAGGTGAATATTTAAGTCCTCTGGCACACATACATCCATCTCAGGTGGGTCACAGGAGCGGTTGCTCCGTAAGTTTATTGTTTGGGTCCCAATAGTTGCTACACCTTGCTCGTAGTCCAGAGTTAGAGGGGGAATTTTCCTAAAAAATTCTGTCCCTAGTAGCACTGGAAATGAGCTATCCTCGGCTACATGCACCACGTGCCTCCTTACCAACTTCGTTATAGTGTTGAGGACGCTGGCTGTGCCTATGATATCCAGTGGTGCCCCGGTCACCCCACGGCCTTCATGGTGGACTTATTCAACTTCAAGCCCCAGGCTGTAGCATACTTAGCGTCAACTAACAATATTTTGGCCCCGGATTCTAGAAGTCCAGCCACATCATGGCCATCTACCTGCAGGTCCACCGCCGTTGTGAGGATGCCCTCTCGCGAGCCTGGGGCCTTCCCGACTTTTGGCACCCGTGCTAGTCAAACCGGTGGGCTAGGGGGCTCTCGGTCAGCTCGTGCTCCGTCTGGACTGGGTTTTCCCTGCCTTGCAGGACACCTGCAGCCCCAGCATAAGTTATTGCTCGAAGGCGAGGAGCAACACGTGGTAGCCCCGTGGCTGGTCCGCTGCGCATCTGGGCCTGCTCTCGCCTGCACTGCCGCTCTATATGGCCAGGCTGCTTGCATCGTCGACAAATCGGCCGTCTATCGTGGGTATAGACATCGTCCGGTCGCCCACCACGACCGCCCCTAGGACTGGTCGAAACTTCTCTTGATTTGAGTCTAGCTTCTATGTCACGAAGGCGCTCAAACTGGGATGCCGAGAGTTGCTCACTAGGGCTTACCATAGTGGCACCTGTTCCACGTAGGCTCATGCCATTGGATTACCCTCCCATGGGCCTGCTGCCCCACCCGCTTACCTGTCTCTGCCTCTCCAGCTCTTCGCAACGCTCGGCGTATCTCAGAGCTTCATTCAAGCCGCGACACCCAAGGTGAAACACATGCTCTCCAATGCGTGGGTTTAAGCCACGCACAAAAATCGGTAGCAGTACCCCGTCGAGGTCGGCAGCGGCCATAGCAGGGTACGCCATTCCTGCATCCTTCAAGATGCATTCATAAAATTCGTACACACTTTGCTGCGACAATTTTTGCTTGGCACACAAGCGCATGCTAGCAGCCTCCTGCCACCCACTCCGTTCAAAAACTGCTCTCAGGGGTTCTACCAGCTGCTCGAGGGTGTAGTAGCTACCCAGCGACTCCGTCGCTCTGAGGAACACCCTTGTCGCCCTGCCCTCGAAAAACATGCCTAGTTTATCCCGCTGGATATCATTAGTCCATCCACAGCCCCTCGCAAGTACACCAAATCGCTTGTACCAGTTAATGAACGATTCGCTCCCATCATCGCTAAAGCCCTTTAATGGTACTACTGGGCCTGGAGTGTACGGAATGCACGGTGGCTCCCGGCCGACACTCATTTGGCCCTGGCCGACACTCACCAGTGGCAGTTGACTGGTTATCGGCGTCTGGGGTCTGACTGCGGGCATGCTGGCGAAACCCGCCGGCCAGGTGGCAGCAGCAGCAAGATACTCATGTGGTGTAGCTACGGGCTCAGGGCCCTGTCGGACTCTCACTGCTGTGGCACCACCCAAACCCATATCTGACGTTAGCTGGGTATCCCTTTTATGCCCCCCCCCCCCTGTAGCCGCCAATCTACTGGTCTTTCATGCTCGTACCTAATTCGAGTTCCTGCTTCTAAAGAGTCGTCATCACACGGCAAATTGCTGGGCTGCGTCCGATAGTACGCCTCCTGATCCATGGGATAGCTGGGATAACCACTGTCGGCCATTACTGAATGGGGTCTATTCTAGTCCTATCCCTCCCTCACGCTATAGAGTCGACCAATCAGATTCCCTTACCACGGATGAATGTGGACCACTAACAATGCATATATCATACAAGTAATATAACGCATATAACATACGCTGCGAATATCAAGAAGGTTGCTAAAATGTTCGTCACTTCAGGGTCACCAAAATGTAACCGAGTTCATGGGGCCAGCGGCTAACTCCCACTATGGCTCGCTACTATCTATGTCCGTTCTGGGTCGTTACGCCGGGCCCTCCGGTAACAGTGGTTCACGAGTGATCGATCGGGTACACCACTTTATATAATACACACGCATGCGCTATACAAAGGAGGGCACTAAACAAGCCTACAGAGGAAGGTCCTGTACAAGGTAAACTACAGGGGCGCGGGATGACGGCGCAAGCACGAACAAACGTGTTAGTGCTCAGTCGGCTTCCACAGTCGCACTGTCGCAGGACTCCGTCTCACCAGTACAAGCGTACGCCGTCCAAGACCCGGCTAGCTGAGTACTCTGTGGTAGACGGAGCGGACTTCCAACACTGTCGAGTGCTTCCGCCGAAAAAGCGGGAGCTCGTTGTATCCAGTTCCGGTCCTCCGAACTCTGGGAGCTGACCCCAGGCTTTACCTTTCCGGGACAAGGCGACGCCCAGCCCGACATATCGAATGTCAGTGGGTCCGCCTACTCTAGGGTACAGATATTACATTGTGGTATTTGCCCGGGCTACTGCAGTTGATTGCAGCGCTTTGCACAAGAACGCCCATACCAATGCAAGTGAAATTTTTAAGTGTAATTATCGCAGAATGTGCTGTCATATGCAATCAAAAAAGAGCTTTTCGAACAGGATTTATTTCGGTACGTGGTGGAATGCAGTGGAATGTGGTATTGCCTTGGGCCACTGCAATCTTATTTCAGTGGACTTCAGTGAGAACGCGTGAGCAGAATCGCGTGAACTTTTCTGGGTACATAGTACGTGTAGTGTAGTTTGATATTTCAAACTTGTTGTAGCTGTGCGCAGCTGATTTGTGGTGGATTTGACGGGAACTAGAATGGATTGTGGTGGATTGCGGTACAGGCGTACGGCGTCAAAGCTCATTTGCGTAAGTGTTCGTCCGCGAAACGACATGAAATTTGGTAGGCAGATAAATTCATACGTGTACTACAGTATCAGCCCAAAATTTGAGCTTGCCAACTTTTACGTCTGGTCGTTGTTAGCCTACTTAGAGTGGATTTCGGTGGATTGAGGTAAGTCTTAGAACCCAAACCTGTCTGCTGTAGCCTTTATCGCTCGCCACCTCAAAATCCTATTCTTGAACTACGAGCTCAGAGTCTCCCACAATCAGGGACTCGCCTGGAACGCATCGGACTATTTCTCCGGTCTAGTATTCCGCCATTTTTTTCAAAGCAATTCATTAGGCACGGCGTGAACGGCGTCTGCGATTGGTCACTTGCTAAGTCATTTCCGAAAAGTAGAACCGGGGTTGGCTGCTGAATCTTTTCCAAATTTTCCCCTAAGTCTTGCACCACCCTACCGTATTAGTAATTGTACACCGACGACTGGATTTTTAGTAAAACATTTTCCACGTGTCACCTTTGTACGTAGGTCGTCAAGTTTGCTCTTTCTCTTAGATTTTGGACTGCACATGTTTAAGCTTTAGAATAAACAGATTGCCAACTCACGTAATATCTGGTAAAAATTAATCAATTATCTATTGCTATACTTTGGCTTACAACACACACTGATGCTTGCATTCTGCAGGTCCAAATAAGTGAAATTCACGTCAAAATGAGTGAATCGAGACACTCCTCACGTTGCAGATCTAGCCACTCTCTTTTTCCTTCAAGTACCTTAATTTTGCCTGCACATCATCAAAATATCAAGCATCAATCATGCATATCAAGCGCTGATAAATACTTGCTAGCGGCCTATGGACTTGCTTCGCTGAGTCATAGCAGTTCCGCCATGTAAGATTGTGCTTCGCCATCTTACCGCTTGACGAAAGTGCGTCATCTTGCCACGTGACGGACTTTCTCGCTTTAATTAGTATAGCTAGCTAATCAAGAATCAACTGATTAGTTCCTCTGATTAAGCTGAAACTGTTTCAACTGACTTCTAATAAATAAATAAATCCTAGCTGACTAAACAGCCTCTTTTTGTATAGCGACAGTAGAGCCTTAACGACTATCACCACCGCTTGCAGTGGCGATAAAGGATCGCCCACCGCAGGAATCGAACCCACGACCCCCGGACCGAGGTCGTGAAAGCAACCGCCTTACCTAGTGTGCCATCACGGCTCACCAGAACTTCCTCACACGAATCATCTGCGAGTCTTAAACCTTTTGTCAAATCGATGAAAACCGAACCCCACAGGGTCTGGCAAACGCAATCCGGCCTCGTATCTCAGTAATATTAGAACTAGCACGTGAACTGGAGACGAAGTGGCCGCATCGATGGTGTTATATGGAGATTTCTGTTCGCACGAGAGTAGCCACAAATTTACAACAGCACGAAAATAACTCACGGCTGTAACAAATACTGTAGACTATAATCATTAACTTGGTTCTTTTCAAGAATGATATGATGATGAATCTTCCGTCTATAAACATGACAGACAAAGAATTCGAAGGGCTCACATAATTTCCTTTTATTCCACAAAGACCGCACTTACTTGCCATCTCTGCTGTGCCGACTTCGTAACCCTACGAGCTAGGCTACGTAACATGATTTATTGATGTAGGAATTCCCATCGGTAACAATTTGCTCCAGTCGCTGGAGTACGCTCTGGTTGCACCACTCGGCCCTTAGCACATCCGGTGCCTCAAGTAGTCCAATCATTACTACCGATTACTACACATTACTACCGATGGGGGACAAAACTGATAGAACAATGGTTGCAGCTATTAAAAAAATAAAGGCAATGTAACAGGACATCAGCTGAGCAGCAGCTGATGACGAGCAGCTTAATGACAAGCTTGGTGCTGCTTTCGCTGTCGGCTCACGCCTCGTGTACTCACGGTCTGTAGCTCATGTCGTGCCATCGTCTGGTTGCCAGTCGTCAGGGGCAACTGTAAGGCCTAGACATGAATGTCTTATCAATGCAGAAAATACCTGCATTTTGTTGCAAATGTCATATATATATATTGTAATTAGAAAAACCAAAGGGCTTCGTAATTAAGTCACCTGCCAAGAGTAGAAGACACATTGGTGCCAACATAGGTTGAGTAATAACAGAAAACTAACAAGGGTAGCAATAAAGAGCTGGGCAAGCTGGAATCGAAGAGCATCTGATTTGTATATCATTTGCATATATGAGCCGGTATCACCAGCAGCTACATCTGTGCTACACAAAGAAAGGTTTTGGTTGGTGACACGGCACATTCAGCTTTTCACAAGGCTCCATTCAATGTTAATCTAACGCGTGAGCCATTTTCCTGAGACGAGCAGCATCATAGACGGGACCGTTCAGCACGGGCTCACTCACAAATTGGACAGAGCATGTACTAGCTGTGCCACCACTGCTTCCATCATCGTCTGCACACGGTGCTGCCTCCAGCTCAACGATTGTGATTGTGTTTATGCCCAGGGTTAGCACTGTACTCGGCACGTACAGTGTGACCTGAGGGCCTTTCAGTGGCCAATATCTTCCCAAATTAAATCCATTAATGAAGGCTAGGCCCTGCAACAGCCAGAGACACATGACCGCTGGTAATCTTGACCAATCAAACCATGCAAACGTAACTTTTAAGACATCGGGTGGATACCTAAGCAAGCTACCAGCGTAACAAAACTGTAAGTAATGGCATTCGGTCAATCAGGGTAGCGTTGAGTTCAATCATAACAGCACAAAACTTGCTGCCGAACCTCCAGGCATGGAAGGACTTATTTGATTAATCTCTCGCTCGAATGTAGGGAGTTTATTTCCCAACGTTTGTACATGTATATATATATATATATATATATATATATACAAATTTAACTAGCTCCTTAGTTTTGTCTCGGCTTCATTATTGTAATCCCTTTTGGCTGGGCTACCAAAGAAAGCAAATAGGTCAATGCAGCTGGTTATGAATATGGCTGCAAGGCTAGTCTTCAAGTCCCAGCGGTTTGAGCACGTGTCTCCTTTGCTAAAAGAGCTAGGATGGTTGCCGGTTGATCAAGGGGTACACAGCAAAGTTCTTACGCTGACCCACAAGGCCCGCCACGGCTTGGCTCCTTTGTACCTAGCTGAACTGCTGTGTCAGTTTCAGCCTGTTCGCGCCCTCAGGTCCTGTGTGGACAATAAATTAGCTGTTGCATTACTTCACTTAAAGACCATTGGCGACAGAAGCTTTAGCTCAGCAGGTCCTAGACTGTGGAACTCGCTTCCACGATTCTTAGGCAACTACAATTACACTCCTGCTGCCGATTATGGTACATTCTTTCCAGCCGTCCTGAGCTGCTACTTCCATGTTAGTCACCACCTCAACTGCTATCCTGACACTACCACTCTTCCCACTTTCTCCTTGTTGCGTGAGATGAAATCTGTTGGCTACCGAATGCCGCTTAGGCTGAGAGTGGGCTATACAAAACTCTCATGCGTTTACCCACATAGTCTTTGCGGCTTTGTGGCGTTATAGATGGAGATATATTACATTACACACACACACACACACACACACACACACGCACGCATGCACGTGTGTACGCATACAATGTATAAGTATATATATATATATATATATATATATATATATATATATATATATATATATATATATATATATAGCAGCCTAAGAAAACTTTGTCTCTGTCCAGGCACTTTACATATGCCGCAGGGCTAGTGCCCACAATCTTGGTCGTTAAAGATGAACCCCATACCACTGGGCCAAAGCAGGGCTGTACAGAAGGCACTTGGCCTGTGAGCTACTTGGGCACACGGACACAACTGTTACTGAGGGCTCTCGAGGGCTGACATTCACTCACCTTATGCCAACCATCAAGTCTTAGGAACGTGTCTCCTATGACTGATAGTCGCAGCTGGCCCACGTACACGGAAGGGAGTAGCACTTGGCTCGGTGGAAATGGACTCCTACAAGAATTAAGCGGTCAAAGGTCATGTTTCCATACTGGTGAACCACAGCAGTGATCCGTGTAAAATGCAACTGCTTGTCATCGCACAATGACTCCGAGATGCAGCCATCCCAACTTAAGTTTGCACGTCCATTACACTTCCAGTCGGCAATCATTACATACCTGGATGGGCATTTCGTAGCCTGTGACAGATCTAAGCTTACAGTGGTCCAGTTCTGCAGGATCAAGCCACCGAGAGTTACGTTTCCCACTATTCCCTAAAAGAAACAAGATAGCAAGGAGCAAAGGCAAAGTCAATAAAGTCGTCACAAAAAGCCCAAAGAAAGAAAATAACTAAGCATGCCGTAAGCAAGACACTCTTGGTTCTCCACAAGAAGAAGCATCTTAAAAAGAGTACTCAAAGCCTGGCTATTAAAACCAAAAACGGGTACTGTGCTGGTTTGACCCAGTAGTGGAGGTGCTTGCCTCAAATCAGGGTCAAGGTGAATGCATTTGATGGCAGAGGTCGTGGGCTCGAGCCCTTTGGCATATGTGAAGCACATGAAAAGAGATTAATTTCCTTAGGGCACAGTACAAACAAGTTTTATTTATTATTATGAAAATTAATCGATCCTATTATCTACCACTATTTCTACATCGCTTACTGAATCTACGATTCTCTTTTTATTAAAAAAACAACTGAGTAATAACATAGTTGATAACATTGCTACTCTTGTCGTTCTAAGCTTGTATGAAGCAATCGATGCTGTAGATTACCATCTGTGCGGTTTAAATCCTCCTCCCTTTTAGGACCCTTAATTTGTATCTATCTGAAACACTTACGATTCGGGTTTACTCTCAGCTGCTTCTCTGACTCTTCTCTGATCGCTTAGCTATGCCTCAGACCATATCTAATTCATATCTAATATCTAATTCTTTGAAGATCGTGTCTTCAGTTGGTATGCATTAACTGCCTGGAACTTAATATCCAATCACGTGTTTTATTATTATTATTATCGTCATCATAATTAAAAAAAGACTAAAATAATCTTTTCTTCACACCATTTGCTCTATCGGCATGAAAAGTCATTTGTGAGCTTAAGTGTAAAATAAATTCTTCATGCTCTGATAACCAATCATTTGTGATGTTTCCCTTGCAGCATTGTAAAGTGCATAGAGATTTATTTCCCTTACAGGGCAATACAAATTTATTATTATTATTACTTTACCACCAGAATCCAGAGCGTTCTCTATATCGCAAATATCCACGTCGTCACTGGAGCCAATGTCATTACCTGCAGTGAGTATCTAAATGGGTCTGTTCTTGGTCTGTTGCTATTGTCTACCCATACAACTCCATTTCATACCCTAATTATTGGCTAGGACTTACATGCTAATGAATACAAACTCTGCTCGTCTTTCCAACCCTTTGGGGAAGTTTGGCAGTACCTTAATTGAATGCTACTCTTACTGACATGAACACCATACTTGGCTCAAATAGCAGTTTGCTTAACAACATGACGATACAACTGAACTTCTACTTGGGCTTCTGCAGTATGACATTTATTTTGCAGTGGTAAAAACCGCGAATCCAATCATAAAAACATCCGGGCTTTATATAAAATAAAAATAAAATCGGGGTTTGCTGATTTAACAGCCTCATTTTGTGTGGAGGCAGAAGACCACCCACTTGAGCAAGCCAATAAGGGGTGGCATTCAGCAGGACTTGTTTCAATGGCCTGGATAGCTAAGTGCAAGCACATACCAATGGACTACAGCCCATCAATGCTTGGAGTTTCAGTAATTTATTTAGAACATTGCCCACATGACTAGTAACCATATACCTGTATAGCCGTTCCATTTTTTCATATTTTAAGTCATATTGCTGGGCTTTCGAAAAAACCAGTAGGCCTATGCAACTGGTGATTAATGGGAGTGTGAGGTGGGTCAGAAAATTATTTTAATATTGTATACTCCAGCCGATTGTAAGGTGCTACAATGCAATCAACTTCACGTTTTAGTTCTTTTCTGCTTTGTAATAGCTGAATAGGACTATGCATTACAAAAACCTCTCCGTGTTCGCAGGATTAAATTGTGGCAAATATTATTTAGCAGATCATCAAAAACAGAGGTCTGCTTCTCCACACACCCGTACTCAAAGTCGTCTAGATATAGTTTCCATGTATCTAAATCAGAGAAATGTAGCCAAGTGTCTCCACTACGAAAGAACTGCAAAGTAATACGCTTGAACGATGACTAGAAATAGAAATGCTCAAAGCGGTTTACAGGACCTGCGGAAAGCTTAGCTATTCAGCTGAAAGAGAATCTTAGCTGATTTAACTGCCTCATTTGCATAGCAGCAGAAGAGCCTAATCAGCTATCACTGCGGCTTGAAGTCGGCAATTAAGGATCGCTCAACTGCAGGATTCAAACCCAAGACCTTGGTCGTGAAGAATGAGCACCTTACCTTCTGTGCTATCACGGGCCCAGTAAAACCACTACACTAGCATCGTTCTCCTCTTTCTCTTCGGTCCTGGCAGTAATATGTAATGGTCAGCCCTTTCTTTCGTCAAAAGACTATTGGTGATAGATTCTACATGCTTGACTTTTTTCTTGTGAGCCACAGGCTATTAACTACCAATTCCGTACAAAGAGGTGTATTGGGTTTAGGAATGCTGCAGACAACTCTCCAGCATAAAATAATGCATGCTTAGTTCTTGTGGCTTCGTGTAGTTACAGACATTTACGCAGCCTTGCATATACATACACGCACTCGACTTCTCTCAACTTCCTTGCTGCATGCATTGATGACATTCGCACATGGATGGTAGCAAATTGTATTAAATTGAATGATGATAAAGCTAACTTACTAGTTATGGGCAACCCAAGTCTGATTCAGAAATTGGAAAGGTTAACACTCAAAATATGCTCGGCCAGCACATCTCCTGTTGAATCTGCACGAAATCTAGGTATCACGTTCCAAAGTGACCTTTTGTTAGACGACCACATCATCTCCACAGTCAAGTCTGCCTACTTTCAGATTCATAACATTGCTAAAATTCGGGATTTGTTTAGACAGGGATGCCACATCTAAGTCCATGCAATTGTGACATCCCGTCTTGGCTTCTGTAGCTCACTGCTTGCCGGTCTACCGGCCTGTGCCATCAGGCGCTTACAGCTGGTGCAAAACTCTGCATCTACGTTTGTCTGTCGTGAGCCTCTCATTAGCCATATCACACCATTTCTCCCCGACCTGCACTGGCTACCAGTAAAGCAACGAATCGACTTCAAGATGTTGTCCCTCACTTTCAGGTCCCTTCATTCTTTGGCTCTAGCCTACTTATCAGATCTACTGCCCCACAAGACTAACCATCGTACCACTCGCTTTTCGGAATCTAACTGTTTACCTATACCTTTTACAAACCTCAAGCCCTTTGGAGACTGTGCCTTTGGTTCGTATGCTCCCAAAGCTTGGAGCTCACTCCCAACTTCCGTCACGACGTCCCGTGACTTGACAATATTTAAAAAAATTAACAACGCACCTATTTATGACAGCATTTAGTGGGTCCCTGTGATTTGTCCTTTATGTGCTTATGCGTGCTGACAATGTGCATGCTGCCACTAACCACATTTGCATGCTGACCCTGTACATGTCACCCCTAACCATGCTATTCTTGTTGTTTATTAAGCATGTTACCACTAACCATCCGATTGTGTTTCTTTTGCAGCAAATGTATAGCACCCAGAAAGACTTTGAGTTCTCTGATCGTGCTTTATCAAGTGTGTTAGTATTATTGTTATCATTATTCCACGTACGACTAGCTGAACGGCAATCACAGTATCAACCTCCTGCTGATATCCATTTGTAATAAGAAAACTAATTAGCTGCCTCTTTCATGGGCTCCCAGACCGTTGGATGCAGATTATTTTGCATTGAATGCACGAACGCAAGGTCTTTACCTATAAAGTCTTTACTCGCACTGCCAATTCAGGTGTCTCGCTGCCGGCAACTGCTTAGAAAACTAAGAAAACTTCAGCTCAGCATAACTATACTGGTTTCTTGTTCATTAGTAGAACTTATTACTTATATAGCATGCAGAATTATGCTGGTGAGATATGAAACAACGTCACTGCAGACCACTTTCCTGAGACTAGTGTATACCGGCTGGCCTAGTTGCACATAAACACAAATTGACAGATGAACGGAAAAGCAAGATGGGGCTGCCAACCTTCAGGTTTCTGTTTATGCCTGAACCATAACCCACGCGGCCCTGGTTTTCCACGAGTATGCTGAGGGTTTCATTCCGAGATGCTGTTATTGCAATAGTGGTCGCTTCAGTTCGGTCCAAGATGCCCTGGATTTGCTGAAATAAAAAAACCACAGTGGTCGCTGGGGCACAGATGAGCCTGCTTATGGTACACATACAACAGAAAACCCATTAGCAGAAGAAGGAACCAAGAGGCATTCGCACAGGCATCAGAAGCTGGCACACACACTCTCAGCTGCTAGCTACTCGCTAGTTGCTAGTAGGTCAGTCGCCAGCTAGCTCGCACCACTTGCTAGAAGCCACCTTGCAACGACATTAACAAAGAAGCTAAAACCTACCTGTTCATTTGCCATGTGATTTTTCCTCTCTATACTTATGCTATACCAATTTCTTATACCACTCACCTCTAAACATATATACCACGTTCGGCAGAGAGACTCGACCAGTATGATTTGCGCAGAGACACTCGAGGATGGCATCAAGTGCTCCTCTCTGGATGGGTAGACTGTCACCGAGGCCATTTATTCGACTAGCATTAATAAATAATGTTAGAGTCGATATGTAGCTCAAATCTCAGTGTTCGGGATGACTAGTGCATCTCCGTCTGTAACTCCACAAAGACTACGTGGGTGTTACGCACGAGAGTTTTGTATAGCGAACTCAGCCTAAGTGGCTTTCGGTACGCATTCGGTAGCCAACAGACATCGTCTCACGCAACAAAGAGAAAGTGGGAAGCATAGCAGAGTCACGAGAGCAGCTGAGGTAGTGAGTTGCAAGGAAGTAGCAGCTCAGGACCGTTGAAAAGGATGAGCCATAGTCGGTAGCAGGAGAGTAGTTGTCGTTGCGTAAGAATCGTGGAAGCGAGTTCCACAGTCTAGGACCTGCAGAGCTAAAGCTTCTGTCACCAACGGTCTTTAAGCACAGGAATGGAACAGCTAGTTTATTGTCCACACAGGACCTGAGGGCACGAGGAGGCTGGAACTGGTGCAGCAGTTCAGTTACATATGGACGAGCGAGGCCGTGGCTGTATTCGTTGATCAGCTGGCAGCCGCCCTATCTCTTTTAGCAAAGGAGACATATGGTCAAAACCTCTGAGATTGCAAACTAGCCTTGCAGCCATATTCACAGCCAGCTGCAGTCGCCTAGCAGCCTTTTTCGGTAGCCCAGCCAAAAGTGAATTACAATAATCTAGCCAAGACAGAATCAAAGCACGAGTAAGAGCCACGTGTTCACACTCAGCTTAGGATGAGCATAGTTTAATGCACCCTTACACCATTCACTGTTACGTAGCCCATATCACGAATCCCAGGCACAGACAGCTGACTTGACGTGTAATCGTTCTCCACGACGTGTAGGTAGGCTGTGAGACCGTAACCCTAAAACATAGATGCCAAATGGTTTACATTGAAAATGGAAGCCGAGCCCTGTCAGCATAACACAACAGCACAGGAATTTCCAAAATAGTGAAACTGGAGGCCACCTTCTGTAGGGATGATGTCCAATAGCACTTTCGCGGCAAATATACTACTGCATGATGACACCGAGGTGAAGATGCTGGCACAAATGCGTAGTTGCAGTTGTTGAACTAGTATAGGCAGTACCAAAACGTGCTCGCCAATTCAGGGGAATGGTATCGCAATCGGGAAGCTATGTATACAGCCAAAGTGCTCAAGAATCGTGCAATAAAGAAGCAATCAGGCTTCTAGCGATGGAAAAGCGGCTGTGAAATATCAGGGGGTGGAAGGAGAGTACATGATTGAGGATGGGTTTCCCAGGGTGAGACGATTTTGGATGATATTCTGATTTTGGGTACAACTACCCTGCTTGCAGTATTATTCATCATACATGTCCTTCGGACCAGCCATCTGCATGATGACTATGCAAACACTTAGCAGTACACGTGTGTGTGTGTGTGTGTGTGTGTGTGTGTGTGTGTGTGTGTGTGTGTGTGTGTGTGTGTGTGTGTGTGTGTGTGTGTGTGTGTGTGTGTGTGTGTGTGTGTGTGCAGTGGGGCTAGAATGTTGTGTTTTTAGATAGCCAGTATACTTGTATATGTGCCAATGCCGACAACCAAATCACTTCTGTTGGTCTGCACACACAACCCCCCTGGGAACTTCAAGGCATATTCGATATGAGAGGGCCGACCATCTTGCATTGAATTTGAATAACACCGGCAAGAAAAAACACGCAGCCATTTTGGCCATCATGAAGAGCTCATGGTAAAGTTTAAAATCAACCGTAGACCTTTATGCGAACTCTTTAAAAAACGATCAAGGCTAATATTCATAATGGCTATATGTTTTCAGAATTAACTTAGATCGGGAAAAGACTTGATTTATTTACGACTAACAACACCCTGCAATGATTGCATGTCGAATGCTTTGAAAGTACAGGCAGCAGCAAGCTAAGCAAAAATAAAAATGTGTGGCTTTATGAAAAAACTCTATACTATTCATATGGATTTGGGTGATTAAGTGTTATACTCAAGCCCAAAGTATTCATTGAACAGCCACGAAGCCTCAAAATACTGCAGACAGTAATTGCGACTACGACATGGAATCATCGCCATACCTGGCCAACCTGTTCTTGTGTGAGCGGATACTGAGATGCCGTGCTGCCAGTCTGAATAAAATCTAGACAATCGGATATCGTTGAAACCTACGAATAAAAAGGTGTACAGCGATTTCAGACGGTTGGAATATTAGAGCTGTGATAATGTCATGTATCAATTTTATCTACATATTCTGGATAAATATGGACAAGAGTAACCGCTAGCAACACCAGCATTTAGTATTGTGCCAAATCAAGATATGCCTTACATCTGGATTTCCACTTACATTTTTCTGTTACTTTCTCAGGAAAAACTTACGATGTTTGACAATAACCAAAAATTGGCAATTTTTCTGAGTCAAATGTGTACTACATCGGCAACAGAATCAATTACTAAATCTCGCTGCAGAGTTGCCTATCTTAATTCCGAAGTAACAGTCTAGTAGAGGCTATTGCTAATTTCTTTTGACGAGAACTCTTATTTTAAATGGCTATTTGCTATGCAATATCAGCACAACAATCATAAAATCGGTGCTAAAAACCGGTTCCAACAATCAAAATAGACAATGGCAGCTTCTTAGCCATTGCGACTATGAGAAAAATTAACCAGCATATTTTTCCTGTTCACATTATCATAGACTAGCGTTAAAAGCAACTTACAAAAGTTAGGTTGAGAGATCCGTAAGCCACTTTGGTTGAATTTGCAGGTACCGTGATATTCGGTAGTCCTTTATGCTGAAAAATACAGTTACATGAATAACCAATGCCACTTTCAGGAAGCCGGCTCAGCAGCCCCCATTTTTTATGGAGGATCTGCCATCAAAGCTGCTTTATAATGCAAGCAGACATGATACAACCAAATTATTCACACCTTAGCCAGAAGACTTCTTATAGCATCATATTTAAAGCCAGTGTCACCAGCTTCAGATATGGGTGCATCGTAGTCATAGCTGGTCGGCACTGGTAGGAAAGGTGTATCCGATGGTGCACCTGCAGCAACAGAGCAGGCCACAGAAATACATGCTCGAGGTAGTGGCAGTTTCCAGAGTACAGCGAGTTGCAACAGTTACAACGAGTGTGCAGTGTGCATGTCAGACAGGCAAGGGCATACATACTTCAAGGGCAAGCAGATCTGACAGATTTCAGGAGTGAGATAAGAAAAACAAACTGATTCCCACAACAACCAGTCTGAAAGCACTTCGAGCATCGATAAAACTAAATAAGCAAGCTGTGAAGTAAAGTATAAAAAACTGGTCAAGGCAACTCTGAGAACCAACTTCTACTACATACACCATGCCTTCCATACATACGTCAGCAGCTTATATTATCAGCAAGCACAGAACAGGAGAAATGCTTACCTGAATGGAAGCCGAAATTAGTACCTCCGTGAAACATATACCTGCAGCAAGCATAACAATAGTTAATCTAGTACACATGACAGGATCCAAGATTGCAAAACATCAATCCAATTTGATGCAGTTAACAATTTAATTTAGGTTAGGTTAGGTTAGGTGATCAAACAGCCTCATTTATAAAGTGGCAGTGAGGCTAAGCATAGTGAATACAGTGTGCTGCTAAGAAGGCCATCATCAGCAATCTCGTGACTAAGTGAAGAAGGAATGCATCTTGGGCTCTTAACGTTTTACATTAACTATACCGACTATGACTACCACAATGGATGAACCCATAGTCGTAATCAGAAGCTAAACACGTTGCCACGACAAGATCCTCTATCCATTCCAACCAAAACAAGATTCTCAGCCGATTCCATCCAAGAGAAGCAAATCTAGCAGAACTGCTAGATGCACTTCGAAAGCATAGGACCAGTATAGAACAAAAGCCATGCCGAGCACTGTATATGGCTATGAATATGCTGGCCTTGCAGGTTCCCGGGGTTCCACGATATGACATTCCCTTCGACTTGATTGGCACACTTTGGAATCCTTTAACGGTAGAGTAGAGCCATTTGGGAGCATCCTCATTCAGTAATGACTGAATGGGAAGGTCAAAGTCACGTGTTAAATCTCAGCTCTTTAGAGCAGCACAATCACAGTATAAAGCCTTAAAAAGTTATAATGCAAAACCTTGGCCTCTGTCTTCAAAAATGTTCTCAATGATGACATAAATCTCTTCAAAAAATATGGCAGCCTCATCCTTGCAGAGAGGTGGATAGAAATTGAGTGACTAGATCCTTAAACTGCATTTAAATACGGTCTCAACAATTATACTTCGGATCACTCGAAACTATGGTAGTGGTCGGGTTCGTTTTAATCTGAGCCCCAAATGAAACACTGCCATATTAGCACGACCTGTACCGTGGTTTGCTACACAATATTTCACATCAATCAAGCATGATATTACTCACCATTCAATCGCGTTTCCCTTTGCAGCAAATGTAAAGTGCCTAGAAAGAGATTGAGTTCTCTGGGGACACTTTATCAAGTGCATTATTATTATTATTATTATTAAGGAAATCTGTGCAGCTCCACAATGAAACGGTTAGTTCACGAAAGTATCTCCTCGGAGAAAAATTGCTTCTCAAAGCTTAACCTCAAAGAATCACTGAAGCCACATCAAACTCTGCTGAACTGGCCTGCCCAGCTTGCAAAAGACTGATTAAGCTTCATTCCAAATCAATTCCAAAATTGTGCTGCTAAAGGATCTTTACTGGCATCTCCTGGTATTTATAAAGATCTCCAATAGTCAAGATACAAGAGTCAAGCTCCCTTACATCTAACAAGCCTCTTTACAAAGCAAGCTAGGTATCTCAGCTCAGCATTCAACAAACGTTTTTTTTTGAAAAGCTACCCCAAAGATTAAAAGATGGCATGCGCCTATCGTGTCACTATGTGTGAGCAAGTATTCACTATCATAGCATGCTCGGTAGGCGTGTCATGGCAGGCCTTAAAACGTAGCTTTGAAATGCAGATACTAAGGCGCCCTCGTGAGTCAATTTTTACTACGTTTTGAAAACATTAAACTCGGGGCAGGGTCCACATGACAGAAGTCACTGCCTAGGCAGCCTAGTCGGCTCCTTAGACACTGGCCTAGGATCACCTCTAGCTAGCTGGCCCTGATTCCTTGCTTCTGCTTGCATACTAGTTACTGCATTTTCCATTCAGGAACTGGTGCAAAACACTTAAAACTGTTCTTAATTTGTCATTTTCTTCTGCCCAATAATTGAGGTGATCGATACAAGTCCATAAATTAATGAGCACGAATTTCTAAAGACCTGCCAACTAAGCTAAGGTGGAAAATTATTATAATTCGTGTCATGAATTTTCATCGAACACATGCTGAAGATGTAAGCAGTAGAGTACCCAAGCAGGACCTCGGGGCACTCAGCAAATCATGGGTCGTTGGCGTTTTTGCTTCAAGTTCCTAAACATAGCAAAAAAGGTACAGCCAAGTGGCAGAGGTAGATTTGAGTTGCCAACAGCATTGGGCAGATTTAATTGAATGTCAAAAGAAATGGGCCCCTTCTGCAGCGAGCCTAAAAATATGGCAGTACAACAATAAAGAGCATGGTCAGAAGAAGACGTGATGTTGCAATCGGTCACATTCCAATCGATGAGCTCATTCTGAACAGCTATCGCACAGCAAAAGATTATTTGCTAAATACAAGCTATATTCGCAAACAGCAACAACTTGCAGCTCCTAAACTATCACTAAGTTGAGAAATTGGGCACACAAAGTGGCATAAATAAAGCTCACTCCACAGCCGGACTAGTATAGCAATTAAGCCATGGGGGCTTTCACTCACAATTTATTCAACCAGGGTAAGATTTAGTAGCTCTCGAGTTGATCCCGGACTCTGCCATAGACAAGCGCATGTTAACAACTTCTTTGTCTTCTATGAGATGATGCTTCACTTACATGTTAACGCTTGCATTCAACCGTATCATCTGATCCAAAGTCATAACAATGTCGGCTGTATCTGTGGTAGAATGCTGCTGTCCCCAAATATCCAGCCACCCAACGTAGAACTCCGAGTTAACCTATAACAGATTATGCATAGGCAGCTTTCAGACAATTTCTGACACATTCTCTCAAGATATCAATACCAAGTGATGTATCGATTGCAGGCAGTAATAATCATGACACTGCCTTTATATCGAAATCTTGAAAAGCCTAAAATCAATGTGCAAATTGGAAGAAAGGACGTTATAGAAAATCAAACTTAACAATGAAGAAACACTAAGGAATTCACTATTGTAGACATTGCGGTGGAGCACCATTCGGCCAAAAGTAGAAATGCAATGAGCTGCATGCTGAAAAGCATGGAAAGATTGAATGAACGAATCCAACAAACTCTCTGCAAAAAACCAGGCATTCAAGTAGAGGAGAAATAGCACCTATGTTAGCATAACAATCATTGTTGGAAAAGCAGCTAGTTCAGCCAAACATGACACTTATCGGCAGACAATTACGATCCCTATAACAAAACACATAATCTAAATATTATTAGTAATAATAATAATAATGAAGAATCTGCATAGAACCATAAGAGAAGTAAATCTCTTTCTAGGCCTTTTTTGCATATTCTTGAAATGAAGCATGTCAACTAGTAAGTGATAACATGTGACATTGCAGCACACACGGGCATAAAAGAAAATATATACAGACAGAGCAAACTCTGGGAAGAACAGGCATGTTTACCTTCTTTTTAACTGTCAAGTCAAGATATGTTTAGTTTACAAAAACTTACCAAAGGTCCATGAGGCTGCCATTGCTGCAAAGGCTTGAAAGCATTGGCAGCATTACCTAAAATCACCATCAAAATAATGAGTCGATGAAAAGATGATAATGTCACCATAGCAAAGAGATCCTGCATGGTCTGGAAAAAAATGCACTTGGGTGAGTAATGATGCCACATATCTTCATAAAAGGCAGATGCCTAATAGCTCCAAGCAGTGAGAAGCAAGTTCCCAACATCACAATGTTGGAATAAAAGACTATGCAATAAATGCAGTTGTGAGTGGCAATGCTACTGGCATGTGAAAGCATGAATAAAACATAATACACAAGTGTCATAATCAATAAAAACAAAAAAGACAAAGCTCACCGATTCCAAAATCAACTGTAGTCAAAGTGCCATTCAGAGCACCACACTTAAGATAACCGAGTCCATTGCCATCTGTTGTGAATAGAACAACACCAGTGCCGAGGAACTGTATGAGGCGAGACCTTAAGAATGACATATATTGGCGATCGCAAGCAAAGTAGCTCCCGTATTCGTTTTCCACCTATAGAACAAACGTCTTGACGATAGCTCTCTCCAGCTTTTTAGCACATGTCCAAGCAGACAGCAACCGGTCATGCAAGAAAAAGCTTTATTACAATCGGTGCAAATAAATGTCATGTTATGTTAGTAACAGTGACTTTGGCGATAATTCTTTCATTTACTCGCGACATTGTCATGCTGACCAGACTGAGTATATTTAACTGCCTAAAATGCGGATTCGATAGCCATACAGGGTGAGGAACAGCATATCAATTTGAGGAAATAATCACCGATGAAAGATAATCAATTAGCCAAAAATTATCTTGATGAGGAACAAAGTGCCAATGTTGTATTGCTTATGATACAATATATCCAGCACTCAGGATAAAGCAACAGGTCTTCAATATTTACAAAGCAAACAGTTCTCTCCGATTCAACGGCAGCTCCCTTTAGTCCACAAAACACAGCCTTAGCTAATACAAATGCTATGATCTCCATGGTTCCTTGTTGCTATCAGCTCAGGATCATTTAAAAATACTCATACCCAGAAGTATCCTCGGTGCACACAATATTTATCCAGACTACTAAATGGAAAAAAACTACTTTTACAAACCAAATCAGATGGCATGTGTTTATTGTTAGCACAAACTTCACGGTTGTTTCTCAATTACCAGAGGCTTAATGGCCTGTGCCAAACATGGAGGTTTATATTCCACTTAAGCATGCTCCTGTAAAGAGCAAAACAACGTTGGATTAGGCTTCATGTGTGGTTTCTAGTATTCAGAGCACTGTTTACAATTATGCTTAGCCGCCTCAGCTGAGTGGGTTAACGATTTGTTCCCGCCGAGCTGGCTTGGCCCAGTGGTTAAGGTGCTTCATCGGACCAAGGTCTGGCAGAGGTAGTGGGCTCAAGCCCCATTGCACATGTGAAGCACTTGAATAAAGATTAAGTCCTCTTAGGGTGCTACACAGATAAATTATATTTAATTATATTTTCCCACCGATGCAGATGTTGGGGAAATTTAGGCTCTACAAGGTGATCTGCACAAGGCAGGTGAAGAGAAAAGAACAGAGCACGACGGCTTTGAAAGAAAGTGGTATGACTGCAATGGAAGACATGCGACAACAACAAATTGCAGCATAGTCGCATGCGACTTGTTGCATATCACAGCAGTGCTAGTGGCTTTGACTGTTAACACTCAGCAGCTTCCTGGTCAGTGCATTCTGGTATGAAATATCGCTGACTGAGTTCTGATCTTGATACCACTAATAGACCCTGCCTTTGAAATTCTGGCTATGCAAAAGGTTTTTCGTAGAAGACCGCTGCAAGCAAAGAGAAAGTTTAAAATTCTCTACTTGAGAGTTTTTTATCATTCCAATATTATTACTTACTTTTTGGCTGCATTGCAAAGTGGTACATTCAAGGCAACAGCGTTGTGTAAGCTGACGTCATGCTGAAGGTTAGCTGGTAGTCAGTCTCTCAAAGCAGGCTAGCACACTGAGTGATGAGCTACTCACCACAAGCTTAATGAAACACTCGTTAAATCGAGATTGTATTGAGTAATCTAGTGGGCAGGTGAAGCATATTTACATACTGATGCAGAAAGTAGGCAATACTACAACAACAATAATAATAATAATAATAGTGCATTTTTGCATAGCTCTCTCTCTTACTCTCTCTCTCTCTCTCTCTCCCTCCCTCTCTCTCTCTCTCTCTCTCTCTCTCTCTCTCTCTCTCTCTCTCTCTCTCTCTCTCTCTCTCTCTCTCTCTCTCTCTCTCTCTCTCTCTCTCTCTCTCTCTCTCTCTCTCTCTCTCTCTCTCTCTCTCTCTCTCTCTCTCTCTCTCTCTCTCTAAAGAGGCCATAATCTCTACCCAGGCGATTTACAATTTGTTGCAGGAGATGATTGGCCCACGAAAAATACCCATGAGATCAAGAGATCAATACCCAAAGGTTACAGTAAGTTACGGTAAGTGGCAGTGCTATTTGTTGATAATATGCATCCTGTTGTATACTGAAACATCATTTGAGAGGAGATACAGCCAACAGCCCGGAATGTGTTCGTTAAATTCTCTCTTGTTTTCGTATTCCTTAGTAATGAAATATAAAGATGATTCCAAGCTGTTGCAGAAGCTGATTGGGTCGGTTACTTAAAGCATTAGAGGGCAAATCGCCACATTAGGTGCTGCTTGGGCAGCTAGGTTCCAGGTCAACAGTAGGATACATACTTGAAGGGCATAGATAATCCGGCTCACTAATAGACATTAGGTCTTGGCCCAGGGGTAAAAGGCTCACTCTTTCCGACCCATGGCGCAGGGTTCGAGTCTTTCAGGGGGTGGTCCTTTATTGTCCACTGCAAGTGGAGGTGATAGCCGTTAAGACTCTTCAGCCTCTATACAAATGAGGCTGCTGATCCTTTTTAGGCAGTCAAAATACGCCTAATTAGTCGCATCAGCACATATAGCACAAAAGGCTTTCGGGTCATCTTTAGCTTCGTGTATTACTTCCTTCTTTGAACATAACAGCACTTGACTAATTCTTTGTTTTAATGCTGACATGAATCCAAATAGTGTAGGGTACACCGAAAACAAATTAAAACTGCAACATGCCACAATATTAGCCATAACTTAGCCAATAATGCCACCTTGTGACAGGATACTAAGACTAGACTTTGCCTTACAACTGATAAGCTATTGCAGCTGCTGAAAGCTGTACACATGCAATGATCCCTTACTCTTTGCTTGCATATATTCTATAGCGTTACCTATATTTCAGTACTCCAGAACAGAATTGAGATCTTTGTGTGGTGCAGCTCTAGAATCCATACAGTAAACACTACATTAATCAATCGGTACAATCTTAATAGCAGTGAATATTGAACTATTATTAACATCCACATCGAAATACCACCAAGACACAACTTCTTCTATTAGCAAGTTGTTGCTCGTTCTTTGTTGATTTGGCCGTGTGTTCATGCTCCTTACTATCAATCGTGTTTGGTCGCAAGCAATACTAATAAATAATCACTCGGGTTAGCTTCACAAGTGATGAAGCCACCTGCCACAAGACGGCAAGTCGGACAAAGGCTCACGATTACTAGTGCTTGTATAGACGAGACCAAACATCACAGACCACATATCGAGAAGCATGTAGTACCTGCACGGTGATGATTGGCCCACCATTGATGTATAGCAGAGGGCTGATCTTTGGTAGAAGTACTGCCAGCCACTTGTCTACAGCTGATATGTACACTAAAAAAACGAGAAAAATATCAGGCCTGCAACAAAGTGCAATGTTGCAAAGGCATGCGATTTAAGTACAGCACCTCTGACAAGGCAAAGAGTTATACACCATAACTGAAACAAAAATCCAGTCCAAGTCAAAACGAAGCTTAATAACAGAAAGGAAGAAATTACTCATTTAAGGACACTCGCGCGCCGGTTCGTAAGGCCAGAAACCCCACCTACATGCAGTTGCTGAGGATCCTGACCAGCAGCTAGCCTCAATTTTTTATTTAACTTCGTGGCAACACACGCACACACTCACATGCAGAGACACTCGTGTGCAGATGTGATATAGTTCCAATAAACTAATAAATCAGTGGTCGGACTTGGGAGGCTTGCTGCGCATCAAGACACATTCGGCGTTAAACCATGCGCTGGTAACAGACCCGCATTGTGCAAATAACCCTAATCATGATCCAACAACAAGAACAGGGCTGAAGCGAGACAGTTGGTGAAGGCCAACTAGCATGTATCACTCTATATATTGGGGGCATGCCGTAGAATCTATCGTGCTGCTGCTGCTGCTGCTGCCGCTGCTGCTGCTGCTGCTGCACTGCCCGTTCTTTCACGGCCGCAAGCCCTGCTGCTGTTACTGCTATCAGCATGTTTTTCCACACAAAATCGAAATGCAAACGAGTCACAAAGGTGCTGCGCCTTTTGCTGTGGATCACTATAGATGAGTAAAAAAAGTCGCCTGTTTTAACAGCCTTATTTATAAAGCTGCAGAGAGCATTTGTGGCTATCAACTCTCGGTGTGCAATAAAATATTGGCTGCAGCAGGACTCGGACAAACGACTTGGGCCCTGAAGTGCCAGCACTTACCCCTAGGCTAAGGTAATGGGCAAGTTGGAAGTTGTGTAGCATTTTTCAGCGAATATCCAACATAATATCAATTGTTCGAGTTTGCACAATACAATCAATGTGTACTAAGAGCCAGATAAAGGTACTGTGCCTAATATAAAAACTAATGGGCCAGTGGTGAATTTGATGAAGCTGGCAACAAGGTTCAGAGTGGCTTAAGAGTTGAATAATCACAAACGTACCAGTGTCCATAGTCCTGGTGATGACTGTGGTATTACCAGATAAGAGCCACCAGGGTAAGCCTCCCTAAAATTACGTGTCCAATAGCATCCAGCAAGTAAGTACACAAAAGCACATACACAAAAAAGATAACGACCTCTCATTACAGCCATACATTTTTTTCTATGAAAGTTTGATAACTATAACACACGAACTCATCAAATACTGCACAAGCTCATCAAGATTTTCAGAAAACAGCAATGGGATACGGCAGTGCCAAGTTGAAGATGAAAAGAAAATAGTTCCTATTAGTTCTTAATAGTTCATATTAGTTATTAAAAGCACAATTACATTTAAAAATGAATAGCACCACATGAAAACTATATCTCTCAAGAGGCACTTTACATATTTTGCTGAGGAAGCATAATAAATAATACATTTAATAATAACATATTTATTACAGCCCCTCAGATAACTCAAATCTCTTTCTAGGCACTTTGCATTTGCTGTAAAGAAAGCACGATCGAAAGGTTTGTGGTAGCATGCATAGATTGGTTATTGATAAAGCACACAATTTCAGGATGCATAAGCACACGAAGGACAATCCACTCGTCCAAAGGTTATGCTGTGGGGAACAGGAGGATTTGGTTTCTTTTTTAATGTCGTGAAGTTAGGAAAAAAATTTTAAGTCAGTCGTGAGTTAGTCACAGGGTTTGAGAGTACGAAAACCAAATTCACCGTTTCAAAAGAATTTCAGGTTGCTTAGAGCTCCAGATTAACGGCTAGAGTGAGAGGGGTGGATGGTACACTGTGAAGCCAAATCAGGAAGTATTTCTGATAGGTAGGCACGAGCTAGATAATGAAGGGACCTAAAAATGAGTAACAGATCCTTAAAGTCGATGCACTCCTTGATTGGGAGCCAGTGCAGGTTGGAGAGAAGTAGTATAATATGGTAGTTCACGACAGACGAACCTAGCTGTGAAGTTGTGCACCAACTGTAAGCGCCCATTCCACAGGCAGAAGATCTGCAAGTGGTGAATTACAGAAGTCTAGATAGGATTCCTAAATGCATGGACCTGCTTGTCTGCATGTACTCTTTCTTAAGCTAGCTTGAGTTTTTGCAATGTTACGTTGCTGAAAGTATGCAGACTTAAGGCTTTTATGGTCATCTAGGGGTCACTTTCAAACAAGACTCCAGATTGCAGAACTACTAGGCTGACATTCAGAGTAGAAGCTAAATCTTGAGATACCGTGGTACTTAAACCAGCCTTCTTTAGCACCAGTCAGTTAAGGAAGAATGGACATGCTTTTCACCTGCCTTCAGGACACTGTTCTTATGTATGGTACAGCGCCATATTGTCGATGACCCACAACAGGACATTAGCAACCCTTGACCCATTCAAGGATTACAGTCGGCACCGACTGCATGTAATCCCGTTTAAGACACTGACGATGCCCCAGTTAAGCCGTTTCATTTTCCGGCAGCAATACATGAGAACTCCTTTATAATCTCCACAGCACTAGAGAGTGGCCATAGCAGCAATTACAGCACGATACATTTGCCACTTATTAAGATCCAAGGAAGGGATATCCGGGTATTTTTTTAGATAAAGTCACAGTCATCAAAGAGATATGAAAGGATAAATAATAACAATCGTAAAAGGTCGCACTTACGAATTCCCACTCTGCACATATGAACGGTCCTGGACGCAGTATGACCAACAGTCCTATCTCCTGGGCCAGGCCGAGGAACTTCAGTAAATCATTTTGGCCGCTGAAATCGAATACGCCAGGCAGAGGCTCGTGGACGTTCCATGGAATATACCTGCACAACGAAAATTGATGTTGATTTCATACACGATAAGAGTGGCATTGGAGCCCATCGTGTGGACTCATTCTCGAGCACTATAATGTAGCATTTCAGGCAATGCACTGCACTCAGCCAGTGTGAAGGGCAGCCGCGTGATCACATTCGCAGATACGAACTAAAGAAACTATCAGATACTTAAAGGGACTTGAAATTATTTAGCAACCGTGCATCTCCGATGCTTCGCAAGCCTTAGGCACGGAAGCAAAATGGTCCCAGGCATACGGCCGATTCGAGGCCGGAGGTCCACAAAAAGGCGATCAGGGAAGTTTGAAATACGCACACTTGAATTGCATCTAGACCGGCAGCAAACATCTTCGTTAGCCTGTCCCTCCACAAGGCTGCGGGGACGCGGCTGTAGTGAATACTGCCTGAAATATATCGAAATGGTTGGCCATCCTTGAGGAATGTGTTATTCTCATAGTCTACAGTAAACTCTCTCTTGGCGTCTGAGTAGCTCTAAAAAAAGAAAAGAGAAGAGTAAGCAAGAGGTAAGGCAAAAGTGGAAATACAGGTCTAACGTATATCTTTAAAGCTTGAGGCAGGTCGATGGGCCTACATGATTATGGGATCATCACGATTTGTAGACACAGTTAAGCAAGCCTCCAAAAGCTAATCCACAAATGATTTCAAAGCTACGATCACCTGTGTGCATATAGCGAGTAAGGCTGTCACTTTTAACAGAAGTCGATACATAATTGGGTTCAATCAGCGATGGTACGACGGCCGCTGCAAATTATGGGGCGGAGTCGCCACTTTATGGAGGTCAAGGTTGTTTCTAACCATCCGCCCATCATGATCTCCCTCGCTGCACCCTGTACTGTTTGACACTCTACCTGAATCAGACTACGTCGTTGTCTAAGTGCTAGATTGTGTTTTGTATCGGAGTAATTTTTTTAGATGCTCGATATCGCAGGCTTGATCCCCATGACATATTTGAAGCGCCTGAATAGATATTAAGTTCTCTTAAGGCGCTATACATAGTATTGTATTTTTTAATTTTGCCTTTTTATCTGCAAGATGCAAGCTTTCACCTAGTGAAAATCTCCTTCAAATTAGATCAGCTTTCGTGAGTTGAATTTGATGGCACTAGAAGCGATTTGCTTATCGTTTGCCAGCCTTGATTTACTAATCTGGTTCGGCATGCCGTTTTTGAATGTTCGATTGCGTCAACTACTTCAAAATCTTATAGGTGACAAATCTTAATTGTATTGTCACTTTTAATTAAGGCTGGTAATAACCAACGTTATCTGATAGAAGACATGAATTCCAGTAGTCATGGGCTGTGCCCTGTTCCATGAGTTACATCGGAAACAATTATTCTCACCGACACCCGACTGATTCGGCAAAACTCCATTTTTCTTGGCACTAGGCCAAATCATTTAAATCTATTTCAAAACTTGCATCAAAGCTTAAAACCAAGCAATTAAGGTATATCCAGATTGTCGAGCCAGTCATTCCACAGGGTCAGTATTGCTGTTGTATGTAACGACGTTCTCAGGAATGCAGACTTAGGTCAAGTCTCTTCTTGATTTGCCAGGTCTTGTGGCAGCATTTGATAATATTGATCACCAAGTCCTTTTTGAGAGTCTGACATCTCACCTGGCATAGCTTGCAAGGTACCGCATTGATTTAGATCCTATCTCAGTTGGAGACTTAAGAGCATCGATATCAGCAGGCGACAATCTATCAAGGAGCGTGTGAAATACGGGGCTACCCCAGGCTCTGTGCTTGGTCCACTTCTTTCACACTGCATGACGCACAACTGTACCTGCAAAGTTTCTCAAATTTAATAATGAAAAAATCAACTTACTATTAACGGAAGACCTTAGTGTGACTCATAAGTTTGAAAGCTCGACGCTCAAAATAGGCTCTGTCATCACCTTTCACATGGCATCTGCACAAGGACAGTCCAAAGTGACCTTTGACTTAACGACTACATCAGTTCCAATCAGTTCCAGTTAAGTCTACCTACTTTCAGCCAAGTAAAACTTCAAAAATCTGGCCCTGCATAGACAGGGATAATATATCCAAGTTGGTTCATGCATTTGTAAAATTTCATCTTGACTTTTGTAACTCATCGTCTGCATGTCCTCCGTGGTGTGCATAAGGTGCTTACAGCTGTTGCATACTCTGCAGCTAGACTTGTCAGTCGTCAGCACTGAAGTTGCATCGCATCACTTCTCGCCGATCTGCACTGGCTCCCAGTCAAGCAAAGCACCGACTTCAAGGTTCTGTCATTTCCTTTTAGGTCCCTTCATTCTTTGATTGAAGCCTACCTATCTAATCTACTCTCCCGCCTGGCAGAGCACCGTACTATACCCGCTTTTCTGAATCGAATATTTTAGCTATACCTCGTACGTACTTCAATTCCTTTGGAGATCGTGCTTTTAGTTCGTATGCTCCCAAAGCCTAGAACTCACTCCCAAATGGCATCACGACAGAAGCTAAAACGCATCTTTTTCTCACAGCATCTGCTGTATCTTTGTGAATAGCCCTTGTTCGATTGTGTCGCTAAGTGCTGACACTGTATGTTACCACTAACCACATCAACAATCTTCCTTTATGGCAAATGTGAAGTGTGTAGAAAGAGATTGAATTATCTGGCAGCACTATACTAATGTATTATTTTAAGTATTAAGCTTCATTGATTAAAAAGGACTGGGGAGATTTTATAACTATTAAAACTAGAGCTTGTGCTAATCGACCCTTCATTAAGGCTATCAAGAGAGTTTATTTTGTGAGGGGTTTAAGTATTAAAGTTATAAGAAGCTTCGTCTCTCATATTATTAGGCTTCATATCTATTTACCTTTTATAAGCAAAAAAAGTGAGTCTCCGAATAAAGCGAGCAACATAACCCCTGGACCAAAACAGGGCGGTTTAATAAATTTACCCGAAGCCGGGCATTTTATTTCCTCAACCCCCTTGTCCAAACCTACCAAAAGCTGACGTAGCAACCTTATCCGTGAAGAGTTGACGCCTTTCAATTTGCATGAGCCTTTTAAATTGTCTTCGGGTTTATTAAGACCTTATTATTACTAAACTAAGTGAGGTCGAGGGCTCGAGCCCCGAGGCATATGTGAAGCGCCTGAATAGAGATTAAGTTCTCTTGAGGCGCTCTATATAAATGAATTATATTAAGTATACCTGGACATGAATATTGTCACACTTATGCATGCCAGTAGAGTGCAAAAATCGTCAATGGATGGTGACATACACTCAACCTTTACCGACAGCGGCATGCGAAGCTGGTAAGTGGCACGCAAAGCTCACAATTGTGTGTGCTTCTGAGGTAGCCACGAGCTCTTTTGAGCACACTATTGTGCTCAAAACACGAATGATTTTGATTGGTATGCAGTAAAGCAAAGAAATACATAACTTGTTGCGGCACCATTATTTTTTTAACTTTACCCAATCGCCTCGGCACTCACATTCACTCCACCGGATTCCGGCACATTTCTGAAAGACTTGACTCAAAGTAATCCTTCAAAACCTAAAAGCACTCACCGGGCTTCATACGCTGGAGAACTATAAACTTTGGAGGGCGGTCGACTACGTCACACATGTTTTATTGGGTTTAAGTCTTCAGGTCTTTGGCTTGGCCACTACATGACGTCAATTTGAAGCCCAAGTCCGTGGGGTTCGTTTAAGGCTCTTTAACCACCACAGCATTGTCATGCTCCCAACAAAAATCGAGCCCGTAAAGAGTGTAAACGCGTAATCAGGCAATATTCTGCGAAACTTTGAAGTAGACATTCTGATTTATGATTCCTTGAATCATATGCAGACGCCCAAGATCGAAAGTTAAGAAGCTTACCATTACACTGTGATCACCAAATTTCACGGTCTTTTGTAGTAAACCATCCGTGAGTCTTCAGCCATTCACCGGCGAATGTACTTACTACTTTTGTAGCAGCTTAAGAGATTGAATTTGGACTGGCAAGTCCACAACACTCCGCCCCTTGCGAACTGTCCAGTGCTGGTCTCCGCGAGCAAAATCATCCAGCCTTACTTTTTGGTGCTGTACAGTCAACATGGCTTGCAATTGGCCACCGTTTGTTCAGTCCTTATGGAAAATGTAATTCGTTTGTATAGCGTTGTTCGTTAACGTGTCTACTCACGGTTTTGGCTTTTGACAGTTTCGGTAGCTTGAAAGAGAATCTGGAAGTGCATTTTAGCAGTTGCAAGCCTGTCCTTCAGAGCCATGCTTTTGAGGAGCCGGTTCTTCCAAGCAGAAGCTACTCGAGATCGAACTGAGAGAGTGCAAAACCGGAACATGTCGCAAGTTGTACAGCTTTCTGAAGTTACAAGAGTGGTTTGATGTCGCTACATGAAAAATGCCATTCAAACTGAGAAATCGCTAGGCGACTGAAGATCTCATAGGACTGTTAGGAGCATTATTAGGAAACATCTGAACAACGGTAGCACAGAGGCACTGCCCCCCAACAGGTCAATGGGACATCCGGGTATCATCGCTCATTATTGGTAGATGCATCGTCAGTGGCGAACAGGACAAAAATAGGTTCTGCTAATTGGCCTCCAAGAGGGTGGATTCGTCGTGTGACCACGCCTGCCCCTCTCCGTGGAGGACCTTTGCTTCGGTTGCCGGCAAATGCAGTTACTCACTACGCCAAACATATCAAACCGCTATTATGCCAAAATTCTATTGAGAGGCTATAACCGTTTAATAATTAGTGTATCGTGCTGATATACTTGAATAGCACATTAGCAAAAACCAAACTCAGATCGATGGATCGGGAGTGTAAAAACTTGTGGAGGCAAGTGTATAAGACTTAAACTCCTGCAGGCGAAAGGAAAAAATAAAACAATTGCTTCAAGCTGGAACGACTGCACTGGACTGTTGCTCCCAGGTAATGAATCTACAATTCACGAAAATGCTAAGTTCTGGGAAAACAAGCTAGTCTCTCTACAACAACAAAAATAAATATATTAACTTACTATTATGTTTCTCTGAAGACTTCTGAGCACAATTCAAGGCACGCAGTTGTTGCAGTGTTTCTGCTACGGCACTGACGCTAGAGGGTTGCATGCAAGAATCATGGCTGCACTAAGCCGTTTCACCTCGTCCTTCAACGAGAGGTAGTCTAACTGTACTCCGAGGGCTCAGGTACCAGCATACGCGTCTTTGTGGTTTAACCCCTGCCGGCATTGATTTCAAGCTGTCTGCAGTAACTCCCACAATGTTACTCCTCACTAGCAAGCTCGAAACCCTTTGCAATCACAGCGGAAAACAAGCACATCCAGGCTAGCACCCACCAAAGGTTGCACAAAAAATTGTAGCAGACAATTGTTTAAGCCTGGGGTGGGTAAGGTACTCGCATTTTATGACCTAGGTCGTGGATTCGAGTTTTTCAGCAGGCAATCCGAGATTGTCATCCAAGCACACGACAGTCGCTAAGGCTCTTGTACCGTTACATAAATGAGCTTTGAGATTAGCCGACTTTTACTTGCATCAAGACATCAGTCGAGCATGGCTTCGGCATACAATGCAAACAAATAATGTGTAAGTGATACTTATAATAGCGGTCGGCATAAATGGCATACCTACGAACGGACTGTGGAAAGCTATAGGGCCCCTGCTGCATAAGAAATGCAGCTAATCGTCCACAGACAGATTTTGATTGTCGCAGGAGCACGTGTATTTGCGAAAGAAATGGAAGCCTCTTAGTAACGAACATAATAATATTACGGTATTGCAGCAGCATGCTTATAATTCTGCAGGTAAGAGCACATTTTCATGTGAAGGCAGCACTAATGCCTCCTAGGCAAAACTGAGCGACTTTGGGATACACATCGAGCTCGTGAATGACCAAGCCAACTGCTGCTTCCCTTGTAACTAATTAGTAATGCCACATGGGCTAGCACGGCATGGTCAATTATAACGATATGGCCATACTCAGAAATTAAGATCCGACTTCAGCATGAAGTAGAGATCAGCCACAAAGACTGTCAGTGCAAGAACCATCCCGCAGATGAGCTGCTGCAAAATATGAGTATGCAAAATAGTGTGCAAGTTCGTATGTCAATAAAAGCAAACGCATGATTGAAAAAAATTGAATGTCAAATCTTGGCAAGTCAGATCCTACTACAGCCATAATAATAACAATAATACAGCCATAATACGAATAATAATAAATTTTTATAGCACCCTAAGAGAACCTTATCTCTTTCTAGGCACTTTACTTTATGCTGTAACGTCAGTATGATCAAATGGTTAGTAGTAACCTGCACAATGCCGACATTCGATCTTGGATGTCGGAAAACTTCTTGAAACTAAATGACGATAAAACCGAACTGCTGCTCATAGGACACCCTAAGAGTGTGGCTGGATTAAAAGGCTTTGCTCTTCTAACAGGTGATGCTGCTGTGCGATCATCGCCATGCTCGAAATTTGGGTGTCGTTTTCGACAGCTGCCTCAATTTCAAAAGCTTCATTCGGAAGACTGCTTCTACAGCTAGTCATCACGTCCGATCCCTATCCGAGATTAGGAGCAGTCTTCCACGATGGCTTGCAAAAAAATTAATTAGCTTCTTAGTTCTGTCTCGGCTTGATTATTGTAATTCCCTTTTGGCTGGGCTACCAAAGAAAGCAATTAGGCCACTGCAGCTGGCTATGAATATGGCTGCAAGGCTAGTCTTCAAGTCCCAGAGGTTTGAGCACGTGTCACCTTTGCTAAAAGAGCTAGGATGGATGCCGGTTGAGCAACAGATACAGAGCAAAGTTCTTAAGCTAACCCACAAGGCCCGCCACGGCTTGGCTCCTTCGTACCTAGCTGCACCAGTTTCAGCCTCTTCGTGTCCTCAGGTCCTGTGTGGTCAATAAATTAGCTGTTCCACTCCTGCGCTTAAAGACCGTTGGCAACAGAAACTTTAGCTCTGCAGGTCCTAGACTGTGGAACTCACTTCCACAATTCTTATGCAACGGCAACTACTCTCCTGCTGCCGAATATGGCTCATCCTTTTCAGCGGTCCTGAACTGCTACTTCCATGTTAGTCACTACCTCAACTGCTCTTCTGACTCTGCTGTGTTTCCCACTTTCTCTTTATTGCATGAGACGAAGTCTGTTGGCTACCGAATGCGTACCGAAAGTCGCTTAGGCAGCGAGTGCGCTATACAAAACTCTCCTGCGTAACACCCACATAGTCTATGGCTGGGTGGAGTTACAGACGGAGATACATTACATTACATTATAATGTCATCGAGCATAATAATACAGTTAGAATGGCAGGCACAGTATTAACATGTAAATGTAGTGGGTTGCAGCATGCAGTCTCAGCATGCATAAGCACACACAGAAAAATCACAAGGACTCACTAAATGCTATGATAAACAAGTGCATCGGTAGCTCCTTTTTAAATGCTGTCAAGTTAGGGGATGAGACGTCATTCAGGAATGAGTTCCAGGCTTTGGGAGAACTCTAACTAATGGCACAGTCTCCGATGAATTTGAGGATAGTTCGAGATATAGCTAAACAATTAGAGTCTGAATTGTGGATTACAATATCTAGCCTGGTGAGCAAAAATAGTTATGATAGGTTGGAGCCAGAGAATGAAAAACCTATCAGTGACTGACAAAGCCTTAAAGTCAATGTGCTGCTTGATAGGGAGCCATGACAGGTCGGCAAGAAGTGTTTTGATGTGGCAACTGCTCCGCTCACGACAGGCAAGCCTAGCTGCAGAGTTTTGCACCAACTGTAAGCACATGATTGCACAGGCTGGTAGACCAGTGAGCAGTGAGTTGCAGAAGTCGAGATGGGATTTTACAAATGTGTGGAGCAATTTGGATGTTGTTTCCCTGTCTAAGCAAGCCCAAATCTTAGCAACGTTGTGTAGCAGAAACTATGCAGACTTTACTGTGGACCTGAAGCAATCCTCCATCGAAAGGTCACTTTGAAAGAGGACACCGAGATTTCGTGCAGATGCAGCAGGAGACATGCTAGCAGAATCAATTTTGAGCATTGAACTTTCAATTTCTGAGTCACACTTGGTTTGCCCATGACCAGCAAGTTGGTTTAATCATCATTTAATTTAAAAAAATGTGCCGCTATTCATGTGTGGATGCTATAAATGCATTCAGCAGGGGAATAGAGAGAATTCGACGTGCAGATGGGCTGGGAGGTATCAACGCAAAGGTATAACTGAGTGTCATCTGCATAGAAGTAGTAGCCTGGATTGTGCTTGGTGACTACCTCTGCAACCTCAAATCCTTTGGAGACCGTGCATTTAATTCGTATGCTCCCAAAGCATGGAACTCATTCCTGACTTGTATCACAACACCCCCTGACTTGACTACATTTAAAAAGAACTAAAAATGCACTTATTTAGGACAGCACCTAGTTGGTTCCCAGTGATTTATCTTTTATGTGCTAATGCATGCCGACACTGTGCATACTGACACTGTGCATGCTGCCACTAACCATATTTGCATGCTGACCCTGTGCATGTCACCCCTAACCACGTTGTTCATGTTGTTTACCAAGCATGATATTTCTCACGATTCAATCGCGTTTCCCTTTGCAGCAAATGTAAAGCGCCTAGGAAGAGATTGGGTTTTCTAAGGGTTCCTATCAGGTGTATTATTATTATAATTTTTTATTAAGAGAAAGAGTGAGTATAAACTGCAAAAAGAATCAGACCAAGCATAATGCCCTGAGGTACCCCCCATACTTCAGTAACTCCTCGGTGATCTTCAGTTCAGTTCTCACCAATACTCTAGAGTATCCCACTGAGATATGACCTGAACCAATGCAATGCAGTGCCAATAATGCCCAGGCGAGATGAGAGATGCTCAGGGTGGACTTGGTGATTGATAGTATTAAAAGCTGCCGAAAGATCAAGCAAAACAAGCAGAGAGACTCAACTTAAATCTGCATTCCTGGGTAGATCGCGATATACCCAAAGCAACACAGACTCTGTGAAGTGGTTAGCTCTAAAACCAGACTGGAACTTACTAGCAAGTTTTGAAGTTTCAACATATGGTCTGCCACAACTCGTTTTAGTGTCTGATAGAAACGGTAAAATGGACGCTGGGCTAAAGCTGCTCAAGTTCTCTTGGTCTAGTGTTGCTATAAGTAGTGGCCTGACTATAGCCTTTTTGAAAGGTGCTAGGTCATTTCCTGAGGCTAATAACCTATATAGGGCTAGTTATGCATGGTTGCAGATCTAGGAATCGTAGCAGCAGGATAGTGGGAATAGGGTCTAGAGGACTACTTTTCTTCTTTGACTGCCATATGAATTTCATGATGAGATCATTTGTGGCCTCCTTGAATGTAGACATTTCGGTGCTGCACGGAATTGAGGTAGAGGAGTCCTACAGGCTTGTTATTGAGGGATGCGAGTCAAGATGAGTTGCTTCTACCTTAGAGGTAGAGTCTCTGGTCTTGTTTATTTTGCTGACAAAAAACTGGAGAAGAGATCAGCAAGATCACCACACGGGGCAAAGAAGAAGATTGAATAATCACCATGCTTTCAATTCCGTTCGTTCAAGTACGTTTGCCTACTTCCATAAACTTGTATTGCCTGCCATGGGGAACAGATTTTCAAGCAGTTCTATGAAAGCCGTGCACAGAAAATCAGTGCCTCACATAGACAATACAGCAAATACACCTGCTACCTAGCATTGAAATCTATTCGCACTACCTCATGCCTTGTCACTTCAAAAAGTGATTCTTTCTAGCCTGCATTGCTTACCATGACAAAATCTAACTAATGCAAAAGCTTCCAAAACACCACATCCAACTTATTTCTTAAAAATTGTGTATGGTGTCAGACAGTCACAACATGAGAGTCGCAAAGTGATCTGACAATTTCTGTCAACCATAAACGTTGGTGGATCGTCAGTGATTCTGTGCTCTGCTCACAGGCGCATAGACAACCTTGCAGTATAACATAATCTCACAGGTAGAACAGTAAAATTATCAATCATAACAATTTCTTAATTGAGTGATCTTATATATCATAATCAGACAAGACTAAATAACTTAGGTAAAGATATGTTGCTCCAGCAAAAGACAGTCAGCTTGAGAGACACACAAATATCGCTACCTGAATAAACGGCAATTGCAAGATGTCTATGCAAAGATCTTGTCAGAGCATGATGAAGAAGTGTCAAGAAGCATTTGAATCAGTCATACAACATACACATGTGCCAGTAGCACAAATGTAATTAAAAATGACCAAAAACCTTTAAAGAACCAGAAGATGCATAGGTGAGTGCAACCTATCTTATGCAGCAAATCATAGCTCAAATCCGAGAAACTTGATTTTGAAAAATATGCCCTTAAAGAACAAACATCATTCTTCCTATAAGACCAGTCTTCCTCTAAGAAAGCATTCGAACCTGAAACAGAGCTGAAGTAAGCAAAATGGTTTTAAAAAACAAAGGGTAAACTCTACCACTCGGTTTTTGCAATGTGCTCTCTGGCACTCTGGCAGGTAGCTAAACAGCCAACCATAGTCAGACTTCAAAACTCTGAATGACCCAAACTACACAACAAAATAACTCACAAGCACAGCACACATGTTCACGCACCTATGAATCGAACCCATACAATTAAGTATAGGTCACATGCCGATGCTTACCAGTGCAACATTGGGTGATGGCAAACTCAACTCCGCTGCTTTGTATCCGAAAGCAAATGCACAGCCAACGGTGATGACAAAGTTCACAACGAACGTCAACTGCCTATTCATTGCTTTTACTGAAACAAAAATGTAAAGTTGTGAAAAAAGATGTTCTCAATAAAGGTTCAATGATGACAGCAATGTTGAAGAACATCCCAGGTTACTATCTCAATCTTGAGTGGAAATGTTAGGTTGTATGCAGTAGTGAACGTTTTCTGAGTTTTTTACCGGTTGCAGACGATTAAGGATACAAGCTGGGGAGGCATGAAAGAAAGGAACTGTTTTAATGTAGACGAGATGTTATAATAATTCTACTAGTTCATATGCATAGAAAGTATACAGGTTGCTTCCAATTATGACACCACCTGCATTCGCTTTGAGCCATGTAAGTGATGACACACTAAGTAAGGCGGTTGCTTTACACGACCTCGGTCCCGAGGTCGAGGGCTCAAATCCTCTGTTGGGCGATCCTTAATCGCTGCTGCAAGCGGTGGTGATAACCGTAAAGGCTCTTCTGTCGCTATACAAAATGAGGCTGATAAATCAGCTAAACATTTGTATGCAAGTCTCGGCTGAAGAAATATCTAAAAGGCTCAGCTAGCCCCAGAGAAGTTGCTGCATGCTTTGCTTGCTTACCTGAATATGAGCGGCCTCGAGTATCTTCTTGTGTACAAACATGATAATCTGCATGCCATAAACTAAAGTTTATTGCTAATTGCTATTCTCGTGCAGCAAGTTGCAAAGCACCAGACTAGAGATTTGGTTCTCTCATGGTACTATACGAGACTAATTATTGTTACTATTCCTAGCTAAAGAAAAACCTCACGAAAAACCGCTGACTAATAAAGCTGAAAGATTATTTCAACATAGAACCGAAAATAGGCAAAAATGAAACCATGTTGAAAGATAATGATATTGCCACATGTTTTAGTATGCCATAATAATAATAATAATAATACGCTTGTTGGAACTTCAACGCTTATGACAGACAAGACTAGCTACAGAGTTTTGCGCTAACTGTAAGCACTTTATTGCACAGGCCAGTAGACCTGCTAGCAGTGAGTTACAAAAGTCGAGATGGGATGTCACAAATGCATGGATCAATTGGAATATAGTATCCCTGTCTAAGCAGAACCGAATTTTAACAACGTTGTGCAGCTAAATGCAAGCAGTAATGTCTGGAGATCATGGCATCATCTATCGCCTCACTGATTTGGCCCAGTGGTTAAGGTGCTTGCCCCGACCAAGGTCAAGGTGATATTAGATGACCGAGGTCGTAGGCTCGAGCCTAGTAGCATATGTGATGCGCCTGAATAGAGATTAGGCTCTCTTAGGGCACTTTACAAATGAATTATATATTTTATATAGAGTAATAAGTTACTTTGTAACAGGACACCTGGATTTGGTGTAGATGTTACAGGAGATAAGCTGGCAGAGCTGATTATGGTCGCTAAGCTTTCTAATTTATATTTTATTGTATTAGCATTACTATATTGCTCCATTTTCAAAAAATGGGCCACTTATATTCTTTTGTGTCAATGTCAGACTTGGATTAACATTACATTGTAGTACTAATTTACAGTGCAAACCTAAGCATAGATTATAGCCTTGTAATCCCGAAGGGCTGCGGTACTATCTGAATGGCCGGGTTTCATTATCAAAACAACCTATATGTGCCAGGGCCTGCCAAGATAACCACTTTTTGGGATTTGCCAATCCATTCTCCTTGTCCATGAAAATCTACCGGCATCCAGGCAAAACTTCATTTAAAACATAAGACGCATCAATTACATGAATCAGTATTCCAACCTAATACAACGATAACAACAATATTAATTACAATAATGCATACGTAATGCACCATAAAACTAATAAAACTCTAATCAATTCATGTATACTGACAAAGGATACGCGTCAACTGATTGGTGATAACGAGCTCATTTAAGCATGCACAAGTGCATATAGAACAATTCGCAGAAAGCAAATGTTATGAAGAACATGCAAGTTTCTAGTTTCGTTTTAAATCTTGTAAAGACAGGGAATGCCGTGCCGGCAGTCGGTAGTAAATTCGTGGCTTTTGAATAGAAGAAACTGAAAGTACGGTTTCCAAAGGATTGAAGTTGGTTAAACGCAAAAACAACTTGAGTCAATTTAGGACAGCATTTAGTGGGTCCCTGTGATTCGTCCTTCATGTGCTTATGCGTGCTGACACTGTGCATGCTGCCGCTAACCACATTTGCATGATTACCCTGTGCATGTCACCCCTAACCACGTTGTTCATGCTGTTTATCAAGCATGATATTACTCACGACTCAGTCGCGTTTCCCTTTGCAGAAAATGTAAAGCGCCTAGGAAGAGTGAGTTCTTTGAGGGATCTTTATCAAGTGCATTATTATTATTATTATTATTATTATTATTATGAGCAAGTGGTAATAATAATAATAATAATATTGCACTTGATAAAGCGCCCTCAGAGAACTTAATCTCTTTCTAGGCGCTTTACATTTGCTGCAAAGTGATACGCAATAGAATAGTAAGTAAAATCATGCTTGAAAAACAAACAAAATGAATAACATGGTTAGGGGTTACATGCACTGGGTCAGCATGCAAATGTGGTTAGTGGCAGCATGCACAGTGTCAGCACGCATAACCACATCGAGGACGAATCACAAGGACCCACTAAATGCTGTCCTAAATAGGTATGTTTTTAAGTTTCTTTTAAATGTGGTCAGGTCAGGGGATGTTCTGATGCAGGTCGGGAGGGAGTTCCAGGCTGTGGGAGCATACGAGCTAAATGCACGGTCTCCAAAGGATTTAAGGTTTGTACGAGGTATTTCTAGACTGTTGGATTCCGAAAAGCGAGTGGTACGATGCTTTGCCTGATGGGGTAGTATATCTGAAAGATAGGCTGGAGCCATAGAATGAAGAGACCTAAAAGTGAGCGACAAAACCTTGAAGTCAATCCGTTGCTTGACTGGTAACCAGTGCAGGTCGGCGAGAAGTGGAGTAATGTGGCAACTGCGACGCTCACGACAGACAAGCCTAGCTGCAGAGTTTTGCACCAGCTGCAATCGCCTGATCGCACATGCTGGTAGGCCAGTAAGCAGTGAGTTGCAGAAGTCGAGACGAGATGTCACGAATGCATGGACCAACTTGGACGTGGTATCCTTATCTAAACAAGCCCTAATTTTAGCAATGTTATGAAGTTGAAAATAGGCTGATTTGACTGTGGAGCTGATGTGGTCGTCTAACGAGAGGTCGCTTTGGAATATGACACCTAGATTTCGAGCTGATGCAACTGGAGATATGCTGGCAGAGCCAATTTTGAAAGTCAGCCTTTCCAATTTCTGAATAACACTAGGTTTGCCCATAACTAGTAAATTAGTTTTATCATCGTTTAGTTTTAGAAAATTTGCTGCCATCCATGATCGGATGTCATCAATGCATGCAGCAAGTGAGTTGAGAGAATTTGAGGTGCTCGAAGGCTCGGAGGGATCAAAGCAAAGGTACAACTGAGTGTCATCCGCATAGAAGTGAAAGCCTAGATTGTGCTTGGCAATCACATCAGCGAGAGGGAGAGTATAAACGGTGAAAAGGACCGGACCTAGCACAGAGCCCTGAGGTACTCCATATTTTAGAGGTACTTCAGATGATCTTCGTCCATTCACGTCAACACTCTGGAGTCTCCCACTGAGATAGGACCTGAACCACTGCAGAGCAGTGCCAGTGATGCCCAGGCGAGATGAGAGGCGCTCTAGAAGTACTTTGTGATCGATGGTATCAAAAGCTGCCGAAAGATCGAGCAAAACAAGAAGAGACACTCTACACATGTCTGCATTCCTGTAGGTCGTTGTATACCCGAAGCAATGCTGACTCTGTGGAGTGATTAGCTCTAAAGCCAGACTGGAACTTACTAGCAAGGTGTGAGGTTTCGATATACGAGTTCAGCTGGTCTGCCACGACCCGTTCCAGTGTCTTTGATAGGAATGGTAGAAGGGAGACTGGGCGGTAGTTGCTTAAGTTCTCTTGGTCTAGTGTAGCTTTCTTGAGAAGTGGCCTGACTACAGCTTTTTTGAAAGGTGCTGGGACCTGACCTGAGGCTAATGACATATTAATGATGTTGGTTATGCATGGCAGCAGCAGATCAATGCAACGTAGGAGCAGGACAGTGGGAATAGGGTCCAGTGGACTTGTTGTCTTCTTTGATTGAGATACGAGCTTTAGGACTACATCACTAGTGACCTGTTTAAATGCAGACATTGAGGCGCAGCCAGGAACCGAGGAACAGCATTCTAGTGGGAAGGTTGTCATCGCAGGGATGGATTCCCTGATTTTGTCTATCTTCTGCACAAAGAATCGAGAGAAGCGATCGGCTAGATCATCACAAGGATCATCTGGTAAGGAGCTAACCTGGGAACGGTTGAGGAGATGGTTTATTGTCGACATCAGCATTTTTGGATTGTGCATCTGTGATTCAACAATGTTTCTATAGAAGCTAGACTTAGCCTTTGCTAGGATCGATTGGTACGACCTACAGTAGTCTTCATATGCCTGTCGATGGACAGTTAGTCCGGATCTTTTGTATGCCTTTTCAAGCTTTCGTTTAGTAGACTTGGCTAGTTTAATGTCTGTGGTAAACCATAGGCCGTCTGGGCGGGGGCGCACAGTGCGCTTTGTCAAAGGTGCAAACTCGTGGTACAATGCTTGGCCTGATTGGCAAGTACTTAGGATTGATAAGCTGGAAAAAACAATGAGGGGACCAATAAGTGAGTGACAAACTCTTGAAAAAACCTTGAAGTCGATATGATGCTTGATGGAGAGTCAGTGCAGGTCGGTTAGAAGTGAAGTGGCGTGCCAGTAGTAAAGTTCATGGAGACAAGCATAGCTGCAGTAACATTTGCTGTAGACACCTAATTACACAAGGCAGAAGAACTGTAATAAATTGCAGAAGAACTGCAAGGAATTAGTTATCAAAGTATAGATGGGATGTTACAGATGCAAGGACCAACTTGCTGAGGTATCCTTATCTAAGCATACCGATTTTTGCCATTCAAGTGCAAATGTCGGCAGCACAAGCAGCAAGAAATTTGCAAGACTCTAATGTGCAGTAAGGCATGGAAAGATTAAAGTACGGACAATGCTTTGGATCAGTGGCTAAGAAATGAAAGTCTGTATAATGATGATTATAGTGGCAAGCAGAAAAGCAATTGGAAAAGAAGAGGACCTAGAATGAAATCCAGACTATCCCATACATTAAAGACTCACCCAATGACCGTTGGCCGGCTCAACAATGATTCTAAATCTCCTACTAAAGTAGGACCTAAACCATTGCAGTGCAATGCTAGCGATGCTCAAGTAAGATGAAAGGTGCTCAAAGAGTTCCTGATCAATGGTATGAAACAAATTCACAAGATTCCGAAGAGCTAGCTAGCATAAAGACTACGTAAACCAGCATTTTTGAAAAGCTTGCTATATACTAGCAATAATACTGACTATGCAGAGTGATAAGTTATAAATATTGACGAAACTTAAGAACTAGGTTTGATGTTTTAATATACGAGTTTAGCTGGTCTGTGACTATTCGTTCGACTGTATTAAGTATAAATGGTAGGATGGAAACTGGGCAGAAGTTAGTCAGTGTGAGTAACCGGAATAATAAGGTCGGATCCTTAAAACATTTATTAAATTGATGAAGGCTAAAATAGCCTATCAGTTGAGTCGTCTGTAAACCATCGACAACAGTGCTGAGAACCTGGGTGAGGTGGGGCTTTAGGAAAATATGGCAGCTCTGATCCAACCCCATAACCCAATCAAGCAAAAAAGAGCCAGTGATTCTGAGACTGGTATTTATTTTTCCTAAACTGTATCTGGTTCACTACAGAGTCTGAGCTAAAAATCGCATACACCCTGAGACACAAACCTGTCAACAAACCTGAGTTAAATAGAGAAACAGACACGAATATGCCTGCCTTTAGCCATACCTTGAGTGGACAACTTTTCATCAGCAGGATTTTTCTTTGAAATCTGAAAAATGCCAAACACAGGGCACCAAGAAAGGCAACATCCCATTCAAAATTTAACAAAAAAGTCCACGGATTCAATCTCTCTATACTGAGTGCCACTCAAGGAACAAGGAAATAAGGCTCTTACTGACAGGTAGTGTTCATGTATTTACACAGGGGCTGCCAAAAGTTTAAGTCAATTGCCAGAAAAAGAGTACACCCTTGATAATGCCCCCTCTCTCGATGAGGGTTCCTCAGACGAGCACACTATAATAATCCCGCACCAGTTAGTACTAAAAGTAGTTCCAACTGCATATAGGAGCAGAAGCAAATTATAATTGAAAATATCGTCCTGTGAGAAATCAACGTGTCATCTAATAAATCAAAGGTGAACTTCGCTAAAAACGGCACAAGCATGTACAGCTACAGCGCTTTTATGTACACGGCAATATTTACCAGAGAGCCAGTTAAGGCATCTTCCCATTGCTGTCAACTTGCAAGGTAGTAGAGTAGCTAACAAGCGCTAAGAAATGGGCAAAGCACGGGAGATTTCTTTCACAAAAGTACACATTCGGGGACTGCATTTGGGAGGCTACAGTAATGTGTGCATTGCAGGAGCACTTATAATTTCCAAGCAGCATATATTACGATACATAAAAAGCAATTGCAACTTGGTAGGATGGAAATGAGGAGATGGTGTTGATGACCTAAGCAGACCAACAATCGGGATGACAGGACCAAAAAACACAAGCCTTGAAGAACAGATTTGTTCCTTCAAAAAGTGTTGCCCGGACAGTGCAACATACAACCGAGTTTAAGCTGAGAAAATCTACAGTTCTGTGGAAGTTACACTAGCAAGGCACACTTTCCAGAACTGCCCATCATACACGTATGCTTTCTGAAAAGCAAACCCAAGCCATCTTCCATAAACAAGAGACCATGATCACATTATCCTGTCTAACTGGCCAAGAGATGAATGGATTGGTCAATCAAAGTTCACTTCTTTCCATACTTGTAACAGCGAGTCAGTGAAGTGGTGCATTAATGAAGTGTGCCATGATGGCTGCATCCAGACGACGGTAAAAGAGTACGGCACTTGAGGAGTGATGGCATGAGGGCTTCTGCACAGCAGCTATTACCAGAACCTCTACCGAATAGAAGACATTATAAACTATCCTACATACTTAGATACAGTAAGACAATATTGGTATTCCATGTGCAATGGCAATTAAATTGAATATGGCAACAGGATAACGATAATCAGCATTGTCGATGAGATAATTTTACGAAAACGGTCTCGATCACGGGTATGCCTGTATTGCCATGGCCATCCCTGCCTGTATTGCTATGGCCAACCACAAGCCCATATCCGAATCCCACTTAAAACCTCAGGGGTGCTTTGGAGCAACATATAAGATCCCAACATATTTGTATTAACTCATTAGATTAAAAAGAACTTAAAAAAAACTATTTAGGACAGCATTTAGTGGGTCACTGTGATTCGTCCTTCATGTGCTTATGCGTGCTGACAATGTGCATGCTGCCATTAACCACAATTGTATGCTTACCCTGTGCATGTCACCCTTGACCACGTTGTTCATGTTGTTTATCAAGCATGATATTACTCACGATTCAATCGTGTTTCCCTTTGCAGAAAATGTAAAGTGCCTAGGAAGAGATTGAGTTCTCTGAGGGCACTTTATCAAGTGCATTATTATTATTACATTGTTATTAGATGTCTTGTTTGAGGCTCTAAGCCAATGCTGATGAGTGAGATATTGCTCCGGAATTATGCTCGTGTTATGCTTATATTTCTGGTGTCCCTACCAATCCTAGGCCTTCGAAGTGATTAGAAGTCATTGTTTAGGCACTTCCTATTAGCCCAAGTCAATTTAGTAATTAAATGCTGAAGCATAATAACTTGCTCTATCGCCAATGCTGTGAGCGCATGAGAACTAATGCACCCCAAAAGCAGTACAAGAAGGAATTAAGACAGAAAATCACAAATTCTTCAGTAAATGTGGCTGGTCACTTTAACTTATGATGGCACCTGTAGATGGTGCATAGATAAACTTTGACTGAAGCTTGCAATACATTAATTAATGGAAAACAAAGAGTCAATATGCTTGCAGACGCACGTCATTGTGCGGCAGAAATGTAGCATAAAGTCTCACCATCCCACCAACGTTTCGGGTCATGAGGTCATATTCTCTGTTGGCTTGCTGGGCACGAAGCTTGTCTAGCCTAGCCTCGAGCTCAGGACTCTGGAAAAAAGATCATGCCTCAGTCTCGATGCCGGCTACAACTAACGATTATGACAATGAAGCTTGTATTCTCAAAACATTCATGACTAAGCAGAGAAAACCACACAGTCTGCAAAAACGAAGTCATCACTTTCATAGGCAGAATTAATGCACATACTGCACTACACAGTACAGGACGATGTGCAATACATAAAGTCAAACCAGAACTGCATACATGTCGAAGTTGCTGAGACTTCATTCATTCCGATTGGAGGACCTGACATCAGGTCCCTATGCTGGTAGCAGGTCCCTGCACTGGTAGTACATATGCCTCTTGCTCCCTCGAAGCACTACCCAAGCTAAACGATATCCAGCTGTCTGAGTAGCCATATTTTGTAGCTAATTAGGCTAGCAGACAAGCATGTACGGATGGAAATGTCAAGTCGGCCGTACTCAAATAAACTTCCACGATCCCAGTCAGCATACCACTTCTCGCCGACCAGCACTGGTTCCCAGTCAAGCAACGGATCGACTTCAAAGATTCGTCGCTCACTTTTAGGTCACTTCATTCTTTGGCTCCAGCCTATCTCTCAGATATACTCCCCCATCAGGCCAAGCATCGTACCACTCGCTTTTCGGAATCCAACAGTCTACAAATACCCGTACAAACCTCAAATCCTTTGGAGACCGTGCATTTAGTTCGTATGCTCCCAAAGCCTGGAACTCCCTCCCGACTTGCGTCAGAACATCCCCTGACCTGACCACATTTAAAAAGAATTTTAAAACACACCTATTGAGGACAGCATTTAGTGGGTCCCTGTGATTCGTCCTTCCTGTGCTTTTGCATGCTGACACTGTGCATGCTGCCACTAACCACATCTGCATTATTACCCTGTGCATGCCACCCCTAACCATGTTATTCATGTTGTTTGATTATCAAGCATGATATTACTCACCATTCAATTGCATTTCCCTTTGCAGCAAATGTAAAGCGCCTAGGAAGACATTGAGTTCTCTGAGGGCGCTTTATCAAGTGCAGCATTATTATTATTATTATTATTATTATTATTACAAGCAACATGAGCCATATTCAATGCCCGATATCGCTGCAGCAAAGAAGCCCAGTCTGAAAAAAATTCGGCATAGCTTAAAAGAACAAGAAACATACACAATGACAACGGGTTTTGAGTAGCTTGCAAATAATTAACAAAGCTATCAACAAAATACGCAAAGTCTTCACTCTAGTTTAACATATCCACGAAGTGAGTATCATCTGTCGAAAAGCCTGCATCGTGCATGTCTGGAGTCACAGAAATGACACTACAACGCAGCAACATAAATGCTGAAGGGTCTGTTGTGCTTCTCACTAAATCTCACGAGTAAAATGCTCAACTTCTGAGAGAGAGAGCTCAATTTAATTTCCTTTATTTTTGTTTTTCTCACTATTGAACTAGCCGTCAGTCTTAATCTTCACAATCCTAGTAATAGATTAATGGGCAAAGCACTCTCCTTAATAAATCACGGGTCCAACTAGCAGACACTATTAGCATGAGGTTTATATTTCAGCAAACCTCTAACAGGCCAGTGGGCGCACCACAGAAGACACACAGGCACAAGTGCAAGATATTTGTCGAGCATTTTATCATGGCCTTCATGTAAACGCCAATGTCCATGAGGATACGTAATAATAATAATAATAATAATAATACATTTGTATACTACCCTCAGAGAACTCAGCCTCTCTCTGGGCATTGTAGATTGGCTGCAAAGGAAGTACGATCGAATGGCCAGAGGTTTGACCAGTGTCTCCTTTGCTAAAAAAAAATCTAGAGAGGCTGGCGGTTGATCAACGGATACAGAGCAAAGTTCTTACACTGACCCATAAGGCCCGCCAGGACTTGGCTCCTTCGTACCTAGCTGAACTGCTGCACCAGTTTCAGCCTCTTCGTGCTCTCATGTCCTGCATGGACAATATATTAGCTGTTCCATTCGTGCGCTTAAAGACCATTGGCAACAGAAACTTTAGCTTTGCAGGTCTTAGACTGTGGAACTCACTTCCACAATTCTTACACAACGACAACTACTCTCCTGCTGCCAACTATGGCTCATCCTTTCCAGCGGTCTTGAGCTACTACTTCCACGCTACTCACTACCTCAACTGCTCTCCTGATTCTGCTATGCTTCCCACTTTCTCTTTGTTGCATGAGACGAAGTCTGGTGGCTACCGAATGCGTACCGAAAGCCGCTTATGCTGTGAGAGCGCTATACAGAACTCTCCTACATAACACCCACATAGTCTTTATGGCTTTGTGGAGTTACAGACGGAGATAAATGAAATTACATTAGTGGTAGCATGCTCGATGAACAACAAGCATAACATGATCAGATGTGACATACGAATGGTCAGCATGCAAATATGGCTAGTGACAGCATGTATAATGTCAGCAAGCACAAGCAAACAAAGGACGAATCACATTAAGTGCTAAATGCTGCGATAAATAGATGTTTTAACTTCTTTATAAATGTCAAGTCAAGTGACGTCATGATGCCCGTCAGGAGTGAGTTCTGCAGCAATGATTTGGCCCAGTGGTTAAGGTGCTCACCCCGACCAAGGTATGGCCGAGGTCATGTGCTCGAGCTCTGTTCCATATGCACATCACTTGGATATAGATTAAGTTCTCTTATGAAGCGAAACAAATGAATTGCATTTATTTATGTCCGTGCTTTGAGAGCATACAAACTAAAGGCACGATATCCAAGAGAATTGAGGTTCGTACGAGATAAAGCTACAAGATTGTATTCAGAAAAGAAGGTGGTGCGATGCTTAGCCTGGTGAGAGACTAGATCCGATAGGTAGGCTGCAGCCAAGGAATGAAGGGGACCTAAAAGTGAGCGACAAAACCTTGAAGTCAATCCGTTGACTGACAGGTAGCCAGTGCAAGTCGGTGAGAAGTGGCGTGATGTGGCAGCTGTGATGCTCACGACAGTATGGCCTAGCTGCCGAGTTTTGCATTAACTGCAAGCACATTAACTGATTGCACAGGCCAGCAGACCAGAAAGCAGCGAGCTACAGAAGCCGAGACAGGATTTCACAAACGTATGGACCAATTTACATGTAGTATCCCAGTCTAAATAAGCACGAATTTTAGCAAGTTTATGTAGCTGAAACTTATGTAGCTGAAACTAGGCAGACTTGACAGTGGAGCTGTTGGGGTCGTCTAATGAGAAGTCACTTTGGAACAGGAAACTTAAATTTCTTGCAGATTCAGCAAAAATATGCTGGCAGGGCTGATTTTGAGCGCTGTGTTTTCTGATTTCTGAATCACACTTGTTTTGCCCATACTAATGAGTTGGTTGTATCATCATTCAACTTAAGAAAGTTTGCAGCGATCCATGTACAGATTTCATAAATGCATGCAGCAAGGGAGTTGATAAAAATTCGACGACCTGGAGGACTTGGAAGGATCAACAAAAGGTACTATTGAGTGTCACCTGCATAGAAGCGAAAGCCTGGGTTATGCCTGGCAATCACATCGGCAAGAGGGGCAGCATAAACCATGAAAAGAACTGGACCAAGCACACATCCCTAAGGTATCCCATATTACAGTGGTTCCTTGGACGATCTTTTACCATTCACATCAATACTCTGGAGTCTCCCACCGAGATAGGACTTAAACCATTGCAGTGCAGTACCCGCTGATATCAACACCAACAGAGAATGCCGGACTGCAGACACATAGGTACCAGAGAGAACCATCGTCTGCTACCTCATTTAGCACACATGTAAGAGTCATGTCAAATTCAAGCTGTCCTGTGGATGGCCGGCCCCAGGAAAGACCAGGATTTAACAGCCCTTTAACAAACTCCTCTTATGCCTGTGGACAGGCCTTTTATTCGATGGATTAATTTCATTCGATGATGAGGTCTAGCACCAAGATGAGGATTCCACATGAAGGACTCAGAAGAAGACTGCTGGAAAAAGCTGACCATGGCTACTAGATGCTTACAAACGACGGTCAAATGAAATCCAGTTGCTGTGACACTATTTGATTCATGTTCTGCAACGTGCAAGAAAAAACTCACCATACTGTTCTAAGAGCCGTTCACCATACGGTACACAAAAGGTCACTCGACCCGCATGTGGACACACCATAGGATAATGACAAGGCCAGAGAGCTAGAACCACATCACAGTTTATACAATGGCAGGGGGTTCAAAAAGTACTCACCCGTTCTTCAGGAACGGGCTTCGGTAGAACAATTTTCGTTCCAGCAAGTAGACGGTGTAGACATGGCAAGTCTACAGACAGTAATATCATAATTAATTGCACACCTTAGAATTGTACACTGCCTCGTAGGCAATGGTAGAAAACACTGGACACAGAAAGAAATCGCATAGCTTCAACGTGACCCAAAAGGCTACAAGACCCTCGGGAAACAATAGGTACAACACCAAAAGACATTCCCATCCTACCCATCAACTATCCCCAGATAAAGCTAGAGAGCCATTGACCAGCAAACAATAGCAGCATTCTTGACTCGGGCTTCCTAATGCCTTAACTGGTCAAAGTATGCTAAAGATGACAATCTCCTGTCACCACTGCTGCTGCTGCTGCTGCAGCTCATTTTGGTTTACAATTGCTTGCATTCACACCGCTCTGGCTCGCTGCGTCGTGACGGCCTGCAGGATTGTCATACAAGAGCACTCTCATGCCAAAACTGAGACGTGGCAAAATACTTTCTCATCAAATTTGGCCACTTTAAATGAGCTTTGTACGAGCAGCAGTATCTCAAAAACATTCCATACTGGTCAGGTCACTCAACCAGTTATTGCAAGGCTACAGTATGAGCTCCGATAAATGAACCGTAGCAACAGCATGGCAATCTGCTGCTATAAGAGATGCACAAAGACAAGGCAGCTTGACTAATACGAGGCAGGTAAAATGCCTACAGCTCCGTCTTCAACGTCAACGGCAGTGAAGGTGGACACAGAAAATTTTTACAAGGCATACCGCATCAGGATATATTTTCAGTTTGAGTTACAGCGCTACACAAACTACCTACCATTACTCCTTTATTAATGCCATGGCTCGTGGCGAGGCATTTGCGATAGGGATCCTTAGGTATGGACATCCTGACTAATGGAGTCACGACTCTGTAGTCCTGCCTTAGCAATGGGCCGATGCCCATTCTCTTCGACTTCTGCACCTCTCATCGTTCACAAACAACTACAACTAAGCATTCTATATGAACGCCATTGAAGAGTCGAAAAACAATTAGTTTGCTGAAAAGTTTCGCCAATCTTGACTTGGCTAAGGAGTTCACGATGTGTGATACATGCGAGCACCACTCATCTAGAGACGGAACACGGGTTCAAAGAGAAAATAAGCGACGGAATAGCAAAGCATTTCTCCGTCCAAGCAATAGCTTACCTTCAGTCTTGGGAGCTAATTGGTACAGCGCACGGAAGTGCCTGAACGGCACAACACGTTCGCTCAGCTCACGGCTCTTACGGTCAAAGTGGCGAAGTAAATGATCCGGTACGACACAGGTCGTTGTCACGTCGCGGATGAACGCATCCATTTCGAGAGTAATTGCAATGTTGCAGTATTCGTACTGCGATCTATTTTCCATTGCTACCAGTAGATTCCGCCAGCACCGACCTTAAAATGACCCGGGTTAATTTCTTCGTTCACTTATTACATATAGGAGGAGATCGCCGAACGGAGCCGTCCAGGAAGTGGTCGCTGTCGCAGGTATGGTAATTCAGCGGGCGCTCAATAATCTGCGATCACTAGAGACGATCCTAACACTTTAAACGTGGACTACTTTAAGGCCCTACACGACAATACCCCGAAATCTGCAGGTTGAATGTATACAGCGCGTTATATTGCGGCACTGTGGCAGGGCAGGACGGCTGGGCAAACAGGCCAAGCGGCAGAAACAACCGGTGCAGACTGCAGACTGTGGGAGGATCCGGCTCGAGGGCGGAAAAGCCAAGGTCACGATCGCCAGCCTCAAGCCCATTTCCGGTTTCGTTTTGTTTCATCCTATTCGCAGCCTCACTTTCGAGTTTTGGCTGGAACAGCCACTGACACCGTTGTGAAACTTCTTTTATGAAACCCAAGTACTAAGTAAAAGGCAAGACTAATCCTCAGTGACCTGACCGCATATATAAATTCTTACTCCAGACTATACTGCAATACATCAAGCAGTCTCTTTAAGCTACCGAATGGTGGAAAGTCGCCGTTGTTCGGACAGCAATTGGTCTTGCCAGCGTTCTGTAAGGAAACGTTGTATACCATCCCTTGGAGATTATGCCCATGAAATATGTACAGCCAAAATCAGGGCCGTGTGTCTCTACAGCCTAGCTTAGACCATCGACGATTGAGCCAGATCCAGTCGGCCTAATGGAACCTATATCATATTCTGCTATGTGCTATAGTATCAGTTCTCACGGATAAGGGATAGACATTAGATGTAGTAGATTACTCCGGGATATCTGATATGAAGTGGTATCATTCTAGTTTTGATACTGAAAACCAGGTTGTCGGATTTCCGGCTGGCGGTTCCCGACAGTGACAGCTAACCTGCAGCCATTTCTCGAGTGCCGGTGGGACACGGCTGAGAACTCAAGGCTAGTTTCAAGCTAAATCAACAGCAATTGTGCGGCTATGGCTATGGTGGTAAGACGGCGTAGTGGGAATTGGACGCCTCACGAGCCTTCGAGTCACGTGCCGAAACCTGTCTTCATTAGCCTCACTAGGGGCAACATACGCCGACAGCCCAGTCCGCACGGACGTCTGCCATTCCTTACAATCAGGAGACAAACAGCGGGATTCAGCATGACTCAGTTCGAAGACCGGTTCCGATAAAGGCTAAAGCATCCTGCGTGCACAATGCCGCGTGTTTCTTTTCAGCATAGTTAATGCAAAGTGAATGGAACAAGATTTGATTCTCTTTATAATGCTATGAGAACGTCTCATCATTTCAAGCAGATGTTAAGTGTCTAGAAAATTATTTTCTTCTCCTAGGCCGCAATAAAACTGAATTTTTGCTATTACGCACAGTTAAATAACAACAGAGCAGCCGTATAAGCTTAGCCACTGCCTTCTGTGGCTCAAAGTTGCTCGCGCTCCAGGACAGTTGGGCAAAAGATCGATCATCGTGAGCTCGATCACAGGTTGCTTTGGATCTTTGCATCTCCTTTATGTACACGGTTGCTGAACCATGAGAGATCCACTGGCAGACAAGCGTGGCCAAGCCATAAACGAGAATTGTAATACTTCTCTTGAAAAAGGGGTAGTACCCATGTCCTTCAAATCTGCCATCGTTAGACCAATTCTTAAAAAGCATGGATTAGATACAGTAGTCCATGCAAACTATTGCCCAGTTTAACTCATTACTTTTTGTCAAAGATTCTTAATAAAAATTATCGCTAAACAGTTGGTAGCACAACCTCAAACTAATGAAATTCCTGAACAAGTTCAACCGGGGTTCAAGCGGCAGCAATCCACTAAAACTGCTCTCCTCCGTACTAACATCTAACTAACATCCTATGCAGTAACGATGACGGGAATGACACTGTGCTAGCACTGCAAGATCTATCAGCTGCCTCTGACACCACTGATCACAGTATCCTAATTATACGATTTAGAAGATAGATGAGGCTTGGGCGTATTTTAATTCGTACTTGTCCGATCGTGTTTAATCCGCGTCGTGTGGGAGTCAGGTCTGATCCACCAGACTAGTCATCTGTGGAGTCTATCTAGGATTGGTACTCGGTCCTTTGCTGTTCTCCACTTATACTCGACATCTAGGGAAAGTGATTGAGGCCCATGTATATCACTTTTGTGCTAACGGCTGTATTTGTCATTTAAATCACGGGAGTCAGCTTCATCGACTGAAAAACTGAATGCTTGCCTTGCAGACATCTGATCCTGGGTGTTGGCTGATTTCCTGAAACTAAACGACGATAAGGTTACTGCTGCTCGTTGGACACCTAAAGCTTGTGGCTGGACTAGATGGCTTTGCTCTTTTAATGGGTAATGCAGCTGTTCGGCTATCACCATGAGCTCCAAATTTATGTGTCTTCGACAGTTGCCTAAATTTTGAAAGCTTCCTAAGTAGACTGCATCCACAGCTAGTCATCACTCGCTCGTTATGACTGAAGGGTCGTGGGTTCGAATTCTGCAGTGGGTAATAATTTATTGCCAACTGCAAGCAGTGGCGATAGCCAATAAGGCTTCTCTACTGCTATACAAAATGACTTAATTAACCAACTTAATGATTAATGACTTAATTAACAAACATATTTTATCCCGATCTAAGATTAGAAACTGTCTTCCACGGTGGCTTGCAAATAACTTACCTAGCTCCTTAGTTCTGTCTCGTCTAGATTATCGTAATTCCCTTTTGGCTGTGCCACCGAAGCCCTAAAGTTCGGAACTGACCTCTACAATTCTGAAGCAACGACAACTACTCTCCAGCTGCAGGCTATAGCACATCCTTCCCAGCCGTCCTGAGCTGCTCCTAGCACGCTACTCAATACCTCAATTGCTCTTCTGACTCAGCTATGCTCCTCACTTCCTCGTTGTTTCCTGAGATAAAGCCTGTTGGCCACCGAATCAGTACCGAAAGCCGCTTAGGCTGTTAGTGAGCAATACAAAACTCGCCTTCGTAACAACCACATTGCCTCGGTGGCTTTGTGGTTACAGATAGAGATACACCCCAATATGTGGTGACGTAGTAGGAATGCAAGCAAAAGCACTCGAGTAATCATGCTAGGGCAAGCAGAGCAAGCAAAAGGATATGTGAGAAGGCACTGACTAGTACGACCCTTTCTAGTGATATGCACTGAGTCATAGACAGGTGAGCACTCAAGGCAAAAAGGAAAGAGACAAGTTCTTGCCTTCGGTCCTGCTTTTCACGATTTTGTAATAGACCAGTACACAAAGGACAATGCACTAGCAATGTCAGAGCAGAAGCCGTGAGCAACAGGTGGGTTTTAGCGGCGCTTTGAACATAGTTGAATCATGAGATGAGGTGATATTAATCGATAGGGAGATCAGCATCGTAACTGAAGGCATGATCTCCCATAGTAACTGTAAACTAAATCTTTTATATATTTGAAGCTTGATAAGGGGCCCAACCAATCGACAAAAGTCAAAGAGAGGCTAATGGAATGGGAGGCCTCATGTGACACAACTAAGATCAGTAGGCCGAAGTAAGAGAACGGAGGGACCTAAAGGTGAGTGGCAGAATCTTAACAAGAATTGCCTCCTTCAAGATTTTTAGTTCAAGTTTTGAATGAGTCCATTTTTCGTTGGTTGCTGCAAGCAGATTGGAGCTCTAAAGTTCTTGAGCTGCCAGATCAAATGAATGAGACAACTAAAATTGGTTAGTTTTTACTCTACTTTTCGGGCATTCTAACATGCAATTGAGCAGATTATTGCATCCTTACATCGAACGCACAATAAAACACATGCGACATAGAAGCATGACAATTTTGTTTAACCTGGCAAGCTCTTAACCTTGCAGTATATTACACAGGATATTCCAAGTAAGAAACGTTGTAATTATCTTGGACGCACACTTATAACATGCGATGGTTACTTGCAGCAAATTGCTGCCCGCTCACAGCTGAGTAGCACCGCCACATATGAATGAACATAAAAAAACCAGTCAACTTAATGTAGCTGTGGTACCGAATAACAAAAGGCTTATGTCTAATTTCTTAAGTAGCAGAGCACCGGATGAGATTGGAGGGGCACATTGGGGACAAGCCGACAGATTTGCAAGACAACTGAGAATTGGGAGGTGTAGGTTGAATGGTGGGTGTAGTACTACTCATGAGGTCACAGCCGTGGTCGTATCATTTACACGGTGCTCAAGGTCTGTAGGTGAAGATCTGCCTTTCAACCTCTGCAACGAATTCGCAGCAAATAATCAGTTTTCAGACGATGAACCGCTTTGATGCTCGCAGGCAGTCTATGCAAAGGCGAGCATTTTGAGGGGGGTCAGGCAGCGATTCCGTGCCATCACACGGCCACTCTGCCCACTTTAGTGGCAGCATGCATCAGCGTGCTGGATGGAGAGGCAGAGCGTTACCTTGATCGGGGGCCCTTCGTGCTCTGCTTTTGGATACATGAGGCTGTGAGCACACTCCTTGGCCTCTTTGTCCTGCAGCAGCCATGGATGCTGGAGACATCCGTCTATTGAGATTCTCTTTTCCGGATCAACTATGAGTAGCTGCTTTATGAGATCCTTAGCTACGAGATAACACAGGTGGGCCAGATCAGTGACGGTCCACAGGGCTGTCCAAACCCGATGCCATTAGCACCCAGACCAAGCCAACATTAGCAGTGCCTCTGGCGGTTAGGTCGTCGCGGTGGCCATATCGAGAATGCGGCTCGACCTGCTTGCCGACTCACCCGAAACAGACACCTGGTACCAGTGCTTTTCCGGAAATCCATAGTTACCGGAGAGAATCTGCTGTTCCAGCTTCATGTCTTTCCTGTCGCTGGAGAATGGCAGTGTCCCAGACAAACTGCAAGCAAGCAATACAACTAAAAATGTGCAATTAATTTACCGAAATTAGGGGTGTCACCACAGCACAACTGAACGATTGGGTTATGGTGAAGCCTACTTTAAGGAATTCATTGCTCATAACTCATCGAGCATTCTCCTTGCTGGATGATTTGCCCAAGCGGGTCAAAGTGCAACTGCTTTCTTGATATTTTCTACAGGACGGAATATTTTTTATCAGTGACCAGCATCAAGTCAAACTGTCTTTTTTAATTTGCAATTGTGACTATGTACTCGCAAAATTTTATTATCATTGCTACCTATCCTCTTTCATTGCGACAAGTAGAAGCAGTTGATCTTCTTCTTAGCTACACACCCAAGTGTTAATAAAGGGCCTATGTGAGAGAAGGGGGTAGTCTGGCATGTCTAGCGATGCCTCGAACAAATTAGAAAGCCATTAGAGACTGTGCCTTTAGTTCGTAAGTTACCAAAGCTAAAAACTGACACCTGACTAACACCACGACATCCCTGACTTGAACATTTAAAAATATGCTAAAAACGCACCTGTTTCTCACAGTATTTTCTGGGTCCTTTGAATTGTCCTTAGTGTGCTTATGTGTGCTAACACTGTGAATGCTACTAATAAGCTTATTTGCACGTTGACACTTTGCATGCTACCACTAACCATATTATGCATGTTGACCCAGCATGTTACTAGTAACCAAATGATCATGCAACCCTTACATTCCATGTAAAATGCCAAGATATTAAGTTTGTGATGGTGCTATACACATGACGTATTATTATAATTCCAGACCACTAATACATTCCAGCCGTTGGAACTCTAGTCTGCTAATGCATCTCTGTGAGTCAACAATGAGCACGAATGAGTCACACCTAGAGACTTCTAAAATTCGTTCGGTGCACATATACAAAAGAGCTCTGCTGCTGCTGCAGCAGAGCACCACATTCTTGCCATGGCAGGACGTTATGGACGTGCAAGCTAGCTCACCAGGCATAGAGTATGACACCAAGTGACCAACAGTCCACAGCGGCTGTGTATGTCCCAGTGCCCATGCTTCGCAGAATTTCAGGAGCTATGTAATTCGGCGTGCCGCAGAACGTTTGAAGTACGGAGCAGCCGTCGATCAGCTTTGAGAGCCCAAAGTCGGATACCTGCAAAGCACACACACACACACATCACAGGTTCGCTGCTCTCTAATGAATCTTGGAGTTCGTCAGGCAGAACGTCGTCAGAAAAAATTCATGCAGCCTCGTCTATAACATTAGTGCACCGAGTGTTCTGGTGCTTCAACAAAGCAGGCTGATCTTGTCCAGTTATCACAAGCCGGCTGCTACTTTTCTCCGAATTCCCGCCTTGACTTGCCAACAACTGATCAACACAGTGGAGCAACTTCGGATGCGAAATTAAGCTACTAATACTCTGCAACCGCATTGCCAGACGCAGACTAATGCCGATGCGGGCAAGCGTGCAAGGTCCTGCAAGTCTTTAGTGCCCCACTCACTGGCTGTCCTAATCAGCAGCCTCCAGATAATAGAGACTACATTTTTCACTTAACAGGCTGCAATACCTTAGAATTTTGTGAGTAGCAACTTACAAAAGTCTAGATGGGACTTCAGAAATGCATGAACCAACGTTGCTGTAGTATATTTTCTAAGCAAGACCCAATTTGTGTGATGTTTTTGATGTGGTATCCATATCTGAGCAAGGACCAATTTTTTTAACGTTATCTAGCTAGACGTCAATAGAAAGGTTGATGTGGTCTTTTAGTAAAAGGTCATTTCAGAACTAGGCACCCAGACTCCACGCCCAGGTTACACGAGATATGTTGGCCGAGATCATATAAAGGCTTGGGCTTTCCAGATTGTGATCGACACTAGCTTTTCTTGCGATTACTAAGCTAGATTTTTGCCAGCGACTTAAAAAAAGTTTGCAACTACCTAAGTGTGAATGATGGCAAAACAAGCCGCTGCAAGGGAGCAGATAGACAGAGACAGTGTGCGTGTTTGTATGCGGGTGTGTGTGTGTGTGTGCGCGTGTGTGTGTGCACGTGTGTGTGTTTGTGCCTGCACGTTCGTGTGTGTGTGTGTGTGTGTGTGTGCGCGTGTGTAGAGTGTAGAGAGAGAGAGAGAGAGAGAGAGAGAGAGAGAGAGAGAGAGAGAGAGAGAGAGAGAGAGAGAGAGAGAGAGACAGAGACAGAGACAGAGACAGAGACAGAGACACAGAGAGAGACAGAGAGAGAAAGAGAGAGGAGAGAGAGAGAGAGCGAGAAGTGGAGAGAGAGAGAGAGGGAGAGAGAAAGAGAGACAGAGACAGACAGACAAACAGACAGACAGAGGGAGAGAGAGAGGGAGAGGGAGTTGGACACAAGGGAAGGGAGGAATAAATGCACAGGTGTAGCAACATGCTAGCTGTCCTATGAAACTGTAATAATAGTCACATCGTAACCACCATATGAACCGTCTTACATATAGAAGTCTAGATTGAGCTTGGCGATTATATACACAAGGAAGAGAGCATAAATTAGAAAGCAATTGTATCTAGAACAGATCTCTCGGACACCGCATACTCTAAGGCATCGGTTCTCAACCTTCCTAATGCCAAAACCCTATAATACAGTTATTTATGTTGTGAAGACCCCCAACCATAAAATTATTGTGTGCGAAATCTGGAACGGTATTTTCCGATGGTTTTAGGCGATCCCTATGAAAGAGTCGTTGAGACCCACAGGTTGAGAACCGTTGCTCTAAAAGCACACTCGATGACAGCCGAAGACGTGTAATCTCCGAAATCTCACACTGACATAAGATGTAAACTGTTATAGCACCATGCCTCCGATGCTAAGGTTAACATATAGGTACTGGAGAAAGACTTGGTGGTCAATAGTACTAAAAGCTGAAAAGAGATCCACCAAAACTAAGAGATAAGCTCTACTTAAGCCATGTTTTCATGCACTAGCAAGAGTGCTGACTGGTTAGCAGCAAGTCAATGTATTTCAGAGGGCAAAAAATAGGTATGGAGTTTGGAAGGCTAATAGCATTATTAGACAGGGACTTTTCGAGATGAGGTCAGCAAGGCCAGGCTTGAATCTGGGCATTGAAGTAGAGCAACGAATGGGGGTCAACGAGTCCAGCGACATGTTACCTTGGCAATGACCTCTCGGATCAACTCTCTCTTGACGACTAATAAGCTAAATAACTATTTAATAATAATAATAATAATAATAAAAACAATGCACTTGATAAAGCACCCTCAGAGAACTCAATCTCTTTCTAGGCACTTTACATTTACTGCAATGGGAAATGCAATTGAATGGTGAGTGATATCATGCTTGACAAACAAACAACATGAATAACATGGTTAGGGGTGACATGCGTAGGGTCGGCATGCAAATGTGGTTAGTGGCAGCATGCACAGTGTCAGCACGCATAAGCACATCAAGGACGAATCACAGGGACCCACTAAATGCTGTCACAAATAGGTGTGTTTTAAGTTCTTTTTAAATCTGGTCAAGTCAGGGGATGTTCTGACGCAAGTCGGGAGGGAGCTCCAGGCTTTGGAAGCATACGAACTAAATGCACGCTCTCCAAAGGATTTGAGGTTTGTACAAGGTATTGGCAAACTGCTGGATTCCGAAAAGCGGTGGTACGATGCTTGGCCGGGTGGGGGAGCAGATCTGAGAGATAGGCTGGAGCCAAAGAATGAAGTGACCTAAAAGTGAACAACAAAACCTTTAAGTCGATCCGTTGCTTGACTGATAGCCAGTGCAGGTCGGCTAGAAGTAATGTGATTTCGCAAATGCGACACTCAAGACAGACAAGCCTAGCTGCAGAGTTTTGCACCAGCTGCAATCGCCTGATCGCACATGCCGGTGGGCCAGTAAGCAGTGAGTTACAGAAGTCGAGACGGGATGTCACGAATGCATGGACCAACTTAGATGTGGTATCCTTATCTACACAAGCCCGAATTTTAGCAATGTTATGTAGCAGAAAGTAGGCAGATTTGACTGTGGAGCTGATGTGGTCGTCTAACGAGAGGTCACTTTGGAACATGACACCTAGATTTCGAGCTGATTCAACAGGAGATATGCTGGCAGAGCCAATTTTGAGCATCATTCTTTCCAATTTCTGAATCACACTGGGTTTGCCCATAACTAGTAAGTTGGTTTTATCATCGTTTAGTTTTAGAAAATTTGCTGCCATCCATGTGCGGATGTCATCAATACATGCAGCAAGTGAGTTGAGAGAATTTGAGGTGCTCGAAGGCTGGGAGGGATCAAAGCAAAGGTACAACAGAGTGTCATCCGCATAGAAGTGAAAGCGTAGATTGTGCTTGGCAATCACATCAGCAAGAGTGTGTGTGAGAGAGAGAGAGAGAGAGAGAGAGAGAGAGAGAGAGAGAGAGAGAGTATAAACCGTGAAAAAAAAACCAGACCTAGCACGGAGCTCTGAGGTACCCCATATTTCAGAGGTACCTCGGATGATCTTTGTCCATTCACGTCAATACTCTGGAGTCTCCCACTGAGATAGGACCTGAACTATTGCAGAGCAGTGCCAGTGATGCAAAGGCAAGATGAGAGGCACTCTAGAATTTGCTTGGTCACAATAAGAATAGCTAAGTATAGTGCACACGAAGTAGAGGCTAAGGAGATAGGTGGTGGCTGATATCAGTATTTTGGGATTGTGCATCTGTGATTCCACTATTTTCTGAAAGAAGGCAGACTTGGCCTTAGATTGGCAAGACCTACAATAATCTTGGTGTGGAGGTCGATGGACAATCACTTCTTATTTTGTAGTATGCCTTTTCAAGTCTGAAGTAGCCCTGATTGGTTTAACATCGGCAGTAAAATACAAGCCACGAGGGTGACGGCTTACATTGTGAAGTCCAACCGGCAAACTCATCCAGAACATCGCCTAGCGCCTTCTTGTCACATTGTACCAGTGAGGACAGGTCGGACAGAGAATTTAGCAGAAATGAAAACTTAATGAGATCCAAATATTGTCAGAAAAGCCGAGTTTGGCCAACTTATCCGAGCTATAATATAATAGTAATTCATTTGTACGGACTGCTAAAAGAACTTAATTGCTATGGAGGTGTTTTATAAATACCGCCGGAGTTAAGCCTAAGACCACGGTCCTTCAGAGGGAGCACATTATACCTGGGCCAAACCAGAAGCAACGTCTAAATCATCAGTGTGCACAGGGAATCGTCTAGTAAGATTATACATACATTCAGTGGCACCTATTAGATCTCATTTATGATACAGTCGCATCTCATCACAAACATTAGCCAAATCATTAACGCAATCCTCGAGAACCTACCTTTCAGCCACTGGTCAGTAGTGCTCATATTTGGATGGCCTAACTCACCTTAATTAATGTCGTTATCGAATCAGGATTGCAAAGAAGAACGTTTTCGAGCTGAAAAGATACACCAATGATTTAGTCGACCATTCTCTTTACAAAATGCTCATAAATTCCTTGCATAATTTCATCACACTTAGAAAAAGCTTGCTATATAAGTCGGTGTCCATAAAGGCACTCAAATACGCTCCGATTTTGATTGCAGTCGGAAGCTTGATAACGTGAACAATTCCCCCACTTGGCTATACAACTAAATTGAGCAATTCTTTCACACACCAAGAACTCTGTGCATCACTATACATAGGTCTTAGCACAATGATAGGTATTTACATGACAACAGAATTCTCGTCGGTGCCTAATGCAATATTGTATAATGCTGCAATTAGCTATTGCTGGTAATTGCTTACTTTGAGATCCCTGTGGCTTATGTTGTGGGTATGAAGATACTACAACAGAAAATAAACTCTTTACAGAACAAACGCTGCAGAACGGAAGCACGTTTCCGGTAGGGATCAAAGCCCATGCCAATTATTATCGGCAAGGGCTTTGGCATTGGTATTATAATATACCCAAAGAACACACAAGTCACACAATCAATCCATCGCGAGGCACCTGTGACATCCCTGGCATTTTTCCACACTGGTTTGCGCCGGGGGGGGGGGGGTTAAAGAGCTCACCCGGCCGAGGTCAAGGTGAATATTAGATGACCGAGGTGGATACGAGGTGGACTCGAGCACTGTGGCATATGTGATGCGCCAGAATAGAGATCAAGCTATCTTAGGGCACTAGAAGAAACAATTATATATATTTTTTACTTGCTTCTTCTTTTCACGCTCGTGCTAATTAGCAGAGCAGGTAGATGCTCTGCACTAGCCTATTATATGTAAGCAGCTATATCATCGTGCAGATAATTTCAGTATTTAAGGGTCGAGTTAGTTTCCCATTACTTACCAACGATGTTGATAGTGCACCGAGTAAAAGCCAAAGTGGTTGCTAGATTATGATCATATTTGAGATGCTTGCAGCTCCTGAATTATAACTTTTGGGAACCACGTATGTTATTATCTTTATTTAGACGGCATGCAAAGCCATATCCGAAAGGTGGTTAGTCAGTTGTAATTCAGGCTTCAAAGTAAATGTTAACATAGTTTTAATGCTGTACATAGGTAGCTCTGTGTGGTCATGGAATACTTATCTACAATAGCGACGTGTAGTTGGTTACACTAATGTATGTGTGCTATGGATTGCTGCTGTTCTCTGCTTACCCCCTGAATATTTGCACGTATCAGTACAGCATCCGTGACTCACTAGCCTTACTTTGATGCACCAGCTCCACTAGCATTTTGTCTGGACTGCCATAGTTAAGAGTAGAATGCGTGTGGCCTACAAACTGTAGCTCAAAAACAACTACAGCATGTTAGCAAAAATGCATAAAGGAACTACATACACAGTATTTATACGTGTCAATGAGCTTAACTGCAATCTCGGAATTAGTTAAATCTAATGATGGACTTTCTTTGCTGTATAACATTAGCATATCTATAATAAATATTTAGCCAAACCTAGTCTACCTATTTAGCAATGACATTACTGCTATACAAAATCAGAGTATCAGACTATGCCAATGTCAATTTAAGTGAAACAATTTATGTGAAACAAAGAAACTACCACAGAACAGTTTTGGGTTCAAAAGCAGAGCTTCCATAAAACATTCAATGCCACGCCATTACGAATTGTTCGGGGTCAAGCAACAGCACAGAGACATTTGGTGGCTCTAGAAGCTTTTGTGCTTCCCCCCAACAAGCCCATTTTCGTGTGGTGGCTCTTCGAGCCTTTGGGCATTACTGGGACTGGCCATCTAGGACGTGTTCTGCCACTTGACCCGGTAGTGCTACTATCAGCAGTGGCCCCCCCCCAAAAAAACTCAAAGCAATCCGGCTAACATAGACATTGAATACCGAACCGGCCTGCCGTATATTACACACCCATGCTCTGAGGAGCTACTGCATGGCATTCTGTTCCACTCATTAAAGAACTTAAAAAAGTGGTTGTATAACTTAGCAAGATTTCGTCCAAAGAATATAACACACACTATCACACTCCAAAGCTTTGAAACACTACATAAAAAGCTGCACTGAATCCTGCATCAAATGAGTGACATGCTGAGTGAAAGCTTACCTTGACGGCACACACCATCTGATAAAAAAGAACTTTAGTTGATGGCTCGTCGAGCCTTGAAAGAGCCTCAACGCGATCAAACAACTCGCCTCCTTCGACACTATAAAAGCATAACTTCATATCTATTTCATGTGCATTAAGGAGACCATAAACCACTGATAAAAACTTGAAAATTCACAATTCAGCAGCAATTCAATCACAATTCAGCAGCATAATCTGATTAAGGTCAAGATGAAAATAAAAATATAATTCTTTTATATAGGACCCCAAGAGAACTTGATCTCAATCCAGGTGCTGCAGACATGCCACAGGGCTCAAGCCCATGACTTCGGCCATCAAAGGCATTCACATTGACCTCGGTTCAATAAAGACGAGCACGTCAACACCTGAGAGAAATTTAATCTTGTACATCTTTTATTAAACGATTACTTTCAGGACATAGACATCCTACATGTTTCGAAAGTTGCAAGCTTTTACAGATGCTGTACCATGTACAGGTACAGATACTGCCACGGCATACTGTTAACAGAGCTTTTAAATTGGATATTCACAGTTGCATTTTGTTTACAATCTACTAGACCAAGCACTCTGGTTTAAATAACATGTCAAATAATTATTGGAATACTGAACTAGCTACAAACAATCATCAGACGAAAGGTATGCCTCGCAGTCAGTTTCACACTATCTAAAACTGCATTGTAGAAGCGAGTACAACCTTAGGCCTGGCTGCAACTTAGCAAACAGTGCACTTGCACTCTTCTTGCACAAGAACATATTGCATGATTTCCTCTCCAATATATAACGGTTTCACGTCAAAGTTTTTCAAACTATTTTTAAATATAAAAGTTAAATGCAATCAAAGAATGGGATTGCTTGGAGTGTACTTACAGCTCCAGGACCACATATAGGACATCAGGTGTATCGATGACATCTTCAATTTTGACAATGCACGGCTGAAATGATCAACAGCACAATCATTACTACATGAATGTGATAGAAGTTCCTAATACATTTTCAGACTATTGAACATTAATCCAACACCAAATAGCCGAACAAATATTAAACCAGAAATAGCAGTGGAAGAACACCCTGAGGATGTAAAGCATAACAACGCATGATCAACTGAGCACTCTTTACCAGCTTAAAGTAAGTACACTTTAAACTTGGCTGACCACATCGTAAGTAACTACAACTTAGCCATTAAGGTGCGTAAATTGGGTTCAAGAAGAGTCAGTCTGCTCTCCAGATCATTAGAAGTGCTTGCCTGCTATTCCAACACTAAATCTCATTCTATGCACATTGCATATGCTGGAAAAAAAACTGTGAACAGGTAGGTGATACTAACTTGTACAACTTCAGCATGCCTAAAGACAACTCACTGAGACGAAGCATGTGCTGTAATGAACATATTGCTAGTCAGCTTTCTCTTAAATGTATAGTGATGGAATATCTTGATGCCAATCGATGAGAGTTAGCATAGCAACTGGAGGCAAAGTCTATAAAGAATTTGAGGTTGATCTAGGGCAAGGGTCTCCACCGACAGGTTCTCCACCTGTGGGTCGCGACCCCTTTGGGGAGTCGAACTACCCTTTCACAGGGGTCGCCTAAGACCATCGGAAAACATGCATTTCCACATTTCGCACACAGTAATTCTATGGTTGGGGGTCGCCACAACATGAGAAACTGTATTAAAGGATCGCGGCATTAGGAAGGTTGAGAACCACTGATCTAGGGCCTGCAACCTAATGCCTCAAACAAGAGTCCTGGTAGCAGCAGGATTTTCCTATGGCCAATGGACTCCTTAGTATAACAGGATGGCAGATAAGTACCCGTGTGGCACTACCGATGCATCGGCAACCTAAAGGGTGCCTGGAAAAAGTCACAGATTCGTGTCGTATATCCTCCTTGTGAATATGTCATACAAACTACTGTTAAGAACTAGCAACAAACTAAGAAATTGTTCTAACTAAGAAATTGTTGCACCACAAAACCTAAATGCAGACTGCAGCAATGGAGTACAACGGTGTGTACATAATAATAATACTAATAGTAACAATAGCACACTTGATAAAGCGCCCTCAGAGAACTCAATCTCTTTCTAGGTGCTTTACATTTACTATAAAGGAAACACAATCGAATGGTTAGTGGTAGAATGCTCAATAAACAACCAGATTAACTAAGTTAGATTCGACATGCACAGGGTCAGTATGCTAGTGTGTTAGTGGCAGCATGCACAGTGTCAGCACGCATAAGCGCAATGTCACAAAGTAGTTACAAACCTGGCTTAATCAACCAAGTAATTTGAATAGGTGACAGCAAAATATAGCTAGGAGCATGTGGCACCACTCAGCACACGGAATAATGGCATTGCCCTAAGTGATGTCGCATCAGGTAAGCTACAAGAGTAAAGGACAAGAAGAGCAATCAGGCCTGCTAATGCCTACTCTGGTCTGTGGGTTAGGGAAAAATATCCAGGACAAGTATACAACACAGTCAGCAATGTGCAGCAACATCAACGTATTAGTAATTTAAATCCTATTGAAAAAAATTGTATTCGACCTGGATGACATTGAGATCCTGTGTTGACATGGGTGAGTTGTTAAAAGCATAACCTCAGATAACAGTGGAACAATGTTCAGTTCCTGACGGCAACAATATATCATTTTTATCAAGCACTAAGATAGGACTCTGGGGTGCTATAGTCCTTTACAAATTCCTTTGAAGTATTTAGCATTAAAAACATGACCATCAGTTCAGCATGTTGGCATTTGCATTTTATTTAGTTGCATAAGTGCAGTGTGCAACCCCAACTTTTGCAACTCAGGGCCTTCCCTTTCCCAAACATTGGGGTTCTAGTGCAAACGGACATTATGAGTTGATCTCAAAACCAAAGAAAAACTGTCATGCAGAGCTGAGACATCAGGTCAGTGGTGGATGTGAATAGCCTAGAATGGCAGGACGGCTGAAAAAGACTGGCCAGCATTAGCAGCAAAGGAGATTTTGATGCTGAGCTCGAGGTTTGGAAGTCAGCTCCACAGTCCAAGGTCAGTGGAACAAAAACATCTGTCGGTACTAGAATATTTAGGTGAAGGAAAGAAACAGCTAACTTATTGTACGGAGAGAGATCACGTCTGTAAGATAAACCTCACTAGCTAGCCTTCATGACACAAGCCTCGTGAAAGACTTGAACAGCATAAAGACAGCTCAAAATCAAAGCGCTACATACATGATCCAGCTTTTTCATTATCTCCACTTCTCTCATAATTTCTTCAGGATTCTGTAATAGAAAATAATTCATTCATAAGAGTTTACAGCCATAATTGCATCGGTAAGCTAACAAACATAATAACAAAGTTGCACCTCATTTTTGCCTAATGTTGCACTGTAAAATTCATAATATGCAACCGTTTGAAAAACAATAACACATACTTTTAATGGTGCCTCACGTTCGGGTAGGTAATGGGGGTTAAGGAGTGTGCAGGAAATCCAAATTGTGAACATTGAAAAGGAGAGAAGTCGGTGCATTGGCAGACTCGGTTCATCCTGCACAAGACAAGAGTGATACACCTCTCACCTTAGAGAGAATATCAACTCCAGCTACTTGGAATACTCAAGACAAAATTACGGCTTTGCCTATGACAAGGGCCGAGCAGGACATGAAAAAGCTGCAAGGGCAAAGAAAAATAAAATTGCACATAACCTATCGCATGGCATTGAATTCTATAATTCCGAGCACTCTAGACCTCTTAATGAGATCTGCTATATGAAATATCGAGTGCAGATCTGCTTCATGCATTATTTCTTCAAACTAGGCAGTAGTAAGTTAAAGTGAACAGAAACAGATGGAATGGATTCCAGGTACACCAGAGTCTTGTTAGTGGCTTTTTCAGAAATGGACGACTGGGTAAGGCGGTTGCTTTTCACGACCTTGGTCCCAATGTCGTGGATTCAAATTCTGTGGTGGGAGAACCTTTATTGCTGCTGCAAGCAGTGCTGGTAGCCTAAAGCACTTTTCTGCCACTATACAACTGGAGGCTGTTAAATCAGCCGATATTTTTTTCACACATCACATGTTCTGTAAGTCTAATTCATTCTCATCAGCCTTGATCAGATTCTTTTGACATATTACGTTTTCTGTTAAATCAATTAGATTGATGACACTGTTTCCACGTGAGACAAAAATGCAGTAACATTGTTGGACATATATGCCTTCAAGCAGATACGAGTAGTTCAATTGATGCTGGTAATACCGATATTACCACAAGGTGCTCGAGGAGGGCATGCTGGAACAGCTACAATTCTCCAACAGGCAGTCTTTTCTGCTGAGCACCTTACAAGTAAAGCTGCATCCTCAGAATTACCGTTGGCGTCTTCTAGCATTAACTAAACGAATGTGATCTCAACTTGGATCTAACTATATTTCCATGACAATGTTTTTCTGCTTGATTAATTAACTCAGAATGGCCCTCTCGACTCCATTTGGTGTGTCTCCAACGTCACGAGCTACACCACTTCAATGGCCAGCTGACCACAAAAACCCAGTGCTGACGTGGATTAGTAGCATAGATTGCCTCTCAGTGGTGCAGCCACAAAAAAGCCTCTAGAATCTCACACAGTGTGTCCTTAGAATTATCCGGTCGTATTCAAATCTACTAAATGAGTCGTGCACTTGCAAACGAGCTAAAGCGGCTCCTGCTTCGAGGGCAAATACAAGCAGCAGTTTTAACAATGATCCTCAAAGCTTGTTGCGACTGGATTAAATAGAGCTGACTGAGCCGCATTCTCAGCAACCAACACCTCGCAGCAGCCGGTACTCACAGGGCAGCGAGTTTTGGGCTAAGGACTCTCACATTCGGCGGCTAACTTACAAGGCCCTTGGGCATAACATAGGTGACTGCAAGGACCGTACAGTGGTACAAGCCAGAAAGAAATCATCCAGCTACGAGCAAGTATCTTGCCTTACCATAGCAACACTCCGATTGGTGCTGAACTGCTTCTTCTGGATAACTTTCACCGCATACTGTCGATATGTTCCCTTAGCAAATGCCAGCCGAACGACACCACAAGCACCTCTGCAACAAACACAGGCGTCTCCGAGTGCTAGGAGACTACATACCAATTGCTTAAAAAACAAGAGCCACTAACACAAAGGGATGACAGCTTATATCGTGGATCAACATGATATTGCTAGAACACACATGCACATGCATGCATGCATGCACGCACGCACACACACACACCTACACACACACCTACACACACACCTACACACACACGCAAGCATAGCTATTCCTCTCCACAAGCAGCTCTTAGCTAACAGAAAGTCGAGTCACATAACAGCTGCAGGGAGGTAAGCAAATGGAGATGCTCCCTAAATCAAACAGCTCAAAGCAAGTGGACATACCTTCCTAGCTCCTTAGCCAGAGTGTATTTTGCCTTAACTGCATCGGCTATGCCATCATCCTGAACTGAGCTATCGACAAAAATAAAAGCTGCAAATAAAAAATACACATACAAAATGTTGTAGAAATATTTACACGGTGTTGGAGCAGGAAGGCAAACAGAGCACAAAATGTCTGTGCAAGCAAGAGGCCATCGTAAGGAAGGGGCTCTTGTCTGAAGTCAAGAACAATGCCTTTGCTGCTATATGAAGCCAGTGTAATAAGTGTGCAAGGTGTGGCCTGCAATGAAATGGTATGCTATGACACACTCTCAGGGACTTGCATTGTTTGCACCTTGCACTTTCTCTGCACACACATGCTCACATCTTCTCACGTGACACATTCTGCTTGGCTACCACAATTGATAGTGCATACATGCAGGTATCTCATCTCCACTAACAAAAATAACTGCACAGCTATAGCGACAGTTCCGTAAACTTTAGCAGGCGGCTTGCAATTGCCTGATGGACAGCGCACCAGGGTGACTACGTGCATCAAAATCATTTTGGCATACGAGCCGTGAATGAACAACAATAACTGGGAACGGTCGCCGATTTATTAACCTGAGCCACACATAAACAGCCAAGAAGTGACAAAGGACAAACAGTCAGCAGACACTGCATCTCTAAAGTCTGAATAAATGACAATCATTTTCAGGACTGCAGACACCATTCGACTGCAGCATAGGTTCTATTTGCAGCACAATGCCAATGGTAACTTACCTTTGTGCTTTTTCGTTGTCAAGGCAATTTCATCCATATTGCTGAGTGCTTGGAAACAATTCTTGCCTTCAACAAGAAGAGATCTGACTGGTAACCCTGAGTATGGACAGTAAACAAAGATGAGGCAAAGACGTCCTGTTCCTTAACAAGCTCACGGCCAGCATTGACACAGGATACATCACACCCTGGTGACCACGAAATGTGTGTGAGCTGATTTTTGCCACTGCCACCTGCCATGGTATTGGACGGGGAAGGAGGGTGTCTTTTTTATGCCAATCCAGAGTTTCGCATTGGCAGCTGTTTAACCATGTAAGGATACTACTGCATCACAAAGCTGCACTGCACAAAAGCAAGGGCTGATATTAACAGTATACAGTCTAACACCCCTGTCCATGGAAAAGAAGGTACACCGGTAGCAAGCTAGGGAAAGAACGGTAGCTGCCTCTTCTTGGTGAGAAAAAATTGGAAGCAGCCCTGGGAATGGCATAAGGGATGGTCCCATCTTAAGAAGTTTCATGAAACCATAGATTAGACTTACCAACTCGTACCACATAACAACGAAAGTTTATTAATAAATTTTGCACAACTCGGTCGTGCTGCACGAACTGCAAACGAAGCTGGAGTTCCGACTTTGCTGTAAGGGCGATCTCAGTGGCAAAGCTCCGTGCATGGGTCATCGGATGCAGCTACACTAATGAAAAACCTAGAACCTATGTACGTTACATGTCCCTTGTCAGTTCTCGTTTAAAAAATCCAAGGGATTATGCATTTCTATATGTTCAGCATTTAATAAAAAGGCTGGGGATCAATGCATGCAAAGCTGGCCCGTGTGAATTGAAGTCTTGCTCTCCTTAGAATCCTTAGCATTCTCAAGACTTTTTTAATTGCAATAGAACAACTTGGAAAGAGTGCCCTGAAAATCTTCCCAGTTGTTTCATCCAGATAGTATGCACTGAGAATATATCTCTTAGCTTTTGCCATACTGGGTGAATTCTGATTTAGTGTGCTGGGATGTGAACGTCTTTTTGCATGATTATGTCTGCGCTTTAAAAAATCGGAAGGAGTCATGCTTTGCTTGGAACAGTCTGCTGCAACTTAACATTGTTGTTCAGCTGCATGTTAAGTAAAATTCAAATAACACGTCTAGGAGGGAGCTTAGACCCTGCAAAATCCTGCCATGCTACTGGCCATACTTTAGTTTCGGATCATGCACGGCCAGCCTAGCCTAGTAGGTCGGAAAAATGACATCTAATCAAACAGCCTAACTTTTTATAGCAGGATAAGAGCCTTGAAATAAATAAACATTAATTTGTATAGCACCCGAATGGAACTTAATCTATATCCAAGCACTTCAAATACTCCCGCAGGGCTTGAGCTCACGACCTTCGTCATCGAATATGAGCCTCGTGACCCCTGGACCAAACCAGGGCAGCATTACCGGCTATTACGACCACTTGCAGTGAGCAATAAAAGATTGCCTTCGACAGAACTCGAACCCACGATCTGGGTCGTGAAATTTAAACACTTTACCCTGGGCTAAGACGCAGGAGCCGTTTGCTGACTTCGAAAAGCTAGCCAAAACTATGGCTAGCACGGTGTTTGATGGAAGGATCAGTGCAAATCACTGTAACTTACACGAAGGCACGCATTTTTTAAGGCGAGAGCTAACAAAAACCTCATTGTCACCGATGGATACCAGGGGCACATGTATAGTCAGCAGAGCAGGCAGGCTTGCCCAACTTGCCCCTAGCAACGAGGAGTCACTTTTCGTGCACGTTTAGAGCCGAATTTGCCACTAGGGCAAAGCCATCGAGTTTCATTAAGAAATTGAGGTAAAGACTTTTAATTATTTTGAAAGTTTAGGACCGCTTTCTATCAGACACGCACCGAACTTCAACCTTACCCCTCTCTTAAAAGATCTTAAACTCAGCACATTTTAGATGATCTTGTTTTGGCATATTTTCGGAAGCCGATCCCCCTTCCCCGAAAGGCAGAGCTACGCTGTTCACAAAATGGTAGTCGAAGGGACACCTTAATAAAGTAGTGCTAAAGCACCCTACCCAAAAGCCTACAGAAACAGTTCTTCATCATAATCAGAAGCCAACACTTAGTCAACCACCAGTCCTGGTCTGTATGTCTCCCCCTCTCTCTCCCCCCTCACTCTCTCTCTCTCTATCTCTCCCCTGTCTCTGTCTCCCTCTCTTTCTCTGTCTGTCTCTTGATCTTTCTGTCTGTCTGTCTCTTTGCCTCTGCTTGTCTGTATCTCTATCTGTGTGTGTGTGTGTGTGTGTGTGTGTGTGTGTGTGTGTGTGTGTGTGTGTGTGTGTGTGTGTGTGTGTGTGTGTGTGTGTGTGTGTGTCTCTCTCTCTCTCTCTCTGTCTCTGTCTCTCTCTCTCTCACTCTCTCTCCATTTCTCTTCATGTCCTCTCCATCTCTTTCTCCCTCTCCCTCCCTCTCCATTCTCTCTCGTAAGCTACCCCTGATGCAGCATTATTAAAAGTGCATGGCACTTGGTTCATTCAAAGCAATCCTGGACAAGTACAACCAACTTCTGAGGTGACTAGATGTCCGAAAATTGTACACAGCCGATCTTTCAAGCCGTATTGCAGCTTGCTGCCTAAATGGCGCTGAAGTCGATGGATGAATGAAGGAGAAAAACAGTCGGGTGCAAAAACTACAAACTAAGCTTAAAGTAGCCTGATGTCTTTGTAGCCTGATGGCTGCAGCAGCCCTCAGGCTACAAAGAAAGCCTGCAAAGGTTTGGCAATCACCGAGAGGGGCTTGGGTAAACGCACAAGCAAGCACGCACCCAGCAGGAAGCAGCATGTGCAAAGTGACAAAGAACTAACATGGCATAGCACTGTGCTACGACTACCTCGCTGCTAGGATGAACAACGATAAGCGAAACTAAGTAGGTGGTGCCGACAGCAATGGCAAGCCTGACCGGTATGCACTGACACGTATAAAAAGGGATACAGACACAGTTCAAAATGTACAGCGCAAGCAAATGCACCCATAGCGAACAACTGAAAAGGATGCTAGCCAAGTGGGTTTCACTCACCGACTTTCTGGCCATTTACGAAAGTGCCATTACTGCTCAGGTCCTGTAGAAAGACATGGCATCCGGTGCTCCGATTATCCTGCAAAAGAACCAGGCGTGCGAATGGGCCGAATTCAACTTAATCAGAATGCAGCACGCAGCAGAAAGGCAACCGATTAAAGAGCAGCAACAGCTTTGCCGCACAAAACAGCTTTAGTGGAAAGGATGTGCACAGCGCCCTCCTCTCTCATCACAAAACAGCTAAGGTTGGGGTTGGACAGTGCACAGATGTACATGGATGCAGCTGCGACCTGCTGGAGCAAGTTGCAGTAGTAATGCAGGTGAGCTCAAAATTAGCAGTGAGGAGCAGGCCTGGCTAGTACGACAGCATGCACACACTCAAGCTAAGCTCTACCTTTGCCAAGAAGGTAGCACCCGGAGCACTACACGTTTGGTGCAACGGCCAACGAAAACGAGCAGTATACATTTACAAACACTAACACGGCACTAGTTCTGTAAATCTCTGCCTCATGTTAACTACAAAAAAGGGACTCTTTGTCGTGTCTCATCAAGTTTGCACTGGGTGCCACGACAGCAAAGATGTCCCACCGCAGGTGTTTAAATGGCGTCAGTGCACACATGTTCCGGTGGTCTGCGGCCAGTTGAAGACGACCGGTTTGTATTGCTTGCCGACTGGCAGGCCTTGCTATTGGAGATAATTCCCCGTCCCTGCCACCAGTGAGTGGATGGCAGCAGTGGATGGCACTGGCAGCTTTCTAGTCTCCAATCCAACCTCTCTCGTGTCTTTAGTTACTCTTGTGCATGGCGCCTGCAAACTGCTCGGAATAGCGTCCTTCTTTGTTTTCCACTTAGTTTTATGAAAGTTCAAGATCTCGAAGAAGACAGCCAAAGCTGAATTAGGTTAGCTTAAAATGAATGAGTTTGCAGACAAGCACAATGCTGACGAAACTGTAACACACTCCGTTATAGAAAAGAACAAAGTATATGTACACCTAGTGGATGCACGGTAAATATTCAAATATATTCAGGCACCTGTAACTAATGAGCCACTTGCAGCATATTGCTTACTGTCACAACGCCTCTACTAGTGTTTTGAGGTTGCTGTGAAAGCTATAACAACTGTCAAACTACAAGATTAGGAAGTTGAGCTGCATCATAGCAAGGAGTTGGCTAGACAGGGGTCACCATTGCAGAACTTGCTGCCCAGCCAGTGTAGCACAAAATATTAAAAGCTCTGTACTGATAACCAACCAGGCTAGGGGCCTGGGTAAGTCATGTAACGTAATGGATCTCTATCGGTAACTCCGAAATGCCATAAAATATAAATCTATATTCATATTCATTTGTATAGCGCCCCAAGAGAACTAAATCTCTATGCAGGCGCTTCACATATGCCTCAGGGCTCGAGCCCACGACCTCAGCAAGAAATTAGTCGGGGCGAGCACCTTAACCGCTGGACCAACCCAGCTCGCGGCCTTCCTGAAGAGATTGATGCCGTGAGTATCAATTAGTTTTTCATTCATACAACTTGCATGTCGTGTCGTGCTGACTAGTTGACGTAATAAAGGACTAAGCAGGTATTATGCAGGAAAGTTGTCTATGGAGCACTCAAAGCCTGAACGGGTTTGGTGGGCATACGCTAGCCAACAGATTTCATCTCATGCACTAAAGAAAAAGTGAGAAGCATAGCTGAGTCAGGAGGGCAGCCGATGAAGTGAGTATCATGGAAGTAGCAACTCTGGACGGCTGGAAAGAATGTGCCACAACAGGAGAGTATATGTAGTCAAGGATCCCAGATCCCTTATTTTCAAAATGCCAAGAAAGAATGCCGTGACGTCAGAGCAATAAAGATGAACCTTGAAATTTCTGAAGCCATTTTAGTACGATAATACGTCCTTAAATGAAAGGTGCTGATTTGCTAACCAGGTAATGAAAAAACAGCCCATATAATTTACAAATATAGATTCGTATGATAGATACAATGCACTCTTGTAGTTAAAACTGAAAATCAAATTTAAAATTTGATTGAATGGAAAATTCTACAAGTTTTGATTAGCACATATTGAGGCAATCATTTCCAACAAAAGCATCACGTTGCACATATATGGCTACTAATTACATACTAGCTGCAAATGTTCAAACCATTGGTGACAGAGGCTTTAGCTCTGCAGGTCCTAGACTGTGGAGCAAGCTTCTACGATTCTCTTGCAACAACTACTCTCCTGCTACCGACTGTGGCACATCCTTTCTAGTGGTCCTGAGAAGCTACTTCCGTTCTACTCACTAACTCAACTGCTCTCTTGACTCTGCTATGCTTCCTACTTTTTCTTTATTGCGTGAGATGAAGTCTGTTGGCTACCGAATGAGTACCGAAAGCCGCTTAATCTGTGAGTGCGCTATACAAACTCTACTGCGTAACACCCTCACAGTCTTTGTGGCTTTGTGACAGTCTTTGTGGCTTTGTGGAGTTACAGACGAAGATAAATTAAATTATGTTAAATCAGAAATGCTATAAAAGACAGTTCGAGGTGCTGGGAAGCGATTGAAAATAAGGTAAAGGTAAAAACTAAGTTAACAAAAGTGAAAAGTGTGAAAAGTGTAAAGTGCAATTAAAGTCTCTCTCTCGTTCCCCTAGGTGGTGGTACACAGAGAATTAGCAAGATGGGCATTCATTTTTGAATGATCTTCTGTTGTGGTGGCAGTGGATTCCGATAAAAAAAAATAGCTAAGCCAAAAAGAAATGAAGCTATTGCATACAACTTGAAAGACAAATAGCAGATGAAGCCATTTAACTGTGCACTGAAGAAAAATATTTGCAATATTAATCAAATACGGCAACAACAGACCCGAGGGATTGCTAAGTACCATCACTGCCAGACTCCACACCCAAATTTTCCGATTCACAAATCCAATTACGATATCCTGTAATTGTTCAGGGGGTCTTTGCAAGTACATTTTCACAAAACATTGACCGAAAAGCAAGAATATAGGCCTGCAATACGTCACAGCATGTTAAGAGGGGCTGCACACACACTTTTCAGGGCATCAAGGAAGAGTACACTCAATATCTGCATGTGGATTACTTGGAGCAACCGAAAGCTCTAGGTAAAAGTGCACGATTCACGGCGACTTCAAGCAATACAAAATACATATTCTCTCGAGATGCTATAACCACAACCTATTAAAATAATAATAATAATCAGTATCTTTATATATGACTAATGAGGATGGAGGAAATAAGCAATATTGAAGCAATTTAATCACCTTTTTGAGGTCATTATCTAGCACAAAGCATAGCAAATGCAAAGCAGTCTATAGGCAAATACAAGCAGTTTATTAACAGCCTTGAAATCATAATTTTTGTGCTGCTGTTTTACTATGGAAATTCGACAGTGACACCAGACTAAAGCTTTGCACTGGTATGCCAAGACATACCCGGTATACTCTGAAGTGGATTTTCGAATAACTCTGCCACCAGCTGCCATGTTTGGCCAGATCGAACACATACTCACAGTCTTCGTTTCGGCCGAACCGGTAGTTATCCAAGGTCAAATCTGTAACAGAGTCCTTGCTTAGGGTCCAGAAAGCTATTGAGCTGGATTACAAAAGTGACAACATCACATGCACAGCTTTGTGCTTGTATGGCCAGAACATCTGCACTGCCACCGTTGGTCCAGTCGTTCATCTCTGTTTACGAAAAGTTGCTAGGTAGTAAGTTTCTCAGCACCAGGCTACAGGGCTTGGTGGTAAGGTACATGCACTTCACGACTCAATTCGTGGGTTCGAGTCCTGCACAGCAGTCAATTCTTTACTGCCTGCTGCCATGGGGAGGGGTGAAGGCCACTAAGACTGTTAAACAGCCTCAAAATAAATGAGGCTGTTAAATCAGCTCATCTTAAGTATGGTAGGCTAATAACTCACATACTCACACACACACACACACACACACACGGCCATACTTGCTTTCACTAAGCTACTATCGCTGTTGGTAATGCTTTGGAGCAGTTTTTGTGTGTGAGTGTGTGTGTGTGTGTGTGTGTGTGTGTGCGTGCGTGCGCGCGCGCGCACGTGACATGAATGTGTGTATGGTGATATCATTCATTGCAAACCATTGCTGCTAAAATCCTGAATATGCTAATTCTGCATTAGTGGATTTATCACTTTGTGGAACCACGGTTGGTATATGCAAATGATGCTAAAACCACTGTGAGATACAGGTGGGTTTAGCTTCTTATTAAATGTCAAATCGTGATATGTCGTAACTTCAATCAGGAGTGAGTTCTAGAGTTTTGGAGCAATCAAAATAAACGCACAGCCTTAAAAAGACGACATTGGTAAGAGACGCAGCTAAATGACGAGTCAGCCGAGTGGGTCGTATGATGTCTAGGTCGATTAGGAAGTAGTGCAGATGGGTAGGGTCAGAGAAAGCAAATGAAGGGACCTAGTAGCAAGTGACAAAATCTTAAAGCCAATATGCTGCATGATCGGCTGCCCATGCAGGTCGGCAAGAAGTTGTTACCATGGCAATTACGACATTCAGGACAGACAAGCCAAGCAGCAGTTTTGCACCAGTAGTATGCATCTTATTTCACAAGTAGCTAGACCAGCAAGAAGTAAGCCACAGTAGTCAAGTATCACACGTGCATGGGCCAACTTGGAGGTGAAATCCTTAACTAAGCAGATCCAAATATTTAGCAACGTTACATGGCTAAAAGAGGGCTTATTTGAATTTGAAGCTGGTGTTGTCTAGTGAAACGTGACTGAAACGCGGCACCAAGATTGCATTCAAAGGCTACAGTGATTATGGTGGCTCTAGATGAAATGATGGGAATGCATAAGTGACTTGGCTTTAGTACCCTTATCTTTGCAGCAAATGTAAAGCGCCTAGAAAGAGATTGAGTTCTCTGACGGCACTTTATCAAGTGCATTATTATTATTACTATTATTATATATCTAAGCTAGTCTGAATTTTTGCACAATTACGTAGCTGAATGTAGGGAGGCTGGACACTTTAGGTGATGTGATCTTTTATCCGAAGGTTATTTTAAAAAAGGTCACCTATATTAACAGCAGAGGCAACAGCTGTTATGAAGGCATAGTCAATTTTGAGGATTAGGCTTCCTAGTTTCTGAGTGACACTTGGTTCGTCCATAAAAGAAAAATTGAAAAAAAAATTATTTTATACCATCCTAGGAGAACTTAATCTCAGTCCAGGCGCTTTACATACGCAGCAGGGCTCGAAATCACGATCACAGTCATAACACGTGCTTACCTTGACCTAGGTCATCAGAGGTGAGCACCTTCGGCCTTGGACACATAACTATAAGGTTGGTCCTAGCGTCATTCAGTTCAACAAAGCTAGCTAGTCCCTGAACGAATGTCGTCAATTCAAGTGGCGAAGGGGATCATAGCCTGGGCATTGCTGATGTGGGCGGCGATAGTACATAAAATAACAGCAACATGGAGATAGAGTGTTGACCTCTCACTTGTAACCAGCACTGCATACCAAATTATTATCGTAATAGTAATAATAAAAATACATTTGACAAAGCGCCCTCAGAGAACTCGATCTCTTTCTAGGCCAATTACATCTGCTGCAAAGGAAGCGCGGTCGAATGGTTGTAATAATAATAATAGATTTGATAAAGCGCCGCTTTCAGAGACCGTAAATAAGGAATACGAGTCCCTTCCTTTAAGAAAAACAAGTAAACTAAGAGGCAGGCTACCTTGTGTGACGTAGCAGAGACGAGGCGCATTGAAAACTCAAATAAATGATAGATTAGGTAATTATGTGGCGTGTGAGTGAATGAGGATAATACATGTACGAGCGAGCGAAACAGTTTGAGAACGTCGGATGCAAGTGCAGAAGAGCTGGGCAAAGCTATTTGATTAAAAAAACACATAATAAAAACGCGGTCACTTAAAGAATCAGTGAGTGCATCAATAAGTTCGAGTCCGACGGACAGCCACTGAGCTTATCGGCGAAACGCCGAGGAGGCTCGACATACCAGTCACAGAGAAGCTTGGAGACAAGGGTAATAATCTACCCCAAACGGTTTCTTCAGCAGCTGTACAATGCCCGCTATCAGGGAGCCACAGATCGTCATTAACTGGCAGCGTTTCCTTATTATCCATAACCACTAACAGCTCTACAAGCAGCGTGCACAACAGGTGTGCGGCGGGAATTAATGACAGCGACCCCAATAAGTCACGCAAACCCACCTTAATGGGTCGTTGCTACGCTACGAAAACTACTCTTATTACAATAAAACTAAGTTTTATAAATTCTTTTAAACTTAAAAATTAATTTTCTAGTTTTTAGGCTCATATAAGGGGAATAACCAAACCGCCTTCACCTTTGCCCATCGGGATAACATGGCGACGATCGGGAGTCTAAAGGTGATCCCTAGATCTTGAGCCGGGCAGCGTGTGCTCGACAGTTTCCCTACTGAGCTACCCGCGCGCCGTTAGACAGCCTGCGTTTTCTGACCATTTTCATCATTTCCGAGCTCATTTTCATCATTTCCGAGCTCATTTACCATTAAATTAGTTGTGGTAGTCTCCCACCAACATCACTGCCCCTCTTGCCTGCTAGATCTAAACACCGTTCGGTGTGTACGTACAAACCCCTTTCAAAGGTATTTTTCGATCGAAGTTTTGTGGTATTAAAAGAGAATTTATAGACATAGACTGAAGTTGCATTGGCTCGCGGTACAGCTTACGAGTAGCCGGTCTCTACTAGCAGTCTTAAAGGTATTTAAACCTGTGTTCTGTGGCGAATGTACGTATGCCTTAAGGCAGCTATTAATTTATAAAGTTTTGCATAGAGGCTTTTTTTAGTGGATCATTTTTACGCGATTGTACTGTCATATCAGTGCTGCTAAGGTAGCAGTTCTAAACATGTGGTGCATGGTCTTGCTCAGTTAAGAATGATTAATAAAATCAGAATGTATTTGTATAGCACCCTCAGAGAACCTAATCTCTTTCTAGGCACTTTCCATATGCTGTAGATGACGTATTTGATCAGATGAGTAATGGTAACATATACGCAACATCAATAAGCGTAACATGGTTAGAGGTGACATGCACAACGTACACATGTAAAATATGGTCAGTTGAATTCAGATCTCCGTTTTTATATAACGTCCTGCCTAATATGAAGTGTACTTTTGACGTAGCACTATTTGAGGTGAACAATTTTTTTTAGGCATTTCTCCTTCTTTTGCAAGAGATATGTTTGCCGAAGTGGAAAAACTCAAGGGCATTACTCTCAGCGTTAGAGTATTAGATTCCCCATAGCTATAGCTGGCTTTTCTTCCCCCTTGAGGTGTCGGCTTTTGATGAGATTTTTTCATTCAAAATCCAAGCCTTGCTATTTCTTTGCATTAAGTCATTTTTACAATTCACGGTTTTGCACAATTTGTCAGTTCTGCTCAGCCAGCTGTATGGCACTTAATTTTTCCAAACGTTTATGCATATCATCTAGCTGCTTGCAGAATTTCATCAACGTCTTGAATCTTGGCTTTGCATACATCTAGATATTTGTTTCTAGTTATTCTTGCTTTGCCTGATTTCACTGCATGATTTTGTTATTCGTGTAAATTGCAGGGCCTCGTTGCCTTGGTTACCGGTGGTGCCAGTGGTTTGGGCAGAGCCACGGTTGAGAGGTTTGTGAAGCAGGGAGCAAGGGTGGCTCTCTGTGATCTCCCACAATCTCCTGGTGAGGAATCTGCAAAACAGATTGGTGGTGATTGCATCTTTACTCCAGGCGATGTGAGTTTGCTGATATTCTGTTCCTTTCCTTTCACTGTGGTCACGTGTTCAAACATAGTGCTGATGGTGACTCATCCCACTGGTACATTAATATTGTGAAGTGTCCCACTGTAACTTCAGTGTTGTTGAAGTGTTTTAAGGCTTCTGCACTTGTTTGCCACTACGGTCTCGTAAGTTGCTTAGTCATCCGTGTGTGTGTGTCTTCGTTGTGTGACCGCAAGAATTGATGCCATGGCTGTGAATACCACTGGCTAAGGCATGTATTACTTTCAGCCTCAAGCCTGTGCAACTGGTCTGCTCGTCAGAGTCACTTCGGGTGCTCCAAAACTCAGTTTATAATGCTCAGTTGCTTAACTTAGTGTTGGCTTCTTTGGATAGCTTTTACCCCTTTTTTGGATTCCTGAAATTTATTTTACTTTTCTGGTTTATTTTGCTTCGGCATAGCACTGATTGTACTTAAAACTACAGCCTTCCACAGTGTACATCTGGTTGCTCTTGATGTTTCTTTTCTCGGCTACTTGCTTAAGAGAACTATGGCTGCATTGTCTTTGATGCATGTTTTCCAGCGATGTCGTTTTGATCGAATAAATCGTGAAGTGTTGCCTTAGGTTGAAGGATCTTCATTGTGCAGATGAGATGCGGCTATACCTGTGCTTTTAACCCATCCATCGTGTCAAACTCTCTCTCTTGCCATATATATTGGTGATATTCGCATTTGGATGGTAGCAAACTTTCTCAAAATGAATGAGAATGAACAACTTACTACTTATGAATAAACCCTTATGTTGGAAATGGACTCTTTACGGGCTGAAGCAACTGTATGCAATCGAAGTGCCCTTTTCCAGAGTGATCTTTCAATAGAAAGTCACCTTTTCTTCAAGTCAAGTCAGCATACTTTCAGAGACGTGTCGTTGCAAAAACTCTGGCCTGCTTAGACAAGAATACTGCAGCCAAGTTGGTCCATTCACTTGTTACATTTGTATTGACTTCTCTAACTTGCTACTTGTAGGTCTCCTGCATGCCCAATAAAATGCTTGCAGTTGGTGCAACATCGGCTGCTAGGTTTGTCTCTTGTAAACGTCACAAATGCCACATCAACATCATCTCATGAATTAGCACCGGCTATCTATTAAGCAGCCTATCGACTTCAAGACTCCTCATTTTTAGGTCCCTCCACTCTCGTGCTCCGGCCTACCTATCTATGTAAGTTTCACACATCAGCCTCCCATCGTACCACCTGCTCTTCTGACTCAGGTCGATTGGTGGTGCCCTTTTGCTAACGTCAACTCCGTAGGAAACCGTGCCTTCAGTTACTATGCTCCCAAAGTTAGTCCCTGACTTGGCATTCAAAAGGAAGTTTAAGAACCACCTACTTCTCACAGCATTTTGTGGGTCGGCGTGAATTGTCCTTTGTATGACACTCCCCCTCCTGTAAGCGTGCTGACACTGCATGCTGTCACCAACCAATTGACGTGCTTCCTTGGCCGCATTTGTAAAGTGCTTAGAAAGAGATTTAGTTCCCTTGTGTGCTATAGTGGGTCATATCATTTATGTAATCATAGTTTTATCAAGTTATAATGGTTTTCATGGCTGCTTAAAAAGTTAGAATTAGACTTTATATTCAGCGTAGGTTTTGCTGTTTTCTGTACATGACTGATTGTAGTCACAGTTGCCAGACTGTATTAGTAATGTTCATATGACCGGTGTCATTCCTGTGCAGGTAAGTTCCGAAGGCGATATCACTGGTGTTATTGATACCATCAGAAAGAAGTTTGGCAAGCTTGATGTGGCCGTCAATTGTGCTGGTGTCGGCGTCGCGTTTAAGACCTACAATTTCTCGAAAGACATTCCTCATAACCTTACTGACTTCCAAAGAGTGCTTACGGTAAGATTTGAGAAGTCACGCATACTGTAGCAATTTAGTAATGCTGCCGAAGGTTGTGTGCAGAAGTATTAGATGTGCAAATTGTGTTAAGTGTGTGTGTATGCTCTTGCAGATTAACACTGTGGGCACGTTCAACGTCGTCCGCCTTTCGGCTGGACTGATTGGCAAAAACCAACCCAACGCTGACGGTCAACGAGGTGTGATAGTGATGACGTCCAGTGTTGCTGCCTTTGATGGCCAGCAAGGGCAAGCTGCCTATGCTGCTAGCAAAGCAGCCATTGCTGGTATGACTCTGCCCATAGCAAGGGACCTATCAAACAACGGAATCCGAGTTGTTACCATTGCACCTGGTACGTTCCTATATTCGATGCTACTAGCTTTATGCACTTATTCGTGGTAGCTCAGAATGGCGTTTGTAATGGAGCTGAAACTTGCAGCTCAGATCAGCATGTCAGTTAGCCAGGTGTTGGCTGTAAAAGCAGATAGCAACATCGATAGGGGTGGAGTTCGGTAAGTGGTACATGTTTGGGCTCTAAGAGTATGCAATGATGAATATCTTGCCTAGTGACTGGTTAGGCAGCAATGACTTTGCATGCCTTCTTACTTGCTAATCTCAGGGATGTTACTGATGAGAACTTATTGAGTTGCAAGAAAGTAAGGCTTCATTGGCAAGAGATCCGACTTCCAATTATGACAAGACATGTTCTTTCTGTTCTTATTATTGCTTTGATATACACGTGTATATGTAGTGGTATGTGCAGTCTGCCGGTGGTGCTGCCACATTTGGCATTTATCTAGTTTGTAGCTGTTAAGTGGCGATCGTTCCTGCTGCTGTTATATCTTTAGAGTGGGGCAAGCTGCTGCTTTTGTGCTGCAGTTCTGCAAGCTGCTTTGTTTTCACGGAGCAGTACATTCTGTAGTAGTTGTTGTCATCGGGCTCTTAATAAAGAAATTCAAATCAGATTAGATCCAGCAATCAGCTGTGTCCCTCAGAGGCCATGTCGCAGTCAGGGGACCGTGGCTACCGTCAGTCGAAGTCTGATGAAGAGGTCCCCAAATGAATGCAGTATGACTAGGTTTTTTATGCAGCTAGCTCACTTGGATTGATTGAATACCAAACTTTGCAATCAGATCGGACCTGGCAAGAACCGGCGACTATGCTCACACTAGTGCTGTTGTGGCCTCGTTTTCACTACTTGTTGTCCTAGAGCCTGACATGTGACACTAAATTACATAAGAGAGTGAGAAGATCGTGCGTATGCATGCTGACACTGCGCATGCTGCCACTAGCCACATTTGCATGCTGACCCTATGCCTGTCACCTCTAACCATGTTATTCTTGTTGTTTATCGAGCATGCTACCACTAACCATTCGATCGTGTTTCCTTTGCAGCAAATGTAAAGCGCCTAGAAAGAGATTGAGTTCTCTGAGGGTGCTTTATCGAGTGTATTATTACTATCATTATTGTTAAAAGATCGGTGACATTTGCTATTAACTATCTAACCAGGTTTAATCATAATAGCAGGCGTCGGCACCAGAGTATCCACATATGTATGTCGACTAGAATCGCAGGTGAACACTAAATTACAGCCAGATCAGAGGTAAAAAGAAAACTGTAATCACTGCCCACTGTTAGGATCGGCATCATACTGCATAGTATGCTATGGCTGTAGCTGGACCCGAATAAACCTCTTTGACTGACAAATAGGCCTTTCGGTGCTATGGATTTGGACTTGTTGTGTGCACTTTTTGTTACTGCCATATTCCGCTACTGTCGGCTTACCTGCGTGTATTGCTGATACGCCTACAAGTTGCCTCTTGTCATACAAGGTTCAGGCACTTCCCAAGGATATACATCGTGCCTGCTCTGATTGGCTGGCCCTATCAAGTTTGAGATTGTACCTGGGTCTTAGCCCTGGGGTAAGGTGCTCACACCTCACGACCCAGGTCTTGGGTTCGAGTCGTATAGCAGGCAATTCTTTATTTATCATCGCATGGTGTGGCGATAGTCACTAAGCCCCTAGTTATAAATATTCTGTTCGTTCAGCTTAATTTTACTTCTTTTGCAGAACCCCTTTAGCTTGTTCAGCACCCATTAAAGAATTTCAGACCACTCCCTGACACCTGGATCTTAGCCTTGGGATAAGGTGCTGGCACGTCACGATCCAGGTCACGGGTTCGAATCTTGAATCAGAAAAACCTTAACTTGCTTCAAGCGGGGTGATAGCTGCTAAAGCTCTCTTCTGCTGCTTTAAACCTGTGCTGTCATAAGTTTGAACGACCGGCCATACCTACCAGAAAGTTTGCTTTCTCTGGTGACTCGTCATGTACTGCTTTCACGATGCAGTACTTCTCGTGCATAGGGCCACGGTAGTAGATCAACTCATTACCCTTCAGTATTGAATTAATTAATGACTTAGGCTACTTGGTAGTTGTTTCACCATTACTTCACTTCCTGAATGTGGTTCGGCATGAGTACAATGATCCGAAAGAATGATTTCGGAGCAATTTCTTTTCAGTATTTACATTGAGTCCAAAATAGGACATCTCCTGGGGCGATACAAACAACTGACAATATTAACCTTTGCTCCAAAGCATTCCAGCGGTTTTATGTTTCAGATCAGGGCTCATACTTGGCAGAGTAACACAATAAGTTCAGGATAAAGGCAATAGGAGCTATTGTCAGAAAATGTTCCGATAGTGTAACGTGCTTAGGCTCGTTATCCTGTTGCTATAATGTAATCCTCTAAGGGCAGTTGCATTTGGAATACCGGCATCTGGTACATCGAAATATGTCCTACTGGTTCGTGATGCCGTTTATGCAGCAGAGTCCCAATTCTAGCTGCTGAGCAATAGTCCGCAACTAGCACTTCTCAGCTGCTTAATTTTGCTTGTGGGGGCAGTCTTCTTGGTATGTTTCATTAATGAGCCGCCTCACATATTTTCTCCTACCAGTATTGAAACAGTAAAATTTGATCTATGATTCACCAGCCCACATAACCCTTTGTCAATCAGCTTAATTAAGTTCAGTGGGCGTTGTCCCTAGGTTATTGCTCACGATGCAGTGTTTGTTTTTTTTTAGCAATCAAAGGTTTTCAATGGGTAATCACGGAGAGTATACTTAGCTGGCATACCTCCCCGAAACAGTTGAGCATCTTAGTGTATGCCGTGTCGTAAGTTGGTGTCCTAGTTACGCTTTGCATGCGTGTTTGTCAAGGCATAAGCTTCATTTATAAGCCCTCAAACTTGTGAGGTCTGAAGTGTTGTTTTGCTATAGTAGTGTCCAGTAGCGTACAAAATGTGCTTGGTGGCACTTTAAGTGTGCAACAGGGTCATAGCTAAACTTGTAAAAAAAAAAAGCGACTCCCAAGACGAGTAGCAGTGCTGGTTCCAATATCTACCTCTGAGTTTGGTAATATTCACGGTCGAAGGGCTATAGACTGGTTCGCAGGATGCTCAAAGTAAGTGCAGTAGCTCCTTTGAATGTCAGCCAGCATGATGCCACTGCTGAGTGCCACACTATTTGCAGGCGTTACATTTGATGCACATCAAAAGATAGCATCAGGCCCTGCACATTGCCGTGCATATGTGTGCTCGTGTTCGAGTGGCGCACACACACAAACACACACATACACATGTGCTTATGCCCAAATGCTTGCTGCTTTGCCCAATTTGCCACTGTTCGGCTGTTGTATTCTCCGGCAATAAAATTGATGCTCTACAGCATCTCGCTGACTCCACCAAGTACTTGCTAATGACCCTTCCTCAATTTTAGTACCTAGTCAAACCGGACCACACTACTTAGCACTAAATTTATCGGGATATGGGATTTCGTATGTAGCAGTGAGTTAGTGTAAGATTTTTTATTAGTTGTACTTGTACATTGTATGTCAATAAGTGCTTCACATGGAGCTGCAGCTTTGTGTGCTCATATCCCAATAATAATATAATAATAATAAAGCACTTGATAAAGCACCCTCAGAGAACTTAATCTCTCTCTAGGCGCTTTACATTTGCTGCAAAGGGAAATGCAATTGAATGATGAGTAAAATCATGCTTGATAGACAAACAAAATGAATAACATGGTTAGGGGTGACATGCACAGGGTCAGCATGCAAATGTGGTTAGTGGCAGCATGCAAAGTCTTTATTTAGCCAGTTTATGGATTAATGACCAATTCTGCCTGTGTTAAGTCCACCATTGAGGCGGTTTTTGCTTTTGTTGCAGTCACTGTCTGCCGTGCAATGCTATGCCGATAAATCTTCGGTTCTGATCTTAACGGCTAGCTGTGCTGCTTGGTCCTTAGACCAGCTTTCACATCCATTATTGTTTTTGTGCAATAACTTTACGGTATACAGTCGTATGAACGAGCCGTACTGGACTTTTGAAGAAATTCAATGCTGCCACATATCGGTTTTGACTATTCTGGAAGACTTTGTACTTATACCATCTTTGTAGGTCTGTTTGACACTCCTTTGTTGGCTAAGCTTCCCGACAAAGTACGAACGTTCCTTGCAAAAACAGTGCCGTTTCCTCAAAGGCTAGGATCTCCGGACGAATTTGCACATCTGGCACAGGCCATTGTGGAAAACCCCGTCCTAAATGGAGAGGTCATCCGTCTTGATGGAGCTCTTCGAATGATGGCATAATGAGGCCAGAACCATGTAGCAGATTCTTCTGAGCATATTGCCTAGTGTCTTATTAAGCTCTTGAAATACACATTTGCAGTAATGTGCTCTTGTAGTAACTGCCTTGTTTGTGCCTGTACGTGGTTTGCAAATCCTGCATGCACGTGCCAATGTGGTGAAGACAGAATCTTAGCACTAAATTTCAAAGTAAAGAGTAGCTGATTTAACAGCCTCTTTTCTGTAGCAGCAAAGAGATCAGTGGCTTTCAGCCTGCTTGCAGCAGGCAATAAAGAATTGCTTGCTTGAGGACTCGAGGCCACAAACTGGTGTGCTAGTGCCTGGCTTGTGTTGAGTGTGCGTCTGCTTGCTTGTGTGAGAATACCCACTATTGGGCACAGTGACCACTGAAAATCTACTTGCTCAGATCAAAGCTGCCACATGTGCTGGGGCCACGTCGAAAGAAGTACTGCGAACCGCCATGCGATGGCCACACCTGCTTTTTACGATGGGCTCTTATATTCTTGTTTTTTTCTCGGGCAAATTGGCCTTTCGTGGATTCATATAACAAGGACTATTGCAGGCTTAGTCATCAAGGACTATTGCAGGCTTAGTCATCAGGGACATCTAAGATTGGTGATTTTCATCAGACTATATAACCTACAAAATTTTACTGTGCACCATTAGCTAATTATTGTTCATACTTAGATATGACCTAATGTTAAAACCAGTACAAATCCTGCCAAGCTTGTCTTGTTTTGGCTGTTAATCACTAGAGTTGGTTTGGTCTAGCGGTTAAGGTGCTCGCCCCGACCAAGGTCTTACTGAGGTCGTGGGCTCGAGCCCCGAGGCATATGTGAAGCGCCTGAATAGAGATTAAGTTCTCTTGGAGCGCTATATAAATGAATTATATTTATATTTAGAGTTCCAGTTGCAGGCTTCCCGAAGCCTCTGGGTGGTAACAGCAATGAGGGGGCTGGTCCCAGCATTAATGGAGCTCGAGAACGATTTCACCACATTTCTTTAGGCACAATGTTCTTTTGAATCGGCATCCAAGCACAAAGCAGTAGCAGGCTAAGGAAAAAATTACCAACTGGAATCATGTGACAGAGAGAGCCTTACGCAATCGAATTTCGAATTCACTGGGAGCAAAGTGAGCTGTACTAAAGTGCGGCCAATCTTTGTGCTAAAGCATCTTCAACGGTACCACTGACAGGAGCTCAGCCTTCGACTGGGATTCTGTCCCCCTGGGCCTTGAAGAGTTCTCTTCTTGAAATTCGAAGTACCAGTAGTTGTAAGAAGCAGCATTTAATGAATTCGCCATAAGCAAATAGAATCCGAAAACAGGGCACTTGATAGGCATTGCTTATCAACTCCTGCCGTAATGATTATCGCGTCTATTTCAAATATGCAAATATACATTTTAGCGTATATTAGTGGTCATATTGCGACACGTAAATTTGTACCACGGCTATTTGGCGGCTGACCACTTGGCGATTCAAGTTTCGCACTTCCATGCGAACTTTGACCTCAAGGTCCTGCGGTCCTGCTACCGGCTTCAGAAGTCTAACGGCACCTGCAAATTGGAATATCGGTGTAAGTTTGGCTGAAAAGGATGCAGAATTGGTAGGAATAATGGTTACCGAGAGCTCTTGTCAAGCGGAGGGAACGAGAAATGCAGCCTGCCAATTTCGAGAGTGCAACGGCTTGCCCCATGACACCGGAAGCAAGCAACTTTGCTACTCAACATTTATTGTTTGATCTCTTCAGGATACCCTACCTTTGTAGAGGCCAATTCGCTGAACGTCTAGTAGCCGTCTGTCGTTGCCTTCAATTATCTCAAAACGTACATCCGGGTAAAATGTCGTAGCTTGTGTGTCGAAGTTGAACAAGACGAGCGGCTCAGGCAGCGAAGTCATAGTAGGTAGAGCTATGAAGTGGTAGGAGATTATGCTAGTTGAGTTAGAATAGCATTCCGGGTTTTCGGTGAACGGAGGACATTTCTTGTAGCAGATTACACCATACTCCTGGGATCTGCGGAAAACACGACTGCTTCAACATGCTGCCAGATGAATGCAGGTCGAGAATATTAGTAACACGGCACAACAAGATTGTTTCTTATACTTGCTGCGACGTTTGTTGGAGCAATCCTAAAGACCAGCATGCCAGAAGACCAAATAAACAAGACTGCTGTATATTGGTGGAAACCATGAAGTAATAGTCACCAAATTGGCTAGACTGGCCTGGAAGCAAACTGCAGCCCAAACAGAAGCGTCTGCTGATGTTCACCAGCTGCTATCACCTAAACCAGGCAAGTAATTCGCCAGCGATTCTTGGCTGATGGAGATGCACTACGGGAGGGTCTGGTGGTCAAAAGCGCCAAGCGCCGTCCATAGGGCTAGGAGTACGAGCAGAGAGGCCTAGCATGATTAGCATCGTTCAGAAGTTTGTTGCAAACCCGAAGCAGAACAGTGTCATTGAATGACTAGCTCTAAAATCTTATTGAAACTTGCTAGTAAGATCTGACGAATGACTGTAATTGTTTATTTGCTTTCCGCCCACCACCCGTTCAAGTGTCTTGGATAAGAATGGCAGAAGGAAGACTGGACGAAAGTTACTCAAGATTATCATTTTCAACGGTAGGCTGTTTATTGAGAGAATTTGTACGTGTCAAAAATCTTTGTCCGTGGGAAAGGGACTTCGTCGGCAACCAGGGACCCTCTCTAGCTAGCACATTTGCTATGGTGGGCAGCAACAGATCAGATGTGCCCACAGTTTTTCTGTGTACATCCCCAGTAAAACGTGTGGGCGCGGGATCTAAAACACTGGTGATCTCTGTAGCCTGGGAGATGAGTTTAGCGAGGAGTTCAGTAGAGACAAAGTATTAAGACGGTGAGAGATAAAGAGAATGATGCAGTAAGCTTTCAGCCGGCAGTGAGGGATGGAGTCTCTAATTCGTTTTATCTTACCTAAGAAGAATTACAAGAACCGCTAAGCAGCCACTGTGGTCGCTGGGAAGTATGCTTGCTTGGTAGCGGTTAAGAAGATGGTCGATAGTGGAATTTTTTAAAGTTTTTTGGCTGATCAATCAGTTGATTCTTCTACTTGTCAATAAAATGTGGACTGAGCAGTAGCTAAAATGGATTGATGTGACCTCCAATATTCTTCAAATGTCAAGCGGTGGATAGTGAATCCATACTTTTTGGCAGCCTTTTCTAGCCCATGTTAAGCGCTCCATCAGGGCAAAATGTTTAGCGGCGTGAACGTGCGCGTTGAGGCAGAAAGACTCGAGAAAGACGGCGAAAGCAAGTTGTAAGGAATTGAGTAGGGTGGGCTGTGTAAATGGATATTGAAATCATATGGAATGAGCAAGCGGCGATTATTAGTGCGGCGAGCTGATGGAAATTCAGAAAATTCAACGACGAAGCTAGAATTTCTTAACTGGCGAATGATACCATCGGCGCCTTGCCACTAGCCGGACAGAGAACTGGAGATTCTAAAGATTGCTTAGCAGGAGCCAAGATAGGCTCGAAATTGTAAAACGTTCGGGCGAGAGCTTCTACTCTGCCACCAGTTTTCAACGATATCGAGAGACGAAAGATAAGACAAATTTCTCTGGGGGGGGTAGCTTGGGCGATAGCCGATAAGTTCCCGACTTGGTCAGGTCTTAGTACATGCGGAAATGCTGAGAGCATAGTCAAGTATATAGTTCAAATTTAAGTGACGACTCACAAACGACGACGCACGTCGTAGCGGGCTCCACTAAACACGTTTTTCTTCTCTCGGCCTGCAGCAAAGCCGCAGACGACCACACAGCTCGGCGTCCTCATCACAGCGCCCTTATCTACGTCTCCGCTAGCTCCTGAGTCCGCTTGCCCCGCCACTACCAGTCGGCAAAGGCTGATCGAAGGCGGACCCACGTGCCGCGGTCGTGAGCCGGCGGTCATGAGCCGGCCTGCACCCAGACGAATAAGTATCGAGCTTATTGCACTCAGAGCGGCATTCCAGAGGCAGAGCAGCTGGCGATACAGAGATTGGTGCGTTGGCTGAATTGCTACTGTGTTTGTTAGCTCGTTGGCTGTATTGCTACTAGGTAGGAGATATTAGCAAGTGCTCTAGCGGAGGAATGCGGTAAGTAGCTAGCAAAGTTAATAGTCGCACTAGTGGTTGCGAACGTGGGCTGCTGTTGGCAGCAACGATTCCGATTTTAGTTTGGCGCAGCCAGCCCCGGCCGGTATCCCGGCTTGTCCTCAAAGCGATAGTTTCGCAGATACGAGCGAGCGTAATTTGTAAGACCCCTTGCATCCAGCCGCAGCCACTGTAAGTAAATAGGCATTTGGCAGAAAGCCAGTCTGCTCTCGGCTAGCAAAGCAGTCAGGACTCGGCCACACTCAGTCGATTCTTCCTGAAAAATTGCATCCGAGCCCAGTTCAATGCGCTCCCATCAGTTGGTAGCAAGCTAAACAAATATTAGCTGATTTAACATACTCATTTGTAGAGCGGCGGAAGAGCCTTAATGGCTACCACCACCGCTTGCAGTTGGCAATGCCGAATCGCCCGCTGCAGGACGCGAACCCGCAACCTCAGTCGTGGAGAGCGAGCACCTAGCACCTCCTAGGCTGTCTCGGGGCCCAGTGAGTAGCCACCACGCCCTGCAGGCTCTTCGCCACGAAACTTGGCCCTCACCGCGAATAATGCCTTCAAGATTTCTCCTTTTTCGTTTCTTCATTTTCAGTTTGTCCCTGCGTGCCAGCCTCGTCGCCGACCAATCACAAAAAGGGCCTAGTCGGCCTGGCATCCTGAACCCCAAAAGGTAAATTGTGTTAATTTAGCGACTTTGTGGACATCATATGTCGAAGCTATAGGCTGGTATTGTGGCATTACCTATACTGAAACCTGACCTGCGACGCAGCGGCATAGGGGCCAGGGCTGTAGCCCCGCTTAGCCGGGCGGCACGCCCTTAGAAAAAGGGCTCGTCCACTCTTTTTGTGAGCTCTTCTTGACCGAGGTTTCGGGTTTGAATCCTGCTGTGGGCGATTCTTTGCTGCCAACTGTCAGCGGTGGTGGTAGCCATTAAGGCTCTTCCGCCGCTCACAAATGAATCTGTAAAATCAGCTAAATATATATATATATATATATATATATATATATATATATATATATATATAAAAGAAAGGTGGTGACTCCCACTAGGGAGAAATAACTAGAAGCTGCGTGCCTTAGAGCGAGATCTAAGGTCGCTTCAATACCGCTACCCCCTCAACCTCGGTAGCCCGATAGTCACCGGCGGGAAGGGCTACTGGGGTTACGCGGCTGCAGATTGAAGGATTCTCGGCATTTCCAGCAACTGGCTACTTCGACAGCCTGACCGTTTGTCCTGATCGTCAAACCCCCCCCCCCGCCCGACTCGAACGCTGATGGCGCTCTGCTTCGGATTCTGTTGCTCTAGCAAAGGCGTGTTGGAACTGCTACGGACGAATTTTTAGAATAAACTAGAGTCAGCAGTATACACAATTAGACGAGCTGATCGCCGAAAGACAGATTTTTGAGAGGAACTACAGTCAGCAGCATACGCAATTAGATGAGCTGGCAGCAGAAAAATTATCTGCTGTGACGAATAGCACACGCTCTTAGTAGAATTGCGGCAAGACTCTGAACAGTACTAGCTGATTTAACAGCCTCTTTTTGTATCGCGACGGAAGAGCCTTGACGGCTATCACCGCCGCTTGCAGTGGCGATAAAGGATCGCCCACTAAAAGATTCGAACCCACGACCTCGGGGCCGAGGTCGTGAAAAGCAACCGCCTTGTTATGTAATGTAATGTATCTCCGTCTGTAACTCCACAAAGTCATAAAGACCATGTGGGTGTTATGCAGGAGAGTTTTGTATAGCGCACTCACAGCCTAAGCGGCTTTCGGTACGCATTCGGTAGCCAACAGACTTCGTCTCACGCAACAAAGAGAAAGTGGGAAGCACAGCAGAGTCAGGAGAGCAGTTGAGGTAGTGCCTTACCTAGTGAGCCAGTAGAGAAACTGACAGTCGCGTCTCTGAATCTACTGCCGACTTAATAGAGTGTCACATGTGCTTATTATTCCCTAGGTTTTAGCCCCGAAGTAAGGCACTCGCTCTTCGTGACTCGTTTGAGTCCGGCGGTGGGGAATCATTTATTGCCTATTACGAGTGATGGGGTGGCGGTAGCCATTAAAGGTCTTCGATCGTTATATCAGCGAAGCTGTTGAATCAGCTAACCTACAAATTCTAACTTTTGTTTCTCTTTAATAAATAGTACCAAGTGTTTTTATATTAAAAATAATATATAACATGATATACTCGTATGTCTGTATGCACTCAGTACATATGTAAGTATACACTTATTGCACTTCCGTATTTATGCAGTATATATACATATATATATGTATTTATGTAAGCTATTAAAGGTATATTATATATAATGTATATGTATATACCTGTATGCGTATACCAGTATATATGCCTATATATATTTATAACTCATATATATATATATATATATATATATGCCTGTGTGCCTATAGGCATACGGAGGACGAACTTAGCACTCGTATCGACCCGTATCTTCTCTCGAATCCAAGCCCCCCCTCTTCCCGCGGGCCAGGTGGCGGCTCGCTAACGACGGCACGGTTGCCTTCGTCCACGTAGAATTTCTTCCTTACCAGCAGAGGATTTCTTCCATACGGCTCTTAATGGCGTCGCACACTTTACGGAAAAGCTTCCGGTAGCTTTCCGGCTTTCCAATAGCATCGAGATAGCTGCCATTCTTCGCGCGAAGCGCTAAGTCGTTCGTAACATCCGCGTAATTCGCGGTCATGTGGCCTGTAACCTTTTTGAGGGCATTCTAGTCGTCGTCACCATTAGTCGCAGGCGACCTTATACATCCGTTTGAATTTAATAAATATAAACTTTACACGATAAGATCTTAACAAACCCTGTGTAGGTAATAATACTTTAAGGTTCCACCGACTGCATTACGTAACTGTATTCCATCGGAGGGCATTATTTAATAATTGAGTATAATTGAAATTTCCATTGAATTAACATGGATTTTCTTTTGCCGTCGTTCTAGTTGGAATCGCAATGGAAAATTTACAGAGCAACTCCGTCTCAACGACGCCTATAACGAATGCACGGCAGTTTAACGTTGCAGCCACGACGACGCATCGACGACCGGCACGGCCGTCGCGCGATGCGCTTGCTCTGGCACCAGCGGGAGGCATCGCTGCTGCTTTCGCATAGCGGCATACCGCAGGTGAGCCGTGGGCGAGCCTGGTGCGCAAGATTCAAGTCAATCGGGCCTTATTAAGTAAAGTAATGCTAGCGATAATAACACATTTGTATAGTGCCTTCGGACAACTGAATCTCTCTCTAGGCCCTTTACAGCTGTTGTATAGAAAGCACTACCAAATGATTGGTGGTCGCACCCGCAAGAAGCAGGCATACTGTATGTAAGCTAGCGCATGCACACGAAGGACGAATCGCAAAGAATCACCACTGGCTGTAATAAACATATGCATTGATAACATATAATAATATAACATATATAATTGATCACATATGCTTTTTAAGTTATAAATTATTATATATATTATATATATATATACATATATATTATGTTAAGTAAATTATGTCAGGAAATGTGACGTTCGTCGGTAGTGAGTTCCAGGCTTTGGGAGCCTACGAACTAAAAGCACGATTTCCAACATTTTGAGGTTCGTACGAAGTATCGCTAAGTGATTTGAGTAAGAACGGTAGGTTGTACGATCCTCTGGCTGATGTGGAGTAGTTCTGATAGGTAGGCTGGAGCCAGAGAATGAAGGGAACTAGAATTAAGTGTGGTTTGTGTTTATGTGTGTGTGTGTGTGTGTGTGTGTTTGTGTGTGAATGATTCTAGTTGCTGGGCACGCCAGCTCGCGGCCAGTGACCGGTAGTGTCCTCCACAAACCCAGTGTCGAACAGCTGGTGGTGTGACCACAGGGAAGCACCGGTACTCAGCTGTGGTCTGGCGGCTGTGGTTTAGACACAGGCCGACTTAGTCCTTGCACCAACTCACGGTATGAGTTGTGGCTGAGAAGGAGTGAAGGAAGTTGGAACGCTGGCAGAGGGGAGAACGGCTGAGTTGGGAGAGCTGTAGGCACCTGCGAAAATGCACGTCGTTGTGAGCGAGCTTCAGTGTCCTCCCTGCTTGGCGCACGTGCTGTTGGGAGAGCATTAGTCTACAAGGTATTTCGGCAGGAGTGACTGTGTGGCCTATGTAAAGATGCTGTGGAAGTACTACCACGTCGGGCATGACTTTGTTAGCCGCAATGTCCGACTCGGTAGCCAGTCGGCATGACTTTGTTAGCCGCATGGCTTTGTTAGCCTTTGTTGCTGCTCCACTCGGAGTGGAGGCTCAGTGAGAAAGGCTTCGATCCAGCTACTTGGCACGCGTAGATATACGTATTCCTGGCAGGCGGTGGATTCACGTACACTGCAAGTCTTCTGGAGGCGGTGCAGCAACGCTGCAGTGGTTTTCGTCGAACCGATGGGCTGCGTCGAGCTTGTGGGCTACGACTCGGGGCTGGCTAGCAAAACGATAGCGGTGGCTGCCGTGAACACCGGGAGACGGCAGAAGGTGAGACAGAGCCTGTAGTGTCCGAAGAACCGTCAGCTCTCGTAGTGGTGGCAGCGCTCGCAGTGGTGGCAGAGCCAGCACCGGAGGCAGAGCTAATAGAGGCGGCAGGCCGGCAAACGCCAGAGAGATGGCAGCAGTAGTGCACTAACGTGCTGTGCAGACAGGCGATGTGGAAATATGTATGGGCCGGCGATACTTAAAAGATTGTGCCACACAGCCAGTGCGTGAGCAAAGGCCGTGCTGTCTGTCACGTGCCTCCTTCGAGCGACCGTTAGCCTCGTGCTAGATGGGCACTCTGACCAGCGAAGGTCGGGGCGATCACGTCAAGTTTTTCTTTGTGTGAGTGATGCTGATCTTTGAGATTAAGGTGTGGTTAGTATTTCTCTGTGTGTGCGTGTGCGTGTGTGCGTGTGTGTGTGTGTGTGTGTGTGTGTGTGTGTGTGTGCATGATTCTAGTTGCTGGGCATGGCAGCACTTGGCCAGTGCAGGCAGACCGGTAGTGTCCTCCACTAACCCAGGGTCGAACAGCTGGTGGATGTGGCCCTAGCTCAGTGCTCAGCTGTGATCTGGTGGCTGTGGTTTAGACACAGGCCGGCTTTGTCCTCCGGCCAACTCACGGGATGAGTTGTGGCTGGGAGGGAGTAAAGGAAGTGGGAACGCCGGCATAGGGGAGAACAGCTGAGTTGGGGAGAGGAAAATACACGTCGTTGTGAGCCAGCTTCGGTGTTCTGCCTGCTTCCCCATACATGTTGTTGGGAGAGCATTAATCTACATTAAGTGACAGAAGCTTGAAGTCGATAGGGTCGACCTGCTTGATTGGAAGCCCGTGCAGGTCAGCGAGAAGTGGTGTAATGTGACAGCTGCGATGCTCACGACAAACAAGCCTGGCTGCTGAGTTTTGCATTAACTTAAGCACCTGATTGCACACGCCGGGAGAACAGCAAGTAGTGAGTTACAGAAGTCGAGACGGGATGGCAAAAATGCACGGACTAATTTAGACACGGCATTAACAGATTTCTTGCAGATTCGACAGAAGATGTGATGGCAGAGCCGATTTTGAGCGTTAAACTTTCCAATCTCCGAATCACACTTGGTTTGCCCATAACTGTTAAGCTGGTTTTATCATAATTTAATACAGGAAAGTTTGCTGCCATCCATGTGCGTATGTCATCAATACATGCAGCGAGAGAGTTGAGAGCATTCGACAGAGTTGAGAGCATTCGACGTGCTGGAAGGGATCCAAGCAACGGTACAACTGAGGATCATCTTCACAGAAGGGAAAGCCTGGATTGTGCTGCAATTTTGTGCTTGCGATTTGTCCTATGAGTTTTATTCATAGAGGTAGGTTTTTAACTGTCTGATATTTATGCTTCGTCAGTGCTGATGTTGGCAGTTCGTTGCACTATCTCGAATTATATGTTGTTGAAATATAATAAAGTGAAGTATGACTCTTCATTGCTCGCCTGCACAAGAGGCAAGATGTAAGGCCTCATTTTGAGCTTTTACATTTTGGCAGCTACCTCCTTTCCCTTACTTTTTATGCTAACCTGAATTGCTGCAGCTGTAAAAATGTTAGAGATGAAGCTTCACTAAACTTTATCGTGTCCTTATTAAGGCAAACAGCCCATCAATGACCTCATGATCCTCTCCACATGAGGTGATGAATCGTCGTAGCAGAAAGGTCACTCAATGAACAACTGATGAGATTCTCAGGGACCTATTCCAATGCTTCTATGCTCCCACGTGTAATCGCTTACCACCTTATGTCCGTTGGTCTGCATTTTCGAATTGCCTGCTGCGGGCTCACATACCTAATAGAGACCACACATGCTTTGAGCAACTTACAGGGTACCTAGAAATAATGCAGATGGCTATAGCTGTCTGTGTAGTGGCACTCCCCATCAGGGCAGACCTGTACACGGTCGACAGCATATACAATCTCTGACCGCGAACCTAAGCAGCTGTCGTGCTTTGCAGGTACCAATTAAAATAATAAAATAACGAAAAATTGACTAATTTATACAACACGTTAGGAGAACTAGACAACTTTCCATGTAAGCGGCTTTTACAGAAAAAGAACATTTGCAATAGCACAGTGTGTGTGTGTTCATCAAGCAGCTGGTCAATACAAGTCGATCTATGCAATACAGCTGGATTCAAGCAGTACAGCTGGATTCAGCTCCAGCATGCAAGCACTCACCGAAACTCCATGCTTCATGCCCTGCACTGCTGGAAAAGCAAAAGCGATAACTCAGTCAGCGAGCACTACCATACAGCCAACGGTACCGAGATTATTCCCAACTCAAGCTGTCGATTTTCAGTCTCAGTTTAAGCAGGCCTTGGCCAATCTGTGCTTAAATGTTAAGTTTCCTTTATTTAACTACTGAGGCCTAGGTCATTCTTATTATCCATGTGCTTAGCATGAGAGAATTACCGTAACTTATTCAGTGCAAGTACGAAGTCAACTTGGCCACTGGGATTGTCAGTTTTTCATTCTGCCTGTAATTTATTATTGGAATGGGGCAATTCCTTTAGAAATAATCAAGATTTTGTCACTACCAGTGACTTAAGAATGGTAACCATGAGTTAACTGACTTAAAATGATACAATATCTGGTGCTGGCTTAATGAACGACTGGATACTGTAATACCAGTATTACTCAGCTGCTGTGACTGGTAGCTCACTCGCACTAACAGCAAAGCCTGCCTGATCAATAGATCAGCTCACTCGCAGTAACAGCAAAGCCTGCCTGATCAATAGATCCGTGTAACGTATACATAGTGCATGCAATGCAGCAGATCAACGTACATTCTGCATGCGGGATGGTCGGGCTTTCTAGAAGCTCCGGATTCACACGCAAATGGTGTCGTGCATGCAGGGAGTACATGCTTAAGCGTGGATGAACACTGCTTAGTAGTCAAAGCCGTTGTCATAATCGGCATCACCCAACCATGGATCCAGGGTAGCATATATGAAAATAGTAGCAGAGGCAGAACCAAAGAATCCTTCGTTATTGTAAATGTTCATCGTTAGCTCCAGCTCGATGTCTTGCGGTCCCTGTATCTGCTTCACCAAGGAAATGTAAGCGACACTATGCTGTGCTGCGTCGATGCGAAGTGCAAAATGATCTCTCGTCACTGGCTGCGATCTTGTGCCGATCACGTCTACTTTTTTCAAGTCCAGGCTGAAATCGATTCGCCTGTAGGAACTATGACCTTTCATCGTAAAGAGCTCGGCTGGTAGCTTGATGCGTCGTGCATGTAGAGCGAGGTAGTTGTATGATAGCGACAGTGGTGCTGTAAAGCACTCGGCATCCCCTTGCGGGCATACAAACGTCTGACGGGAGCAACGGATGCTGTTACTACAGACAAATGAATGTTTCCATGCTCGACCAATGTGCTCAAATGTACATCGGCAGTAGCAATAAAGCCAGCATGCTTGTGCCAATTGTCTATCAAGCCCACGGCAAGAACCGGAGTAGTTTCACCGTAACGCAGTGGGTACTTTCACCAAGGCAAGTGCAAGGACACGCAAAAAATTAAGCAGCTTAGTGGAAAGATTACCAAATGCTCGACAGCCCAGAACATAGCCCAGCGATAGTACACTCCATGCAAGCATGCTGGCAGCATCACACGATATGTTACGCGAAAGTATGCACAACAGTGCTTGATCACCAGTCCTTGATTGTATGCACTTAATTCACAACACGTGCCTTCGACCCCAAGCATCTATAGCCTGGAACGACTGAGTTACGACTCCCCTGACTTGACATTCAAAATGAAGCTAAAAAACTCCCACCTGTCCCTCATTCCATTCGCACCAACCTTATGAATTGGTCCTAATGTGCTTTTGCGTGCTGCGTTTGTGCATTTCATTGTCGCTAGTCACATGATACAGCACAGATAACTTTAAAAATGCTAGTATTAATATAACTATTGCAGCTCCTTGTCCATTGGTAGTACTTCATATGAGTTGACAGCAAGGAAATAAAACCAGTATAGGATAGCAGAAATGAGTCATGTATTGATGTTTAAACTCATGTTGCGATTCTTTGTCGTCGTCTGCTGTAAGCGCAGCTCTCGAACTTGCTCTCCGACTTGAATCAATTCGCCTAGATAAGCTCGTTCTTTATCTGAGCCGGCTGAGCCAGCGAAAATTTGAGGCTCCGACCTGAATGGCCAGAATAAGACTCACCGACTTCCTCTTCATTCCTCGGCAAATAGAGTATTCGATAACAGCAAGATACGGCGTACATCGCGTTGGAGCAATAAGAATTACAGCAAAATCAAACTAAAGGATCGTCGCCCCGCTATCTAAATTGAAATAATTTGACGATCGAGTCTTTAGCTAGTTTGCACCGAAAGTCTGGAACTTACTTCCGGCTATGATCGCTGCCGGAGATGACCTTGCATCGTTTAAGTTTGAGCTAAAGACACGTCTATTCCGGTCAGCCTTCCCTTCGCCCGAGTAAACTTGTCCTTATTTCTGTTCCGGTGTACTTTCCGTGCTAACCTGTGTATGATTCAGCAAGTAACTCGCTAGAGGTCTAACTACCCAGTGGCTACGAGTGTCTTCATGTTTGCTCCAACATGCTGGCATAAGCACGATGCTTGTTTGCTTTTGATTGATCGAGACCATGGGTATCGGTTCTCTTACATACAGTTGTAAAATGCCTAAATAGAGACTTGTTTCTATTAAGGAGCTATAAGAAGGCTTATCAATATTATTGCAAATATAGTGCATTGAGGACTAATCGAGGATAGTCAGTTGGTTTGGCTACATCACATGATATACAGTTTTTCAACTTACCAATATCTATTTAGCGGACCACGTTAACGCTTTAAGTTTCAAGTTTGCTCAACCCCTTATTGGCCAAACGTGACCACGCCTTTCTATAGAAACTGTTCATTTGTCACACCAATATTGAAGACCATCAGTGGCAAAACCTAAACTGAGTGTGTAAGTTTCGTATTTCCTTATTCCCAAAACGTCTTGCACCTACCAGCTCAGTGCTAACGCTGGAGGTTATTCAATAGATATTGTCATAAAAAGGCCTACAACTGCCAATAATTTTTGACTTCTTACAGCTCCGGAACTAGCTCATACTGAGGCTAAGCTAAATGAAATAGCTAACTGACTGACCGGCTTAAAAACAAACACACTTCCAAAAGCCTTTTGAGGAAGCAGATCGTACACACCGAGCTAGATTAGTAAATTTGTGTGGCTTATCAGAAGTGGTTAGGAGTGTGATCCTGTAGCAACCACTGGCTACCCAACTTAATTGTTTGGCTATCCTTGAGGTCAGCCCAGTACAGGTCAGCTCACGCCAGACTTCCGTCTTGTCGTAGCAAACAAAGGACACTCTCTACCCTGCGGTCGACCCAATCGTATCTCTTCTCCCTCCTCCTACGACGTCATATAAGCCGTCCATAATACAACCAGGTTTTCTACTTAACAACAAACATTTCACTCCAAAATGCTATATGTTTACATAATTTCATGTAGCATTTACTTAAGGTGGAAATAAAAAGTATTCTAGTTTCCTCCCAGCCATAGGTGCCTGAGGCAGCCACAAGTTCTCTAAAGAGGGTAGCAGCCGATGCCTAATGAAATCGCCGAGGCCTAATGCAATTGAACTATGTGCAGAGAATGCTGATCTAGTGGCAAGGTCTTTCTAGCATTATTACGGCCAAGGACGCCATGTACACGAGTATATATATATATATATGCATGGCACCTGATATTGCTGCTCGAGTGCTCAAACTGTCACAAACGGACGGCACTCTTGAGCTGATGGCAAGATTGCCCCATCATTTACAGGGCTACGTTTGTTTAAAAAAAAGCTGGTACGACAACAGGCCTTGGCAGCTGTGTCTGGCATGTACAGTGAGAGCCCGTATGCACATACTCACCGTGAGGTGCCATCAGTGGCAACTGCAAAGTACCGAGGACACTCCACCTTGCTGCACTTGTAGCTTCCTCGAGTGTTCACACAAACCTGGTTTGGACCCGAGCACCTGGCCGTATTGGTTGCACACTCGTCGACATCTATAATCAGTATCAAGTAGCATGTCAGAGACACAACCCTTCAGCACGGCTAGTTATTGAATAGGTACTAATTCAATAAGGCCGGGTCGTATCGTTTTATGACATCTAAACTCCAGAAAAGACGTGGTAATCGATTAAAATCCCTTTGACCCTGCATAACTGTGATTGCCAATTATTTCTTTTTGTTGTGTGCTTGTTCTTATTTATTTGCTGCATGCACTCTTAATCACAGCATTTGCAATATGGGAGAATACATTATCCCAATAATTTGCATTGCAAGAGGATGCTGCTACTATCAAGTTGAATCTTTTTCTTTACGAATAGGTAAACGATTGTTTCAGAACGAGGGCTGACACACCCACACAGGTGGCAGATTCGTGGCTCAGTCACCGCTGAGGTAGGTTGTCAGCCACAGGATAACATTTCATCATGCCTACAAGCAGAAACATGCTTATCTGCTCTGCTAGCTCTCCTTTACCATTTTGTCTCTAAAGCACTGCTTCCTAAATAGTAAATAATAAATAAATACTAGCTGATTTAACAGCCTCTTTTTTGTAGTGACATAAGAGCCTTTACGGTTATCACCACCGCTTGCAGTAGCGATAAAGGATCGCCCACCGCAGGATTCGAACCCACGACCTCGGGGCCGAGGTCGTAGAAAGCAACCGCCTTAACTAGTGAACTACTAAGGGTCACCATTTCTGCACTCTCCCTTCAAAGGCTTCGTGTCTAGCAAAAATAATCCAAAAGAGCTTGCTACCACATTATCCAGAAGGGCTTTGCCATGAGTGCTAACTCTTCATCGCGGACCACGCAGGGTAGGGCTTATGATAACTGCAGATAACAGAACAAGTCCAGCCCCATTTCTAAGATTAAGCCTGTCGTAATTACTTCCTAACGGCATGTCTCCTACCCTAGCATGGGTTCAGCCTAGCCGATGATCGCGAGTTCGTGACCAGGTAGTCAGTTTGCACCAAAAAGATAACGAGCTCAGCTAGCAACTCATTCATTCTGCAGTACATGCAAGGTTGCTCTGCGAACAAGCAGCCAACAAGTGCAGCTGGAAAAGTTCAAGTCAGATGACCTTAGCTGTTGTGACCAATTACACAACTTAGCATACACGGCAAAGGTTGTGCATTTTTTGTCGGTGTGGCTGTTCTATCTCAGAGCACTAGCATCAGAAGAGAAGGCCACACACTTACCAACGCACTCCCTGCCATTCTCAGCAAGCTGATATCCCTGAGGGCACGTGCACCTGTACGATCCAGGGGTGTTCTCGCACACGCCGTAGCAGAGCGTTCCTCGAGGGACAACCGTGCTGCACTCGTCAATGTCTGCAATGTGCCAAAAGGTCAAGCCACTCATCGAATAAAAAACACAGCAGGGCCTGGCTAATGAAGAGCAGGCCTAGCAGGAGGATCAGACCAGGACTTCCCATGGAGCTTTACAGTTTATGAGGGACCTTAATTTGAAAGCACCGGCAGCCACGTCCTGCTGAGGCAATGGATCACTGCTGCACGCCATCTGGCCACCTACCTTCACACGTTCGGCCGTTGGCAGCTAGCTTATAGCCAGGGTAGCACTTGCACTGGAACGATCCCCACGTGTTAACGCATTCGTGCTGGCACAGACCAAAAGTTGAGCATTCGTTGACGTCTAAAATATCAACCGTCAATAAAAAAAACAGCGGTTGCTCTTTCTATGCAAATGCCTTGTATCGCAAGTATTCCATTTTTCTTGGAAAAGCATGCTGGTAGCTTGACCCCCAAAACACAAATTTTTCTGAAAGGAGAGCCCAGGACTAACGAGATACAGTTTTTAGCGACTGATGTTGCCTATGCAGTACTGAAATGGTCACTGCTCAAACCAGTGATACAGCGAGCCCAAAAATGCTGGACTACCTAGACACATTGCAAGTAGCTTGATAGCACACGCACCCGTTCAGAACGTAGTTGATAACCCAGCTGCAGGAATTAAAAGATAAATATGCAGGCAACTCGTTCATGGCTTGCAACCGAGTGCTAGCAGCTACAGCTGGTGTAAAGTTAATAAAAAAATCGTCGTGCTGGGGTGATGGAAAACTGAACACCTAGTATTTTGCCAACACATTCCTCATTCATGTAGCAGTGCTGGGGGTCGAAAACGATCGCAGCTCTTCTCCTTGCTTCAACCTTCCTCGGGCGTATCAGCACACGTGTTGACAGAGCAGCTATCACATTTCTGACCCTAGAAAAAAACCAAATCTTGCACACCATTTAAATGCGATTGCAAAGTTATTAATCTTTAAATTGCATGCAAGCTGAAAAGCCAAAGCCGTTTTGAAGCTTTTTCTGCATCTCTGATTTTCTTTGAAAGTAGGACAGTTGTTTATTTAAAATGCAGACCTCTTGTCTTATTGGCTCCAGGCCTGATGTCTGTAGCGGGTCTGCATGTTTTGGTTTGTTACGAGAGCAAGCACGTACACATTTGTGTATGTGCATAGGTGTGTGTATTTGCATAGATGCATGCTTGTGTGTGTGCATGTGTGTGTGTGTGTGTGTGTGTGTGTATGAGCATGTTGGACTCATTATTATTTACTAGTTATTGTAAAAATGCATTTTATTCATAGCGAGATGGTTCTCAGAATAGTGAGTAGTTGAGGTCTAGAAGGCCATGTTATGTTGAAAAAAAATGTACTGGCACATCATTCTTTGACGGATCTCGTGGAGAATTCTTGGCCAAGTACTCTTTACATCTCTAACGAGCCGGTCAGATTAGCACATATAAAATATTTGGACCATATGCTCTTGACCGTCTGCTGATGATACATTTTTGTACCTAAATTATGGTAATGGTAATCAAATATTTGTACAGCACTCTCAGAGAACTAAACCTTTTTCTATAAACTTTTCATGTGCTGTTAAGGAAGCATGCCTGAAGCATAGTTATCATACTCTTAATAGCATGCTACCTTTTCAGAATTCCTAAAGTGGTTAGAAATAGCATTTTTGTCATGAGGGTCTAAATATAAATATATTATGTATAAATAAATAAATTTATATACACCCACACACACACACACATATATATATATATAATTTGTATTTCGCCGATAGAGTACTTAATCTCTATTGAGGCGCTACACTTTACTCCAGGGCTTGATCTCACGGACTTGGTCCTTAAAGGTGAGCGACTTGCAATACTAATACTAATGTACTTACATACACAAACATTATTTAGTTGCTTATGTCTTAACTATTGGGCAGTACGTCTGTTTCTTAGTAGGGGCTACTATGTTTATAAATAGGCTGATTGATCCGCATGCTGGCTTTCGGTATACATTAGAATTTTGGTTCTTTTACCGTACCAACATAAGTATGGCCAATAACATAAAAGTAAGTCCGTGTGCCAGAAGATATAGTATCAAAATAGGAAGCATGTTAAAAGCTAACGCGGTACTGGCTATCTCCAGTTTTGTAGTCATAAGCGATCTGGCGAAACATGTCTAGGGAGTTGCAATCCAGAGATGCCTTAATATGGAAACCAGGTTTTGTTAGCAATTCCACTTCCTAATAAATCCAGCAAGCTTCCCGTCAGTAAAAATGATTGGCAAAGGTCAGAGTTTATCTGAAATGTATTATCGGGCCATTATTGAAATCATCTTACGGACACGTGCAACAAGTAAACATTCCCCTGAGAATTAAAAATTGATGAAGCACTTTGTATAATTTCGTTAATTTGGCTCACAGACCTTTGTAATTTCACAATTTTACCCAGAGTCACGGGAGGTTTACGGTTGCCTATGTCCACCGACTGACTCGGGAAGTTAAAATTCTCACTCGATCGTTCAATGCTAACACACTTGGACTTATTTATCACGAGTATCTAGCGAAGTACATGTCGGAAATCCAAATGCATACATAACCATAAACCAGATGGCAGATTAAAAATCATTAAAAATCAAAGTCACATTAATAAAGATGAGCATGGTACTGTATTTAGTAAGCCTGTTAAAGACGGCATGTGAAAAAACTAACATTAACAACCATCCTCACGAAGCACATAAGAACTTAAATTTTCTTACCAATAATAACTAATTAGTAGCATAAAAATAACAACAACTAATGAGTAGCTGACTTGCTAGAATTTGAAGCCCAGCAATTAGATCACCGTCAAAGCTGTGGGTCGTTTCACAGTGGCAAGGTAATGTCGCTGGAGATGTCAGGCTTATCAAACTCGTGATGATGCAATCTACTTCCATTTAATACTTTGGGGCAGTATGATGACATATGCAGCTGCCCCTTTGAATGGGCTGCTCAAATATTGCCAAGCTTGCGACAATTCTTTAACATCAATGGTCCAAAAAACTGATCTTCGAAGTTATACTTGGATCATGGACTGATAAATTGTGGTCCTTAATCACACGAGTGAATCATCTTACAGTGTGAGGGCCAATTAATGGAAAAAAGAACACTTACTGCCCACGGGGCTGGAGCACATCTTCAGCAATAATCAAAATTGAAGGGTTATTATGACTCTAGGCCAGAAATTTGGAGGTAGCCGGTTCAATTCCCGAGGATAACCTACAATGCTCTTCTTTTTTACTAGCACTACGATATCCCTTAGGGGTATGATGCATAATAAAAATCCTAAAACCAGTTTAGATACACAATTTTTATAAGGTGGGCAGTAATAATACATACCTTCACAGTTACGACCGTCATTGCTTCGGTAGCCAGTCTTGCATTCACACCGGTAAGAGCCGGGGGTGTTCACACAAGTCGAGGTTACAGCACTACAGTATTGTTGTGAGGAGCGTGCACATTCATCTAGGTCTGCAATAAAACAGCGACAATTTGCAAGTCATGCCATAACTTCCTGTTATCACAATTAAACAAGAAAAACTTACCAGAGCAAGAAGGCAAATCAGTAAAGGTTTGCCATATTATTATTGTTACAATCGTGCTAGCAAGTCTGCTCATACTGTTATACGTACCTTCACACTCGTTTGTGTTTCTATTCATTCGGTAACCTTGATCACACTCACAAGTGAAGCCACCGATCCTATTGATGCAACGCTGACCGGTTCGGCAGCTGTGAGTCCCCCGTGAACACTCGTTTATGTCTGAAGAACAAAGTGCAGTGCAATATGCAGGAAGCATAGTGCCTGGCCTGTGAAAGTTAACATGAGATAATCTGATATTCAGTTAGATATTTATGGGTTTGATAGGCATTCAGGTACTAAACCGTGTAAAAAAGCACAAAACATTGGCAGATTTGTATGGGTACTCACTGGGCTTTGGAAGGAGGTACTCATTTGTTGGTGTTGATTTAATGGCTGGGCATGTACCACTTTTTGAAACCACAATAATGTATGTGACGTATGCTTTGCAAATGTTAAGCTGCAAGTGGTTTCCATGGCACTGCATTAAGTCAAAAAAAGTAGCAACATCATTAATAATGTGCTAATGTTGGTGATTTTATATTTATAACAGTAATAGTAAACTAGCATGAAGCGAGCGAGAGAAAGAGAGAGAGAGAGAGATCACAAGAATAAATTAATTTGTCTGACATTATCCGCAGCTGGTAAAGCATGATCAATTGCTAGAAACAGACAGTATGAACAAAGCTGCGCAAAACTAATAATTAATGTTTTATAAGAATTCAGCTGCTGAAGATAAGAATGCATAACAGTCGTAGACTAATGAAGCAGCTGCAGAAATGACAAATGACGATATGAAGTAATCGGCCCCCACTCGGAAAATTGGGCTTAATGTTAGATTGAACATAGCAGCAAGTTTGGATTGAGAGTCCTGACGGCTTTGCCAGACGAGTATGATAAAGAGTCAGCCTGTCGAAGATAATGTGACGTAGGTGCTTGGGAAAGCTTGCTTAGGAAACGTTTCATTAGGAATCGCTGCCTATAGTGCTGTGGTAGTTTATCAGTATACATATCCCAATCTAAATAAATTAAGTAATAGCTAAGAGCTGATTTAATGGCCTCTTTTTGCGTAGCAGCAGAAGAACCTCAATGCCAATCGCCACTGCTTGCAGTGGCAATAAGGGATCGCCCACCGAAGGATTCGAACCCACGACCTCAGGACCGTGGTCGTGAAGAGCAACCACCTTACCTAGTGTGCCACCACGGCTCACCAATCTACAGATGCAGTGCACATTAAGTGGTCTAGTCATTGCAAATGCTTGGCAGCCTACACAATTTATTATAAAATAACCGGCTCTTGGTGGTAATAAACTTAGGATCTGCTACTCCCTATTACCGTCACAATCTGGCTAACTTATCATGCCAACATTTCAGAATGGAGTCTCACTCGAAATAATAGGTCCCGCTATTCCAAAAGTAGGTATAGGAGATCACGAGGCAAGGATCCCGGGAAGCTGATCTGCATTTAGTAGAGCAATTCAACAATGTATCGTGCATTGCTAACCGGCAAGCTGGACAGCAACAGATTACACCACGGTTCTGAAAAGAAAAAACTCTGCTTTGAAGTAAGTGAACCCATAAGTTATGAAAGGTGTTTACAATTCTTATAACACTGGCACGAATTTATTGTGCCCATATACACATGCACTCCCACAAATATATGCTGGTGAAGTTGTATGTATTACAGGTACATGCTTGTGCAAACTGATAACTTGGTTGAAGTAACGTGACTGCGGTCGATCTGAATTACATCCTGAAACTATTCATCTACTGCTATGGTTTCGATTGCTAATTTAGTGCATGAGAGCTCACAGTATTGTACTCGCATACCGAAAGCTTTCCTGTGAACGTGTACCAGAAATACACTGCTTGGGTTTTCTGTGCTCAGAACACACATCCACACTCGCCAAGTTTCAAGCAGGCTCCCAGTCGTGAGACCCACCGTACAAGCTGCTCATAGTCAGAGGAGCAGAATGAGCTGATGTTCCATCAGCACAGGGCTGCACTGCCCGACAAGCATTGCCCTAAGGCCATCGCCTGCCGTCGGGAGAGGGGCTGGGCTGTGGCTGGATGAAGCTTCAGCACTCTAATTGATGTCCGATTGAGCAGAGCAAGCAGAGGTAAACTCAGCAGTCAGTGAAAGGTCGGTCACTGACTGCTTCGTCCGGACAGCAGTGTGCCGACGTCGACGAGTCATACAGTGTGAGCATTGCCCGTTGGCATTGCTGAATGAAGCCTTCTAAATTGCTGTAGGTGCTCTCCAATGCGGCACCAGCAAGTATTGCCTTAAAGCCCCCCATAGTGCAGTGTGCATGTGCATGTCAGGCTAGAGGCAAAAGGCTCATAGGCAGTCGGCAGTGCCTGTGCAAAGATCCATAATAATAATGATACTGGCGATGGTAATTATAAAAACAATAGATCATTTGAATAGCACCCTAGGAGAACTTAATCTTAATACAGCTGCTTTGTAACTTGCTGCAAGAGAATTATTAATACCACGAGGGGAATGATATAAATGGTATCAGGCATGCACACGAGTATCGTGCTTGGACCAGGATGCTAAAGCAGACACGAAGACACTCGTGGCCGCCGATTAGTAAGACCTCTGGCTAGTAGCATGCGTTGAATTATTCACATGTACACGTGCAATGCACACTGGAACAAAAAGATAAGTTCACTGATGCAAAGGGAAAGATGACAAGTACAGATGAGTCGAGCTGAGATTTAAAAGTTATAAGGTCACTCAAGGTGGTGTCAGAAGCAATTTGCAGACATGAGGATTGGCCAACGAATCAAAAGTACAATGTGTACGTGTAACTGGGCTAGAGAGATTTAGTTAGCTCATCTTTGTGGCCACAAACTTCTGCAGTAAAGTTTGGCTAAATATAAAAATTCCTAGCAGCTCAAGCGGGCCGTTCTTGGTACAATATTGAATGACACCAGCAAGGAAAGGATCACAATTTATGAAGTTCTATTAGCAACCCTATAATTACTAATAGGGAGGCTTACGTCTTAGATTCCATATAGCTAGCAATGAAAAGAAGCTAACGCATGGAAAATGCGCAGAAACTGATATAGTTCTCTTAGGGTGCAATGCAAATATCTCATTATTATTACGACTATTATTTTGTATTCTTAAAACCGCGACCAAGATCAAAGGTTCACCATTCTCAGCATTACCGAATAATTCATGAAAAATAAATCTGGCACTTGAAAAAGAAAGTTCAATATTGTTATAAAATAACCTTATGGCAAAAATAAATGTTTAGCCGTACCTAAGAGCAAATGCTAAATGTATCAGTTGCTTCATCTCATTTAACTATCTGTCGGCTGAAATTACTTCTAATCATTTCCATTTGCAATTGTTCTAGGTATCGCAAGGCCGGACTGTTAAAGCACACAACTTGGGTGAAGACCCCCCACAGAGATTAAGCTCTCTTGGAATGCTTTAAAAAAGATTATTATCGTTGTCATTATTGTTACAGCCACCTCTCAGGGTCATGACAGCTGTACCGAAGGAGCAAGGTTCTCGAAGGGGCAGAGCATGTGCACAACTGGGCTAAAGTATTTTAATCCAATCCTCTCCCTGGCGACGTACGTGTATGTGGTAAGCTGATTTTCTGAATTAGTATCTTTAGTGAGCAATGAACTTTGCTGAAATAGTGTGCTGAGTGAACTATGAAAGTGATTAGCTTTGCAACGGCATGATTTTAGCATTGAATCCTGTAAGAAATAAACTGAAACATCCTAGATTTTCAATCAAATACTTTTAAAAAGGGCTTACCCTTGATGCTGTTTTCATGACGGTCCTCGCTCTAGAGCTTAGAGCTGCCATTGTTACTGCCATTATTACAAAGCACAAACAGTACAACAATGTAAACATGCTTGTAGTGTTAGGGAACTATTGAATGACACACATAGTTCCACTAACCGCTGCAATGAGTTCCGTCTGCATTGGCTTCAAATCCTTGTTGGCACTGCAAAGACTGGCGTGGTAGCTCGCAAGTAAACGATCCCGGCGTGTTGATACAGCGTTCGTTGCGCCGGCATGGCGATGTAGTAGCACACTCATCGACATCTATAACTCACGCAATGGGTAATGCACTCAAATCGAAGGTGGGCTCGGATGAAAGTTGTCAGCAAAGGTATTTAAATCTGCACATTTCTCGCACGGATCGACAACTTTTGTTAACCATGCTGTGTTCTCGCTGGCAATTAGAGGACAGAGCCAAAGGTCGTGCATTAGCACGTGCTTTTCAGTAATGGCATGACAGTGAAAGAGATTAATTGGTATTCTCGACTGACAGTGCAAGCAGCCAGCTTATAATTAGCCTGCCATGGCGAGCCTCGATGGTAGCGATTAAAAGTTGTGTCACTAAACCAATGCACGCAGCTAGGTGCAGGCTGCACTGCACTGCAAGCTCAAATGGCAATTTCTCCTTCAGCTATCCCCTAGCTACTCATTCGGCCCAGGCATGCACTTATGATTGATACATGCAGCAGTCGCTAGCTCACCGACACAGCGGTTCCCTGCAGAGTCGAACTCGAAGCCGACGGGGCAGCCTTGCACCTCGCATGCTCCAGTGACCAGGTTCAGCCTGGTACCACTAGGGCATTGCTTGTAGGTGCACCTGAACGACCCCAGCGTGTTGGTGCATACAAATGCTCGGCCACAGTTGTGGGTACCTAAGGCACATTCATCTTCATCTACAAAACAAACGCAGTAGCTTTAAGGAAAGCAGGTTGACATCGTATCTGCACCTGTGTGTGCTGCATTGACGTTTGAGATTCCAATGCAACCTGCCGGGCAATCAGAAATCTTAACCACTGGGCATGAGATAAGTTCGAAGTTCGTGAGTGGTTGCCTGCATTAGATTTCGAGCGCCGATTCGATCGGTTGAGTGGATGACGAAGTGCAAGGGTGGCCAAGTATATACTGAAGAGGGTTGCTGCTAGCAGGGTACAGAAAAATGCACTCTAATAAGGCCAAACAGCACCGCTTAGGTGACCAGTGGAAGTTCATCAGCATGAATCCACAGCAACATAAGCAGCATACACGGTAGGGAACCTAATACCAATTTCAGAGCAGGCTCCAGATGGTGGGCTACTTTTTATGGGTACTTGCAAGCCCAATTTGAATTTCCTATCTTAAGACTGTGACAAGCTTATTACAGTGTATTTAATCTTATGAAAAATGGGCCGCTGCTGACTGGTAAGCTGTTGTTTCACACTACAAACTCCGATCAATCCTATAGGGGTTTAATATTCGATGGAAAAGAGGAGTACAGCTGTAAGCTGTTTGTGTATTGCTCTCACGGCAGTGACGACTAACTCTCTTGGAGAGATAGTTTCAGCTCCAAGAATTCCTGTTAGTGCTTGTTCATGGCAGAAGAAGGAAAGATCACATTCACGTATAGAGACACACTTAAACACACACACACACACACACACACACAAACACACACACATATACACACACACAATACACACGATACACACACACAAACACACACACACACACACACACACACACACACACACACACACACGCACACGAGCGCACACACGAACACACACACACACACACACACACACACAAACACACACACATTTTTATATACCTACATAAAAAATATATGTATATATATATATATATATATATACAGTACATAAAAATTACATATAAACAAATTTATATATATATATAAGCAGAATATACGGTATATAGTGATAAATGTATTGCATGCACACTATATATACTGAATATATATATGTATATATGCTGCAAATGTAAAGCACCTAGAGAGAGATCAAGTTCTCTGAGGGTGCTTTATCAAGTGCATTATTATTGTTATTATTATTATTATTATTATTTGTGACATCACGTCTTGACTTCTGTAACTCACTGCTTGCTGGTCTACCGGCCTGTGCACTCAGGTGCTTACAACTGGTGCAAGACTCTGCAGCTAGGCTTGTCTGATGTGAACCTGGCAGTTGCCACATCACACCACTTCTCACTGACCTGCACGGGCTACCAGTCAAGCAATATATCGACTTGAACGTTTTGTCACTCACTTTTAGGTCACTTCATTCTTTGGCTCCAGCTTACCTATCAGATCTACTCCCCACTAGGCTAAGCATCGTACCATCGGCTTTTCGGAGTCTACCTGTTTCCCTATACGTCGTACCAATCTCAAATCTTTTGGAGACCGTGCCTTTAGTTCGTATGTTCCCAAAGCCAAGAACTCACTCTCGACTTGTGTCACGACATCTCCTGACTTGACCACATTCAAAAAGAAACTAAAACTGCATCAATTTATCACAACATTTAGTGGGTCCCTGTGATTCATCCTTTATGTGCTTATGGGTGGTGACACTTCATGCTACCACTAACCATACTTGCATGCTAACCCTGTGCATATCATCCCTAACCATGTTATTCTTGTTTTTACCGAGCATTCTACCACCAACCATTTGATCTACTTCATTTGCAGCAAATGCAAAATGCCTAAAAACAGATCGAGTTCTCTTAGGGCGCTATATCAAATGCATTATGATAATTATTATTAATTTAGATAAAGCCTGAGTTGAAGAGACAACACGCAGCTCTGTTAAGGTCGGCAGCATTGTTCAATCAGTCTCCAGGCACGTGCGCTCAATGTTCTATCCATCCACTAAAGTTCAGACAAACAGATTCAGTGGTCATATACAAGAATTTCTTGACAAAAAAGAGCTGTTGCTCCTGGCTGCATCTCCTCACACACGTGCAGCAGGGTCAACACATCATGAATCTACTCTCAATCTACTCTACATAGACTAGAAAATACTGATTTGATTACAGAGACAGACACACCCAAAACAGTGACAGTTGCATATCATTTTATTATATTATTTTATTATATTATATCATATTATTTTATTTTATTATTAGCTGTGATGGATACGTTGCTTCATCTCCACTTACCTATGCAACGTTGACCGGCAGCATCCATGGTGTAGCCAGTACCACAGTTGATACTTCTGATACACGTGAATGAGCCAGCAGTGTTCTCACAGCGAAAACCCGCCGAGCAACTGTCAGTTCCATCAGAGCATTCGTCAATGTCTGTAAAAAGTGACTCTATAATTATATATATATATATATATATATATATATATATATATATATATATATATATATATATATATATATATATATATATATATATATATATATATATATATATATATATATATATACAATTCATTTGTCTTGAGCCGTAAGAGAACTTAATCTATATTCAGGCGCTTCTCATATGCCTCAGGACTGGAGCCCGCGACTTCTGCTAGACCTTGGTCGGAACACGCACCTTAACTGCTGGACCAAACCAGCTGGGCACATGATTACAGCTGATTACACATAATAATAATAATAATAATAATAATGCACTTGATAAAGCCTCCTCAGAGAACTCAATCTCATTCTAGGCGCTTTACATGATTACTCCTGGTGTAAAACTCTGCAGCTAGGCTTGTCTGTCGTGAGCGTCGCAGTCGCCATATCTCACAACTTCTCACCCACCTGCACTGGCTACCAGTCAAACAACGCATCGACCTCAAGGCTTTGTCACTCAATTTTAGGTCCCTTTATTCTTTGGCTCCTGCCTACCTATCCTATCTACTGCCTCACCAGGCTAAGCATCGCAGTACTTGCTTTACGGAATCTAATTGTTTACCTGTACCTTGTACAAACCTCAAATCCCTTAGAGACCGTGCCTTTAGTTCACATGCTCCCAAAGCCTGGAACTCACTCCCGACTTGCATCACGACATCTTCTGACTTGACCACATTTAACAAGAAACTAAAAACGCATCTATTTATCACTGAATTTAGCGGGTCCCAGTGATTCAACCTTTATATGCTTATGCATGCTAACAGTGTGCATACTGCCACTTATCATGCTTGCATGCTGACCCTGTGCATGTAACTCTTAACTATGTTTTTCTTGTTGTTAATTCAGCATGCTACCACTAACCATTCGATCGTGCTTCCTTTGCAGCAAATGTAAAGCACCTAGAAAGAGATTGAGTTCTCTGAGGAAGCTTTATCAAGTGTATTATTATTACAATGTTTTCTGTGCAACAAATTTGTGGCTCGATGTGCTCTCAGAGATTGACTGGGCGGTTGCTATCTAGGAGCCTTGCTGATTTTAACTTCTACTACATGTGCAGTGGTGGTCAATAGCTACTAAAAGCCTTTGCATTTTGACCGATTCAGCCGATCTAGTAGCTGGAAGTGCCTCTTTCATTACAGACTTTCTGCTTTCTACAAGCAGTTTGTTAAACACACTTAGTAGCCCTTTCCGTTGATATAAGGGCTATGTTCTTTCATTGGAGGTCGGTAAAGGGTAACCTAGAAAGTGACTGAGGCATCCTCTCAATCATGTGGAACGTGAATGGCTATCATCAATACGGAGCCGTCGAAGGGTCGTCAACTTCAGTGTCCCATCAAAATAGCCCCCCACCCACAAAACAGCCCCAATGAAATAACCTGCACTCAAAACAGCACAAGACAAAATAGCCCCGACAAAACTGATAATTTTGAAATAAAACATACTAACGAAGACCTAAAATACAAAAATAGGGTTTAGGGTTTACCCTTCGTTTAGTAACAGCTCTTTTCCTTTCTGTGATTCCGTATATTCTGTGATATATTCTGTGATTCTGATATTGACTGATCGATAGGGACAAGAAGGATTATAATATGGCAGCAAATGGAAAAAATTAAATTAGAAAAAATGTGGATTATTAGTTAACTATTCTTGAATTATTTGTAATTTTGTTAAACAGAAATATTTTAATACGTTTCACTTTTTAAAATTCTCAATACAATATATTTTAAAATTTGATTTTCATTATAGTAATAGAATATGTTTGATGATATAAGCTAATAAAAATATAAAAGATTTGTAAAAAAATATTCTTTTAATTTGTTTGGGCTATCTTGTCGTGGATATTTTGCCTTGGGCTGTTTTGTGTGCAGGCTATTTTATCGGAGCTGATGTCAAGGGTTACTTCGTCGGGATGCCATCAACTTTGATGTCATTAACCATGCCGGAGTGATTATTCAGTGGGGCTCTACTAATCTATCTGTTTGTCTGTCTGTCTTCCTCTCTCTCTCTCTCTCTCTCTCTCTCTCTCTCTCTCTCTCTCTCTCTCTCTCTCTCTCTCTCTCTCTCTCTCTCTCTCTCTCTGCATCTGTGTCCTCTCCCATCCACCATCCCTACTCTCCCTAGAACGATATATATGTGTGTGTGTGTGTGTGTGTGTGTGTGTGTGTGTGTGCGCGTGTGTGTGTCATATTTCTGCGATCCCATTCATGTAATGAATGTTAGGCAGTGCATCAGCCTGCCATTGCAGAGCCACTGCAACAGCTGGCAGCTCACCTTCGCATTGCCTGCTGATTAGATTTCGCCGGAAACCAACAGGACACTGCACTGCTGTAATTGTACATGTACCGCTGGCCTATAATAAGCAACAGGGCACATTCATGTCAAAACCGTGCTGCAAAAATCTGCGAACAGTTGTAAGCTATATCAGTCAGTGAATGCGCCTGCTGAATAAGTGCCAGCAGTTCCTAAAACGGAGCTGCTAATTACAAGTAAGCCCAGAAACATTTATGTGCATCCATCTTCGCAGAGTCAAAGAATGCTGCAAGCTTTATGCTCCATTAAATACCGGCTATTGGCGGTGCTGATATTTAGCACATCGGCTCTTTGGTCGTTGCCTTTTATACTAATCATAGCAAGATGCAAGATGCCAGCCGGTTCAGTTACTCTCGAAGAGAAATCGCATCACTTTTTGCAGCAAATGTAAAGCGCCTAGAAAGAGATTGAGTTCTCTGAGGGCGCTTTATCAGGTGTATTATTATTGGTGAGCCGTTATGCCACACTAGGTAAGGCGGTTGCTTTCACGACCTCGGTCCCGATGTCGTGGGTTCGATTCCTGCGGTGGGCGATTCTTTATCGCCACTGCAAGCGGTGGTGATAGCCGTAAAAGTTCTTCTGTCGCTATATAAAAGAGGCTGTTTAATCAGCTAGGATTATTTATTTATTATTATTACTGTTTAAAAAACCTAACACAGTTGCTTAGCTTGGCATGATAGCTTATTGCAATTCTGCATTGGGTTTCAATCTATGCCAATTGTAACCTGTCTATGCTGTTTTCGGATTTGGGGGGGGGGGTAAGCTCGACCTCCAAGGGGCACCCAATACCTAGCGTTGCTTTTCTTGCAGGCAAGCACCCACAGGGCAGTAGCGGTACTGAGACTTTCTTTTTTCAGGCTCAGCTATAAAATTGCGAAGGCTGAATATCCTGGCCTGCATTACACTCGAAGAGAAAATAAAGTAAAATCAGAAGCTTTTCTTAGTCCAGCACCGTCGGTGCATCTGCAATGCAACCAGTCAGACTTAGCTTAACCATTTCAGAAAGACATCCCTTTTGTGCGCACATAGTTGCGTATTGTACAATGCTTTTGATGTAGGCTTTATCTCCTTCCCCCCAGGCATCCCCAAAGCACCTGCTTTGACAACTTGGTTCAAGATCTAGGTTTTAGATGGTAAAAAATACTCCAATTCCAAATTATTCAAGTATCTTGAATCATTCGGAATAGGAATATTTTTTACCGTTCTGTTTTCCTGTCTTTCAAAAATTTCAGCTTCCCACCCCCCCTGATCGAACTCCCTGACGAACATCATCATCTGCTACAGGAGAGACACAGAGACTTTGTATTAATCGCTTACTATTAAAGCCTGGTGATGAAGCCTCCGGCGATTGTTCAGCTGCTACCGAACCGATGCCTCTCATCCAGCTTTTGTCTTTCAGTTACTCCCGAGTGGATAGGAATCCGGCCGATATACGGCAAGGTCCCAAGCCGCCATCACATTGCTTCAACCAGCACATACCACTCACAGGTCAGGTTCTCCAATCAAGCTCCTGTAAGCTGTTTGTTAGTAGGACTACTACTGTGATGTCGAACGTGACTGTGGCTGCAGCCAGCGGCATTGCTTTGGCCTGAAGTGCCGACGCTAAGCCGGTGCTGCATCACCTGGTCGAAAGAGTATCCGGCAGGGCAGCTAGCCACACAGCGGAACGTTCCGAGCTCGTTAATACAGTTCTGTGCGCTTGTGCAAGTATGAGTGCCGTCTGTGCATTCGTTGATGTCTGCAAAAGACAAGATGACACCTTGCTGCCAATGTAAGAATGCAGAAGGACAGTGTTGATGGCAGAGTTACCTGGCCAATAAAGGTACACGTTGAGCTAGCATACTGCTTTGGAAGTGAGCTTCTAGTGAGCTGCCGATGAAACCAGAAGCAGCAGTGGCAGCAGCAACGGTGGCAGCTTCGGGGGCAGCAGCAGTAGCACAATCAGGGGAACTAAGCAACATGTATCTCATTACCTTCGCATCTTCTTTTATCCTTCAGCACATACCCATTTGACGGACACCTGCAGAGCGGGCCTGATGACGTATCATAGCACTGAGCTGTAGCATGGCAAGGGTTGCTATCTTCGCAGCTCTCAGAAGCAGCTGCAAAAAAACGCATGGGCACGGTGACAAACTGATTAGGCCTCCTGCATCTCATCCCTACTGGAGTTGACGAGCTAGGAGCAGCTTAACGCAGAGTAAGCATTCAGAGATGAAGTCTGTTGGTCACAAAATGCTTATCAAAAGCCGCTTGGGCTTTGAGTGAGCTATACAAAACTCATCTGTGTCACACCCATATAATCTTGTGGCTTTGGGGAGTTACAGACAGAGGTACATATATACATACT